>OX352481.1:21849495-23049495 GCA_947093115.1 Brenthis daphne
GATAGATTATAGTTTGGAGTAGTACGTAGGTTATTTCCATCCCGGAAGAATGTGCGGTTCCTGTGGGATCGATTTGTTTCTGTTTTTCACAGCAAGGGGTCGACTATTTATTCCAAACTAACCGTCAAAACGTATCTAGCGAGGAACCCGAGCGAAGCGAGGGTGAGTCGCTAGTTGTACAGAGAAGTTAAAAATCTACAAAAAATACAATAATTTTATAAATATACGTATATAAATACCAAAAAAATCTTTATTGAATAGATTTATTCATGATCCAAATGTCGATAAATATCTTTCATATGCCAGATCTTGTACTATAATTGCTTACGTCGTCAAACATGTCATCGTTAAAGGACTCGTAAGTTCATTTTGTATGACGTCATGGATTACATATAAGACGTATTTATAAATCAATTATATTTCATACTTATATTATATTATATAGTCATACTTTAAACCTATTTTAAAGGAAAAAACCATTTTTTGGTCAATCTTAATGTAATAATCGTTATTTAGATTTTTAATATTGTAAAATACACAGTTAAAACATCTTATTTTTTCACGTCTTTTTAATTATTTCACATGCTCTTCACATTTTATACGTCAGTGTCTTTAAAAAAGCTAGCATTGTGTGACAACAACAAGGAAGTAGGAACTAGCATGATCGTCTTTTAGTGCAGCATTCAGCGTCTTCAGAGGAGGGAATGCATCGAAAATTTGTGCAACGTAGGATTAAATGACGTAAAATATAAACTAAAAAAAAATATTAAATGCCAGGCTTTATCTTTAGTATCAGTAAGTTACGTGAAAATTGGGCTCGTGAAATCTTACTAACAATAAATACTCCAATTTATAGTTTTACAAACTTATTAGACCACGTTTGAGCTTGTATATGGAACAATATTTCTCAAAAATTACATTCATATGAAAATTAAAAAAAACTCATCTATCACCATTTATCTATACTAGTATTATAAAGAGGCAGAGTTTGTTTGTTTATTTGTTTAAACGCGCTAATCTCAGGAATTACAAATCCGATTTGAAAAATTCTTTTTACATAAGATAGTCCGTTTATCGAGGAAGGCTATAGGTTTCATATCATATCATCATGCTACTACCCAAGGGAGCGGAACAGTAATCATAAATCATAAAATCTTAATCCTAGTATTTAAATTATGAAATGAATGTATATAATACAAACTTTCATCCCCATTTTTACACCCTTAAGGGATGATTTTCAGGATAAAAATCCTATGTCCTTTCCAGGGTCTCAAACTATCTTCTTACCAAATTTCATCGCAATCGGTTCAGTACATCCAGAGATTACCCCCTACAACGTCACAAATTCACGAGCTCACAAAATCACAAATTTACAAACTTTTACCTCTTTATAATATTAGTATAGATTATATTATCTTTGTTCATAATATTTTACTAAGAAATGTCTAAGTTTAAGTAATTAACGAATTCGAAGTTAATGTTTTAACTTTCTTAGCGTTTTTTTGGAAATATTAAAATTATTCGTTGTGTTTGATCAAATTGTATGGGTACTGACTTTATATATAAAAGGTTATTATTTTTTTTCTTGTAGTTTCTTTTATCGGATTTTGTAGTAAAATGCGAATGTTTATATCTGTTCATGTGTACGTTTATTACTGTTCATGCCGAAAGAGTCCAAAACCATTCAGGATTTGGGTAGTACATAAAGAGACTAGTAGGTACATCTGAAGTAGAAGAGCACAAATAACAGAAACATGTTAGAGGCACCTAGTGACGCACCGAGAGAGGGTATATCTGATATCGCTAGTTATATAAAGCCAGTAACGGCTCACACTCGCTTCGCTCGCGTTCACGTTTAGGGAAACAAAAATAAACCTATCCCACGGGAACCGTACATTTTTCCGGGATAAAAAGTAGCCCATGTGTTATTTTAGACTATAATCTATCTCTGTGCCAAATTTCATCCAGATCCGTTCAGCCGTTCTGGCGTTATAGAGTAACAAACTTCCATACATCCATACTCACAAACTTTCACATTTATAATATTAGTATTGTAGTATAGACTAGCGGCTTCCATACTAATACACACACATACAAACTTCTCTATTTATAATAGTAGTCTAGATTGTGTACTAGTAATTGTTATCACAAATTACTTACTAATCAAAAAAAAACTGTCAAAATAGTGGGAACTAATATCACATGGTATACACAAATAGGCGCTACGACCATGATTTTGGTCGTGGTCTGGTTCACGTGGGCTTTTAATAAATAACTCGACATAACGATCAAGAACAATATGAATAAATGAATTAATTAAAGATTTTAATCAATCTGACTAAACTGGGTAAACCTGATCAAAGAACATTTTAGACAAAAAGCACTGCATTGAAATAGGCTCATTTGACACAAACTGCCAGACAGACGTAGGCGTTATACTTATAGCATTCATTTCGCTTAAATTTTAAAAAGTTATATTAATTAAACTTGACGACACGTTTGGCTCAGTGTGTAGTGACCCTACTTGCTGTGCCAGCGGTCGCGGGTTCGAGTCCCGCTGGGGGCATTCAATGTGTGATGAGCACGAATGTTTGTACTCCAGTCATGGGTGTTTATATTTATAATATGCATGTATTTAAAGATTATAATATATATGTAGTGTATCAACTATCTGGTATCTATAACACAAGCCTCGTAGCTTACCATGGAACTAGATGGCGCTGTGTGTTAATGTCCCAACATATTAATGTACATATTAAAGATGTTAGGTGTAACATATAGCTTTAATTATATTATCCTCTATAAAACAAGCATTATTTGTCACAATAATTTGTGAAAATTAATTAAATTATTATCTACCCATCTCTCGCTAACGTAAATCAAACGAACCCTTTGGGCTTAGTAATTATTTCGTTTAAAACGTAATAGTTAGTGAATTATAGCCGTAATAGTATATATTTACATTATTTTATATATTGGTCTGCGAGTGTATTAAAAACGTTAATATAAAGTCGTAATAATGGTTTCAAGTATTTAAGATTGTTATTATATTCTCATAAAAGTTGTAATTTGATAAAGCCTTTTTTTTGGCGAAAGAGAAAAAATCTCTTAGATCAACTTCAACTTTTGCTTCGTACGGGAATCGAACTTATGAGCTTAGGCGTAAAATCCTCCACTAGCAAATGGCAATACAGGCAACGGCTATTTAAATTATTACTAGTCATCATAGTAATATATTATCATTTTTAAATATATTATTATTAAAGTAATATATTTACTCTCCGACGCTCATGAATTAATTGCCATAAACAAACTCCATATTCCGTTGCTCCATGAAAGAAACACACATTAATACCTTCTTGCATTTATTATAATATCTTTATTTCTAAAAATTCATATTTAATTGAAATTGGGAAATTATTATATAAAATATATGTTTTTTGTTAGTATTTTTTTGTAAGAATATTTAATATTTATTTGTAAGACAATCGTAAACTCAATTTTATTCTAATCCTAAACCCTGTTTTAACAACTATCATTTCATTTTACGTTCAGTCAAGTCCTTTATATGATGACAGTTCATTTCACAGTGTAACTTGGCAATTATCTAAGGTAATTTAGAAATTCATGAAGATATATACAATCGGCAGTAAATGGTTCAGTAATAAAAAATGATTTAGTTAGAATAGAAACTGAGAAATTAAGTTAATATTATTTTTTTCGTTTTTTCATAATAACTAAAACATTCGATGCTATAAATAAACTAATAATAATTAATTTAGGTCGAGTTATTAGTTATTACAAACAGATTTTTTTGGCACTTGTAAGAGGTATGATGAGAGATGGAAATAAAATATATGTAGGTACCTATGCTGAACGTTTTTATTTTAAGTTCCTAAGTCGTAAAGCAAAATAAATGTCCGTAATATATTCTAATATGGATCATGTCAAAAACGTTCATGGTTTTATTTTCAAAATATGATAGTAAAGTTACAAAACTTTCAAGACCCCTCCACAAGCAACCCACGTCATCATTAGTAATTATCGCGGACTACGTGCTATATGTTACATGTTACTGTACACATTTCGGACAATTACTTTATTCTATTATTAAAATATACGAAGGCTTTGCGAAAAGGTGACAATTTATTAAAAATTGTAATTCCACGGCCATTAATTCGAGTCCGATAATACACATAGGAAAGACCGGCCGAGTACCTTTAAATTTTAAAATGCTATATTATGTAAAAATTCGTTATTTTTGAGATATTGAAAAAAAATATTTTCTAGCTTCGTTATTGATTTTCATTTATATAAGAACCTTTAAAATTCTCCATTCAAAAGTTTAAGTAAGTGTATTAAAGAAATCATAAGTGAGTTTTATATTGGTCGTACAAGCTATCCTACATAAGCTCCAAGTCCTTAATCTACGCGACATAAAGTCCTATCGTCAGTCAATACACACTTAAAGTTTGTTCTAGCGTATCGATTTACGTATCGAATTACGATATTAATTTCCTGAATCATAAATTTTATGTCAGAGGGTATATCATAAATTTTATATAAAAATTTTTTGTCACATTCTTATTATTATTGTATGTACATGTTTGCCTCTTTGTTACGTTTTCACAGGTAAGCTGTGAAAACGACAATCAAAATTTAAACAACATAAAATATATAGTATTTTACGTCGATCGTCTTCTTCGACTTCTGCGTCGACTTTTGCGTCGATCTGTTTGTTTGTCTGTTCCGCTATCACCACTTACCTATACCGAATGTACTGAACAAAAAAGTTTACGTTTTATACATACACAGACTAAAGTGTTAGATTCAAATTTTTTAAGTCTAATAAATTAAATATATATACCTAAAAAGAGTTTTACTAAGCACCTACGTCAAAATCATATATCAATTGTGGACGCTCGTTATAAGGGATACAAAAATTTGTAAGCTCGATTCGCCAATGACAATTTGATCGTTAAGTCTCGTTAGGTTCTGTTAGTGCTATAAAATATAGTGTAGCTACTTTGACCCATTTTTTTATTTTTTGTATTCACTTTAAACTTAATATAAAATTTAATTAAAAAAAACGTAATTTAACTTCAAACAGTCACTACTATACACTGTCAGATATTCGCGTACATCTATGAAAGTATAACTTATAATAATGTTAATTCCATAAGCAAGAGACTCTGGAGATTGTGTAGCATAAAATATTAAATGTATGTACTACAATAATATGTATATGTACTGAAAGTAAGAAAATTGTGTTTATAAGGATAAAGTACCAGTTCTGTGACTCGAGTTTTAGTTTTCTGTCGAAGTAAAAACTGTCTAAATTTTAGTCTAATTTTCGAACTACACAAAACTTGACTGACTTCTAAATGTTGTCTATACATATGTATATGACATTGATATTTATATTATACTAGAAGAACACGGGGCTTCGCTTGCGCTAAAACTACAAAAAAACTCTAAAAAAGATAGGTTTCATACAAATTTTCATGACTTATTTTACCCACTTACGGGATGAGTTTCGAAAAATATTAAAACACGTATTTATTTAATTTTACTGAAGAGCATTAATACCAAGTTTCAGGTAATTCTGATTATACATATTTTTTGTGTTGTATTCCGTGTTTTCCCATGGGAATAAGATAATCTCCCGCGATAAAAAGTAGCCTATGTCACTCTCCAACTATCTTGACACAAAAAATCACGCCAATCCGTAGTTCCGTTTCTACGTGAAAGAAGGACAAACAAACAAACACACTTTTACATTTATAATATTAGTATGGATCTGCTAATAAAAGGCCTTTTTTTGCTAACATACCTATTTATCAGAATTAATATTTTATATGATCATCTGGCCTTATTTTGTTCTTAAATAATTAATATGAAAATTATGTGTATAAATATAGTTATTTATAATATACTAGCAAAACCCGCGGCTTCGCTCGCGCTAAAACTACAAAAAAATCTCTAAAAAGGTAGTTTTATACAAAATTTCATTCCTTACTTTACCCCCCTATAGGATGAACTTTGAAAATGCTTAAACACAAGAATTAAGTAATATCTCGCGATAAAAAGTAGTCTTTGTCACTCTCCAGCTCTCCAACTATCTCCACACAAAAAATCACGCCAATCCGTCACTCCGTTTCGACTTTAAAGAAGGACAAACAAACAAACACACTTTCACATTTATAATAATATTAATATGAATTTGTACTACACTGTGAAGCTACTAATCAAAGTTTAAGATTAAAAGTTTTTGCATTTTATAGCCTACTAGCGACTAATCTTAGCAGAAAGAGATATGCAGAAGGACCAAGGTCATCGATGTAGCCTACCATCTCCAAGCTTAAGTAGCAGTGGGCAGGGCACATCGTTCGAAAAACGGATGGTTGTTGGGAACAAAGAGTTCTCTAATGGCAGCCATGTACGGGAAGGCGAAGCGTGGGCAGGCCTCCCACAAGGTAGGCCAAGGACTTGATCAAAATCGCTGGAATGGACGCCTATGGGACAAGACCGACAGTCTTTTGGGGAGGCTTGTGTCTAGCAGTGGACTTGTTTCGGCTGAAATGATGACGACGATGACATCTAGTCTTAGCTTTGCTTTGGTGCTTGTCTAGGTCTCTAATAGTAGCCTCCTAGACACAGACACCATATCCCCACTTAAACTAACCCCCCCCCCCTCCTCCCCCGACACACGACACACACAGAGTGGACAAATTATAATAAAAAATACTATGTTATGTAATGTGGGGGATAAGAGTTAGTAGAGTAGGTACTAAAAACAATTTAAGTATCTTATAATGTGAGTTTAAAATGGAAGATTAAAGTTAATCCTTTTGTTGTAATACAGAACAAAATAAAGTGGCTTGTGTTTTAATTTTCCCAAAGCGACATAATCTCAACTGTCTGTCGTGTAGACGTGTTAAATGAGCACCATTTATTAGGTTGGGTGCACCGCTAAAAGTGGATGGGTGTTAGGTTGACAGTCCAGTCAAGTTTGTGTGTGGAAATATATATTATACCCTACAGTGGAATCGATAGTTAATGTTGTAATAGGATAACTAGGTACTACAATGCTCCTGGTTCAGAGACTACATTACACAAATTGTCATGTAACCATTTTTTTTTGTCACGTCAAAAGAATATTTTAAATATTTCTATTCTTCAATAATTGTAGAATGACACATATTGTCTAAGCCCCTTCTTTTATTTTAAATCATAGACCATAGACAAACCGAGTGGACTGAGTCTTTCTTTGCTAGCCGTCAGCTAAAAATGGCGGAAAGGTGCGACAGAGACAAAACGAAGATGCGGCCAGAAGTCTTTTATATTAATTAAAACACGATTAATGATAGCTATTCATAACCATTTTACATTCCATTATAATATTATATTTTTTTTACATTCCATTTATCAATTCAAATTAGAATAAAAGACAGGTATTGACCGCACATTCGCTTTTTCTCTTCCTAGAGAGTGGTCAAATTCTTGATAGTATTGCTCAGTCCATTCTCTAGGTCTATGATTTAAAAACATTCTCATGACATTGACTAATAGTATAAAACAGAATGCAATCACTGCTCTGTCTGTATACATAATATTTTAAATTTTGATATTTTATATCACAAAATCAAAATTTAAATTATAATAAAATGAGATAAAAATTTGCTTGTTGTGTAAGGGAAAATCATTTAGAGCTTTAAAAAAGTCTAAGTAGGTAAATAGGTAGTTCTCTATCCACTTAGATTTTACAAAAAAATATAATAGGTACATACTTGTAAATTGAGTAACAAAGGCGAGATTTCATTGATGTATT
Source organism: Brenthis daphne (assembly GCA_947093115.1). Lineage (NCBI taxonomy): Eukaryota > Metazoa > Arthropoda > Insecta > Lepidoptera > Nymphalidae > Brenthis > Brenthis daphne. Next base: position 21,857,327 of record OX352481.1, read on the forward strand.
ACAACTATTGTTTGACACCTGCACGCCGTGACGAAAATTGGTACTTAACAGTGGATATTAAAGTAGGTACTTTTTTGCTCTTTATAGTTTATTTATTTATTTATTTATTTATTTATTAAGGACAACCAACAAAATATACATTAAAAACGGTATGATGTTCATGTGTTAACAATTTCATAAATGTCCTTTTAGTTATAGGTTGTCACAACATGCTCTTTTTTTAAATCACGTCAACATTTAATTACAAGATGCAAATTTACAATCAAATAATAATAATAAGTTAATAAATAAAGTTGAAATTAAATTATGAAATTAATAAATGACAATTTAAATATAACAAAATACATAATCAGACATATAATTAGAATAAATTAGATAATAATACTTAAATAGTCAATCTAATAAAACAAGAAAATTCAATTTGGGATTAGAATCAATAGCAACGCATAAAACAAAGTAATACAATTTTTTTTATCATAAGTTTGATATTTTGTCATTTTACTTTTGTAAAATTTTTGCGCTACGTAGTATTAAGAGCGCTGCTTTTATATGGAATGGTGACTTAATACTTCGTCTCTTCACATATTAAAATTCACATACCTACAGCCGCAGAGCCCTTTTAATAATGAGTTGCCTCGACATACACGTTCACGTTCTCAGGATATTATATAATTTTACTAGAAGAATCCGCGGCTTCGCTCGCGCTAAAACTACAAAAAACTCTAAAAAGCTAGTTTTCATACAAACTTTCATCCCCTCTTTTACCCCCTTATTAAAATTACACGTATTGAAGAGCATTAATACCAAGTTTCAAGTAATTCTGATCATAAATATTATTTTCGGTTGTATTATAACGTGTTTTCCCGTGAGAAATAGATAATCTCCCGCGGTAAAAAGAGCCTATGTCACTCTCCAGCCCCCCAACTATCTCCACACAAAAAATCACGCCAATCCGTCAATCCGTTACGACGTGAGAGAAGGACAAATAGACAAACAAACAAACACACTTTCACATTTATAATATTAGTTTGGATATGTATTGATTATATAGTCTTTGCCTATTATATAGCATAGCTATGTTATTAACGTATGGTTAATAAAGTTAATCAAGAAACTCATTTAAGTGACATATTTAAGAGAATTTGAATGTAAATAAATATTAGTGAAAGAATAATTATAAATGTTGACTAGAACGGTGTTTTTTTTATTTTGTTCTGTTTGAACATAATCTGCTGAGTTCACTCACATGTACAAAGCGTCTACAAGTAGTATCGTTTTGGTAAAACATGGAGTTTACGAAGAAGAGTCTCGTTGTCATATGAGCAATTTTTTATCATACTTTATTAATAAATCTTAAAACGTGTCTTGAAAATACTCGTTCATTTCTTGCATATGTACGTACTCGTAGGTACATATGTAAACAAAGTAGACTAAAGCGTAAGAAACTGCTAGGTTTAAAGGGTTACCTTTGTGATAGGATTTTCTTATAATAGAATAGATTCTTAATGGTTATTAAGAATAGATTTCCCTAAAATTTAACCTTGAAATCGTCAAAAGTGGTGGTCAAGTTTGTGTGAAAGTAAAACCAGGTGTCAAATGAAAACAAACAGTCAGGCAACGCCAGGGTAGTCTACTAGTATTAGATATACTATATTTATAAACTTCAACCAGTACACATTTATTTATAATTTTTCTTATTTTTTAAGGAGTTTTTTTAAGTCTAAGGAGTGTTCTTTTTTAATTTTAACCAAGGAATCGTGTGATAAATAGGAGGTATGTATTTTATTGTAAGAATAAAAGTCTTAATAAAAAAAACTTTTAATTTTCATTTAATGCCGCGATTTATATTTATCATGGGCTTTACTTAGGTAATAAAATGATTTAACTCATTAAAATCTAAATTAGTATTTCTATCAAATAGAATGTACGCTAGAGTTTATTCTACACGTATAATGAACACAGAATGTGCTGCGACATTTCCTTTATATTGTCATTAAACGTGTATCTCAACGTTGGCAATATTTTCAGGCCCATGTTATATTTCGTTTATGAAGTCACGTTCCTTATTGACGAGGTGGCAGCTATAATGAGACACCCTTGCTGTTGTTTATGACGTGTGACCGAACTACATCTAGGGGTTGTGTGGTTTAATTTCTACAATATTGTCTTTTAAATATATCTAATACCTTTGAATGAGTAATTCTTGTATATCTGTATTCTCTCTTTTGTATATTCTATTCTCGCTGAAATTTGGTATGTGGCGGTTTTCGGGGGCGAAAAATCGATCTAGATTAGTCTTATGTCTGTCTGGGAAAACGCGTGTTTCGAGTTTTCATGCGATTTTCTTTCCCATTGTTCCACGCAAAATATGGTCACTATTTTCGCACGCTCGGGCATAAGCATCCTGGTCAAGAGGCCAGAGCGTAAAATTGACAGTCACAGATGTCTGGGTTCGAATCCCGGTCGTATATAAAGATTTTACTTTTGTATTTTTTGTGTTTATTGATAAAAAGATATAATAAAAAAAACTCCGAGCGAAGCTCGGTCGCCCAGGTACTTAAATTTTATGAAAGTACAGAAAGCTAAATATCACACTACATTATAACTACGAAAGTTTGTATATTAGTTTGTTACTCTTTCATACTAAAACGGCTGAACAGATTTAGATGAAATTTAGTACACAGATAGTTTATGACCTAGAATAATATATTGGTTAATATTAGTAACAAAATATTTGCCAGTAGGTGACGCTGCCTATATATTATATTTCCAAAAGATACCTAGGGATGGAAGGTAAGCCGCTAGTATTATACATGCATATATCTATATATACATACATACATATATCTCTTGTATACATATATTTGTACACAACTGCCTCGGTGGTGTAGTGGCTAGCAAGTACGGCTGTACACCCGGAGGACCTGGGTTCGAGTCCCGGGTCGGGCCAAGTTTAGTTATTGAGTCTTTCTGTATAGTAAGCCTCAGTAACAGCCCGGAGTTGGGAAGTTGGCGGTGTTTCACCCCCGTGCCTCGGAGAGCACGTAAAGCCGTCGGTCCTGCGCCTTAACTCTCACTGGTCGTGTCGAGTGGTCGTCCCACCAGAATATGAGAGTGACAGAAATAGAGAGTGCACCTGTGTTTGCGCGTACACTTGTGCACTATAATATCTCCTGCGTAGTTGGCTAGTCTCAATGAGATTGGCCGCCGTGGCCGGAATCGGTCGGGAGAACAACATCATCATCATCATCATACATATACTTTGGTTTTTAATTTTATGAAGCTGTATTGCTTAAATGTATGAAAATTTAAAATAGTCACAGATTTAAAGCGGTACATAAAATACTAGCAGTATGTCCAAGCAAAATTTCAGCCCTCAAAGTGTAGTGGGTTGGCCTGGGCATGTTTAAAAAGTTATCTTTCTATTTTATCGCACTCCACTTGAAAACATTCAAAAGACAAATACGATTTCACAACAACAAATGAAAATTGTTTGTAGAAATGTGATTTTAATGACAGCGTCTGTACTTTTATTAATTAAAGAGTAATTATAATTTATATTATGGAATTATAGATAAGAATATTATCTTCTTATAAATTTCAATATGTCTATAGGTACTTTTAAGATTTAGAATATTTATATTATAAAGAAATATGTGCAATGGCAGTATTCCGGAAATGAAGCGGTGCATTGAAATGCGCAAAAGATGCTACGCCATTCACATTTATGATATTTATAAGATGGTATTATTATAAGGCATTTTCAATAGTTGCACGATTTCTTTAGACTAGGTATTTTTAACGCGTTTTACAACATTTTTTTTTATATTTAACATAAAAACAAGTAAATAACGGCCTATTTCCTTATGCATATTGAATATAAGACTACCATCCATTTTAGAAATCCCGGGATAGATCGAGGATCACATCAGCTATATTGAAAAGTCAATCTACTTTTTGAATACATCTCTATAATGGCTTTCAAGGAAAATTGGCTTCGCGAGAATAGTAAGTACTCGTAGGCTGTAGTTCATATTAAAATAGATAAATTCAAGTATTTTATCATTATATAGTAGGTACTAGCAGAACCCGCATCTTTGCTTACGCTAAAACTACAAAAACTCTTTAAAAAGGTAGTTTATTTTACCCTCTTTTTATAGTATATTTTACCCCCTTATAAAATAAAAATAATTATTAAATAAAACTATCTTTTCGGATTATTTCGCGGATTTATTTTGATTTTTGGTTCCCGACGTTTCGAATGCTTTACAGCATCCATAATAAAAATAATCCGAAAAGATAGTTTTATTTAATAATGTCAAACATTCGCGTAAATCTAAGAAAGTATTAAATAAAAATAAATTAAAAATGCTACAACACGTATTTGTTTAATTTTATCGAAGAGCATTAATACCAAGTTTCAAGTATTTTCGATCATAAATATTTTTTTGGATTCTATTTTTTGTGTTTTTTTGTGGGCATTAGATAATCTCCCGCGGCAAAAAGTAGTCTATGTCACTCTCCAGAGCTCCAACTATCTCGTCACAAAAAATCACGCCAATCCGTCACTCCGTTTTGACGTGAAAGCAGGACAAACAAACAAACCATTTTCACATTTATAATATTAGTGTGGATATAATTTTATTACTGCTCATGTGCACTTTATTTTTACAAGTTATTTCTTATACTATTAAGTACTAGTGGCGAAGCGAGCGTAAGTTTCGTTTGGGTGCGTCCCGATATCGAGTATAAAGGTACGTACATATATTTGTAGTGTTGCTTTAATAGATCTTTTATGAAGTATAATTCCGTAATACATTGTTTTCATATAACTCACCACGCCCACGCCAGTAACGCTTCTAGTCGTCATTCGTTTTTTCCGACATCTTCAACAATCATCGTCATATTTCAGTCAATTTACACAAAACCATAATGAATTATATACCTGGACCTACATACTTTAAGAATCACTTCGCTCATTGGTGAAAATTGTATGAAAATTCGTTTGGTAGCTTTTGAGTTTATCGCGCATAGACATACAGACTACATTACATGGCAGGGGGACTTAGTTTTATAATATGTGATGATGATGATGATGATGATGTTCTTGAGACTAGCCAACTGCGCAGGAGATATTATAGTGCACAAGTGTACGCGCAGACACAAGTGCACTCTCTATTCCTGTCACTCTCATACTCCGGTGGGACGACTGCTCGACACGACCGGTGAGAGTTAAGGCGCAGGACCGACGGCTTTACGTGCTCTCCGAGGCTCGGGGGTGAAACACCGCCAACTTTCCAACTCCGGGCTGTTACTGACGCTTACTATGCAGAAAGACTCAATAAGTAAACTTGGCCCGACCCGGGACTCGAACCCAGGACCTCCGGGTGTGCAGCCGTACATGCTAGCCACTACACCACCGAGGCAGTATAATATGTATTATGACAGTAGTCTTTAATAGTGTAGTGTAGAGTAATATTTTGAAACATTACAAAAGTTTTTTTTGTAATTACGATCATTGAGGTGAAGTTCATAAGTAAATATATGAAATAATATAATAGAAGCCCTATAGTTTTTACGTAACTCTTCAGCAACAGAGTAATATAAAGGGAATTTAATGTACCGGGGAAAAGAATTCTATGTCACTCTTCCACCTTATGAAAAATTCACTCCGACCTCTTGCTGCGTTGACATAAACATACAAGGATTTGTTTGTTGATTTGTTCTTTACAATGTTATTTTTATTGAAACGTTATTTTTTCACGCTAAATTCGTTGAACAGATTTTGATATAATTTTGCTGGGAACCTCGACCTCATCTCTGCCGGCACTAGCTATGATGGCATGATTTTAATTTCCCCTGCTTGTAATTTTCTTTCAAATATAGAATCGTTTCGTCTCGTTTAATGAAAGTTGCTTTAGAATTCATACAAGATTTTACTGCTATAAAACGTATTTAATATTTATTTATGTTTTATAAATAAAATGTTTTAAAAACTCATTTCAAGAACTGAAACGTATTTAAGAATTTACCATTCGGTTTAATGAGTAGTTACTATATACCTATGTGAGAAATTTGAAAATCGCTCAAGGAAAATATTAATCAAGTCAAAGTCTTGTTATTGAATGCAACATTTCACTTCGCAGGAAATCTTTATGAAGAAAATTCGAACTTTTGAAGTGTAAACTTCTCGTATATGATTGGACAGTAACTTATATGTCAAATTCAAGACTTGTTATATAATATTGTGAGAAAAACGCCCGTGGACACTTAGTTAATTCCATCTTATACAAAATCTCTATTGGTATCTTCATACCAAAACATATTTATATTAAGTAAGATGAAGTAATTATATAGGTATCGCATATGTCGAACTCTGAGGTTTGTTTACCTCAGAGTTCCAAATACGCGTGTAATGAATAGGCTACCAATATAAGAGGCATCTATCAAGTTTTTACTATAGTTAGACGAGTTTGCTCAAGTTTGATACATGGGCTCCAGAGGCCACAGTCCCGAAGTCAAGATCCAATTAAAGTTAGTTCTCTCGCCGGACAGGCGCTACCGATAAGTGTCACAGTCTCGTCTTTATAAGTTCTCACTTCGAATATGACTTATACTGCCCCAGTTATTCCTAGTTGTGAATCTGTGTGTTTTTCAGTGATTTTAATTGAAAAAATTATGGAAACGTTCTAAAATTATTATATACTAGCATTCCCCGCAGCTCCGCCAGCGTTCAGATGACCAAAAACCAAATTCTTAGCTTTTACATATTAGTATACTCTTACATTGCAGTTTTTGTATTTTTTCTCAGAAATGAGATATTTTCCCGCGGTAAAAAGTATCCTATATGTATGTAAAAAGTAACCAGCTATCACCATACCAAATTTTATCAAAATCCCTCCAGTGGATTTTCTGTGATGCGGTAACAGACAGACAGACAAAAATTCTAAAAACTATAGATTCAGCCTCTGTATCGATAATAATGTTTATTTTAATAAGATTTTCCAAGAAATATTGAATGTACAGATTTGGCTTAGTTACAATTTTATTATATGTATAGATTAAGTATCATAATACATATCCTTTTTTTTGGCGGTGTTTCACCCCCGTGCCTCGGAGAGCACGTAAAGCCGTCGGTCCTGCGCCTTAACTCTCACCGGTCGTGTCGAGCAGTCGTCCCACCGGAGTATGAGAGTGATAGGAATAGAGAGTGCACTTGTGTCTGCGCGTACACTTGAGCACTATAATATCTCCTGCGCAGTTGGCTAATCTCATTGAGATTGGCCGCCGTGGCCGGAATCGGCTAGGAGAACATCATCACATATCCTATATTAATCAGGACACCAACAGCTAGTTTACTAATTAATATTTTTCGTTGAAGTCGAAATGTTTATTTTAGTTAATACTATTTTCATATTTTCCCTTAAAATAATGAATATAAGATTCATTACAACATAAATATAAAAATTATGAATACAAAAATTTTTAAAAGAACCGAATTATAATAATATTCGTATTCAATGAAGAATCCTGAAAAACCGAAGAATTCAGAAATATCTACTACTGCAAAGCTCTTAAATTAAATCACAAAACACGATAATGCAATTATATAAAAGAAAAGATTTAATGAGAAAAAAAAACTGAAAGAAATAGAAAAAACGTAAAACTCAACAGGATAGCTGGCTTTAATGTAGCAAAGAAAAGCGTTTCGATACAGTTTACATTTGTAAATGTCAAGTACAAAGGTAATCTATTTGAAAACTTTATATAACTTTAATTAAACAAAAGCATTTTAAAAATATTAATTACTAGCGACTCACCGTCATCCTCGCTCTGCTCGGGGTTCGTTCCTAAGTACGTTTTAACGGTCAGTACAAACTCAGAGATGAGATATTTTTCCGCAGTAAGAAGTATTCTATAAAACATATATTATTTGACAATGATAAGGTTATCCGGGTCAACACCCGGATAGCCAGCTATCATATAATTATACCAAATTTCATCAAAATCTGTCCAGCGGTTTTCTCTTGATGCGTTCCCAGACAGACAAAAATTCTAAAAACTAAAGAGTCAGCCCCTGTATTGATAATAATGATTATTCCTAAAGATTTTCCAAAAAATATTTAATGTACAGATTCGACTCAGTTGGAATTTTATTATATGTATAGAAGATAATTAGGTTTGAAAAATAATCTTTTTTAATAGTGTTCATTAAAATTTACCAGACTTTTCCATAGCAGATAAGATGAGAGTTTTTAAAATATGACAAATGAAGTTCTTTTTCTTTTTAAATATACCAAACAATAATTCTTTAGACAATCAAGTTACTGACTGTGTATAGTAATATTTGTGTTCAAATGGTTACCTCTTACTTAGAGGTGATTGATTTTAATCAAAATATATGTCACTGAGTTCAGAGGTATGAAATTTTTCACAAGAATTTCTTAATATAACAAAGAAAAGGACTAAGGAATGATTTAAAAAAAAAACTCCTAAAAGGATTATAGGAGATAAGATGAATGTTTGTCATTTTTAGAATTCTTGATGTTTTAGCTTCTGTTTACGTTGTCAATGCGACATCACACGGGTTATTAACATATTTTTGTTCGGAATATGTACCTGTACAAAGGTTAATTTGATATTTCTTATAATGACAACTTAAAAAATACTACGAAGAACTGAAGTGGATATCGTATTTCGCCGAGTTTCATTTTCTGTGTAGATGTTAACCTCTTTTATACAAATTTTGATATTTCAGTAGCCGAAGTTGTAATATTCTTTTAGGGGACGGATCAAAAAATGCGATCAAACGACACATCCACTTTGTCGTAAAAGTAAAATAAAAATAACAACATCGGGCCTCTGTCTGATCTTTTCGTACTGATTTTTGTACGTGTGCGTATACAATTTCATTTTTAACAAAGGAACGCGCGGTTTTATGTCAAATTCTTGTACATTATGGAAAGTAATTTCACTGTAAAGTGTTTACGTTTTGCTGTATTCACACTTGAGTTAACAAACGATGTTGAAAGGAGATCCCTTGATTCACCCAACATTACAATTTTTTATATACATTATTTATTTCCTACATGACTAAATAAAACCAGTCATGATGGAAATAACACTTGAAAAGCTACCCACCCACTGCCTAATTTCTATTTAAAATTTATTGAGATATAAAGTTTTAGAGGCTTTTATACCTTTCATTTGTAAGGTTGGTATGCTCCATTTACATTTATTCGACATTTCATTTTTAGGTCTTGCTGTAAATGTTTATCCTTAAACATAAATAAAAGATGCCACGTTCGTTTGACTAATATTTTTGTCTGAAAAAGTCTTAGGATCCAATGTAACGCCAATTTTAAGGGCATATAAAATTTCGCCTACTAATTTACTAATCGAGGTAAACGTTAAAAACTAGTTTGCACCAAAAAAATTTATATTTACCTCGATTAGTAAAAAAACCAAAGAGAATTTTGGCGGTTATTCTCGCTTCGATCACTTATAAAATTTACCTAAAGAAAGTTCAGCTATAGGTTTTTACTTTTAGCGTATTATATCACATTTTTTAACTTTGACTGTGATTAGTAAAAAGATCAGGTCTTATCATATTTTGAGCGAGAAAATCATCCATTAGCCTTAATCCATTTTATAATCGTATAAAAATGTTTAATTCACCAAAGGTATGGTACATTTGCGCCAAAAATCCTTAAGGGCTTTTTCAAGTCCCAACATAGTAAAAAAAAAAATGCTTTAAGTGTCATCCCGGGTATTACTATTCGGAAGTATACATTATTTACCTATCTGCTATTTTCAACGGAAACTTAACATTTTTTCATATAATATTGTTCACGTTGCGCTAGTTTTTATTTTAGTTGCTATATAGGTTTTGCAAGAACTTGGCTTACGCACTGCCACGCACTTAAAACAACAGACGTACTCCAATTCAAGCCTATAAAACTATAAGACACATATTATGAAGGTTTAGGTAAAGGCGTACAATTCCAACTATCATAGGTTAAATACAGAGGCAGGTCGACTTTATATCGCCTACCTTCCATTACAGTGTTTATGTGTAAATCGTTAAGTTTTACTATTTTAAGGGTCTTAGTTTACGACACTGACTCTGTGTACTCAAATACCGTGGAGTGACTTATTTATAAAATCGTCTACGTACATATTATATTGCTGTTAGCAATTGTGGGCCAAAAAAGGTTTCCAACGTAAACTTTTTAATTATCTGTCTTTTCATTTTATATTGTACAATTTTAATAAATATGAATTAGAACATTTATCTACAAATAACATTCACAAGTAAACTTTTTTGAAACTGAGCACGATTTGTATCATTTTTATATTTTTGGTCGTCCATTATATTACGTCAAATAAATTTCTAGAAATTTCGGATTTTAATATTTTTTAGTAATAATGTAATTATTTTAAGTATCAATTTAATTTATACAATGTTTTATTTTCGATGTTAGCTTCAAGAGCAATATTTTGTATCAGTAACAGAAAAATCTAGCATATGTATGTTTTATTTTCAAAATGATCTTGAATTCTTAGACTACCCTATTTAATTTAGTTCGTTCTTTGTTTTACGCCTACAAGCTATCTAATGAAAAAATGGATTGAATAGACAAGGTATTTTACACGAATCTAATTTGATGTCGAAATAGATTTATAAAAGAGTTGAACTTTTGTTTATTATGCCATAATGTAGATACACGATGCTAAATCCTTTAATCTGCTATAAAAATATCATAAAAACGTTACAACAGCTGGAGTTGTGATTTTTATGAACAAATCTCTGTGTAAGATACCTTACTTTTTTATGGGTTGAAGATATGTTCAACTAAATAAGGAAAACTTTTTTATTAAGTTTACTTATGTTCCGTCAGTGACCGAGTAATTTTTAAAATTTCTATGAAAATAGAAAGTTTAAAGTGAGATTATTAAGATTAGCTTGGTCAGCGTGGGTGTAGTAGGCCGAAAGTATGTTAAATTAAATTAATTATATCATTAAATGGCTGTGGTTAATTGCTTTCATCGCACGTTTTGATGAATTGTAGTCCATTTTCAGAAAAAAATATATATTTCAGCTTATTTTTTAGCTCCTGGGACCAACTTTCTTTGTTGGAAAGGTCTGGCAACTATTTGAATGGTGAAATGTTGTAAATTTACTAAGTTATTACGGAAAACTTTTAATTTTTTTTCTTACATATATTAATGCCAACGTTTAATAAATGTTGGTATACTAGCTTAATAACTGCTAGAATTATCAGGCATAGCAGTTTTTTCTTGTATAGTGGCAATCAGCATTAATTAGAAATAACTAAGATTGATAATTTTTTTTTCTGAAGTAACTATCTATTATAATATATATGTTTTAGACAATATTTTATTTCCAAAATTTGATGGTATTTATAGACAAGTACAGGAAAATTAAATTTGAAATAAAATTGTTTATGTTTAGGCACAGAATATTTATTAATAAGCATCCTCGTTACATAAAATTTGGTTGGCTGGTTACATAAAATTTCTATAATTTCTAACGGTACAGACGGGCCAAGATACAATACATTTGGTTAGTTCTTATAAAATAAAAATTGGCTCAGTAGCTTTTTGTTACATTGTATTTAGTGTATTTAATGGTACGAAGAATTTTTTAGGATTTCAGCGTTGACGAATGTTAGTTTAGGAATTGCATTTTATTATGCCTTTGTATGAATCATTTCGTTTAATTCACGTTTTTGCTCTTTCTTGCAAAAAAATTCAAAAGAGAAGTTGATTACCTACCTCAAAAAATCCTTATAAAATAAGTATCTTAATTAATATACACAAATTCAAAGAGCTAGAATATGGATTATAATTAAAAAAATATAAAATAAATTACATAAACTTTGGTACAAACTCTAAAATAAAACAACATAATAAAAATCGCACGCCGTCATGTTTTATTGGTATGTACGTCCGTAACACATGATACGGCACTTCGTCAGTTTTTTTATGACATAATTTTATGAATTTTTGTAATATCCCCATTACAAAGCTTACCTAAGTGGTACCCTTTTTATAAAATATTTTTATTAATTAAATAAAAAAGCTTTTAGCCTAAGGCTTATAATAATAATTCAAAAACAGTATTTTTCCAAGCCGTTTAGACTTCTGCCTTACTTATTTATACCCTTGTCATGACGACCAACTTTACGAAACGATGCGAACTCTATGAAAGAAAGCAATTTATATAAGCACCAAAAATAATAATTACTTGAAAATTGGCATTTCCATTGGCATAGATAATGTAAATATATACTTATTACAATGTTGATTTTATGTTATTATATAGTTTTATTAAGGTTATACATATATACGTTTTTTTTTGCAATTGCAGAGTTTAATTCAAATTAATTGGTAATAAATAAATAAATTTGGGAGTAAATTGAGGACACTAAAGGCGAAACATTTTTACGTATTGTAGATGACCAAAACTATTGAATCAAGCCATTAGCTGTAGAATTCGTCAGTAGCGCCGAGCTCGTAGAGTCGTAGAGGTCGTAGAGTAATTTCGTAGAGGCGAGTTAATTGGCGTCGTTCATTCAGCTGTAAACCTTGGTAACAAACCTAGTTATCCAGCATTACTGATTTAACACAGTTTTTCTAAATATAGAAAATTTAGTTACAATTGGGACTAGATTTTTTAATTAATAATGTAAAAAATGTAACAAATAATATATAGGAATAACTTGTTCTAGTCAAAAGATACCAAATTTAGATGTCCTTTTTATATATTAACTAGCGTTGCCCGCGGCTTCGCCCGCGTTCAGATTACCAAAAATCCAAATACTTAGGTTTTACATATTAGTATACTCTTACAATGCAGTTTTTGTATTGTTTCTCAGAAATGAGACATTTTCCCGCGGTAAAAAGTATCCTATATGTTGACCCGGATAACCAGCTATCACCATACCAAATTTTAACAAAATCCCTCCAGTGGTTTTTCTGTGATGCGGTAACAGACAGACAGACAGACAAAAATTTTAAAAACTATTGATTCGGCCTCTGTATCGATAATAATGTCTATTTCAATAAGATATTCCAAAAAATATTTAATGTACAGATTCGGCTTAATTACAATTTTATTATATGTATAGATATGTCAGTTAGATTTGATGGATAGAGAGAGAATAGGCGATGTAGTAGCTGATATAAGATATATAGCGAATATAATTATCGATTATTTAATAATCTAATTGTTTAAGTCTGTAAAGGCCTAAATTGTAATGAGAAAGTACCTTGTGTATCTTTGTTTTTAAAACTACAGGTATGAATGTGAAATTGATATCGACTAATCTAGAGTATTTCATAAATAAAAAAATATGCTATTCCAGTTTGAAATTTTATTGAAAAACATAATTAAGTAAACATGTAGACGTATAACTTAATTTTGTAAACATTTTTTTCATGTATATATTATTTTAGTCAAATTATAATTTGTATGGTTATTTTGCATGATACAAAAGCCCAAATGACAAAATGCCCAAAAGGGCTTCCGTGGAATAGAAGGTGGCTGACGAACAGCTTAACAGACTACAACAGTATTTTTACTTGCAAGTCTATAAGATAGCATTAGGAAAAGCCAGCACGCAAGGCAAAATCACGGGCTTAAACAGCTTACAAAATAAATGTTTTGGCGCTTTTGCGTTACTTAAATACCATGCAAACGTTTGGTGAAACTTTAATTAATCCAACTGGACCCTACTTAATAACATTTAGTGCCCCATTCTCAGCTATATTATAGGACATTGCTCGTGTTTAATAGTTTTAGCGTGGACTCCCCAATTTGTTCACGTTTCAAGCCTCAACTTTATGTCAGTTTAAAGGATAGACTGTTGACATTACCTCATACTCGTATATTATTTTTGATTTAGTTTTTACTAAAATCTATCCAACAATAATTTTTAAAAGGAAATTATAATCGTTGAATAAATCGTTGAAAAATATTTTAATTAAAAAAATTAAATTTTTTTTTATTATCGATGCAGAATCCAAATAAACATTTTTTTGAATTTTCTTCCGTCTATTTGTTTGTTAACGTATCACGCAAAACCGCTTGATCGATTTTAACGAAATTTGGTATGCGAAAAAATGTACTACTCTACAAAAAAACATGTAGACTGGTTTCTATTTTGGTTTTCTATTTACTTAGTAACTTAGAATTTAAGCAGAGATTAATTATAAATACTTTTGAGGAAAAATAACAAAATTTTATACGTAGAAGGAGCTTAAAAATTAATTAATAATGTTGTCATTATGTGTACTTTAGAAAATGAGATGACCCCTCTATGATTTTTTTATAATTAAAGATAAGTAGAGTTATCTTTACCTTCTGTGGAGTCTTCTTCACTACAAAATAACTTGATAACGAAGCATATCAAGCCATTTTATAAGAAAGAAGTTAGTGTGTACGAGAGAAAAAAAATGTATTTTTTTTCTATTCCCAGAGAATTACCTTAGTTGCCAGAGGAACCTTGATACTTTAATAAAAATCTTCAGTGATAAATGGCAAAATTATCAAACGAGTTATTTGAACACTATAAAGAAGTACCTCATAAAAAATATGTAGAATACATATGCATTTATATCTCTTAAAAATTCTTTCTCATTTTAATATTACTATACTAAATAACAGCATTTTAAAAAATGTCCGTTTGCGTATCTGTCTGCTTGTGTTTGTACCGGTTCTACGTAAAAAGGACAGGCTTATATTTTAATAAAATATTGTACCTATTAATGTTAGAGCTAACCTATAGCTTGAATCTCTACCCAAAGTGGACCCAACGGTCCAACGAGCAACCCCATGTTCCATGTTGTCTGTTTCTATGCATGCAGGTGGTATGCATAAAATCATTTTTCACCGTTAAAAAAAGAGTATTAGTACTACTTAGTTTTCTTTCTGAAGTAAAAAAAGTGAGTGTAATCCTTATAACTCATAGTATAAGATATTCATACTAGATACACAAATCTATTCTATATAATAATATATTACCGGTTACAGGTCACTTAGAATAAATACCCTTGTAAGTATCATGTTCCTTAATTAAAACACTTCTGCGGTCACCTTTCAACGTAACAATTTTACTAAATACCTAAACACGAGAGGGCTATTATCCACTGTGTTAACAAGCTCTTGTTAGCCAAATGAGTACGTTTTAAATTTATTTATAAATATTTAACGTATATATATATATATATATAAGTATCTATATTGTATATATATATATATATATATATACAATCGTTGGTGAGCCTTTTAATGATCGTATAACTGAACGACTTTATCGAACGGCGTATATATTTTTCGAGAGGATGGCTCATAACTATGATATGATCCGATAAGAAGCGTTATGGTTAAGCTATAAATAATCGCACTCACTCTCGGAGAGTCCAGAATGATTATCGAATAAGCTAGTATTAAGTAAACGTTGTTACTTTAAGATGTGGACTATTTCATAAGATTTTTTGAATAGTCGTTTTGAATAGTTTGAATAATCGTGAAAAAACTTAAAAAAATATTTAAAACCGACTTTCGTGGAAGTGTGTGTGCGTGCGTGAAAGTCGGTGCCAGCCGATGCAAAGCAAATCTAATATATTTCCATACGTAAAATACATATTTACCTATTAGATATTGATATCTTGAAATATTGTAGGCTGGCACCGACTTTGAAAATATCTGATAAGGTATCTATTCTAAATGAAAACTCCGTTTAATTATTTTTTACATTTTAGTGCCTGGAAGTTTTTATTTATTTTTTTAAAGTTTTTACTTTTCCATTTTTAGTGTAGACGTAATAAGCAGGTAATTTGTAAGAAAAAGACAGTACAGTCGATGCCTATTATACTGGCCGAGCTAGCATCTCTCGGGCTAAGGTTGAGGAGAACAGAGTCCAACTTGTGTCTGAAATCGAGACTTCCCTAGAGCAGATCTCCGATTGGGGCCGACGAAATCTCGTCCAGTTTAACCCCTCAAAGACACAAGTTTGTGCGTTCTCCACGAAAAAAACCCCATTCACTATAGCGCCAAAGTTCCAGAACACTTCTCTTAACATCTGTAAGAGTATCGGGATCCTAGGGGTCGAAATATCGAGCGACGTCCAATTTAGATGTCATCTGGAAGGAAAAGCCAAATTGGCTTCAAAAAAAATGGGTGTCCTTAACAGAGCGAAACAGTATTTCACGTCAGGGCAGCGACTTTTGCTTTATAAAGCACAGGTTCGCCCTCTTATGGAGTACTGTTCTCATCTCTGGGCCGGCGCCCCCCAATACCAGCTTCTTCCATTTGACTCTATCCAACGCCGAGCAGTTCGTATTGTCAACGATCCCGAACTCACAGACGACTTAGACACTCTAAGCCTTCGGAGAGATGTTGGCTCTCTGTGTGTTTTCTATCGTCTATACAATGGAGAGTGTTCTGATGAACTTTTTGACATGGTGCCACCGTCGCGCTTCTATCATCGCACCCTTCGCCGTCGGGTAGGATGTCATCCACATATTTTAGATGCTTGGCATTCTACAAATGTACGTGCGTCTCGATCTTTTTTACCCCGCACGTGCAAGATGTGGAATGATCTTCCTGCCGAGGTATTCCCTGAGCGCTATAATATGGGGCTCTTCAAGAGTAACGTCTATAGGTCCCTTAAAGGCCGGCAACGCATTCGCAACTCCTCTTGTGTTGCAGATGTCCATGAGCGACGATAGCCACTTACCATCAGGTGGATCGTTTGCTCGTTTGCCCCTTTTTTCTATAAAAAAAAAGAAACTTTTTTAATAACATATTCGATTAAACAATTTATTTTAAAAAAATATTTATTGTCGATTTTTTTTAAATCCACTTGACCGATTTCGATAAAGTTTATATGGGACCACCTGGTAGGTTTATATAGATATACCCTTTGAAACAAAAAAAAAAATGTATTTCCAAATCGGTTCAGGCGTCTTCGAGGAATTGGTGAACATACATAAAAGAAAAGATTCCGACGAATTGAGAGCCACCTCCTTTTTGGAAGTCGGTTAAAAACTGAAAACATATAAAAATATTGTATAAGTATCATTATATTTATTTTAATAGAAAACTTTAGTAATTTATTAGCTTATTTTCATATTGTGAATGCGAGCAATCCTTGTAAGGAAATATTCCACGTACATATTACTACCTGTGTTCATGGTGTGTTAGCGTCTGGCATCAACGAGAGCTTTAATTAAAACGGCTTCGTATTCTGCAACGAATTGAACAATTTCAATATACGAATATTTGTGTATTGTCGATGTGTTGCATATTTCAAATTTGCTAATTGAATACTCTTAGCCCAATAGTAGTTATACTGACTGACTTTAAACTGATTTGAGGGTTGTTTTAATAATATAAGAAAAATATGAGTGGGTTGTTTTTCTAGTATATTCCTAATATTTTTATGATTTCACTCACAGTTTTGAATTTTATGGATGTGATATACTAATTTTGGAAATTGTATTACGTATATATAACTTTACGCCCTGTTGCGTTGTATCATAAGACATTAACTTACTGATTTAAAAAATAATTTAAAGGGTGCTCTCCCTCTATGGTGCTAAGAGTTTTATTGCTGTCAGTCTCGACCTCATAATGTAATCGACGTTTAAGTATTCAAATTTTACAATGTGCTGTGTTTTGTGTTTTGTTCAGAAAGAAAATTTTAAAATCATGAGAAACAAATTGCTGTTCAGACCATGGAATGAAAATGAAAGTAACAATTAGACTATTAATTAGGAACTCTACAAACTAATAAGTTTTTTTTTTCATAGAAATGTCATAGTTTTTGTAGAAATATGTATATATATATATATATATATATATATATATATATATATATATATATCTATACTAATATTATAAAGAGGTAAAGTTTGTGATCTTGTGAGTTTGTGAGTTTGTGAGTTTGTGACGTTGTAGGGGGTAATCTCTGGATCTACTGAACCGATTTTCAAAATTCTTTTACTAATAGAAAGCCACGTTCTTTCTGAGTGTCATAGGGGATATATTTACCCGAAAAATGAAAAGGCTTTTTCGTGGTAGTCGGATTTGCAAAGTAAGTCGGAGAAAAAACGGTCGAACGAAAAAGTTTCTTACGAACGCTGCCTTAACGATGAGAGATATATGATTATGTTCTAGAGAAAAGTTGTAGAGCTTAATAATGCCTACAAAAAAGTCAGCGACAGCATATGTCTAACTTTTATATTTAAGTCACAAAAAGTAGTTTTTTATATTAAAAAAATAATTTTAATCGGTAGGTCATGTTTATTGGTCATATTATCAACAATTATGAATTCTTATCAAAATAAGTAAATTTATCGTCTAAAATGTTTAAAACAAAAGACTTTTCCCTTTTACTGCATATAATTTGGACTAATGGTTAAAGAGATAATACAATATATTCGTAGGTACGGACGAACCCGAGCGAGTTGTTTGTCTGTTTTCCTGTTTGTACGGGCTAATCTGCGAATCTATTAGACTGATTTAAATGAAATTTTGCATGGTGGTACCTTATATCCCCGGGCAACATCTTAGATACTTTTTATCCCGGAAAATTAAAGAGTTCCCGTGGGATAGTTAAAAAACTATATAAACTTATACAGCTTAGTACACAAAAACTACCAATTGGATTTTAATGAAACTTTACAGTAATATAGTTCATACATGACAAAAACAAATCAGCTACTTTTCATCCCGGAAAATTAAAGAATTTCCGTGGGATAGTCAAAAAACTATAGTAACTTATACAGCTTAGTACACAAAAACTACTGATTGGATTTTGATGAAACTTTACAATAATATAGTTCATGCATCAGAATAACCAATAGGTTACCTTTTATTCCGGAAAAATGTACTGTTCCCGTGGGATAGATGTTTTTGTTTATTTGTAACGTATTATGTACACAACATAGACCCCAAAAAATAGTAATTAAAAAAATGTCTGTTTGTCTGTTTGCCTGTATGTCTGTTTGTCTGTTTTTGCGTGAGCGTTTCACGCGAAAAGTAATATACCGATTTCAACGAAATTTGGTGAAATGATAACTTATTACTTGAGTCAACATTTAGGATACCTTTTGTATGTATGTATTCAACGCTTTTTAACGTCCCACTGCTGGGCACGGGCCTCCCTTCAGTACGAGGGGGATCAGGCCATAGTCCACCACGCTGGATAAGTGCAGGTTGGCGGACTTCACATGTCTTTTGAAAACTTGCTAGGTTCTCTCAGGCATGCAGGTTTCCTCACGATGTTTTACTTCAACGTTAAGACAAGTGGTAATTGTGTTAGAAATTATTCGCACATTAAAATATCAGAGGTGCGAGACCCGGGATTTGAACTTGCTTCACTCGGTTTCCCAAGCGAGCGCGTTACCACTGGGATACCACTGCCTAGATACCTTTTACTTCAAGAAAATCTTACTTTCCCTCGGAAAAATATAATAACTGGTTTTATCGAGTCCTCCCTAGAAACCTTCCGCTGGCTAAGCCTTAAGACATACATACATATATCAAAACAATATACTAAAAAATTATAGATCTTGAAAAGTCCTATAGAAAAGTTCTAAATTGTATATGTCTATCTCCTAAGTTGCGCGTTTCACGCAAAAAGTAATCAACCGATTTTACTTAATTTTGTATAGTGATAAAACTTAGTACGCGGGTCAACATTTAGGATACCCTTTACGACAGGCAAATTATTCATTCCCACGGGAAAACACAATAACTGGTTCTATCGAATCGTCCTTAGAAATTTATATGACTAACGTTGGCTCAACCTTAAGAGATAGATCAAAACATTGTGCAAGAAAATTGTAAGTCTTAAAAAGGTCTATAGAAAAGTTCTACATAGTATATGTCTATCTCCTAAGGTACACTCGCTATAACTATTTTCATTATTATATATTACTGTTTTATTATAGGTACGTTATTTATTCTATCTATACATATGCCTAATAAAATTTTAGAGGTTAGAAAAAATGCTGAAAACCAAGTCAGTTCTCTTCTTACATCCCGAAAGAAGAGAAATAGAACAAATCCAGTTTTTTTTTCAATTTTTTTGTTTCTCTGTCTGTTTGTCTTTGTACGGGCTAATCTCCGAAACTATTAAACCGATTTAAATGAAATTTTGCATTGTAGTACCTTATATCCCCGCTCAACATCTAAGATACTTTTCATCCCAGAAAATTAAAGAGGTTCCGTGGGATATTTAAAAAACTATAGTAAATTATACAGCTTAGTACATAACAACTTATGCACCTAATTTAGTAAAATTGGGCATGCTGATACGTTATATTGCCGGTCAAACAACAGGTTACTTTTTATCCCGGAAAAATGAACGGTTCCCGTGAGATAGATCTGTTTGTACTTTTCCTTTTTTTAGAGGTGAACCCGAGCGAAGCGAGGGTGAGCCGCTAGTATATATATATATTTAAACGCACTTTGCATATTAATCAATTGAAATAAATAATTCATATATTGTATCTACGAAATAGTCGACAACTACATATCTTCAACGGTTGTCCCATGTATTTTTTTCTCAAGTAATTCCTCCTTGTGCTTTAAAAGAAAGCTCAAGTGCTTTACAAAATATATTAATATTTTCTTGTCTTTAATAATATTATAAAGAGAAAAAAAAATTGTTTGTAATGGACAAAAGTAAAAAACTATTGGACCAATTAATTTTATGGCCATATTTTATTATCAAAAAAATAGAGATTCCCACTAAAATTGCAAAAATGTAACCTACGGTACCAAAAAATTGCCTACAATAGTCATCATTTGGCTTGCGCGTTTACCATTTTCATTTTATCAACATTTTTTTTTTAAATTTGTTTTATAATTTTCAGCTATTATCAACAAACATCGTAAAGTGTTACATAATCGCTATTTTCGTCTCAGAGGCACCATAATAAAAATGTTGGCAAAATTCTAAATATAGCAGTTGCTTGTAAGTGTCTTCCCAACACTCATTATTTTCAGTGCTCCTGACAAATCGCTAGGGAACATTTATTATCATTCTATGTTACAGTACGTGGAATTTCCTCGAACGCTAGAATAAGTTTAGAGTAATTAGTACTTAATGTAAGTGGTACTACAAATTACTTTGTAACATTAATAAAACGTGACATTTGTCTGAATAATTTATACCATGTTGAACATTGCATATTTGTAATGAATATCAGATTTAGACTACCAGTGCTTTTACATCTGTGTAATGGTAGTAATATAAACCACCTTTACCAGGCATACTTGGTAATAGAGAAACTTTATGAAGAATTCTAATTTTCCCCATTTTTTCCATTCTCATCTCTTTATTACATTTGTCGATTACTTGATGAATTTATCTTTCTTTCAAGCAAACGTGCTCGTTAGCTCTGTGTTATTAATTGGGAAATTGCGAATTTTTGTGTGCACGCTCGGCAAGTCAATGATGTGGAGTGTATTAGATAAATATTGTTTATTTGAAAATTACTTAAACTGCCTCAGTGGTGTAGTGGCTAGCATGTACGGCTGCACACCCGGAGGTTCTGGGTTTGAGTCCCGGGCGAAGTTTAGTTATTGAGTCTCTCTGTATATGAAGCCTCATTAACAGCTCGGAGTTGGGAAGTTGGCGGTGTTTCGCCCCCGTGCCTCGGAGAGCACGTAAAATCGCCAGTCCTGCGCCTTAACTCTCAGGAATAGAGAGTGCACTTGCGCGTACACTAGTGCACTATAATATCTCCTGTGTAGTTGGCTAGTCTCAATGAGATTGGCCGCCGTGGCCGGAATCGGTCAGGAGAACATCATTTGAAAACTGATATTTACATGTTTTTGCTACGGCTAGAATCGATCGCCCTATATTAGTAGTAATAGCTAATTATTAGCTATTCTGTAGAACTGTCGAAGTTATAAGTGAAACGTAATCTCTTTTTTTAAGTAGTCTTTTTTTTTCGGTTTTTAACCAATATCGAGATTATGTTTGTTAAACAGCATTGTCCAAAGCTTTGTTTTAACCAAAATAAGTATATGTACGACCAACGCAAACATTCACCTGTCTTGCTGGTTATCCGGGTCACCATATAGGATACTTTTTACTGCAGCAAAATATCTCATTTATAAGAAAAATACAAAAACTGCAATGTAAGAGTATACTAATATGTAAAACTTAAGAATTTGGTTTTTGGTCATCTGAACGCGGGCGGAGCCGCGGGCAATGCTAGTTATACTATAAAAACCAACGTCAATAAAATATTTCGATATAATTAATTGTAAGACCCCTTCAAATAAACGGTATAGTTTGTCTAAGTATAATTTTAATTATATTTTGGGTTCGACGAGCTCAACTATTCATTGATGTTAGCAATAACTAAGTCTCCTCAGAATACTTCATAGAGTACTCTGTATTAGGTGTTGATTATCTATTTGATGGTGAAAGGATCGAAGACCTCGTAAAAGTTTTATTCTTGTGATACCCTTGCTGCGATTGTCTTCCAGAATGTTGTGTTATTTTATGACATTGGAAAGCGAAATTTAATTTTTTACTGAAATTAAAAATTAAAATTATTATTATTAATATTATTCAAACTAAAATTAAGTATTTAAATTTAAAATTGTAATAATGCATTATATAGTAATTATTATTAATAAGTATTTGAGAAAACTCTTAAAGGACACTTTATGTTGTAATAAAACAACGCGGTCATCAAAATGACAGTCGTAATTGATTTTATTCCTTTATTTGTGAGCTTATGTGGTATATTTGTCACAAGTACAGTAGACAAGGGTTGGCTCAGCGGGCGGCCTGTGATAAGGGAACCATAAGTAATTGTTAGGTTCAAATACCTACCTACATAAACGGTGTTCCTGTAAGGCTAGAAATTCTTTAACTGTAGATTCATAGCATTCTACCATCACCTCAGGCCTCGGCACTTCATAATTGAAAGTGTAAATAAAATAAAAACTTTAGAAAAACCTATAAACTAGCCTAGCGATAGACAAGAGAATAATAAATAGATGCACCATGGGTTTTCATCACGAGCATTAAACTCAAGGTAAAGTATATCTATAGGATTTTTATATGAACACTAAAAATTAACAAACATATTGATATTGAACAGGACAGGATAACGCCTATCGGGCTTGCTAGTTTTTTATACGATCGAGACGTTACACTTATATAAGAAAAAGTAGCATTGACATTTCATTGATTTATAGACGATGCCAATGTCGAACGAAGTTTTCTCGTTTTATAGTGAGGCCAATCTGAATTGTAAATAAGAAAGGTAACCATCTTCCACTGATAACAAGCTTTATGCAAAAATATTTACGATACTAGCTTTCAATCACATCCTATTCCATATATATGTACATAGAAATAAAAGTATTCTATTAATATAGATTAAAGTGCACAAAATATTACGAAGAAATAAATTTTATTATGGCTATGTCTAAGTAATTTATACTATTACTAAATAAAACTTATATTATATTTAAATGTTCTGGTTTTATATAAATAGACTATATTACAAAAGTTAATACAGGGTCATTTTTAATTTACTGACAATGTTTTGGGAATATACTATTTATCATAACAACAACATCTATAAGGAAAAAATTAATATTTCTTAAATTTTACAAAAATTAAAAATATTTTTATTGCACCTTCTAAACGGTAATAGTCCAGCATTAGCAAAAGAAAGCGCCTGGCCGGTGGAGTGGGAGGGGTGGAGGGGTGTAGTAGGTGGTGCTTAATCATTTAAACATGACCTGATGCCATTCAGAAGGTGCAGTAAAAATATTTTTATTTTTGTATTGAAATAAAAATTTTAGAAATATTTTTTTTTCTTACAGATGTTGTTGTTATGATGTGAATAGTATATCCCCAAAAGGTTTTCAGTAAATTAAAAATGACCCTGTATATTCAGTTAAATCTCGAACAATTAAATTTCAGATGCAGCAAAGAATTAAACCTTATTAATAAATGAAACACTTGTAGAAATTGGTAAAATCGATTACAAAAATGCTTATTTTTAAGTTTTTTTTTAAATTTTTGCGTCTATTTCTATTCAATTCATTAAATACCTTAAAAGTATCTTATAATAAATTCATGTATAAACTCTATTGTGGGATACTACAATAGAAAAATGATACAATATAACACTTTCGTTTCAACGGCGACAATAGACGTAAAATGAGATGGCTTCTTATAAAACCATGTCACATTAATACGTTTTACTTTTGTTATTTAGTGTGAATGGTTATATATATTTTTTAAATATTATAAAAGTCTGTTAAAAAGAATAAAACTTTACCTTTAAAAGAATTTACTGAGGAGTTTCATTAACTTATCTATTACTAATGTTAGCCTGTGGCTTTGCCTGCGTAATTTGTTTATGTTTAGACTAAGGCTTCACTTTAGGGTCATATTGTAGTACTTTTCTTAATAAATAAAATTTGATTTTTCAAATTTGACTGTTAGGTCCAGGGATTAGCATGTGTAAACAAATTCTTAAACTTAGATATCGATTAAAACATTGGATTCTCTGGAAGACAGAAATAATCAAGTGTAATTTTTTTTATGTATCTCTTTATAAAATCTGTTACAGAATTTAATAAATAATCAACCGTTTGAAACTGTTTCCATCAATTATTACAGATAATTAATTTACGTTTTGAAATGAAGAATTGTGTATGAAAATAAGAAAGAGAGTATACACCACGATAAATATAACCTTACTCCTTGTGTGTCATACGATATTTTGTCATTTAATCCCTTTTCATACATTTTTTTAATTTATTTTTATATAAATTTTGTATTTTTATACAAGATATAAGATTTAATTTTATACAAAACATAAAGATTTTTTATCCTGGTATAGTTAGAGCGATAATAAAAACCACTGCTATGTGATCTCTCAAATAGAGCGTAAAATGTACAAGTAAATAAGAGTCTCTGAATATATCAGTTATCCCACAATAAATAAAGCTCGAGATACTTAGTGGAGTACTACTTTTATTTAGAAACTGCGAGTATACGCCTTCATTTACCAAGAATTGGAACGTCTCACTTTAACTTTTTTCGATTTGGAAAGAATTTGGATAGCGGCATCGCTGGATGTACGTAATACGTTTCAAGTTCTATTTTTCTTTAACAAAATGAATCTATAAGATTATCTCTCTCTGTAAATCCTCGAATATATCGAGGATTACATCACTCGGATCCAAGTGCGAATTTATCTTTGAATACATGTCGATAGGATATTTTGAGAAATTGTATGGCTTAATATATACTAGATGTTCTGGTAAAATATTAGAAATTTATTTATTTGGGTCAAATTACATTTAAAACTTAAACTTGTTGAGACTGGAGTTCAACTAACACGTTAAGGGTTCGATATGTGTTCGCTTTGTCGTGGTGGGAGGGCATTCATTAGTGTCAGGCAATTTAGCTGAGTGTGAAGTGAAGCAACACGTTGGGAGGTGGCCCACTTTGGTGTGTGTTGGACCATGCGGGTTGCTTCTGGTACTTCTCTGATAGCAGGGTGGACCGTGGAAGCAAATCCATGGTTATTGTGGCTTGCCTCGTCAGGCGAGCCGTCGGGGTGTCGTGGTTGAGTGTGTCAGCAAACCTGCGATGCCCTATTAAGACCAGGGAGGTTCCGTTGGGTTTTAGTGGGTAATACTAGCTGTTTTGTCCGGTAATTCCCACATGACTAACTATATGTATGTAGGTGGTATGCGTAAATACATTTCCCGACGTTAAAAAAAACACATCGACAGTTCCGGTTCATTAGTTTGTTCTCTGAAATCTCTATAATTGCTGAATCAATTTTACTAACACTTTCACTAAAAGATAGTTATATTTTGTTCAGAATTTCAAAGTTGTTAAAAAATTAAAACAGTACATGGTGTTACGTGTCAATAGTTCTATAAAAATGGAATCGGTGCTCGCCATTCACATCTATTTCCATTCGAAACATTTAACCATTACGTTCATTTTTATGTGATTTTTAACACTAAAATATATACCTAAAATTAAACCTGTTATTTTATAAAAACATAAATTTAATAAATCAGATAACAGATTTTTAGTAATATTGTACAATATCGTGTTATTATTCTAAGGCACTTGTAATAACAACGTTTTAAAACAATATACTGGCTAATATTCTACATAAAACAAACTCTATTCTAGACTGGGCTATATCTTAATTGCACCTTGCGGCAACCCCCATTTAAACTAATGACTGCTGCGGTCTTGATAAATTAATATGAGTTAAATTCTGCATATATGTAATTTCATAAATGAAACTGTTATACAGGGAACCCCTTTAATCTATACTTGTTCTTTAAAACATAAGCGAAGGAGGAGGATGCCGAGCTTAGCTATTGCTGTTAGGGAATATGCTTAAATTTTTTTAAAATATCTTTTTTAGAAGTTTTATCGACCGGATATTTATAAAAAAAATTAATAATTAAAAGTGCAAAAGACGTGCATTTTGAATATTTCATTCTAAATTACGAAATACAGTACATGTACAACAAAATAGGACCTGAATGATACTATTCATCTAAAAGGTTTATAAAATTCGTAAAAGTGGTGGAATTTAAGATAGGTTAAATTTATTCTATTTAAAATATTTTTTAAAGAAAATTTGGGTATGGATATACCCATGTATGGAACCTTGAAAATCGAGTTTCCATTCGATCCAAGGAAGCATGGTCAGAGAAGATTCATAGTTACGAGATATAATGATCATATATCATATTATCTAGGTAATTTATGCTGCCATTTGTACGCTAAAGTAAAGTACTAGAAGTGAACTTTTCTTAAAGAAAACGTAGAACTTTTCAGTAATGTGCATATTTTGCATAGTGTGAAAATCACTGTGACAAGCTCTTAAAAGTTGTCTTAATAGATTTTTCTATGCAAAAGTTGTATTTATATTATGTGATCTATACATATTATAATAAAATTCTGAGTCGAATCTGTACATTAAATATATTTTGAAAAATCTCATTGAAATAGTCATTATCGATACAGAGGCCGAATCTATAGTTTTTAGAAGTTTTGTCAGTCTATCTGTCTGTCTGTCTGTCTAGGAACCCATCACGAGAAAACCACTGAACAGATTTTGATAAAATTTGGTATTATGATAGTTATCTGGGTCAACATATAGGTTACTTTTTACTGCAGGAAAATATCGCATCTCGGTGAAATCTATACTAAGCCTTAAAACGTAACTAGGGACGAACCTGAGTGGAGCTAGGGGGACTCGCTAGTATTTATAATATCCGGGAAGAATTAGATGTACATTCGTGATGGCTTTTTGATTATTAATATGAGGTTAGTGAGGCACTTTAAAAAGTTGCTTTAAACGAAGTGCTCAATAAGGGTTTTAATTTAATTAATATACTTTACATTAAACTCAATAAATGTTTCAGATTTTGTTTTATTTTATATTCTTGGCTTTTCCACGAAAACTTGTTGAAAAGAAAATTGGTTGGAACAGTATTTCATTCTTGGTATCTTTATTATTTCGTTTATCCTTTAATCTTTATCCTAATAGAAATATTTCTATTATCTTTTTACCTAAAGAGCCTCATGTTTAACAAATGTCAGAGTAGAAAAACGTTGATAATGAATAATTTGGGTTTTGGTAACTTTTCTTATAATAATAAAGGTTGCAATGTTTGGATTGTCAACAGCGGTTGAACTTAACAAAACCTTCCTGAACCAAGTTCGCTTAAAATAGTTGTTTCTGTATACTTAACTCTGAGATTTTGTAGAAATTATTTCGAGAGAATGAAAAAATGATTTAGGTGTACTTTTATTACATATTGTGGATGCTAGTTTAATGAAGACACGTTTAGCTCAGTTTGCAGTGACCCTACTTGCTGTGCCAGCGGTCGCGGGTTCGAATTCCGCTGGGGGCATTCATTTGTGTGATGAGCACGAACGTTTGTACTCCAGTCATGGGTGTTTATATTATATTTATATAAAGTTATACACATATGTTTCGTGTATCATCTATCTGGTATCCAAAACACAGGCCTCGTAGCTTATCATGGAATCAGATGATGATGTGTGTTAATGTCCCAACATATTTATATAAGTTAAAAAAATGTGGAACAGGATTTAATAAGCAAATTTAAATTTCAAAAAGTATTAAAATTACTCAGGTTTATCTAGAATGATATACATATATGTAGATGCTTACATATATTTTTATAGTTTTAGTTTAATTTAAAGTGTCTTTTTTCTTTTGTTAAGGATACTATTGCATTTAAGTAGTTTAACATTGAAAAGTGGCGGAATGTTAATTCTGTATTTAACTTTAAAATGAATTTTATCTTGTTAGCTCAAAGGGGCTCTCATTATGAGTTCTTACCGCTACTGTGAATTATAATACTACACTTTTATCTAGTGCTGGTAGATTTAATTTACTTAAAATAATACCTTCATTTAGCTTTAAATGAAAGATTTGAATTTTGTTCCCAATTAGCCTTTTCGTGGAACAATGTCCGTTTCTGGTACTTTACTTTTATTTTCTTAGGCCTTAAAATGTAAATAATTATCCAAATATTTTCTTCAATAAAGTCATCGTCAATCGACCATATAATGTGCTTTTTACAATAATAAAGTATAATATCATAGATAGATCATAGAAAGTTATACACTGAAACTAAATAATAATTTATTTACGTGACATGTGAGTATTACAATTATAACTTGCTATAATAATAATAATTAGGTCCGCAGAATATCTAATATCTTTAAACAAACAATTCTTGTATATATATATATATATATATATATATATATATATATATATATATATATATATAATTTTTTAGTTTAAAAAAACAATGTATTTTGGGCCAAAAACTCCGAGCGAAGCTCGGTCGCCCAGGTACTGAATAATAATGTATCAAATACCTTTTTTGTTTAATATAGTGACGTAATACTTTCTCAGAATAAGCGAATATTTTTTGTAAAATAAAAAAAATATTTTTCGTAATCCGAACACATTTTAATGATATTTAATTAAAAGTACATAGATTCAAATAAACATCTGTATGAAAAAAAAATCGAAAATAATTATAGACATTCGTGAAATGAGCATTAATTGAGAAAAATAATATATTTCGGACATTAACAAATCTTTAAATAACAAGATCTCAGAAAATCAACTAAAACTATACGAGTTCTCTAAAAGAAACTTAAATATCGAAGAAATGTTGAAGCTTGAGTAGTCAAGGTAAGGCACTGGTGTATAATGTAGTAACTACTATAATTTCTAAGATAAATAACCTCATTTAGCACAGACAATTTTCTTGTCTGTCCACACTCCACTCACAGTTATTCTGTCCCTAGTCTAGCATTACCTTATTAGGTTTACTTATAGGTGCTTGCTTCTGTAACAGACCATAAACTGTTATTAATGAGAACTAGATTAGGTGAGTAGGGTGGCCACTATATTGAGTCAATAAAGTCATACTCTCTTTGTACCACTGTTAAACTCTTACAGCTTTTTAATATGTGTAAGAATCGGTACATTTTTTGGAAATGAGGTATTTGGAGAATATTTTGTATCGGAACATATAGACGTTAAATTAATTGTTTTTAAATTTATATATTTATTTGTTTTGTACGCGCATTAAAAAAGAATAGCTGGGCGGATTTTAGTGGAAAATAAATGTCTTCGATGTCGAGATGAAGAATCGGCGTGAGATCCTACTTCTATAATTCAATATAAAATGCCAAAAACACATTGCGTATGAATATAGACATGATGTACATTCATTATTGAATACTATGTTATGCAGTAGCGTTAAACTTTAAAGTTAAAACATTTTTAAACTTAAGAAATATAACATTTTTGCTAAGTATTAGCTACTTCTGTATTTATATTTATGATCCCTATCCTCTGAGAAATGAATGTTACGAGCAACTTCGAATCGAAACACTGCTAGTCTAAAATGAGTCAATTCCATTGGGACATCGTCGCAAATCTCATTCAGGTAGCTTCTATCTTTATATATAAAGTTTCATCAAATCACCCAAGGGAGACTTCCGGACGCAGGATTACGAAATAAACGTTTTAGAAGTTACTTAGTTTTCGTATTTATGAGCATGTTTCAGGTTAGAGATACGTCCAATTTGCCCATAATGTAAGCCAAAATATTTAATTTTAAAAAATATTGGCTTCATAAAGTTTGATAGCAATTTTATAACTTGTAAGAGTGATTACTAGATATTTCAATGACTGAAATAAAATACCGTATTATACATATATTTTATGTCTATACATTAAGGTTTTCTTTTTTTCTCTATTGTTTTTGAAATAATTAAATATAGGTATGTTTTATAATGATGGGCCTCATAAAACGCACAAGGTTATTCATAGAGCAATGGAGGGGGCTGTGCTCGTAGATTGATATGCAGAAGGACTAAGGTCATTGAAATAGTCCGTAAAGTCCAAGCTTGAGTGGCAGTGGGCAGGGTATATCGCTATAAGAAGATAAGAATTCTCGGGTGGTGGCCACGTACCGGAAGGCGTAGTATAAAAGTGGACCAACGACTTGGTCAAAGTCGATAGAGTACACTGGATGCGGATAGCACAAGACCGGCAGTCGTAGACATCTTTGGGGAAGGACAATGTCCAGCAGTGGACGGCTTTTAGCTGAGACGACGACGACGAGGATGTCTTATTCATAAACTCTTGTTGAATTTTTAAATTAAGTACATCAAAAACATTTTTTTAGTCTTATTCGTTTCTAAATCAATCTATACTAATATTATAAAGATGCCCAGTTTGTTTGTTTGTTTGTTTGTTTGTTTGTTTGTTTGTTTGTTTGTTTGTTTGTTTGTTTGTTTGTTTGTTTGTTTGTTTGTTTGTTTGTTTGTTTGTTTGTTTGTTTGTTTGTTTGTTTGTTTGTTTGTTTGTTTGTTTGTTTGTTTGTGTGTTTGTTTGTTTGTTTGTTTGTTTGTTTGTTTGTTTGTTTGTTTGTTTGTTTGAACGCGCTAATCTATGGAACTACTAATCCGATTAAAAATTTTTTGAATTGGATAGCCTGATTGTTGAGGAAGGCTATATACCATCCCGTGGGATAGATATGTTTTTGTCTAGGGACGAACCCGAAGCGAAGCGAGTGAGTCGCTAGTAAAGAAATGTAAAGTAAACTTTAACAAATCCTTTAGTGTTATAGAAGTAAAGCAAATGTAACAATGAAAATGTCCGAAAAAATATATAGGAACAATATGAATATAAAAGTGTTTTTAAAAGCTCTATAAATCAGGCTTTTAAATGAGTTCTTTAGGAGGTAATATTATTACTTTGATTAAAAAACCGCACTCATTGCCTGTAACACCTGTTGATGGTATCTAAGTTTTGATTGCTTTGGAACTTTTATATAATTTATTAAGCGTATTTGCATAATTTGACAGCGGATGTAGAATATTGGATGTAATTAAGGGAGCAATTTCCTAAAGATTTTTTGCCTTTTGTTCTTTTTTTGTATTTCAGTTATTTTTGGAGGAAAAGTCATATCTTTTATATACTTTGTGGCATCGTATTTTAATTAAGTCAGGGCAGTAAAATTGTTAATCTTTTATTTTATAGAGTTCCATAGACGAATGGCAAAGAGAAAACCTTTGTCAATAAGTTTATATTTTACATTTTTTATAGTATATAATTTTACTCGGAAATTATTGTGAAACATATGAGAACAATAATAGCTAGGCATTCCTGTAGTCAATTATATGAAAAATGAAATATGGGGGAAGTGAGTTGAGTGTATAGAACCTCCAGTGCGTAAGTAATACTAACTTTTTTTGCTCATATTAATAAGAATTATTCATCTTTTTGTTAAAATAAAAACTTAAAAAAAACCGACTCGCAGGCACTAAATGTAAAAAATAACTAAACGGGGGTTTTCATTTAGAATAGATACCTAATCAGAAATTTTCGAAGTCGGTGCCAGCCGATGCAAAGCAAATCTACGTAAAATACATATTTACCTATTAGATATTCATATCTTAAAATATTGTCGTTTGTCGTTTTTAGCTTCTAAAATTCATCAATATGTATCTATTCATTTATTTTAAACTGGCGACTCACTCTCGCTCCGCTCGAGTTCGTCTCTAGTTACGTTTTAAAGTTTACTATAGATTTCTCAAAAATGAGATATTTTCTCGCAGTAAAAGGTATCCTATAAGTTGACCCGGATAACCAACTATCATCATACCACATCAAAATCTGTCCAGTAGTTTTCTCGTGATGTGGTAACAGACAGACAGACAGACAAAAATTCTAAAAACTGTACATTCGGCCACTGTATCGATAATAATGTCTCTTTCAATAAGATTTTCCAAAAAATATCTAATGTATAGATTCGGCTTGGTTACAATTTTATTATATGTATAGATTAATTGAGTAGATTAGTGACGGACAGTAGCTTCGAAAAAATCTCGTGACCCATAGGTATTAGATAGTACAACATTAGCCGCATTTTGTAAGATAAATGTGTGCAAAAGAGTGAGTGTCTAGCCATTTGTGCTAATTACATATAACATTTATAAAAGTGTGAACGAATGATAACGAATTATATTCTGTTTGTAAATATTTCTTTTTTTTAACTTTTTTAGATATATACATCAAATCAATGGTAATAAAAAATAAGATGTCATCATTGTTTTCATTTACATATAGTTAGTTATTTACATACAGTATAGTTATTTATACGAAACATAGAACTTGAATTTTATAAATCTTCCGAAACAAAAGCTTACGTTGACACAAAAATATTGTGCTGTAAATCAAATAAAAACCTTTTCCATTCGCCGGCTAATGTTGACATTGATGTAACTCTAAAGTCAAGGGCGGGCGATTCACGAAACGAAAATGGCCGCACCATTGCTTTTACCTTATCGCTATCGTTACATGAAGGTTAGTTTTTATATGAATGAAATCTATACATATAATAAAATTCTAACTGAATCGAATCTGTACGTAAAATATTATTAAGAAAATGTTATTGAAATGTCATTATTATCGATTCAGAGGGCGAATCTATAGTTTTTAGAATTTTTGTCTGTCCGTCTGTCTCTGAGAAAACCACTGGACAGATTTTGATGAAATTTGGTATGATGATATCTGGTTATCCGGGTCAACATATAGAATACTTTTTGCGGGAAAATATCTCATCTCTGAGCTCTATAACCCGAGCGGAGCGAGGGTAAGTTGCTAGTCTGAAATAATAATATCTTTGATTTAGTTTGTGGATATCATTTAAAACTATAATATTTTTTATTACTCCGATCCTATATCCTTGATTTGTGTGTATAGTAAAAAAAATAGGTAACTAAAAAACTGTACGATATCT
Source organism: Brenthis daphne (assembly GCA_947093115.1). Taxonomy (NCBI): domain Eukaryota; kingdom Metazoa; phylum Arthropoda; class Insecta; order Lepidoptera; family Nymphalidae; genus Brenthis; species Brenthis daphne. Next base: position 21,890,760 of record OX352481.1, read on the forward strand.
ATTTTTGAAAATTTACCACTTGACAAATGAACCATTTTTATTCACGTTTTTGTACCTTTCAAGTGCAAAATTTATAATATAGTATATTTTTTTAATAAAGCTTTTCAAGGTTCATTTTGTCGCTTTTTGTCTTTGAAGCGTGTCATGAAACGTATTTTAAAGCTGTGAATGGTTTTGCAATAAAACTGGCAGAATTTTATCTCTTTATGGTGAATAATGAGCTGTTAAATAACTTGAAATTTACTTTCTCATTGTCATTGATTCCCTTCATAGATGAATATACTACTCCTTGCAATATTGCGGTGTCTGCATATTTATGTAGTCCACCCCTGTATTACAGTTTATTTTATAGTTATTTGGACCCACATTATCAATTGAATGGAAACTTATCAATGGGTATAGGTTAGAAGAGTCTGAATACGAAGCAATTTGGTAAACAAATCTTATTATAAATAGCTACATCTCCTCATCTATAATAAATTAGTAGAAATGTATTCAGTCACTAGCATTGCCCGCAGCTCCGCCCGCATTCAGACGACTAAAAACCAAATCTTAGGTTTTACATATTAGTATACTCTTACAATGCAGTTTTTGTATTTTTTCTCAGAAATTAGATATTTTCCCGCGGTAAAAAGTATCCTACATGTTGATCCGGATAACCGGCTATCATCATACCAAATTTCATCAGAATCTGTCCAGTGGTTTTCTTGTGATGCGGTAACAGACAGACAAAAATTCTAAAAACTATAGATTCAGACTCTGTATCGATAATAATGTCTATTTCAATTAGATTTTCCAAAAATATCTAATGTACATTCGGCTTAGTTACACTTTTATTATATGTATAGATTTAAAATGTCATGCGCCCAAATACAAATTACCTAGTTGCTTTTTTTGATAGAGTTATAAAATTGTAAACAACTAATGGCAGTTAAATTGCATTAGTGTAGCGTTTCAGCGGACAGCTACTCATCACATCACTACATAGCTTTCTTAGATGGAGTTTTGGGTTTGAGTAATGGAAAAATCTTACTGAAACTTTGTAAAATATAAATAAAATACATTTATAAAAGATGTGCTATTGGATATTTTTCCTTTATATTCCATGTCTTAGAAATATGCTTATGTTTTCAACAATTATATATAAATTACATAATAATATTACTACGAGTAGAAGGAAGGTTCGGAGAATGTCGAGAAAACATTTTTATGTAACAGATGCAATCCTTAATCTCAATGCAAATGTACCTAGCACAAAGCTTGTTTGTGCTGCTTGATGCGGATATTTACAATTCAGATCACATTTCTGCTTTAAGATAAAAGGAATAAAACTGACTCTTCGTTCATTAGACCACGGGTATATCATTTATTTCATTGATATAAAAGTGTATTTAGCTAATGTGATGTATGTATTCAACCCTTTTTAACATCCCACTGTTGAGCACGGGCCTCCTTTCAATTCGAGGGGGTTTAGACTATAGTCCACCGCGTTAGCTATTTGCGCGTTGACGGACTTCACATGGCAGACGAAAACTCAGACATTCAGATTTTGTCATATTTTTCTTCACCTTAAGGTAGTGATATAGATGGTGATGAAGTGGTAATCATATTGGAAGCGATTTGCACATGAAAATACCAGAGGTGTGTGACCCGCGATTTGAACCCGCTTCACACGGTTTCCCAAGCGAGCGTGTTACCACTGGGCTACCACTGTTTAGCTAGTATAATATTATTTATGTACCAGAAAAAAAACATACAAGTGAAAACAGATACCATGTGTACAAAGGATGACTTATCTCTTTAAGAAATCTCTACCAGAAACCCTCCAGCGTGAGAAAATATAAAAATAATAATGAGGTGCGGTGTAGGTACAAACTACAAACATCTATTATAATATAAATATATACATATATATTATTTAGAATTTAAAAAGCTTTGATCCATGCAGTTAAAGTATTTAAAAGACAAAACACATTTTCCTATTGCCTCTACGGTGTAAAACCGCACGGCACGTTTTTCGCCCAACGAATCGGCATTGCCATTCAGCGGGAGTATGCACTATGCAACTAGCATTCATGCGACACTACACACGGACATGACTTGTTTAGTTATTATTAAGTACACAAATGTATATTTAATAATAATTAGTCCTATAAGTTGCACAGAATTTAAGTGAGCATTTAATGTCTAAAATTTTGTGTAACTAACAGTGTAAATGCTTTCAACATTATAGACATACTAAATAGTAGATTGTTGTATACTCTCTGTAGTTGTGCGACAAATTTATCTTTTAGACAAATATTGGTCTATTGGTATATTTAATAACAAGGATGACTTTGATTTAAGCGTAAATGCTCACAACAACTGGCAAGGCACGACAAAATTTGGTTTTCACAAGTGAAAAATATTTGTTTTTTTTATAACAAAATTTATTTATTTTGGTGGGCTTGAAAATTATTCGCTAAGAACTAGTCAAGAATTTTGACCTCCATTATTAGAGCAAAGTTTTATTTTATTTTAAAAATAATTGTTGAAATTATAAACAGATTATAACTATTTGTGCCTCTAGAAACCTCAAAAATGACACTCATATTATTTTATTAAAAGGAATGGATGCTGCTATATATACCTCGGTGGTCAACTCACTAGCATGTACGGCTGCAGATCCTGATGTCCTAGGTTTGAGTCTCAAATTGGCCTGAGTAAATTATTCTGTCAAAGAATTTCTCAGGACAGGAGAAGTTAGTCATTTACAACAGCGACAGTTTTAATTGCTTAAAATATATTTTTTATAACATGTTAAATTTCATAATTATTCATGTTTATAAAAAGATAACCAACATACTGATACACTTTCCTATTCGTAGGATTTTAGAGGTTTGATTAACTCAGAAATAAACAATGGGTAAATTGAAGTTAGAATGTAGTTTAAAACAGAGCACCTGAATACGAAGTAAGCCGGCAAGCTCAAAATTTATGAGAGAATTAAACCTTTCAAAGCCATTTATTATAACTTAATATTTTCTATTTACTTTATAAACAGATAATATTTATTCTTCTAGTTTTTTGAGGTAAGTAAAATAAAATTAATTTCTCATGCATAACATCATATATATCGGACGGAAATCAGCCAGTTATAATCTATAATAACATGGTACAAACTGAAATCAAGTGTTTTTAATCTTATATTAGTTAAGTAAATTGTAATTTTAAATATTATGATATAGAAAAAAATTATACTAAAGTTTGCGCCATATTGCATCATAGTTTCAAGAATAACAACGACCTGACAAATAACTAACCAGGAATGTGTTTATATTTAATTTATTCGTAATAGATATACATATTATATTCGTAATAGAAGTGGGAGCGAGGCACTATAGCCTAAGAAAATAAATCTATTCTATTCAAATCTTTCTTTTGTGGATTTTAATTATGCCAGTCGAGAATAGACAATGGAGACTGATATTATATTTATACTAATATTTGGTTATATGGAAATAGAAGCAATTCATTTGAAGATCTAGAACTACTAAAAGATCTAAGATCCACAGTCCACATATATATTATATATTATACACAGTATATTATACACTGTACACAACACTTACACAAAGATCTGTAGTCTGCATAAAAGAACCCGCTAAACATTCACGATACCCGATAGATTAAGTCTGTGTAATTTTTATTATCTTGCATCTTGCATGACTATGCATTTTTTTTAAATTATAACGGACTTTACGGATATTAAGTTATATACTATATTAAATTCAAAAGTTCGTGAAAAAAAAAATCTAATTAGCCACCTTTTTGTCAAAACAAAGACTGTACAATAAAAAAGTTGTAATAAAATATTACCAGCCATTAAATAAATAAATATGTTTGCACCATCTAGTTCCATGGTAAGTTACGAGACTTGTGTTATGGATGCCAGATAGTTGATACACCACATATTATATAACTTGAAATACATATTATAAATATAGACATCCATGACTGGAGTACAAACATTTTATAACACAAATAATTGACCCCAGCGGGAATCAAACCCGCGACCGCTGGCACAGCAAGTAGAGTCACTACAATCTCTACACGATAAATTTAAGGTTCACGACCCCTCAAAGCAATAGAAAATGTTAATTCACAACGAAAGGGGTAGCGAAAAAGAGAAAGGTGTGAGTACCTATTGACCGTCATTTATAACCTACACCTGGCACTAGATCCACGTAGTATCTCCATAAGCTGTAAAAAGAAATTTTTTTTTTCGTAAAAAAATCTTACGAATCACCGTTTCATATTTTTTAAGCTTTATTTAACTTAACAAATGCTCGTCTCTCTTGCGTGTACAATATCTATACAAATAAATAAAATTGAAGTGTCTGTTTGTAATGTCAAAATAACAGCGTTTTACTAAATCCATATGAAATTATAAACGATACATATAAGAACACACATTTTTTTAAATCTTTTTGTCTAAGACAGACAAAAAAATTTAAAATTGCGTTTTTCTTTTTAGTACTATATAGAATTTCATATAAATTTAAAGTAAAAAGCTGTTATTTTGACATTACAAACATACACAACATTTTTATTTATCTGTATAGATATTAAAGTATTAATATTTATTTTTATTTTTTATTTTTAAAATACAGAAGTCCAATGGCTACCTATTTCAAAGTTTTTATTGAATACCAATTGAAAAGCCATTTACGTAAATGTTCGTGCACAAAGCTTATTTATTATCGCATCGTATTTGCAATTTAAATTCCTTCTAGGGCAAAACGAGAAAAACTTGGGATTGGTCTATTTTATAAATCCAGAAGTTTTTAATGCATCTTACTCTGATGCAACAGTGTTGAATTTTATAAGGTACTAGCAGAACCCGCGGCTTCGCTCGCGCTAAAACTACAAAAAAATCTCTAAAAAGGTAGGTTTCATACAAAGTTTCATCCTCTATTTTACCCCTTTATAGGATGAATTTCGAAAAATGCTAAAACACATATTTATTTAATTGTATTGAAGAGCATTAACACCGAATTTCAAGTAATTCTGATCATAAATATTTTTTTGGGTTATATTATAATGTGTTTTCCCGTGGGAATGAAATAATCTTCTATAGTAAAAAGTAGCTTATGTCACTTTCCAGCCCTCCAACTGTCTCTACACAAAAATCACGCCAATACGTCGCTCCGTTTCGACGTGAAGGAAAGACAAACAAACAAGCAAACAAACACACTTTCACATTTATAATATTAGTATGGAATTCAACCTTGAATTAATGCTCTTGCTGCTGGCATATCAAATAATTGGATTCAAAGGCACTGAGGCGTTAGAATAATCAGATCTCTAATGGTAGCATATTGAACGGTTTGAAAGCTTTGAAAATGATTCTTTTTAAAGCTAGTTCTCCCTTGCATACCCGGATCTGACTTATAAAGTGTGTGTAAACTTAAAGAAAAAAAAAGAAAACTAAAAAAATAAATTATTTAAGACATTTAAACCACTTTCGGAGAAAACGTATACTGTAACTTCAAAATATAGCAGTTTTACGCAGAAAAATATAAATATAGAATTAGTTATAATGTTTTAAATACGTTTGCTAGTAGGTGTAATATAGTAAGTTTAAGTACAATTTTTTTCATAATCTAGTAGATTCTAGATGTCCAGGGAGCGCTAGCTCAGCAATATTTTTATATAGGCGTTCCTTATTTAAGCAAAAAATAAAGGTTTCCATTTAGTGAAAATTAAATCTGTGATAACAAATTAAATAAAAATGGCTAAAGGTAATATAACTATTCATATCATTTTTTGAATATATAGAATGTGTTAACGATGGTAACTCAGAGTAACGACGGACAGTGTGTAAATGGCAGGCCATTTGAAGTAGCGTATGGAAATCCAATATCTCTTGTCTAGCCTAGAATCTATTATAGAGCACGATTGTGCAGGGAAAATTAAGGAAAAGGAATGTATCAATGACACGTGAGTTCAGTTATCAGTTACACGTGTATAGTTTACCTTTTTGGCTTTCTCTATACCAATTCACACTACATACTATTTACACATGTCATACTATGGTTATCATACTATTTAAAATGAATGCGAATTCTACTTGACCTTGACCATTCTTTTAGAATTTTACTATCCATCGAATAATTAAAAGCATTGATATATATTTGATTAAAGCCAGAAATGTTGGATATAGGTATACATATAATTATAATGTATTTCTTGACAAATAAATTAAAGATTTTATTTATAAATTATAAAAATAAATGTACGTTTTAAATAGATATAAATAGTTATTACCCAGCGTTAGCCATATAAATTTTAATATGGTCGTTAAGTATTCTTAAATAAATATTCTTAAATTTTATAATTTTCCGCGCAATTTTTTAATTTTTTTCTTTCATAAGAACCTTCTTCTGACAATAACAAACCCAACAAAAAAAAATTAAATCGGTACTGACTTTAATTTAAGCAAACAACAGAGAGCATCGAAAATATAATACACATATTATTAAAATACAATACAACATTAAAAGCACATGGGTGACCGAGCTTCTCTCGGCGTTTTACACGAAAGATATAATAATTGCTGTTTTTCAGAAAATACACTCATATAGATTTAAAACTTAAAAAGATACACGAAATAAATTTTATATATATATATATATATATATATATATATATATATATAATTTACAAGATTTGCTCATTTAATACTATAAGATATCCCAAATCTCATAAAATCTCAAAAATAGGCGATAAAAATAAATAATTTCGGCATACATAATATGTATTTTGTAAATTTTTAAACGTTTAAAAAATATGTTTCAGTAACCAAATCAAACCGCAATGTTTCGAAGGGATGGCAAACTCCGTTAATTGCTCTTGTTAAACTGTAAGTTTCTCTAAATTCTTGTAACGTAAGTGTTAGTACGTTTGCGTATTTACTAGTCGTAACTATTTTCTTGCAAAAAAACTCTGACGAGATAATGTTTACGTTGAACTTTAGCGCTTAAAGTAATGAACTAATTAACAATAATGTAAGTTTGTAATTGGGCCGGATTTAACCTTAGCGCCGCCCCTGGGCACTGTAAAAAGTGCCGCTCTATTATCGAAATTTTGAATAGTGTTGAAAGATAAAAAAAATTAATTAATTATTTTTCAAAATATGCAAAAATATAATAATTTATGAATGACATCAATTTTTCGAAAAATGTACCTACAAGTCAATCTTTTTTTATTTTTCGTTTGTTGGTAAATAAAAAAAAGCATTTTCGATAACGTGAAAAAAATTTTTTTCCACCCGCCGAATTTTGCCGCCCATAAAAATTTGCCGCCCTGGGTACTAGCTCCGAGTGCTCCTAGTGTAAATCCAGGGCTGTATTTAGCCTATGTAAGGAACTTTATTATGAAAGGGAAATGAAACTCAGTCTACATGTTTAATATTAAATGATCATTCTTGTATATTTATGTAATACATATATTTCATGTATCTCGGCAATGGTTCTAACTTTTTGGATCATGATTTGTATTTAGATAAGCTTTTGCTTTTTAAGTTTATCTATAAAGAAGTTTTTTTTTTAAAAAAGCGCAACCATTTAAAAAAAAAAGAAAACGCTTAGGCTTAGGTACTACATACTAAAGATAAAGAATACCTTTGAAACTTCCGAACTGATCCTAAAAGTTCTTCCGCTAATTTGAACCTACCTGAGTAGCTATAAAGTCCATTATTACAAAGGTATAGCTTTTGACCGACTTCAAAAGTGGAGTTAGTACTTTATACGGGTGCGTCATTTTTTGTATGTAACATTGATAATTGTGAATCTGTTTTAGTGATTATTGATTATAATTGAACCGGCCAATAGCTGGAGGTCCTATATGAATTCCAAAAAAGTTTCTATCCCTAAGATTAGACTTTTTTCATGTAAAATTTAATTATGTAAAAATAAACTTAGCTGACGTTTTAAGCAATGTGTGACTTAAGTTATAAGCTACTTGGAAATATCGTCTTTTTACAAGCTATCTCTATACTAGATTAAGTCAATATATTTATATAGTTAAGAACTATTATATTAGCCATACTTTTTATGATGTACAAGTGATATACCCTTGTTTCACTCGGGTGTTTTCTAGATATCTACCAGTAGCCTATGTTTTCTCAATGTCTATTTTGAAGTAAATTACAATTAAATCCTTCTTGGTCGTTTCAGCGAGAAGGAGTAAACACACATACCTACAAACATTCCCATTTATATAATATAGTAGTTCGATTATATCTGTTATTTATGATAGCGCTTGTTATGATGTTTTGAAGTAAATAAGACACTTAAGGTCGAAAAATGCATAATTTTTCAATGTAACAGAACAACGCAAACAAATGGTGCTCTATAACGACGGTAATATTTTCTCCTGCCTAGACTTGTTTTTCCTGTGAATCTTTTCATCTCTTTTGTGCGTTTATTTCTATTATTTATTATTCTTCTAAGCTCGCAAATAATTTCATATTATTATGATTTATTGGCTTATCAATACCAGTAATATGTGGCCAATATTGTGTTTACAAAACGTACCTTTATTATCACATTCTGAAAGATTTATTTAAATAAATAAGCTCAGCTTCTAGGTTTACCTATACTAATTTTCATTAAAATCGATTTAGCCGGTAACGAAGCAGACGTAAAATTACTTTCATATTTATAGAATTAGTATGGATAAGTATACACGTACATTTGATAACTGCGGATTAGAACATTACCCTTAATATATTCAAGGTCATGCTTTGCTTTTAAATGCCTATTAGATTAATATGTCTGCAATATCTTAGTCAAATGTTACATAATTATATATATATATATATATATATATATATATATATATATATATATACCAATATGACTAAAGTTTTAATGGTGTCGACTATAGATCTGTTTTAGTTTCATAAAGTTTCATAAATTGTACAATGTATAGCATACCATTGTTTTACATACAAAGAGCTTTTGACAACTTTTTTTGTGTGATGGCCATTGTTTCCGTTTTTTTTTTCTATCGAATTCAAAAAGGACGAGGCACTACAATAATTTATATTTTTTATATATGTTAAACGATATTTTCATTATGAGTCTCATATTATAAACTACAAGAAAAAAATCTGCTTCTATGGGTGGAATATAAGCTTTTAAAGTGATATTGATGTACGTTTACTTAATCTATAAAGTATTATACTTCTACTTATAAAATTATACTTCCTAATAATTATAATCGAAAATGCCATATTTTCTTATAAAATATGATACCTTGGTCTACATCTTAGGCATCTTGTGATGGATTTAGATTGAATTTGATTGAATAATTACGAATCGATGGATACGTAAATTGCTAGAAAGACACGTGAGGACGTGACGTGAAGACGTGAAGACGTGAGGGCGTGGCTTCCTAAATGCCAAGAGTTCCATAACAACAAGTTATGTAATCTTAGAGAATATTTGTTTAAGATATTTATTTTTGAAGTGAAACTTCTTTAGAATCGTTGTGATTTGAAACTCGATGAAACAGAAATGCAACACTAAAAATGACTACACGTTTGGCTCAGTTTGTAGTGACCCTACTTGCAGTGCCAGCGGTCGCGGGTTCGAGTCCCGATGGGGGCATTCATTTGTGTGATGAGCACGAATGTTTGTACCCCAGTCATGGGTGTTTATATTTATAATATGTATGTATTTAAAAGTTATATATGTGTAGTGTATCAACTATCTGGTATCCATAACACAAGCCTCGTAGCTTACCATGGAACTAGATGGCGTTGTGTGTTAATGTCCCCAACATATTTATTTATTTATAAAAGAGACAAACACATAAATATATAGGATTAAGCCGGCGAGAGAATGAGATAGAATACATTACCATGTTGCCATGGTAACCGTTGTTATTGTCTGACAAATATATAATATTAAGTTTCGCACACACACGCACTTTTTTATTATATATTATATTATTTCACAAGGATGTCTTAGTTGTATACCAGGGCTTCATAGCCGCCTTCTCTCCTGAAGAAAAAATGAGTTGCGTCAACCCATAGTACTTACTTTTTCAAACCCGTTGGCAGTTTTGCTATACATATGTACGTGCATGAAATAGACACAAATATAAGAGTTGCATGGTAAATTTTACAGGGCCTAGGCGAGTGTGTTAGCCATTATATTCATTATCGTGGCTCCGACACCTTTTTAAACAAACTTTAGGTTTTATGTGTACTAGTACTGCCATGTGAAATATCGATTTGAACATATACCTACTAACAGTCGTTGTATTAATTGTTAAAAAGTGAAAAACCTCAGCCTCGATATTAATTTAATATGAATCTGAATGACGATTTGAAATTACCGATTTCTGGAGTGATTGATGATCGTTCAAAAATTACTGGAACAATTTTGATGATTTTTTTGTACTTATAAGCTTATCATTAGAGTAAATTTTGTATATATTTTACCTAAATGCAATGTAATGAATCGTGGTTATAATAGCAACATAAACACATTTCGCTCGAGCCAAGTCAGAATGGGTTAGTAGTAACAAATGGAATTAAGCTAGTCTACGTAATTATATTGTAGTTACGAGGTTAGTTAACCAAGCAATTCTGTCTGACCTTGTGTGTTTTCCGGTAAATAATGGCACAAAAATTTAATAACTATGAGTTATGAAAATTTCAAATTTAAACTATTTTTATTATAAACTAGCACTGGCCACGGCTCCGTCTGCTTTCACATGACAACAAAAACCAAATCTTCGATTTTACATTATATACCAGTTTCATTCGGCACCGCAAGATTGGAAAAAGGAAACCTTTGTGGCATTACCAATCAATCACCTTCCTTTAATCTAATTTAGTAATATTGTATTTTTTTTTTAAAAACATTGTAAATCTATACTTCTTTACTAATATAAAAAAGAAAGATTGGGTTGCTTATTTGTTTGTATATGGCGATCAAACCACTTACCTATTTTTAATAATACTCTTACGAATAGACAGCTATTGAATAATACTTTCTTAGATTTATGCGAATATTTGACGTTTTAAATAAATATATGTTTTCGGATTTTTTCGCGGATTTAATTTGATTTTTGGTTCCCGACGTTTCGGAATAAAATAAATATTTTATCTCCTGGTAGAAATGATATAGCTGACCAATTATTATTAACAGTGCCTTATCTCATTAAGCTGGTCGATTATTCTACTTTTTATAATTTACTCCTGCACATTATATCGCCAATGACTTACTATGTAAAAAAATGCAGTCGTTTGTACTACGTAAAACTCAATGCAATGGATATCTTACGTATATTATTTATTTTAACTTATTTGAAGTTTTGGCTTGACTTATGTATTACTTTTGTTAATTATCGTAAGGCGACAGTTAAGCCAAAATATCTAGGTACTAGAGGAACCTGTCAAGACTCAAACGATTAAGAATAGAATGTTATTATGGACTAGCATTGCCAAAAACCAAATTCTTAGATTTTACATACATATTAGTATACTCTTATATTGCAGTTTTTGTATTTTTTCTCATAAATGAGACATTTTCCCGCGGTAAAAAGTATCCTATATGTTGACCCGGGTAACCAGCTATCACCATACCAAACTTTATCAAAATCCCTCCATTGGTTTTTCTGTGATGCGGTATCAGACAGACAGACAGACTGACAGAGAGACAAAAATTCTAAAAACTATAGATTCGGCCTCTGTATCGATAATAATGTTTATTTCAATACGATTTTCCAAAAAATATTTAATGTACAGATTCGGCTTAGTTACAATTTTATTAGGTATATGTATAGCTTAGTATGGAATGGAAACTGAATTAACGACCCGTTCGCACATTGAGGAGCGCTCATTGACCTTAACAGTCTGCTAAAATGTTTATCACGACATTTAATAATTTAACAGTGTATGGTGAAATTAGCCATAACTAGATTAGCGCGATAGTAAAGTTATTAAAAGTTTTTGTATGATACGCAGAATCTTGTTAATTCATTAGTTAAAAATATAATTTAAAAAATTATGTTGATGTTTATAAAGTTTAGTCATAGTTTTGTTAAAAAAACATAAAAGAAATGCAACAGTAAGCCGGAATTTGAAAAAAAAAACTATTTTTCAACACTTTGCGTCCCCTTATACCTCGGGGATAGCTGGGCATCGGGGGCATTTTACGAATTTCTATTCTTTATATATGTACCTGCTAACATTTTAAAATCATAAAACTTCAGGTCTTCAATTTTTTTTCTCTTAAAAATAAACGGATTCCGATTGGTCTACTAAGTAATCTGAGTAATCTGAAAGTTCTCTTACTGGTAATATCTGTGAATTAGGGAATTATGGACGATATTCTCGAAACGTGTTCTGTGTACAAATATCTTATATTTAGGCCTTATTAAGTCGACAGCCTCTTAAGAGAAAGAAATACGACCGGTCAGTTCTTATTACGAAAATATATTTTTAGCAAAAAACTGTACTTATATATGTATGATATGGATAGTATTTTAGAATTATTTGTGGATATTATATTGAATAAAGGCTTTTATTATTATTATAGGTACTATATGAGTTCTATGACGGCAAGTTGACGAGGAAACTAATTACGCGCGCAGTTTGACATTCAAACATAATGATAGTATACGTACTCGTAGTAAGGTCATTATCATTGAATATCATCATGACTAGATATTTTCGAACGTGTTTGATATCAATGATTGTGATAAGAGTGTTGTTTTATAATAAACTCCCTGAACAACACTTAGAACTTAAGAAGTGAGAAAGACTATTTAGACAGTTAAAACGTCCAGCCGCAGATCCGGTGATCCTGGGTTCGAGTCCCGGGTCGGTTCAGTTATTAAGTATTTTTGTCAAGACATTCTAACTAACAGGCAGGACTTGGCGGTGTTTCACCGATCTTCTGCGCAGATGGTTTGTCTCTATGAGATCGGCCGTCATGGTCATATTATTAAAATATGGAACTAGAAAGTATTCAAATAATATTTTTAACCCTTTCCTTAATAAGAAATAAAAAATATTTAATGATAGTACATAATATATTTTTTTACACAACTGCGGCCAAGTACAAAGGACGATTATGTGTTTGACTTGTATGTATGTATGTATGTATGTATGTATGTATATCCAACCCTGTGTTCCCTCGTATTAACTAAATGGCTTAAATGGGCTATTACATCTCTATATCTTAAAAACATTGTATCATCATATTTTTAAAAGTAGAGGCAAAACCAGCTTTCCAAATATTCCTACAAAGTAGCTCCAAAAAATAACTAACAATTATTAAACTTAAAATAATAATAACATAACATAATATGTATAAAAAATTTAAGTATAATTTTTCTTACCAGAACTAAATTCCCAATTAGCCAACTCTGTATGAAAATTTGTGGGATAAATTTATAAAACAAATGTAGTTTGGCGAACTCGAATACATCTTAAACTCTGGCCAAGGTATACTAAAATATTTTGAATTGATTTCTGTTCGAATTCGAATACTCTACCCAATAAAATTTTAGGAAGGAGCAATATCCCGTAGGACATATGTAGAAAAGGATAGAAAAATAGCAAATGATAATAATAATCATATAAAATTAATTTGATAAAATAAATGCTAAAATAACTCCCCTAGAAAAAGTTCATTCGGTAAATAATATTTTTTAAACAACTTTTTAAAATTAACAGTAACATTCATTAAAAATGAAAAAATTAAAAGTTTATTTTCACATGGTACCATATTTATTATTTAGCAAATATATGTATGTATGCATTCTAAGTAAAAAAAAATACCAATGTCAAATAAAATACCATAATTCAGTTTAATTTTTAATAAAGTTAAACATCTTTAAATATAAAGTTAAAAGGTCCAACAATGTAGTTGAGGGAGGTTTGTTTAATCTCTAACGGCGGCCCGAACCATTCTACATATTTGGAAATTCTCGATGGCCTTTGCGAGGAATGTTTCTAATTCCAATTCGGCTATACGTCGACCTAGAAAATGGTACAATTTCATAAAGACACAGTGTATGGATAAGGGCACATTTCAAACGAAGGATTACCCTGGTTTTTATGTAATCAATAATATCTGACTAAAGTTCTAGTCAAATGTCATATCATGAATAGATTAGTTAATATATGCAGATAATGACGCTGAAACTTTCATATCGTAAGTCTAAAAATACTGTCACATAGCAGAACCCGCGGCTTCGCTCGCGCTAAAACTACAAAAAATCTTTAAAAGGATGGGTACCTAGGTTTCATACAAACTTTCATCCCTTATTTTACCCCTTTAAAGAATGAATTTCGAAAAATGCTGAAACACGTATTTTTTTAATTGTATTGAAGTTTATTTAATTTAGTTCAAGTAATTCTGATCAGAAATAATTTTTTGTAAAAATAGTCTATGTCACTGACTTTCCAGCTCTCCTACTATCTTTACACCAAAAATCACGCCAATCCGTCACTCCGTTTCGACATGAAAGAAAGAAAAACAAACAAATACACTTTCACATTTATAATATTAAGTATAGGTATTATGTAAGATTCTCGACCTCATTTCTCTTCGACTTTTGGGCAAGAATATATTGCGACATTATTGAAATGCTTCCTGTAAATATATAAAAATCACTCAAGTCTAAGTTACACTCCACAAGTGTTTCCACCAAGGATACACGTAACATTTGTATTATTTATTCACCATATTTAAAATAGTAGTAATAGGTTAATAGCCGTGTCAGATTCACACTTGGCAGTTTTTATTATTTCTTTTTTTATTTAGTCTTTGCACAAATATTCATACAAAGTTAAACGCTTATGTTTATTATCATTATATAAACAGAAAAAAAAAACAAAGAATCATCAGATTTTTGTCCGCCTTAATGTATTACTTTTTCTAGTTTGATATGCGTGTTGATTTATTATTCTCAAAAATTTCAATTACATCTTTATGTATACATAAAGGAAACCTTTAAAGAACAGACGAATGGATTGATGACTGTATACTAGATTTTCGTCCGGACCTAGTGATGTACTTGTCACTTTATAGCTGGGCAAAGTTAAAATATTTCGCAATTATTTTTTATAACATATGTTGCAGGTATTCTTAATGTTCTTAATGATAAATTCTTAAAGCATTGGGAAATAACATTACCTATACAACTCCTAACTCCAAAACCGAAGGGGCTGTGTGCGAACGGATGAGCATTTCCATGGTATAGTGGATCCTCTTTATTAGCCAGCCATCTTTCGGGTATAAATTCTTTTGGCTTTGGATAGTGTTCCTCCATCAAAGATAACGATTGATGGGCAAATGTCACATACATCTGAAATATTTTTCGATTATAAAAACGTACTTAGTTAACCTTACTCATATCATTTTTATAAAGATACTAGCGACTCACTGACGCTCCGTTCGGGTTCGTTTCTAGTTACGTTTTAACATTTAGTATAGATTTCTCAGAGATGAGATATTTTCCTATAGTAAAAACTACACTATATGTTGACCCGGATACACTATCATCATATAAAATTTCATCAAAATCTGTCCAGTGATTTTCTCGTGATGCGTTCCCAGACAGATTGACAGACAAAAATTCTAAAAACTATAGATTCGGCTTCTGTACCGACAATAATGACTATTTGGATAAAAATTTCCAAAAAATATATAATGTATAGATTCGACTCAGTTATAATTGTATTATATGGATTAAAGGAAATATACAATAAGAGCTAGCGACTCATACTCGCTTCGCTCGGGTTCGTCCCTAGGTACGTTTTAACGGTTAGTATGAAATGCAAATCTTTGATTTTCTCGGCGTTTCTGTACTATTATAATATTCATGTATTATACAATATATAAACCTACCTCTTGAATCATTCTTATCTATTGCTGAAAATAAAAATCCGTTAAACAGTTTAAAAAATCTAAGCGAACAGACCGCGGAAACGACTTCATTTTATACTATGTAAATAATAAATTCGACAGAGTTTATTTAGTCTTATTTATTTATTAATTATTGACAAGAAAATAAAAAAGATTGTATTTTTTATTATTGCAGCAGTTGTGGTATTGGTGTCGCGCATACTTGGAAAACCAAGTGAAGCAGGTTCAAATCCGGTATTTATTATATCCATAATTTCACAGCTTTAATATTTTCACGCGCGAATCATTTTAACATGATTAAAATTCGGTGAAGGTAAACATGTTGTGGAAACTTTCGTGTTTGAGTAAGTGTAAGTACTTCTTGATAGAAATGAGAAGACCATCAACTTGAATAGAGATGAAATATAACATTATGCTCCATATTTGAAATCTTATAGAAATCATATCAATAGTTTTTACAATGATAGCTCGGTTTCGTCTTTGTCTATTTTGCAATCGTTAGATGCACCTGAAGAAGATTTTTTATTAACCGACTTCCAAAATGGAGGAGGTTCTCAATTTGTCGGAAGCTTTTTTTTATGTATCTTCACCGATTACTCGAAGACGTTTGAACCGATTTGGTATTTTTTTTGTTTCAAAGGATATACTGGGTACTTTCCACGTGATCCATAAATTATTTTTTAAATAAATTATTTAATCGAATATGTTATTAAACAACTTTCTTCTTACAAATTACCTGCTTTAGCCGACAATATTTTAAGTTATGAATATCTAATAGATAAATGTGTATTTTACATATCAAAATATATTAGATTTGCTTTGCATCGGCTGGCACCGACTTCGAAAATATCTGATTAGTAATCGATTCTAATAGAAAACCCCCGTTTAGTTATTTTTTACATTTTAGTGCCTGGAAGACGGTTTTTTTCTAGCAAATCTTCAAATATACTCGTCTTAAATCCGATTTTAATTATTTAGTAAGTAGTACCCACAAATTGAATTTAGTCCTAGAATTAGTAGTAAACAAAAATTTAAGTTGAGTTCGCAATTCTAAGTATTCTCATATACAACTCGTTAGTCACGTTTAGTGGCTGTGAATTAAGAAGTTATTAAAATAAAAGTTTTACTGTATAGTTTTCCTCCAGGAAGGAAATGGTGTATCTGTCCAATGAGCGGTAAACTTGATGGACCAGGTATCTCACGCCATGATTTCAAGGCTTCATCATTCGTGGCGACAGTAGCATTTACTGTTACTGACCTGTAACCGACCTTTTTAGTAAATTATCGCACATATTAAAGGTACCTACACGAGATTTTTATAGTAAGTATTTATATTAATTTGGGGTAAAAATCTTAAAAAAGTGTTAATGACAAACATATAAATTATTGTAGATATTATAATGTTTATTGACTCTTTAAAGGACAGTGCACAGCTTTTAAAAGTACAGGATTTACAATCATGACATTTTGCACAAAAAATCTTTGTGCAATAAAGGTGAGCAAATAATAAAGAATTTTTGAAAAGAAATTAACCAACGTCTTCGTTATTTAAAAAATATTATATTTAAACACTAGACAGACGAAAAGGTACACATAGTTAAAAGCATATTAAATTCAGCCCTTTTTAACGTCCCACTGGACGTGCTGGGATGTGCTGTGCAAGGGATTCCGTTCAATACGAGGGGATCAGGCCTTAGTCCACCACGCTGGCCAAGTGCGGGTTGGTGAGCTTCACATGTCTTTCGAAATTTTGCTAGGTTTTCTCAGACATGCATGTTTCCTTACGATGTTTTCCTTCACCGTAAAACTAGTGGTAATCATGTTGAAAGTGTTTCGCACAGGAAATATCAGAGGTGCGAGACTCGGGATTTGAACCCGCTTCACTCGGTTTCCCAAGCGAGCGCCTTACCACTAGGTTACACTGCTTGAAAAACATATGGTGTAAGAGAATTTATTTTTGATATATTTCTAAGACAAATCCATACTTCCATACTAATTTTATAAATGTGAAAGTGTGTTTGTTTGTTTGTCCTTCTTTCACGTCAAAACGGAGTGACGGATTGGCGTAATTTTTTGTGTGGAGATAGTTGGAGGGCTGGAGAGTGACGCTACTCTTTACCGCGAGAGATTATTTAAATCCCACGGGAAAACACATTATAATACAATGCAAAAAAATATTTATGATCATAATTACTTGAAACTTGGTAAACTTGCTCTTCAATAAAATTAAATAAATAAGTGTTTTACAATTTTTCTAAATTCATCGTATAAGGGGGTTAAATAGGGGATGAAAATTTACATGAAACTACTTTATTAGAGATTTTTTTGCAGTTATAGCGCGAGCAAAGCCGCGAGTTCTGCTAGTAGTCAATAAACTTTAACTTATTATAAGGCATTTGTGAGCGCGTCCAGCACGGATCTTAGGGCAGTAGCGTTTCTTTCATTCAAAATATAAGAAATTTCGCTAATTTTATCAAATTATTGGAATTTTATTAGACTTAATCAAATGATAACAAGGAATGTGATTGGAATATAAATTGACTGGGTAAATTCATCATTATTTATTGCTTCTTATTATTTACTTTTCATATTTAGATGATAAACGCTTATCCTGGTTGGGTAGATATAATAGCGATATAAGTAAATCACTTCTAAAAAATAATCATCCATATTAGATTTCAATCTGCGAATAAATCACTCGATACATAAAAAAAAATGATTTCCAGGCACTAAAATGTAAAAAATAACTCAACGCCTCCGTGTATGCCAGCCGATGCAAAGCCAATCTGATATATTTCGATACGTAAAATACACCTCCTCCTTTTTGGAAGTCGGTAAAAAATGACTTATTTGAAGTCTGTCATAAACCAGAGATTAAAATATCGTTAAAGGGAAGTGGACGTCGTTTTTAACCGACTTCCAAAAAGGAGGAGGTTCTCAATTCGTCGGAACCTTTTTTTTCTTTTTTATGTATGTTTACTGATTATTCGAAGACGCCTGCACCGATTTGGATTTTTTTTGTTTCGAAGGGTATACTTCCCAGGTGGCCCCATTTAAATTTTATCGAAATCAGTCAAAATCATAGTTTCAAGTCAGAGCATTTTTTTTTAAATTAACAAATAAATATATTTTTTTAAATAAATTTCTTAATCGAATATGTTATTAAAACACTTTCTTCTTACAAATTATCTGCTTATTACGTCTACACTAAAAATGGAAAAATAAAAACATAATAAAGAAAACCGACTTCCAGGCACTAAAATTATAGGTTTATAGGTTACCAATCTCAACCATTCAAAGTCTTGTCAGCCACGGGGTTGCTCCAAGGTCCACTCTGCTATCAGAGAAGTACCAGGAGCAACCCGCATGGTACACCGCTCTCCGAAGAGGGCCACCTCTCACCGCCCACCGAAGTGGGCCACCTCCCTGTGCGTTTCTTGGCTTCGCGCCCGGTTGGGTTGCCGGGCACTACTGAGCCCCCCTACCACGACAAGGTGAACGCACGTTGGGGGGGACCATTTAGTTCACCTAGTCTAAGTTTATCTATGTATGTAAAAGAATGTGATATTGAGTATTTTGTTGGTTTTAATAATAAATAAATAAATAAAATGTAAAAATATCTAAACGGGGGTTTTCATTCAGAATAGATACCTAATATGCCTTTCTAAAAGAAGTAGCAAAAAATATATTTCAATCAAACTATCGTCCGTAGCATCGGAGAGGTTATTTTCCACTACTGGATTGATTCAATTGACTAATCGACAACAAATTGACACCCGACAAGCTTAACAATCATTTAAAATCCTTAATTTTGATTAAAATAATTTTTAATTTAGTTTATGGTATGTTCAATATTATGCTCTTTTATCAATAATAGTACGTTTTATTAAAATACAGAATTAATCGTAATCGAAATCGTAATCGTCGATTAATTATTAAGTGCCATAATCGTAATCGCTAAGTGATAATCGTTTCATCACTAATTTCAATATCGTCAACAACGAAATGGTGAAAATCCAAATTAAAAATGATATTTTATCTAAGATACATAACAAATGACTTACCTTTTAAACTGTTTGTTCACAGCCAACAAGCTGGAAGTTGATCTTCTTAAGCTCTGCATATTTTTAGACGACAGGTAATTTGAATAATTCACTAAACACTAGATCCATGGCAGTCTTAACAGTAAAAAAAAAGTTTTTTTAATATAAATCGTCTGTTATCAGTTTTTATTAGTAGATAAATATATGTTATGTAGATAAAAGCCGGTGACGTCGTCGACGAGTATTTTTAAGTACGTAACCTTGACAGTCGATACGTCATTAATACAAGTTTGGTGTGTAAGCTTTGATGAAATAAGAATAATAGTTGTATATGTTACATAATTTCAATAAACACCGTAATAAATAACCGGTAATTGAAATATAAGCAACGTTATGTCTATAGGCTAAGCGTGGGTGGGTCACATTAGGGGTTTGTTAATTGAATTAAATTAAAAAAATATCTTTATATAAATTTAAAAATTATAGTCGGATTCTGTATTCTAAATAATAATTTTTCTGAATTAAAATTTACATAGATGATTCAGATAAAACGTACGATCCAATCAACTAAATTGAATTCAATTTTTTGCCAATACCTATTGTCGATATATAATATTCTCCAAACCTTACTGAAAGCTATCTAACTGAGACTGGTCATGTGTGACGGACATATTATAGTGCAAAAGCGTGTGTGGAAATACAAATGTACGTTATATTTCCTACTCAAATTTCACATCTCAAAGTCTGGTCGGTCAATTTGACACGATCGGTGAGAAATTAAGCGAAGAATTGATGCATTTACGTATTCTTTAAAGCATATGAGTGAACGGTCACCAAATTTCAAGTTCAGGCTGATATTTAGGTTTTTTTATAAGAAAAACTCATAAACAATACTTATTCACCCTACAAGACTGAAAAATTGAGGGAAAATATAGTTAAAAGAATTTTATTTTCTATCATTAATAGTTGAGCTCCTAGAAGACCTTGACTGTACAAGATGCCTGTATTATTCAATTAGTGGTCCAAGCGCGTACGTACTTCTTCTTCTTCTCCCTGCCCATTTCCCAAATCACTTGGGGTCGGCGCAGTACATCTTCAGTGTACTGCTGATAGGATTTGGCAAAAGTTTTACGACCGGCCGCCTGCCTGACATCAACCCTCCTTGGGAATGCTATTGTCTTTCTTTGTCTGAATGGTGTTAAATATTATGCACTTTCGATTTTGTTGTGTTTTAAAACATTTTTTATACTATTAATTCAATTATTGATGTTATTTTTGGATATATTTTAAAACTACTACATTCATAAATACTGCGGATGTTTCGTTACGTTGCTCATAGTATATATTTACTTGTATATAGTTTCTTCATTTTATATTTTTTATTTAAAATTTTGTACTACACGATAAATTGTATTATTTATCGCTTAATATTTCTATAATTATTTTCAAATATTATCTTTGAGGAATACTTAAATATTAAAATTTATGAGATAAGCTCTAGAATTTCTCAAGAATAGTGGTACGAGAAATGAGTTTGACCGCATTTTTAAAAGCTTTCCTTAGTTCCAATATACTCGGTGCATAAAGTAGTTTCTATATCCGAAGCTTTTTCTACAACGAATATAAAAATTACGGTGCCTCTCGTCTGGAAATATTCTAATATTTTAGATCTACACTTCTACTCGTAGAGGGAATTTTAATATCTGGCGTTTGTATTTTTTAGGAAACTTGAATTTCGTAATTAAAAAAACATATGCAGAATATTTTTAGATAAGAGTATATTGAACATTAGCTTTATACTTCAATTTTCCTTGTTTTCTGCGCATTAACCATTAAACACCACAATCACTAAAAAATAGCTGCTCCAGCCCTACATCGCTAGCTTTTAACACCGCCTTTTTTATTAACAAACATTAATGATTTTATTAAATAGCAAATGAGATCAAAGGCACCGCACGGAGAGCTGATGTGCATAATTAGCCACCGTAATCTCATAATATAATAGTATGAGAATAACAACAAGGTACATTTCTTTGTTGATAACAAATTTGGATGTTACACACAAAAGTTAACTATACGCCCATAGAATGTTTCAAATATTTTAATATTTAACTTAAAATTTTAACGTTGACTTCAAGAAAAGTGTCAGATACAGCAGATTTCAAATTGAGGGCATATTATAATTTGCGATGCAATTAACTAGTAGCCAAATATTTGATAAACAGCATGAATGAATAGTTTTAATTAAAAAGCTTTAAATGTAGAGCGCTAGGAACTCAAATTGTTTCAACTAAGAGTTTTCGATTTTATAATCAATATAATATTATAGCCTCGAGTGTTTGGGCAGTAATAATACAAAATTCTAAAATGGTTTAATATGCTGTATAGAACGCTTGTTATTCTTATAATTTTGCACATCGCTCGAAGAATGAATTTCTATGAAAGTTAATCAAAACTTAATGAAATTAAATAACTTAATGTACAATCGACTACGAATATATGCAATAATATGGCCAAATAATATTTAAGAATGGACATATCGCGTAGGACATATGTAGAAAAGGGCAGGAAAATAGCAAATGATAATCACATAAAATTTATTTGATAAAATATATACTAAAATAACTCCTGTAGAAGAAGCTCATTGCGTAAATAACACTTTTTAGACATTTTTTTAAAAATTAACAGTGACATTCATTAAACATGAAAAAATTAAAAGTTTTTATTTTCTGACATGATACCATATTTATCATCAAGCAAATATAAGTACATATTTATGTATATTCTTCAAATTCATTTAAGATGAATGAATATCAGGACTAGAGCAAAAAAAACCCAACGTCTAATAAAAATATCATAATTCAGTTTAATTTTTAATAAAGTTAAACATCTTTAAATATAAAGTTAAAAGGTCCAACAATGTAGTTGAGGGAGGTTTGTTTAATCTCTAACGGCGGCCCGAACCATTCTATTTGGAAATTCTCGATGGCCTTTGCGAGGAATGTTTCTAATTCCAATTCGGCTATACGTCGACCTAGAAAATGGTACAATTTCATAAAGACACAGTGTATGGATAAGGGCACATTTCAAACGAAGGATTACCCTAGTTTTTATGTAATCAATAATAGCTGACTAAAGTTCTAGCCAAATGTCATATTATAATGAATACAACATTTAGTTAATATAAGTAGATAATAACGCTAAAAGTTTCATATCTAAGTCTAAAAATACTGTCATAGTGTATATATTATATTATGTAAGATCCTCAACCCTCATGTTTCTTCGACTTTTGGGTAAGAATATATTGCGACATCATAGAAATGCTTCCTGTAAATATATAAAAATCACTCAAGTCTAAGTTAGAGTCATGCACCAAGCGTACACAAAATATTTGTGTTATTTATTTATCATATTTAAAATAGTAGTAATAGGTTAATATCCGAGTCAGATTCACACTTGGCAGTTTTTATTATTTCTTTTTTTATTTAGTCTTTGTACAAATATTCATACAAAGTTGAACGCTTATGTTTATTATCATTTTATAAACAAAAAAAAAAAACAAAAAGTATCATCAGTTTTTTGTCCACCTTACTTTTTATTATTTGTTCGGCGTGTTAACTTACTATTCTGAAAAGTTTCAATTACATCTTATACATAAAGGAAACCTTTAAAGAATAGACGGATGGTTTGATGACTGTATACTAGATTTCCGTCCGGACCTAGTGATGTACTTACTTGTCACTTTATAGGTGGGCAAAGTTAAAATATTTCGCAACTATTTTTATAACATATTTTGCAGGTAAGATAAATCTTTAAAGCATTAGGAAATAACATTACCTATACAACTCCTAACTCCAAAACCGAAGGGGCTGTGTGCGAACGGATGAGCATTTCCATGGTATAGTGGATCCTCTTTATTAGCCAGCCATCTTTCGGGTATAAATTCTTTTGGCTTTGGATAGTGTTCCTCCATCAAAGATAACGATTGATGGGCAAATGTCACATACATCTAAAATATTTTTCGATTATAAAAACGTACTTAGTTAACCGTACTAATATCATTTTTATAAAGATACTAGCCACTCACTCTCCCTCTGGTCGTTTTAACATTTAGTATAGATTTCCCAGAGATGAGATATTTTCCCGTAGTAAAGAGTATCTTATATGTTGACGCTAATAAACTATCATCATACCAAATTTTATCAAAATCTGTCCAGTGGTTTTCTTGTAACGCATTCCCAGACAGATAGACAGACAGACTAAATTCTAAAAACTATAGATTCGGCCTCTGTACCGATAATAATGACTATTTGGATAACATTTTTTAAAAATTATTAATGTATAGATTTGACTCAGTTATAATTTTATTATACAGATGGTCGGAATATTGACGTCCAAAAATTAAATTTAGGTCCATCGTATCGTAGGGTATCCGAATCATCCCCATGTAGGTATGTTACGTGACTTTTTATAGTTTATGAGTAATGAATTTTTTTCTGAATTTTTGAGAATTTTCGACCTGTACAACTTAAAAAAAATAGAAGACTTTGTCGAGATTTGTTTTTTTTTGCAATTGAATCTTTATAAGTAGAACTTTTATGAATAAAATAATCAGCTTTGTAACTGTGATAAAAATGTTGGTCTTAAATGAAAAATTTACGTTCGGTCAATTTTGACTTAAATTTTTAACTTTAAATAAAAAATCTAAACAGTCGACTTTATGGTTTTTAAGTGAACTTTAGAATGCACCAGACTCTCAGCTTTTACAATCATTAAAAAAGTGGTACTTATTGGGGCTACTTTGGCTAAAATCGGCCTTCAAAGACAGCGAGGTGGAAAATTCTTAAAATTAGCCATCTGATTAAAATCATAATTTTTTGGTCGTTTTATCGTTCCTAAGGTTAATTAGTTTGTTAACTAATCAAAAATGCATATAGGAAAGCTACGATTTAAAAATTTGGAGGTTTATTTATTTTTTTTAATTTAATTTAAGTTTAATGAATTTTACGCGATCTCGCGGATCATGTATTGTAAACGTGGGCGCAACTCTTTTACCTGCAAGAACAATGGACCGAGAAGTTATGAGACTGAATTATCGCTTTCTCTCTCAAAACTTTTTGTAAATTTTAAAAATAAATATTTTTTTCACATTAATCTGTTCTATCAACAAAACCACTTTTTACTTAAAAGTTTTCTTACCCAACCTCTGAAGCTATTTATTGGTTAGTTTACAGTATTCTTATCATCAATTAACCAATGTCTATAGGTATAGTTTCAAAAATAGTCGATGTCTATACGTACGCCTTTAGGTATTTTATAACCCATTATATTGTATTCTTTAGTAGTCGTCCTCATGTTCCCACTTACAACCGGCATCATTCTCAGAGACTCTTTAAGGCATGCTTTAAGATATGGTCGTTTTCCTTGGTTCGACATTATCTCTTCACGTAGTTTATTTTGCTTTTCTGGATTTTTAGCCAATAAATAAAATGTCGCTATGATAGTGTTAGCAGCCTGCAAAAATATGTATTTAACATAAAAATTTTATTTTTTATACTATAATGCCAAGACAACTTATTTTAATATTAATATTTCAAATATTTATACCAAACAAGCATTGTTAGCTGCGAAAATATAATAAATATTTTTATAAAGATTAATTTTAATATATGTATGTTATGGTACTACTCACAGTATCTACTCCAGCAAACAGCATATCACTTGCCATAACGACTGCGACTCTTTCATCGATTTCAAGTAATTTTTCTAACACACTTTTTTCTTCATTAGGGGACGTCTTTTTATTTTTGAGGTTTGCCATTGCTTTACGGATGAAAAATTGGCTTACTCTGAAATAATACCATTTTTTGTTAAACTATCTTAAGCATTTTTTTTGTTTTGATCTTTGATATATACCTAATGGATAAAGGATTTCTACACTAAATTCTTAAACACAGAATGAGATGTTTGGTAAAATGGCTAAACGGAATTTGATGTAACTTACCATAGTTTGATTGGCTGAGTGAATCCGAAAACATTGTTCATGGTGCTATGGTTAACTATTGTAAATAAATAAAAATGTGTATGGGAATTAAGCTATTATTATTGCTTCATTATACTATGTACTCACTCAATCTGATCGGCATAGTGTTTCATTGCACGTTTGAAAGCTGGAGTGGGCATATATCGCCACAAGCTTGGTTTAAAATCTAGTTCATCAGCAGATTTAAATATATTATGGACGATTTGTATTAGTTTCCGTGCAGGAGAGTCTTCTGGCAAATTAGGGTCGAAGCAATTAATACGGCCACCAAGGGCTACTACTCCAATAGATTCTAATGCCCATAAGTTCATCTCCACATCTATTTTACCTTCTATCATATTTTTTTCGTTACGTTTTGATCTCATTCTAGAAAAAATATTCTATTTGATAACTAACTCACTATTATTTTATAAAATATATTTAAAAATATTATTACGAAGAATTATGTATAAACCTTTTGACCATATCTTCAGCCACTTTATCAAGAGTACTGCTATATAATTTGATAGTTTTGGGTTGCAGCAATATAGGATTCACTGTAGACCGAAATTTTTTCCAGACCTCACCCTGGCTAAAATATGAACCCAAATATTAAAAAATGTATATATTTTAATTTAAATATCGATAATATTATGTCTCTGATAATTTATACATGTGCATGTAGCAATTTATACACATTACTCTGAAATCAAGCCAGTCGGCGTATCAGGAAGGTCGTCTTCTTTCTTGAAATGTTTCGTACGAAAATAATTCAGCGATTCGAATCCTGCTTGTATTGGCATCCAATTTTCACCACGAAGAATCTGCAAAATATTTCATATTTAATTGTGTAATTACTAGCAACATATCCTCATTTTACTTAGGACCTAACTGCACTACAACCACAATGCAAAAGTCAATTTTTTTAATAATGGATGCTTGGGATTTAAACGTGCACCTCATAACAAGCCTAATACTTTCTTAGATTTACGCGAATATTTGACATATTAAATTAAACTATCTTTTCGGATTTTTTTGAACATATATAATTCTAACGACTCACCCTCGCTCTGCTCGGGTTCATCTCTAGTTACGTTTTAGGCGTTTAGTATAGATTTCTCAGAGATGAGATATTTTTTAGCAGTAAAAAGTATCCTATATGTTAACCCAGATAGCCAGCTATCATCATAGCAAATTTCATCAAAATCTGTCCAGTTGTTTTCTCGTGATGCAGTAACAGACAGACAGACAAAAATTCTAAAAACTATAGATTCGGCTTTTCTATCGATAATATTGTCTATTTCAGTAAGATTTTCCAAAAACTATTTAATGTATAGATTCGGCTTAGTTATAATTTTATTATATGTATAGATTTTGAAATAAATCCGCGCAAAAATCCGAAAAGATAGTTTTATTTAAAACAACAAGAATATTATAGAGTAGGTAGTTTAGAATATAATAATAGTTAGAATGAACGTATAATAATGCGTTAAGTTTTAACAATTTAAATATACTCACTTGTGCTGAACCTTCTGCATCACGGAGTAATATTAATGTGGGCGATCCGAATTGACCATCAAGTTTTACGATTGGTCCGTATCGCTCGAATAATACATCTGCTAAAAATTTTCTATGGTGGTACAATGAT
Source organism: Brenthis daphne (assembly GCA_947093115.1). NCBI lineage: Eukaryota > Metazoa > Arthropoda > Insecta > Lepidoptera > Nymphalidae > Brenthis > Brenthis daphne. The sequence continues at coordinate 21,918,411 of OX352481.1, forward strand.
CCTAAAAGTAATATTACAATACTATTAAAAATGTATTATGTACATGTTTATGTTATATGTTTGTTACTCCTTCACAGGAAGCCTGGTGGGCGGATTCGGATGTTCACAGATAGACTATATAATAGGCCAGCAGTTACACATAAATAATATGTAGGTTACTGTTAGTAATAAAATTTACCAAAAGTTAGCGCTACGAGCCCAATGAGAGTAAGTAGCTAGTTTTAGATAACTTTAATTATTAGTACCAACCAATTTTTATATACATAATATACAATTTAAATGGTTTCCCATAACCTATTGATTTAGTTAATGGATTTTCTATTACCAATATGGCATATTTTCAATGGCAAATATCAAGATTGTTTGGATGAGTTAAAAATGTTGATAGATAACTAGATTGTTTAATTAACTAAAAAGAGTAATTAACATATTTAAAAAAAACTTCAACTTTAGAGATTTTAAGGAGTTTCCTTAATATAATTATTAATAATTTGAATGAATTCTAAAGTAGAAAAAGTTAATTTTCCATATATAATTCTATATATTATAATCTGTATATAATAATTTTTTACACACATATGGACATATCAGTATATTAATTACATCATTAAAGTGCTCTTATATTATCTAATTGTAAATAAGTGTCGCTTATCTTTTTATCATTAGCGTTAATAACTTGATAAACAAAAAATTATGTATATGATTATTATTTATTATAGTTTTTATTATAACACTAGCTGCAGTATTCGGCTTTGGTTGCGTTCGAATTCCTTTTACTGTATAAAAGACATATTATACGCCGTAAAGTTTTGTAATGCGTGATTAAACTGACAAGACCTCTTCTTTTACATCCCAAATGTTCTTAGATCCAGAATTTTTATTTCATTTTAAAACCCCGTTAAATTTGGATTGTATTAAGTTGGACTCTGTTACAATTAAATTATAGACGAGTATTCATAGATGTACAGAATCAAGATGTTGTATTGTATATGAAAAATCAAATATAGCTTATAATTTTTTTTTAAATAAACTGGCCTTAGTGACTCCTTATAACATCAACTATCTGCCAGTGTAAGTCTCGTCAAAATCAGTCCAGCCGGTTCGGTCAGACACTTCAATTTTGTTTTTATTTAATACGTAAAAAATGTATAAATGTAAAATATATGTAACTAACATTGCCCGCAGCTCCGCCCGCGTTCAGATGACCAAAAACCAAATTCTGAGGTTTTACATATTAGTATTGTCTTACATTGCAGTTTATGTATTTTTTCTCAGAAATGAGACATTTTCTCGCGGTAAAAAGTATCCTATATGTTGACCCGGATAACCAGCTATCACCATACCAAATTTCAACAAAATCCCTCCAATGGTTTTTCTGTGATGCGGTAACAGACAGACAGACAGACAGATAAAAATTCTAAAAACTATAGATTCGGCCTCTGTATCGATAATAATGTTTATTGCAATAAGATTTTCCAAAAAATATTTAATGTACAAATTCGGATTAGTTACGATTTTACTATAGATTTATTATAGATATAGATAAATGAGACTACCTAGATGTGTCAATAAAAACAATATCCATGCGGGGATCAAATCTCATATTCTTTGTCGAGGAATGCCAGCTATGAATGCTTTCTATTGCACTCTGACAGTCATCAGATTCTTAGGTGTGATATGACTTTTCCGTTAAAGTAGTAAGTAATACCCACAAATTGAAGTTGAGTACTCAATTCTACTTACTAACCGACTTCCAAAAAGGAGGAGGTTCTCAATTCGTCGGAATCTTTTTTTTCCTTTTTTTTATGTATGTTCACTGATTACTCGAAGACGCCTTAACCGATTTGGAATTTTTTTTTGTGTTTCAAAGGGTATACTCCCCAGGTGGTCCCATATAAATTTTACCGACTTCGAAAATATCTGATTAGGTATCTTTTCTAAATGAAAACCTCCGTTTAGTTAATTTTTACATTTTGGTGCTTGGAAGTCGGTTTTTGTTAAGTTTTTTCTCATATACAACTCGTAGGTCACGTTTAGTGGCTGTGAATTAAGAAGTTATTAAAATAAAAGTTTTACTATGTAGTTTACCTCCAGGAAGGAAATGGTGTAGCTGTCCAATGAGCGGTAAACTTGATGGACCAGGTATCTCGCGCCATGATTTCAAGGCTTCCTCATTGGTCGCGACAGTAGCATTTACTGTTATTGACCTGTAACTGAGCTTTTTTGTAAATTAACTCATTGACTCTTGCAAGGACAATGCACAGCTTAAAGAACTAGATTTACAAGCATGACATTTTGCACAAAAAAGAATTTTTGAAAAGAAGTTAACCGTCTTTGTTATTTAAAAAATATTATATTTACACACTAGACAGACGATAAGGTACACATTAAGGAAAAGTTTGTATGGGGAAGTATTTCTCAAGTATGGGATATATAAGGCAGTGGTAGCCCAATGGTACCGCGCTCGCTTGGGAAACCGAGTGAAATGGGTTCAAATCATGGGTCTCGCATCTCTGATAATATCATGTGCGAATCATTTCTAACATGATTACCACGTGCCTTACGGTGAAGGAAATACATCGCGAGGAAACCTAAAGCTGAACCTGAGTCGGAGAGAACCTAGAAAGTTTTCGAAAGACATGTGAAGTCGCCTCGTACTGAAGGGCCCGTGCCCAGCAGAAAAAGAAAAGTTAAAAAGGGAATATACTTATATATATATATATATATATATATATATATATATATATATATATATATATATTTTCTAATTTTTAAAGTAGGTACTCTTTTCTATACCTATTTATATATATATATATATATATATATATATATACTAGCGGACCCGACAGACGTTGTAGTTTATACTATACTAACCGTGAAAATGGTATGTACCTAGGGAGTGAGTCGCTAGTAAGATAATAAAGAAAACTCATTTAGGTATATCACATAAATATTTATTTGTACTCTACGGATGATCACGTGTGACAATGAAGATTTTTTTAAGAAATCGTAATAATTATAATAATAACAGCTAAAATTAAATCTATATCCATGCTAATATTATAAATATGACATTGTGTTTTTTTGTTTGTCCTTCTTTCACGTCGAAATGGAGTGACGGATTGGCGTGATTTTTGCGTGGAGATAGTTGGAGGTCTGGACAGTGACATAAGCTACTTTTTATTGCGGGGATAGGGGATGAAAGTTTGTGTATAACTCACTTAGTACCTTTTTAGTAATGTTTTTGTAGTTTTAGCGCGAGTGAATCTGCGAGTTCTGCTAGTAAATAATATTTGCATATTTAATTAAGAAAATTATAAAAAATGATTAAAATTAACTTATATTGTAAGGTACTTTAGTGCCATTTTTGTACTAGTTTTGAGTGAATGAAAATGAATATTTTGTAATTTTGTGGGTAGGTATTGTCTGTAACAATTATATTATAATGCCTTTGAGATGTCTAAAATTTAGTCTCTCCCGTGATTGCTGTAAACCATTCGATACGTCGGGAACCAAAAATTAAACTAAATCTGCGAAAAAATCCAAAAAGATAGTTTTATTAAAAACCATTATTCCTCGTTTTATTTTTATTCATTAACTGATTAACGAATAAAATTATAATTTATTCGTCAATCGAATAATTTTTCTTTAAATAAATATAATTATTTATTATTGAATAACGAAAGAAACAATTTATTCATTCGTTATTTGAATAAATATTGCCCAATATTTATTCAAATGATGAATAAACGAATAATAATAATTAATTAAATCAGCTAATGGCTAGGGATGTTTAGGACTGGGGTCCATGAACATTCATGGGAAGATTTTTCTAAAGGAGAGTTCTTAAGGTGACATCCACTTTGTCGGCGAGGCCAGGAAATTTCCAAATTGGATTTGAATGAAGAACAATTGCTATAATTAATTAGAATCCTACTATTGAGGATGTAATAGCAATTACAGAATCATTTTAAATGATGACATCAGTATTCCTTGTTATGTTTTTACAGCTTTATTCTGTTTTAAATCTTTTAAATGTATCCTTAGGATGCTATGACGTTGTAAATAATAAATTAAAAATGATACATACATGCATAAACTGTATAATTATATTATTATTTGTCATTTTATTACAGTGGAAAATATAAAGCCTTTACATATATAGAGTTAAATACGTATATTACGGAGTCCGATGAAATACTTAATCCTCAAAGTCAAAAATAGTAGCGTGATTTGCTCTTTATGTTACTATTCTCGATTGAGCCATCAGATCTTTTAATTTTTTTAAAGAACAAGGGCAATTTTATATATCCATCTATTAGTCAAATTCTTACAATTCTTGAGAAAAACAATAATAATAAAAAAACTATATTCGTTAATTTATTTAATTTTATTATAATTATATTTTATACTATACAATTACCCTTTGTATATTATTTAAAAACAGTATACAATATATAATATATTATTATAAAACACTATTGTTTGTCTTCACGTTTAGTTCTATGACACTATATTGTGATAGAAATTGACTGGAATTAATTTACTGTAGTCAAATTTTATTATAATTTTTTAACGTATTGTTAAATTACTTAACTAAATACTGCAGTGTCTATTCTATACGAGTATAAGTATAGGTAATAAATCTTTCCATGCAATAATTAAATACGTAACATGCCCTTTACAATGTTAATTATATAGTACAATATTATACATATTGTAGACATAACTATATATGTATATTGTATTTACCTGATTTTTCTACATATAGATATTTTCTTGTTTATGCAATATATATTTTTGAAACAAAGGATTTTTATTTTTTATTATTATTAGTATAGATGCTTTGTAAAATAAGCGTTCGGTTGATGTTGAATTAATAAATATTAGTAACTCCCATAGAAGTTATCTAATATTTAACTTATTAAAAATTGCATATATGTAATTTATATTATGATGAGAAAAATAGTACGCATTAATAAGTTTCATTGATTTTGTATGTGTGTATGTATGTTGATATCTCTTCAAGCTGAAACTGGTAGATGGAGTTAGATGAAATTAAGTATCAGAAAAAACTACTTTTAGGCACCTATGTAATGGACTAAATATGGACATATTCAAGCGAAGCGAGAGTAAGCCACTTACTTGTACGCAAATATATAGTAATTTTTATCTTGTGTACATTGATGAGGTGTTTGTAGAGCTTGGTAGTACTTAGAGATATAATAAATATTTTCTCTCTAAATAATATATATTATATACTAGGTACTATCACATTGAACTATTATTGTAAATGTGAAAGTTTGTGTGTATGTTTGTTATTCTTTAACGCTCGATCGACTGGACGGAATTAGATGTAATTTAGTATACAGATAGACCTGGAGTAATACATAAGGTAATATCAGTAATAAAATTTGCCAAATTTTGGTCCTAGGCAAAGACTAGTTTTCTAGTAATTGAGTGCTTGTTATTTCTTTACGGCGTAGCTGTTTAACGGATTAGATAGCTTATAAATACGCTATATAGATACCTTGAGAAGGAAAAGTAATTGCTAATAATAAATTTTTCTTTTAATTACTTTTAACATAAAACAACCAACAAATCCTATATAAATTTAGTCACCGTAACATAAAAACAAGTAAGTGATACATGCTCAATGGCTTCGGATTACGAATATCGTATTTCGCAGATTACCGAAACACACTAATTGATGTATGAACGCCCAAGTGCGTGTACTATGATAATATCATTAGTTACTGACTATTTTATAAAGAGTTCTGGCCTTTTTTTTATTTCAAACCCAGAGGTAATAAAAAAAAAAACAAACAAAAAGGCTAAGGTGGGAGCTACGCTACTTTTCCCACCCTATTCTTTTTTCAATCTACGTTATCCAAGTCAGGCCTGTCACGTAATGATACCTTCAGAGATAGCGTCCCATATACTAAGCTGCAGTCGAATAATACCTCAAAATCTATTGGGCCTAGGCCAAACTAGTTAAGCCTAAAGTATTTAGACTAAGCTAGATTGTTCTGGGCTAAACTAGTATAACCTGATGCGCTTGAGTGAACCGATTTGTCGTAGGACAAACCAGTTTGGCCTGAAATCGGGTTTGGCCGGTAACATATATGTATATACATACGTAGTACAATATACTTGGACGATAACGATAATAATTACTATTATAATTAGTATTTATCAAAAAAAGATATTTTATTTAGCGATAATGTCAACAACATAAAATGCTTACAAATGAAAGTCAATAGAACTTGCGTAAAAATAAATATTTTATTTTTATTTATTTTTAATTTAAAACATACTTTATATACTATTCTTTATTGCGCTTAAAAATAAAAATAATAATTAAAATATAATTTTTGTTTGCTAAGGTGGACTTATCTCACTAAATCATATACTGATTGTGGTAGTGTACTAATAAACTATAATATTATAAACATTTTAATTAGTGATGAAACGATAACGATTAATCGTGATCGACGATAATCGTAATTATATTTATCTAGCGATTGTTTATGACTTATATTTTCAAAGAAATTTAGTCCTATTGTTAATGTGACATACTTTTAAATGCGCATAATGTACATCTTTTGCTCGTGTGTGTGTGTTCAGTATTGGAAAGAAGTAATACAATAAAAGAAATAGCATTAAAATATCTTTCAAGCTAGTACCGAAGAGGTTATTTTGCACTGCTGGATTGATTCAAACTTAAAAAAAGTAAAAAAATGACGTCTGACAAGCTTAATAAACAAAAATTTAATATCCTTAATTTTGATTATTAATTCCTCAGCAAATAATTTTTTATTTAGTTTATGGTATATTTAATATTATGCTGTTTTATCGATAATGGTATGTTTTATAAAAAAAAAAACAAAATTAATCGTAATCGTAATCGTCGATTAATTATTAAGTGCAATAATCGTAATCGCTAAGTGTTCTAATCGTTTCATCACTAATTTTAATACCTTCAACAACGAAATGGTGAAAATCCAAATTAAAAATGATATTTTATCTAAGTAACATAACAAATGACTTACCTTTTAAACTGTTTGTTCACAGCCAACAAGCCGGAAGTTGATCTTCTTAAGCTTTGCATATTTTTAGACGACAGGTACTTTGAATAATTCACTAAAAATAGATTTATGGATGCTAGATCCTACTTCGATCCTAGATCATTTAGATTCTAGATCCTAGATATCTATAGATACTAAATCCATGGCAGTCCTAACAGTAAGAACTTATAATGTGATATTATTGTGTTTTAAATAAATCGTCTGTTATCAGTTTTTATTTGTAGATAAATATATGTAGATACAAGCCGACGACGTTGTCGTCCACAAGTGAATGAATACAGTAAAGACTATAGAGTGTGAGTACAAGTTTTTTGAGGCACGTAACCTTGACAGTTGATACGTCATTAATACAAGTTTGGTATGTAAACTTTGATGAAATAATAATAATAGTTGTATATGTTACATAATTTAAATAATCACCATAAAAACATAACTGGTAATCTATACATAATATAATAAAATTGTGACTAAGCCGAATCTGTACATTAAATATTTTTTTGGAAAATTGTATACAAATAAACATTATTATCGATATGGAAGCCGAATCTATAATTTTTAGATTTTTTGTCTGTCTGTCTGTCTGTTACCGCATCACAGAAAAACCACTGGAGGTATTTGGATGAAATTTGGTATGGTGATAGCTGGTTATCCGGGTCAACATATAGGATATTTTACTGCAGGAAAATGTCTCATTTCTGAGACAAAATACAAAAACTACAATGTAAGAGTATACCAATATGTAAAAGCCTAAGAAATTGGTTTTTGGTCATCAGAACGCGGGCGGCGCCGCGGGCAATGTTAGTTAATTATAACCAACGTTGTGTCTATGGTCTGAGCGTGTCGGGTCGCGATAGGGGTTTATTGAATTAAATTAAAAAAATATCTTTAAAAATTATTGTCGGATTCTGTATTCTAAATAATAATTCTTCTGAATTAAAATTTACATAGATGACTCAGATAAAACGTACGATCCAATCAACTAAATTGAATTCAATTCTTTGCCAATACCTATTGTCGACATATAATGTTATCCAGACCTTACTGAAAGCTATCTAACTGAGACTGGTCATGTGCGAAGGAGATATTATAGTGCAAAAGCGTGTTGTGATATACAAATGTACGTTATATTTCCTATTCAAATTTCACATCTCAAAGTCTGGTCGGTCAATTTGACACGATCGGTGAGAAATTAAGAGAAGAATTGATGCCTTTACGTATTCTTTAAAGCATATGAGTGAACGGTCACCAAATTTCAACTTCAGGCTGATATTTAGAGTTTTTTTATAAGAAAAACTCATAAACAATAATCACCCTGACTTGGGAGTCGAATTTAGGACCTGCATTCAGAATTCAGGGCATTTACAGTTGAATATGCTAGCTACTAGAACACAGGCATTTTTCTTACAAGACTAAAATGGAGGGAAAATATGGATAAAAGTGTTTTATTTTCTAAGATTAATAGATGAGCTCCTAGAAGACCTTGACTGCACAAGATGCGTGTATTATTCAATTAGTGGTCCAAGCGCGTACGTACTACATTCATAAATACTGCGGATGTTTCGTTACGTTGCTCATAATATATGTTTACTTGTACATAGTTTCTTCATTTTATATTTTTGATTTAAAATTTTGTACTACACGATAAGTTCTATTATTTATTGCTTAATATTCCTATAATAAGTTTCAAATATTAACTTGATTCATGAAGTTTTCATTAAAAAGCTTTAAAAGTAGAGCGCTAGGAACTAAAATTGTTTCAACTAAGAGTTTTCGATTTTACAATCAATATAATATAGCCTCGAGTGTTTGGGCAGTAATAATACAAAATTCTAAAATGGTTTAATATGCTGTATAGAATGCTTGTTATTCTTATAAATTTGCACATCGCTCGAGAATAGAATGAATTTTATGAAAATTACCAAAACATAATGAAACAATATAACTTAATATACAGTCGACCAAAAATATATATAATAACACGGCTTTTTCCCGCTACTCTTATATGTTACCCGTTTTACGTAATCCTAAGAATTTCTGGCTATGAATCTAGGAGCAGTCAGCAATATATTAGCAGAGTAAGTACAGTTAGAAACTAGTCACGATAAAATTAGTGCAAAACTTTGTGAGTAGGGAAAACACTGTGAGGAAACCTGCATGTCTGAGAGAACTTAGCAAGTTTTCGAAACACGTGAAGTCCGCCAACCCGCACGTGGTCAGCTTGGTGGACTATGGCCTGATTCCAATCGTAATGAAAGGAGACCCGTGCCCAGCAATGGGACGTTAAAAAAGAGAAAATTTTGTAAGTAGTTGTAGTGTAGTGCCAGTGTACTGTAAGTAAAACTAAAAAACTAGCTGCTTGCATCAGCTCTCCGTGCGGTGCCTTTGATATTATTTGCTACTAGCATTGCCCGCGGCTCCGCCCGCGTTCAGATGATCAAAAACGAAATTCTAGGTTTTACATATTAGTATACTCTTACATTGCAGTTTTTGTATTTTTTTCTCTATAGATTCGGCCTCTGTATCGATAATAATGTTTATTTGAATAAGATTTTCTAAAAATATAGTAGTAGTGTAGTATAGTATAGATCGATAAGTAACAACTTACATACATATGTGCATAAATTTTGTATATGATCTGTTGCCGTTCGGAAGCAATTATAATTAGCCGTTTAGTTATAAGTCGCTTAGTCTAGTGGCTAGCACATTATATTTATAATGGTTTTTTTTTCAATCCCGGATCGAGCCAAAGGCAAATATTAGTATTTTCTACCGAATTTCAGTTAGAAGTCGGTATGTTATGTGTATAATTAGTATGTACATATATTATGTACATAGTTTTGGACTAAGTTTTATTTACTTAATGTTTAATATATGTTTTACCAAGTTTTACCAAAAATTAGCTTATTATTATAGGCTTCAAGCATTTTAGATATTATTTTTTTAAATCAATAATCTTACGTGGATAACACCTGTGTCATATGTGGAAGCAAAATTTTATACAATATGAAAATTAATAAAATAATGCAGAGGCATATGAATTACAGGATTTCTAGTCCGTAATAATGTAGGAAAAATAATAATAGCATACATGTAGACACGAAAGAAAAAATCGAAGAGACTAATATTGTAATTTAGGTAAAAGTGCCAGAATTATAAAGTAGAAATATTTATGTAAGAAACATTTTATTTATAGTTTTATATTTTTGTATTGCGTTTTATTACGTTCACTAACATGTGTATTCTATATTAAATATTTACAGTGGATTATATAACTAGCGGCTCACCCTCGCTTCGCTCGGGTCGTCCCTAGGTACGTTTTAACGGTTAGTATGGAATAGATAGATTATAATATATTATATTATCGATCCGCTTCCTTGGGTAGTAGCATGATGATATATAGCCTATAAGCCTTGTTCAATAAACGGGTTATCTAATGCCAAAAGAATTTTTCAAATCGGATTTGTAGTTCCTGAGATTAGCGCGTTCAAACAAACAAACAAACAAACAAACAAACAAACAAACAAACAAACAAACTGCCTGTTTATAATATTATAGTATAGATAAAGATTAAAATAAAAGTTGTTTTTTATTTCTAGAATGAGAAAAATATATAAAAAAGATAAAAATAAATACAAATAATCGTATAACTATGTATGTATATATCATTACCTACCTACTGTTAAGGTTTTAAAATAGTAAATGGCGCTTGAATTTACGTTTTATTTACTACAAGACTTAAACTCGTGTTTTTGCGTGTTATCTGAGGGCTTATGAATTTGTGGAACATCACACTAATATTGAAGTTGCAGTAAGAATTCGGAATGGTTATAGATAAATACATTATAATTCTTATTCTGAACATTGGGAAGTGTATTGACTCATACCACCTGAACACCTGAATACATACAAGTGGTTATGTGGTATCCACAGGTTAGAAAAGCCAGTATTACCCACTAAAACCAGGAGGTTGCTCCCATGGTCCACTTCGTTATAAGAGAAGTACATCGGTTTTTGAGGTGGATTAGCCCCTCCCCCCTCCCCCTACCCCCATCACGACACACATGGGGGATGGGGGCGGTACTGATCGGTTTGGGCGGCTATAGATTGTAATCCTGGATTAACACATAAGGTACGATACCCACGTATATAATTATAATGCGCGTGAATCCAGCAGTGACGTTAGTATAATGTTAAAGTGAAAAATTAGATAGGTACAAATTATAGTAATTAGCGGTGATTGACTTATATATATTGGACCTTTTGAAGAAAAGTGTCACTAATTTAATATATTTGATTCTATAGGGATAATCCTTTAGGATTTTATCAGTAGACCGATCGGGGCGAGGGTCAAAACTGTTTACCTTTCATAGTTGACTAAATAAGTAAATTCTTTAGAAAATATTTGACTATACAAAATGATACAGTTTATTTTATCAGGTTTATCTATACATATAATAAAATTCTAACTGACTCGAAAAAATCTTATTGAAATAGCCATTATTATTGATACAGAGTCCGAATCTATAGTTTTTAGAATTTTTGTCTGTCTGTCTGTCTGTCTGTCTGGGAACGATCACGAGAAGACCACTGGACAGATTTTGATGAAATTTGGTATGATGATAGCCGGTTATCGTCAAGTTAACATATAGTATACTTTTCATAGTGGGAAATTATCTCATCTCTGAGAAATTTATACTAAACGTTAAAACTCAACTAGGGATGAACCCGAGCGGAACGAGGGTGAGTCGCTAGTACAAAATACAAATACAAATTTTATATAGCTCCACTTATTATTATAGCGTTATCTGAAAAACAAGATATTGAGTGCTGTTATCAGACTTTTGTTTTGAAATGTAAGTGCATGTATAAAATGTATTCACTAAAACCTACTGAATATCTATTCAGTGCTTTTTAGTTTTTATTTATTATCGACTAGCATTGCCCGCGGCCCCGGCCGCGTTAAGATGACCAAAAACCGAATTCTTAGATTTTACATATTAGTATACTCTTACATTGCAGTTTTTGTTTTTTTCTCAGAAATGAGATATTTTCCCGCGGTAAAAAGTATCCTATATGTTGACCCGGATAATTAGCTAGCACCATACCAAATTTCATCAAAATTCCCCTAGTGGTTTTTCTGTAAGACAGACAAACATTCTAAAAACTATAGATTCGGCCTCTGTATTGATAATAATGTTTATTTCAATAAGATTTTCAAAAAAATATTTAATCTACAGATTCGACGTAGTTACAATTTTATTGTATGTATAGATGTCACATAGTCATACAGATGTATTCGGTACTAAAGATATACTGTAATGATTAATTGAAATGTAAAATAATTTTAATGGAATTTTACCGTATATCTACAATCTACACAAAATTGCACAATATTTACGCGACTTTTCGTATTTTATGAAGTTTTACAAGTATGACGTTGTAGGGCGGCAATTTGATTTTTGTATGAAACGCAAAAACCTAGTTTAAAAAAGTTTTCTAAAATTGGTTGGATAATAAGATTATACTATTTATTCTTCGCAATTTTAAAGTTTTATAGTTTTTCTTCACAACTATATAATAAAATTGTAACTAAGCCGAATCTGTACATAAATATTTTTTGGAAAATTTTATTGAAATAGAATTTATAATCGATACAGAGGCCGAATGTAAAGTTTTTAGAATTTTTGTCTGTCTGTCTGTTACCGCATCACGGGAAACCCACTGGATAGATTTTGATGAAATTTGGTATGACGATAGCTGGTTATACGGGTCAACATATAGGATACTTTTTATTGCGGGAAAATATCTCATCTCTGAGAAATCTATACTAAAAGATAAGTCGCTAGTGATTAAATAAAAACATTGTAGCTTTGTAACTATTTCGAGGCACACTTTTTTCAACAGATGTACATTTATTTTGAGAAATAACCAGGTAAATATATATGCAAAGCTAAGCTTAAATAAAAAATCTTGTAAAATCGATGTCGCATTTCAAACCAGATTTCCTTTTGTACAGAGGTAAAAGCACCAGTTTATTTTTCAGCCAAGATTTATTGCGAACGAATAAAAGAAGTAAGTCATTACGTCAGCGGAGTACGATCTCAGCGAAATGCCGCTTTTGTAAAGTCTGTGCAGTTTTATCTAAATTCAAGCGGGCATAAGTCTGGATTGTAAGCGTTTGTTAAAATGCAGAGTTAAAATGCGATACGTACATACGATAGTATTATTTTATAGTGAAAAGTTTTTCATATTAGTATACTCTTACGTTGCAGTTTTTATGTTTTTTCTCAGAAATGTGATATTTTACCGCGGTAAAAAGTATCCTATATGTTGACCCGGATAACTAGCTATTACCATACCAAATTTCATTAAAATCCCTCCAGTGGTTTTTCCGTGATGCGGTAACAGACAGACAGATAGACAAAAATTCTAAAAACTATAGATTCGGCCTCTGTATCTATAATAATGTCCATTTCAATAAGATTTTCCAAAAAATATTTAATGTACAGATTCGGTTTAGTTAGAATTTTATTATATGTATAGACGATATGTATATGTTAATATATATAATGTTTATATACGAAATAATCGCGTCCCTTACTAAATAAGAATTTATATGTCAGGACATTAACACACAGCACCATCTAGTTCCATGGTAAGTTACGAGGCTTGTGTTGTGGATACCAGATAGTTGATACATTATACGTAAAAAATTTTTTTTAAGTACATACATATTATAAATATATATAGAATGTCTATTTTTAAACAAAAACGATCCAGCCCTAGAGGTAGAGGTATGTATTTATGTTTTTTAGGAAATTTTTGGCGCTGCGATTTATGGACCAAAGTTTTTATTGCAAATTATATAAAGAAGTTATTTTGAAAATAGGTAGCGTATTCACGTAACTTAAACACATCAGCCCGTTTTGCCGCCACTACCCCCTTATAAGATTCGAAGCCAATGTCAACGTATACACGCTACACGTAGGGATCGTTCTAGGTGTTTTGCTATTATGTGATTTATTCCTCGGTTAATTAATACAGTCAATAGCGATAAGGCAGTTTATTTTATAAGTAAATCCCCGCAAGAAATTAACTTTTTGTTTTTTTACTTAGGGATGCGGACTCCTAGTAATATATTTGAGACATTTGAACCGACCATATATTACGATTACGGTTCAAGAGATAGGTACAGCTATTTAATGCGGGGTACTGGACAGATGGATGGGAAGTCAGACAGTGTGGGGAGTAATAGGGTCCTGACCCGAGAAAGGCAAGGAACTGTAAAAAGAAGTTTGTAAAAAATATTACTAATATCTTGATTTCCACGATATATGTAATAATAATACTTGTTTTTTTTAAATGCTCAGAATTAAAATCAACAAATATTTTAAGATACTTTGGTGCCATTTTTAAATTATTGAAATATTTTTTGTAAGATAGTGGGTAGGCACTGTCTGTAACAAGTATATAACGGCTTTGAGACGTCTAAAACCTTAGTCTCTCCCGTGATCATAATTGCCGTAAAGCATTCGAAACGTCGGGAACCAAAAATCGAAATAAATCCGCGAAATAATCCGAAAATATAGTTTTATTTAAAATGTCAAATATTCGCGTAAATCTAAGAAGGTATTATATTAATACATAGTATACAAGCTGTATGAAATAATGTCTTTTCTACATTGTCATAATATGGACTATGTTGGCTACATTGATGGATGTTTGATGCTAACAAGTAAATAAAAAAAAATATGTTTTTTTATTATAATTATTGATTAACGAATAAGACGCACTGACAGTTATTAAACATTAAAAATTGAAGTATTTAATAAACTAAATTGCCTGGTTTAGGTGGTAATTTCTCAAGATTACGAGGCACTGATTTCGACGTTCAATCTGTACTAATATTATAAAGACGTAAAATTTGTGAGTTTGTGACGTTGTCGAGGGTAATTTCTGGATCTACTGAACCGATTTAGATGAAATTTGGTAATAAGATAGTTTAAGACCATGGAAAAGACATAGGATACTTTTTATCCCGGAAATCGTTTATTAAGGGGGTAGAAATGTGGATGAAAATATGTATTGGGGAGCAAGCTAGGGACGAAACCGAGCGAAGCGAGGGTGAGTCGTTAATTTAGTATACAAAGACTATGACCGGAAGTAATACATAGGTTATGTCAGGAAGCTTACGTAAATCGCTAGTTCTTCATTAAGATTCAATAAATTAAGTTTACCTACCATATTAACATATAAAATTCTATTACACTTGAATATCGCAGCTAACTTTAGAAGTTCAAGTAGAAGTTCAGAACTTCGCCGCATGTGTCATGTTTAATACATTAAGGACGTTTTGATTCACGTAGCTTTTAAACTTATACAACTTAATAATAAAATGTAAAATATTAAAGAATAAGCATGCGACCGTACTTTAGCTTTACTTAATTACATCTCTAAAATCGATCTCATTGTGAGACTTATGGCCGATTTCACCAACTTCACCCTAAGTTTAAGGGATCCCCTAAGCATGGTTAGGGGGTTGTTAGGAAACAGTTTCTATTTACCGACAGTTAGGGGTCACCTAAATGTTAAAATGCCACCTAAATATAGGTACTATAAATACGGGCTCTGAACATGGTAAAACGAAATTTAATTTAGAGGCTAGTTTAGGGGAACTTTTAAGCTAGGGATCCCATACGTAGGTGGTACCTTAAGTGATGTTGGTGAAATCGGGCACTAATGTTACAAGCAAATGTTTGTATAATATAATATTTACAAAAAAAATAGGTTATTGTCTACTGGTATGGCTGATTATATATCGAAATGAAAATGAGTAATGCTATTAATGTTTGTCTTTAAATACATATATAAATCGGGCAAGTGCGAATCCGACTCTCGCATCGAGGGTCCCGTACAGCTAAACACTGTGTTGTATTTACTGCCATATGTCTTTAGGTTAACTCTAAAATAAAATACAAATGAATATTTATGTTTTCAAAATATCAACACATCGTATTGGTCAAAAGAGTACGGTCGTGTTTCAAACAATTTTTTTAGTTAATTTTGCGGTTGCTAAATTAACAGTACAGGTAACTGATAACGTTTCATATCTAAAAAAGTACTTAAAGTGTATTTTACAAAGTAATTTTCGTTGAAAGTAATTTTAGTTGAGTGTATTTTCTCCATTTTTCCTCAAAATTTTCTTGTGATAAGATTTTTCAAAAGGCGAAGGAGGAGGGAGATCGGACACAATACAATGTTTACGTATTTAGAGTCATCTAGATATAACTCGGGCAAAATGGGTTCTAATAAAAAAATATATATATTTAACTTATTCATAAAGACCAAATGTTATATGCTTCTGAAACTCTTACTTACACGACAATTGTATTTGACGATCAAAAATAAATTTGAAACATTTTCATTTGAAAATAATTTGTGGCCCATCCTCGGTATATGAGAAATTAACATTAAGAGGCCTATCACAAGATGTACTCTATGATATTGAGTTCCAGCAGCCGACGCATTTCGGGCGGCCGAAACTGGTGTAAGAGAGTTTTTGGTCGTTTGAGCGCAGACAGAGCCGCGGGCAACACTAGTATCAAATAAAATATGTATTAATAGCTGGATAATAAAGGAATGTGCAGTGATCAGCCTAGACAAATTGGTCTTATGTAATAAGCAAATTATTAAAAAAAATAACGCGTAACATTTAAATTTACTCAAAGAGCTTTTATAGGTATACGAAAAGGATCCACTTTTGTGTTTAATACAAAATCTTCTGCAATATACGGAAGACGTTATTTCAATATAACAAAAATGAGTTTGGATGAAAGAATTAAAAGGGACTAATCGTCGGTATATCACTCAAACCCGCCCTATAATAAGGAACGTACGTAATGGGTTTCAATCTGTGCGAAAATTGAAATAGATTTTAGGTCGAAACCTTGTTATGGTATTTCTGCTATCCCTTTCTAGAGGCATCGAAATTTAAGGTGAGCTTTGATTCATATTTTGTAGGTAAATAGTAATTTGAATATATCAAGCTTGCGTGAATTTATGGTAGATTTTTTTTATTAGATATTTCTGTATTTTATGTTATTTCTGCATTTTAAATTGAATCTCATAAGCTGTATTGTCATATTTTGAACGTAAGGTGTAAATGGAAAGAAATGAAAAATAAACATAAATAATTTAGTTTGAAATATAAATGTTGTTGAAATTTTATTTAACAAAATTTACATATTTTGGTTTTCCTTCTATTTCCTTGAAACGCATAATACATTTTTTATACTAAATAGCTATAAATGAGTTGAAATATTAATTTTAAATTAATTTTATTTATAAAAAATTCTATTTCATATATAAATATATTATATATTATATAGTATTTATCAATTAAATAGGAGGAAATTTGAAATAAAATAACAACAACAAAACACAACAAAGTAGATTTTTAACACCACATAAAAATTTGAAAAGTATTTAAAAACATATGAAATGGATTTTGTGAAAATAGGTAAAAAAATTTAAAGCTAAGAGCAATATTTATATAGCTGCCTGTTACAAACAATACAACAAACGTGCGCTTCGGAACATATATATATATATATATATATATATATATATATATATATATATATATATATATATATATATATATATATATATATATATATATATATAAATATAGTAGGTATTTCATTTTCAATAAATTTATGATATATATATATATATATATATATATATGTTCCGATATATATATATATATATATATATATATATATATATATATATATATATATATATAAATATACTAGGTATTTCATTTTCAATAAATTTATGATTTCATTCCAGATGAAACAATTTAAATTAAATTTAAAATTAAATTATTTTTTTTAATTTGTGTACAGTGTACACTGTACATATTATATTCTGCTTGCTAGAAAAATCTCAATAAACCTCAGTTTGCTTAACTTGCATACCACTGCTGGAAATAAGCAATAAATTCTGAACAGATTTATGGCTTTCAGTTATTTGAACTAGCGAACAGTCGTAAATCATCCCTATTTCTATATTCTTGATACAGACGTGTTTATATATTTGTTAATTATAGTACTTTTATTAATTTACGGATGAAGAAAGTATTGATGGCGTTGAATTTTTCTTAAATGTATCGTTATAATAAATTAAAATTCCACAGCTGGGCACAGGCCTTAATAGTAGGCAGATTAGACCATAGTACACTCCGCTGGACTATGGCCTGATCCCCCTCGCATTGAAGGGAGGCCCGTGCTCAGCAGTGGGACGCTTAAAGTGGCTGAATACACACACCCCGCTGGCAAAATACGTGTTGGTGGACTTCATGCATACATTTACTTACGTAATTCTACGACAGCTGACTTATTTACGACTTCAAATGTATGGAGTGGCCCTATTTTTTTTTAATATTACATATCAATTCTTAGCAACAATAGTCTTCCAGTAAAATGGCTCTGTATAAGATGCTTCGATTAAAAGGGTTCCGTTTTAGGCGTTAGGTAGGATATTGAACCCAAAAAGCATTTTTAAATATTAGGAATGTGGGCTGTGATATTTATCAATACATATAATAAAATTCTAACAGAACCGAATCTGTACATTAAATATTTTTTTGGAGAATCTTATTGAAATAGACATTATTATCGATACAGAGGCTGAATCTAAATTTTTTAGATTTTTTATCTGTCTGTCTGTGACCGCATCACGAAAAAATCACTGGACAAATTTTGATGAAATTTGGTATGATGATGGCTGGTTATCCGGGTCAACGTATAGGATATGTTTCCCGCAGTAAAAGGTTACTGCGAGAAACACTGTTTTATATATTCATTCAAAACAAAAACAAACCTATCCCACAGGAACCGTAGATTTTTCCGAGATATAAAGTAACTTATGTGATATTCCAGACTATAATCTATCTCTGTGCCAAATTTCATCCAGATCAGTACAGTCGTTCTGGCGTGATTAAGTAACAAACATCCATTCAAACTTTCGCATTTATATAGTAGTAAAATGTAAAATAAACCATAAATATGGTTTTTGGGTACATTATTGTTTTATAGCATATCTTGACCTCTGAATAAAATTAGCTTAGCTATAAAGGGCAAGCAAAACTTATGATAATTAAATAATCAATATTTATGAATTGATGTCGCATTAATAAAGGTCGTTCTTCGTTTCAAATTACACAGATGTCGAAGCCGCCTTAATATAAATTAGACAAGCATGAAAGATTAGGTAAGTATCGCAATTGACGACACGTTTGGCTCAGTTGGTAGTGACCCTACTTGCTGTGCCAGCTGCCGCGGGTTCGAGTCCCGCTGGGGGCATTCATTTGTGTGATGAGCACGAATGTTTGTACTCCAGTCATGGGTGTTTATATTTATAATAAGTATATATTTAAAGTTATATACGTGTAGTGTATCTACTATTACAAGCCTCGTAGCTTACCACGGTACTAGATGGCACTGTGTGTTAATGTCCCAACATTTATTTATTTATTTAATTAACTGCTCATAATGCATAAATAATGTGTACAAAATTTAACATTAATTGAATGACCTTTAAATAAATTATTTACAATCTTTTGCTTTAGTCGTATCTAGATACGAATAAAGCATTGAATAAATCTAGGCTCAAATCTGGCGTGTGGTTAAATTTTTTAATGATAAAATGACATTTTAAAATGTCACATTACATAAGAATTTTAAATGCCGAATGGCTTTTATGATAATTTAAAATCCTTTTTAATTTAAGCGTATAAATTATTAGCATTTTAATTACAGTCACGATTTACGAATTTTCAATCCTTTCATCGGCGTTTGATTCAAAATACCGATTTCAGATTAATTTTTTATTTAACATTGATTGGAATTCCTTCATTTGGTTTTAATATTCATTAGGAAAAACACAATATATAAAGTCTTTTTAATTAGTTTTACGTTCATCTATACATATAATAAAATTCTAAGTGAGTCGAATCTATACATTAAATATTTTCTAGAAAATCTTATTGAAATAGTCATTATATCTATACAGAGGCCATCTGTCTGTCTTTCTGTTCGTCCGTGTGCCATCGTCGTGTGTCCGTCTGTCTGTCTGGGAACGTATTACGAGAAAACCACTGGACAGATTTTTATGAAATTGGGTATGATTGGTTACCTTTTTTTTTTGTCGCTGGGGAAACCCATCATGGGGTCGTCATGGGCAGGGTACTGTGAGACTCCTACTCACTAAAACCCACAGCGGAACCCTTCGCCGCAGTGCAATGGTGCGTGCAGGATCGCTTTCGCACTCACTGCAACACCCCTGCGATGATTGGTTACCTTTTTTTTTTTTTTTAACGTTGGGAAATGCATTTACGCACGAGGTGTGGGACTCACCGGCAAAGCCAGTAATACCCACTAAAACCCAACAAAACCTTCCCCCGTCTTAATGGGGCGTCGCAGGATCGCTTACGCATTCAACTACGACGCCCCGACGACAGGTCTGCCGAAGCAGACCAAAACAACCACGGGGTTGCTCCACAGTCCACTCTGCTATCAGAGAAGTACCAGGAGCAATCCGCATGGTACACTGCCCTCCGAAGAGGGCCACCTCCCACCGCCCACCGAAGTGGGCCACCTCCCTGTGCGTTTCTTGGCTTCGCGCCCGGTTGGGTTGCCGGGCACTACTGAGCCCCCCCCCACCACGACAAGATGAACGCACGTTGGGGAGGACGATGATTGGTTACCTTTTTTTTTTTTTTTTTTAACGTTGGGAAATGCATTTACGCACGACGTGTGGGACTCACCGGCGTAATACAGCCAGTACTACCCACTAAAACCCAACAAAACCTTCCTCCGTCTTAATGGGGCGTCGCAGGATCGCTTACGCATTCAACTACGACGCCCCGACGGCAGGTCTGCCGAAGCAGACCACCACAACCATGGGGTTACTCCACAGTCCACTCTGCTATCAGAGAAGTACCAGGAGCAACCCGCATGGTACACCGCCCCCCGAAGAGGGCCACCTCCCACCGCCCACTGAAGTGGGCAACCTCCCTGTGCGTTTCTTGGCTTCGCGCCCGGTTGGATTGCCGGGCACTACTGAGCCCCCCCACCACGACAAGGTGAACGCACGTTGGGGGGGATGATTGGTTACCTGAGTCAACATATAGGATACTTTTTGCTACGGGAAAATATCTCTAGATTTCTGAAACGATCTCTGAGAATTGTATACTAAAATAAACATAATTTATTTACATACCTTACGTTCATGAATAAAATAAAAAAATATATAAATTCAAATACGTTTTTATTTAAATATACTAATTTACTCACATTGTATCGAATTAATATTATAATGAAGTCTTATGCGAAAATTGTTTAATCTAGCTGAGAGCCGCCTAAGGGAAGTTGACGCCATTTCATGAAATCTTAACGTTTAAAGTCTTAAATATGTAAATATTATTGTCACTGGAATTTGTGAGTAAAGGTTATTGAATTTATTTTATTCTTTCTTCTATATGATTCCAATTTATTTCTATCATTTACATTAAGAATTAACTTTTACAGCATATATATGAGTAAGTATTTTTTTTAAACGAGATGAACATTGTACTATAAGTCGTCATCATATATATTTTATTTGTGGGAGAGAAAAATTGTAATAATATATAAAATATATTTAAATACAGCTTCTTGAATCTCGTATAAAATACTAAATTTTACTTTTAATGTTAATTTTGTTCTTTTTTCCATGTATATTTTATGTTGCTTAGTGGTTATATTAGTTTATATATTTTATTTAAGTAATATCTATCATCGTGTAGGTTGTATGTATAGATTCAATAGTAAAACGTGATCGCTAGCGATAATTAACAAAGAAATGGTCATAGTGTTTAAATGATAAACAGAATTTAAAAAATACCCTCATTATAATCATATACATTACAGCTGTAAATATACGTCAAATTGTATATTTTATATCCAGATTTCTGAGTAGTATAATACAGATGACAAAGTGAAAGGGTGGTCTGAAAGCGGATAAAGGTCTTCCCACAAGAGCGCTACCGTGCTACCACGGTGTGCAAGTTTTATTTATAAAGCTTTCATTCCAAATCTGCAGTTTTTTCGAATTTTAGACTTTATTAATATTATTCGATTTAATATTAAACCTACTTATAAATCTACTAAAGTATATATGTTTAGTAGACTATATTGTATATTTATGTTTCTCATCATAATTATATGAACCCTGCTTTCTATAAGAGCTCGTACAATATATTTTGTTATAAATAAAAATGTTTGTTAGAATTACTTCATTTAATGTTGTAGTTTAATATTGCTAACAATAAAAATTCCCATATTATTTCATTTTGCTGTTCACTCAGAATCACATTTTATACCCAGTTACAATTTCATTTTTATTTATGGTACTCAGTGATAAACGAGCAGACAGCCCACCTGATGGAAAGCGGTATCTGTTGACCATAATACCTATGGTCCATGTACTTAGGTTTTACGTAAGAAAACTGCAGAACCGCGGTGAGTTATCACTGCGAGGACTAAGATAATACGCCTCTTGCCTGTAATTGCGCTTGCTGCCTTATCCTTCAAACAGGAACACACCAATGCAATCATTGTTGCTTGACGGGAGAATTAGATAAGGGGGTGGTACCCATCCAGTCGAACTCCTCAGGCTTGACAGATTCCTACCACTGGTAAAGCTTTTTAAATAAACATAATTACAGTAGTAAATAAAATAATTTTTAAATAAATAAAATTACATTAAAGTAAATGTTACTTTTAATAACCATTTTATGTACGACATATTATGATTATTTAAAGTAAAATTATCCTTAAAAAAATATTTAAGTTATAATACTTATATATTACATAGCCATACCCAATTACAGGTTTCTTTGAAAATTATACATTTTCCTTTATAACACAAAGTATTAGACAATTCTGACTCTAATCTGTACCTAAAAAATGGAACTTTTTCTTAATTATAACCAACTGCTAATTTACGATGAAAAATTATTAACAGATGGGCGCAATTTATCTTGCTAGCTTAAGAAATGTAATGAAGTTTTAGAATGAATAGCTTCTTCTTACGTCTAGCTTTCCTTTTGATCTTTTAACTTTTACTGGCAAAGTTATGGTAGTAATGTAGTTTTTGGTAGGAAAATTTTACAAGTTATATTAGATTCACATGAATAATTGTCATTTAACATCAATTTTAGATTAAATAATTTTATTTTGTGTTAAGTTTTTATTGTTTATTCTTTTATTATATTGTAATTACTTTTATTATATCTCATACATATATTCTTTATTGCACTAAACAAGAAATAAAAAAATACATAGAAAATGACGTGGACATTTAAGTATACTTAAGTAACTACTAAAGAAATAAATTACTTTTCCTATATTATATTCCTTTTTCATAACTTAAAAGTAATTTTAAAATAAATATTTAAAATTTTGGTTTGTAACTATTGTATTTTATCTCCAACTGGATTACTCACCACATAGAGATGGGCTCGTAAATAATTCAACACATTCACGTTAGCTTTCGACTTGAATTCGTGTGTCCTGGCATTCGGCTTGAATAAAAAAACTTGTAGTAAAAGTTTACGGCAGCATGTTTCTAAAATTCGTATTAAGATGTAAAGTTTTCTCTAATTTGATGTGTATCCTTCCGTTTAATCTTTATCAAAATCAGTCCATACTAGGCCAGATTGAGAAATAAATAAATATGTCAGGACATTAACATACAACACCATCTAGTTCATGGTGAGCTACGATGCTTGTTATGGATACCAGATAGTTGATACATTATACATATATAACTGTAAATACATACATTTTATAAATGTAAGCGCCCATGAATGGAGTACAAATATTCGTGCTCATCACACAAATGAATGCCCCCAGAGGGACTCTAACCCGCGACCACCGGCGCAGCAAGTAGGGTCAGTACAAACTGAGCCAAACGTGTCGTCAAATATATATAATTTTGGTACAGATTTGTGAAACGGTTCAGATAAGACACTTATCGACAAAATTTTGGCAATAGGTATAAACTATAATAAGTCAGTCTGTCCTAATTGTTTGTCGAGACTAATCTCTCTGTGTAAAATAGCTGTGACATACGAACAGACGGGCATCACGAAATAATAAGGGTTACGTTTTTGAATTTTGACTATTGAACTCTAAAAAAATTCATACATTCTTCTATCTAAACAAGTCTTGCAATTATTCTCAATCAGTGGCTAAAACGAGTACCTATCAAATAACTAAACACCCTGCCTTATAGTTCTTGACTTAAGAAGTTAATTTTATTTGTGAACTTTCAAAAATTGCCAGCAAAGCTACGAGCAAAGGCATTTATTTTTTCATGCATAATTCCACGTTACCTTGAAGCTAAAATAGTTTTGCACTTCAGACGTTTTTAACTGCTTTCTTTTCTTTAAACCACGTCTTGTATTTTTGATGTCTTATCATTGTGGTTCAATTTCGACACTGTTATTTAACTTATTTTATTATTAATATTATCATTAATATTGTATCCTATTAAGAAATTATATTAATTTTCTAAAAATGAACTAAAGCATGTTTTAGCTTCATTTTGCTTGTTTAGCTCTGAATAGCAACAGTGTGCTTATTATTATAAAAACTTAAA
Source organism: Brenthis daphne (assembly GCA_947093115.1). Classification (NCBI taxonomy): domain Eukaryota; kingdom Metazoa; phylum Arthropoda; class Insecta; order Lepidoptera; family Nymphalidae; genus Brenthis; species Brenthis daphne. The sequence goes on from OX352481.1 coordinate 21,943,211, forward strand.
AAAAGATCGACTTCCAGGCACTGAAATGTAAAAAATAACTAAACGGAGGTTTTCATTTAGAATAGATACCTAATCAGATATTTTCGAAGTTAAAAAGTCGGTTAAAAAGTGTTACCAAAATTCTTTACACGTAATAAAGTTAGAAATTTACTAAGTTATTAATATATAAAACAAGAATTATAAGCGTTAAAGATTGTTTTAAAGCCTAATGTGTTATAATGTGTATTTTTTCTCAATCTTAATTTTACATAATTAAGAAAATTATGCAAAAGTTTAAAATAACGTATAATACATAATTATTGTACATATTGTTAATACAAATGTAAATCACTGAACCAATAACGTGAATAGTTATTATTCAAGTTATTGGTAAAGTCACATATTTTCATCAAAATTGTATTATTTTATCGAAGTAGAAGTATAATTGAATACGTTGAGCATATAATTAAGCATGGTAATGAACTGTCACCATATTTGCATTTACAATTGATCGGTTTATTTTCGATAATTAAATAATATTATAATTAATTCGACTCTGCGTATTTAAATGCAAAGGAAATAATTTTATTTAACATAATTAAATTGTGGTGTTGTCAAAATTATATTCTTATTAATATTATAAATGTGAAAGTTTGTGAGTATGGATGCTTGTTACTTTTGAACGCCAGAACGGTTGACAGGATCTGGATGAAGTTTAGCACAGAGATAGATTATAGTCTGGAATAACACATAGGCTACTTTTAATCCTGGAAAAATGTACGGTTCCCGTGGGATAGGTTTGTTTATTTAACGTTGGGAAAACATTGCTGGTTATGTGGGACTTACAAGCCAGAAAAACCAGTATTACCCACTAAAATCCAACGGAACCTCCCCTGCTTAGTGAGGTTTTGCAAATCGGAACCGACGACTGCCTGCCGAAACAGATCACAACAGCTATGTATGTTCATAATACAATATATAGTCATATGCTTTGAAGGTAGCGACACATTACAACTTTCTTTTTTACTTTCCGCAAAATCTTGCTCTAACAATGCTCTTTGGCAGTACCGAATTCCGTGCTGTAAAAAAGACTTTTTAAAGGAATAGCCTATATAAATATTTCCAAGAGAAAAACAGTTTTTTTATATATTAGTGTATTTGTAAAAAACTGATGACATAAGCTAGCTTAATTTACTTTATAATTATTATACAATATACTACAAATATTCATATCGTTGATATAATGAAATTTCTCAGTTATGATAATGATATGTTAAATGCAATTTCTGTTTGATTTAAAGATCACAATATGTTAAGTAAGTTTTTTCATTATGAACTTTCAAAAATATATTATTTCGTTATAGGTTTTATAAATTATAATATTATAAATATTTAGTTATCTTAATTTTTATTCTCTTCGCCATGTTTTGGGATAAGTAAGTAAAAAATTTTTTTACACATTGACATTTTTAATTTGTAAATAAAGGAATTTTAAAAATGTTATTTGTAAAAATGAAAGTAAATACGCCTAACAAGGAAATTTTACATTTCATATCATTGAAACTCTGCCAGCGCTACCTTTTTTTAGACGCTAAGACATATTTTTTTCGTGTCACACTTCCTTCTCTTCTATAGATGCAAATTTAGGTTAACGGGTATGTAACCTAAACTTATAAGAAACAAGTAATTTGGGAAAGAATTAAATAAAAAAAAATTAACACACTAGAAATAAAATATATTATAGAAATAAAAATACTGCTTCTTGCAGAAAGATAATAAACACTTTGATCGAAAAACAGTTTTCAAATATTCAATTATTTTCTGAGGCTTCTATTCGCTTTTGGTTACCATGAAAGTTTGTGTGAATGTTATTATTAACTTACTATTCATGTGAAATTGAGAGTTACAAATGGTCATGTTTCTATTTGTTTATATGTATTTACATACGTACATATTAAACTTCTCTGTGACCGTATGTCGTTCCTATATTTATAATGTATATTATCTATATACATGTTATGTATACATAAATCTACATAGGTTTATTTGAAACATGGAAAAATTCAACAAATAAATGAGCTTAAATTTATTCTAAAAAATTATTTTAAAATTTGAAATTGAATTACCGATTTTCTTGAGCTCTGCAGCAGCAGATGTTCCGCTCGAAAAAAAAACGTACTTAGGGACTCACTCGAGCGAAGCGAGCGTAAGTCGTTATTTAATATTATAATTCTAGAAGAGAAGATTACTTATTTCTAAGAGCGATAGACAAAAGAATAAATATAATAAATAAATATGTTGGTACAGTAACACACAGTACCATTTAGTTCCATGGTAAGCTACGAGGCTATGGATACCAGATATTTGATACAATACACATATGTATATAACTTTAAATACATACATATTATAAATATGCACCCATATATACACCCATGACTGGAGTAAAAACATTCGTGCTCATTACACAAATAAATGCCCCCAGCGGGACTCGAACCCGCGACCGCTGGCACAGCAAGTAGGGTCACTACAAACTGAACCAAACGTGTCGTCACGAATTACACTCAATTGAAGACTCCACGTAGACTTGAATCCTGCATGAGGCGATATTTTGGTTATTTACCACATAGAGTCCGAATTTGAGTATTAATAGTATAATTCTACGATGTCTCTATATATAATGTTTCTGCTTTATGATTATTATAGGATAAATTGAATTTTGATATAATTAATTAATAAATAATATATTGTCTAATGAACAGAACAAAGGCAAATTAAGTCAAGGCAGCGCTTGATAATGATGTTATAGATATACAATAATATAATTTGTATGTAGAACTGCTTTAAACCTAGCATTATGTCACCTATATTACTGTTGGAATATGAGTAGTTATATATCTTTTTTTTCTCATCTTTAAAAAAATAGATTTCTATTATAGTTGACCCACTATTTTTACTATATTTAAATATACTTTATATTTAATATATATGTGTAGTGTATCAACTATCTGGTATCCATAACACAAGCCTCGTAGCTTACCATGGAACTAGATGGTGCTGTGTGTTAATGTCCCAACATATTTATTTATTATAGTATCACCCACTATCACTTTATTGACCTCATTATCACGCTTTAGACCTCACACGTATAACATTCCAGTCTTCACGCGTGGCTTACAAAAATATATCGTAAAGCTTTCACACTTTTCAAGTAATAACCGTGCAATGAATATTATTGAATTATAGTGACTTTGCATGTCTTCACAACAAAGGTCAGGACACATTTAACGAGTCAGCAAACTTTATTACCCCACTCAAATAATTTACTTCCACACAATATACCATTGTGGCGAACGGAATATAATTTATTATGATTGCCCCAAACAACTTGATATATTTTCTATCCGGTTCTTGATGGAATTATGTTTTCATTGTAATATTACGTGAAATTTTTTTATGATAAAAATCTTTTATTAAAATTGTTAGAGAAATGAAATAAACGTATCTACTACTGCATTTTAAGTCCTTTATTAATAGTAAGGCCGGCAACGCATGTGCAAGCCCTGCGGTGTTGCAGATGTCCATCGGCGGCGGTGATCACTTTCCATCAGGTGAGCCTCCTGCCCGTTTGCCCCCTTAGTCCCATAAAAAAAAAGTACTGGAGTATGGAGTCAATATAAAAGAAATAGTTCAATCAACTATACACGACTACAAATGTAAAGTTTAACTGTATAGTACTGTGTAATATTTTAGTACAAAACTCAGTAAAGTTTTGAAGTTTAAGAATCCTTAAATATTTGATAATACTTTTGCTTTTCCTTACTGGAAAACTAAGCTATATTTTCTAGGTAGGCATTTTAGTGCGAGTGCAAGGGATTCTACAACTCACTTATTCGCTCACTATCGCGACAATAAGGTTTCGCAGTAGGTTATTAGTAGGTCTCAAAGTCTCCTGTCCATTGACGGCCGGTAGGAACCCTATGATTCGTTTTTCAACGACACAAAAGGAATGTATATAACACTCACTTTACTCGGGTTCATCCCTAGGTTGTTTCCTCATACAAACTTTCATCCTCAATTTCACCTCTTTAAGAGATAATTTCCGAAATAAATAATAAATAAATAATTATGTTGGGACATACAAAGCAAAGCACACCGACTTTGAAAATATTTGATTAGGTATGTATAGTAAATGAAAACTACCGATCAGTTATTTTTTTACTTTTTAGTGCTTTTGTTTGAAATCGGTTTTTATTTTTTTGTTAAAAAGTTTTTATTTACTCTATATTTATATTCAGATTTTTATTTTTTTAGGACTTGGCAGTCCCATCGTAGTCTAAATTTAATTGATTACCACATTGTATGATAGAATCATATAATAATATACGCATAATTCACACTTTTTGAATATATATGTACTCGTATGTAAAAACAATACCTGAAAAATACTTTTTTACCTTACGTTGCCTTCTGTAAAAATACTTCCCCAAGTTTAATCTGCAAGTTTTCCTATAAATTTTAACAGAGTCAATGTTTAATAGACTGTTAAGCTAACGTCGTCCTTCTAAGCCATGTTTTAGTACAAACGAACCGGAACTAACGCGTCTACTGCACTTTATCACGTATAGACATTTATATTCAGGCGCTAGAAACTTTTAACGTCCTTTGTAAATCATGTTAAAGAAACCTCAAGCTATATTTATTTTTATGAAAATGTTTAGATATAATAATATTCTTAATGAATTAGTTATCAATACGTATAAATAAAATACATACGTACAGAAAGTAAGATATTTTCTAGATTAAATTTGGTGGAAACAAGTAAAAACTAATGAAAAAGACACGTTTGGCTCTGTTTATAGTGCTTGCTTTGCCAGCAGTCGCGAGTTCGAGTCCTGCTGGAGGTATTCATTTGTGTGATAGGTACGAATATTTGTATTCCAATCATGGGTGTTTATATTTATATATGTATGTATTTAAAGTTATATAAATGTAGTATAAATCCATAACGCAAGCCTCGTAGCTTGGAACTACAAGATGGTGCTGTGTGTTAATGTGTCAACATATTTATATATACATTTGTACTATATTGTGAGGGATCCTTAAACCTCAAATTTTGGTGTGCCAACCTTGTTATATTTAATTACAACAAAAGACAAAGGGATTTTATAGTATGGAATAATAAACTCTACTACGCGTAAAGCCTCCATATTACAAAACATGATCTCAATATATGTGTGTACATATACATATGTATATATAATACTAACTCAATTTTATTAAATAAGGATATTTAATTAAGTACACAAAATTATATTTTAATTACGTATATTATGTGCTATATATCAAGGAAACCACCCACTTTTACTTGAGGATGGTAAGCTATTAGTCAAATTACTTTATCCAAGGCTTGATCAAAGGAATTTAATGAGCTCATCAAATGTATTAGCAACATTGTTATTTTTACTTAGAACATTTTAGACTGTTTGATTTGAGGAAATAAAAAGAAAACTTATTGTGCTCTTATTATCCCAACACGAGAATCATTAGTGAGCTTAAATTTTTAAGCAAATATTGGACTTATAAGCAAAAAATTGCAATAACGCAACCATAAAAAAATGATTTAACTCGGAACAAGAGATTGGATTGGAAGAAACTCGACCAATCGATACCACTTTAAGCGCGGTAATTACTGCACAAATCCTGCTCGAGTTGGACCACTTCTCCATTGCCCATACACTAGTAGAACACTTCTATCGAGGTTTCACAAACCTAAATCCACCTACTATTTCTGGCGCACTTTTAACTATATTATACATGTGGGAGAAATAAATATCCAAAGTTAAAAAGTTATTTCTATGCAAAGGTGAAGAGGTAACAATACATGGATTTTTAGTTATAACGAATTTATATAGACAAAAATAATATAATAATTCACAATAAGCTTTCTCAAATTCAATATCATCATCATATTTGATTAACATGTTATCAAGGATATTGGTGTAGGTATTTTTACTGTGATTTATTTATATTATTAGCTTTTGCAACGTTATCAATTCCATTTTCACGTAAGAACAGTAATAATTCATCAAGTTTGCAGCTGTTGGTAACTTTGAGTAATCTACACTGTAAAATTATATTAACTAATTTATTTTGGCAATCATATTCAATTTTGAATTTTCAATGGCTACTGAACATTTATTTTCTTAGAAGATTTTTCAAAAAGTTTCATTCCCATTAAAAGTTTCAGTCTTATCTTTATTATTCAGAGTTCTGGAGAAATGAAAAAGAATGAGAAAAGTTCATGATGTTAATTTTGGCGTTTAATTAAAGAAATGATTGCCTAAAGGGTAGGAACAGGTTTTTACGAGTTATTTTTTACAAACAGCAAGATTATTTGTAACTTTGTACGATTATTTTTTAAACTTAAAACGAAATATAAAATAAACATTATCATTCCACATCATAGTGTTGCTGTATCTTTGTTATATATATATATATATATATATATATATATATATATTTACAAGTATTTTAATATTTCAGTCTTTCAGCTTTTAATTTTAATAAAATAGTAATACATTATATATAACAATAATAGTAATATATAATAGTAATATCTCAAATAACTGCCTCGGTGGTGTAGTGGCTAGCATGTACGGCTGCACACCCGGAGGTCCTGGATTCGAGTCCCGGGTCGGGCCAAGTTTAGTTATTCAGTCCTTCTGCATAGTAAGTCTCAGTAACAGCCCGAAGTTGGGAAGTTGGCGGTGTTTCACAACGTGCCTCGGAGAGCACGTAAAGCCGTCGGTCCTGCGCCTTAACTCTCACCGGTCGTGTCGAGCAGTCGTCCCACCGGAGTATGAGAGTGATAGGAATAGAGAGTGCACTTGTGTCTGCGCGTACACTTGAGCACTATAATATCTCCTGCGCAGTTGGCTAATCTTAATGAGATTGGCCGCCATAGCCGGAGTCGGCTAGGAGAACATCATCATCATCATCATATCAAAATTAATTGTAGAAATTTATTTTATTGTAAAGCCTTCTAGAGCATTGAAACTTGGTTGCAGTTCAAATGTACTGCGATGGGCTGAAAACTTTACTCTTATGCAAAATATTCGGTAACTTCTTAGAATAAGAGAGAAAAGCGTGTTTCGTCCCTCCGCCTTCGTAGCAATAAGTTACATAAACTAAGTATCTAACAAACGCTATCTATACGTATAGCAATGTCATGATTATTATTATGAGATACATACATATATTTTTAAAAGGTAAAATATATTTTTTTCTATTCACTTTCATTGGCTGGAATGAAATTGTTGATATGTGCAAATTTCATGTTTTTTATTATTTATATATCAAGATATTCACGCCAGCTACAATTATATTCTTATACTAGCGGCTCACCTTCGCTCCGCTCGAGTTCATCCTTAGTTACGTTTTAATGTTTACTCTAGATTTCTCAGAGATGAGATATTTTCCCACGGTAAAAAGTATCCTATATGTTGACCTGAACAACTAGCTATCATCATATCAAATTTCATCAAAATCTGTCTAGTGGTTTTCTCGTTATGCGTTCCGAGACAAACAGAAAGACAAAAATTCTAAAAACTATAGATTCGGCCTCTGCATTAATGAATATTTCAATAAGATTTCAATGTTAACTTAGAACTTAGAAACTATTCCATAAGTGTTTGTAAGATAATATTTATCTTTCTCAAATCATAATATACTCGTAGAAGATCTACATATTATGTAAACTATTTATCATAGATAATATTGTGATAACCCGGAATTATAATATCGGCTTGTTCTAAACTCACAAACATACATATTATGTATATAAAACAAATGACTTCTTATTCTTCATATTTGCTTCAATATATTTTTTATTAAAGCCTTTTAGTTAAGTTTCTATATACTCATATCCCATATCGCTACACTGCTAGCTATAAGAAAAAGATAAACGTACAAACACTACTTACGTACTTACTAAAGAGTAAAAACATTCAAACTCTAAAATAAAAAATATTTCAGCAAAATATCTTCAAATCTAGTTGAAAATATACCGGCTCAAACGATCTCGGACGTAACAAGCAACAACTGAGATAAATATTCTCGGAGCATCCAATTTGTGGTGCTTGGCCGAAGTATCCATGCCTATGATCTAAATATGCTAAGCGGCTTAGATGTGTTTGGGTAAAGCTCGTATACAGGTATTGTGTTTTCCCAAAAACCTGAAATGTAAGACATGAAATTGAATGAATTTTTTTCTGTTTATTATACAACTTTTTGTTTGTAGGTTCACTCGCATCTTAATTCGAATGTACTGACTTCAATTGGGAAGGATATACTGATTTATTCAAGTAACCTTATTTCTGCATGATTTCCGTATTGTATTTTATATATTATATTCTTCCCGCGACTTCATTCGCGTGCACAGTATAGTTTTACAACGTTTTTAAGCACGTCGTCCACTTACAAGTTAACTCAACGACCGTGGGCACACCGGTGTTACAGTGAACAATGAATTTCTTAAAAAAATATTAATTTCTTAGAAAATCTGGAGGAGTTACTAAATAAAAAAAAATTACAAATGGGTAAAAAGTCACTTGTATTTTAACTAGAAGACATGAACACATCTACGCCAAAAGTTCGATTCCGTTAATGATTATATCAAACTTTAATATTTATAATAGGTTTAAAGGTCTTGCGCTCTGAGGCTTTAACGGTGGGTAATTCAATAAAACTCACTAATCACAACTGTCCTAATTTCTGCTTAGTATTTAGTGAAAATGTCTCATCACTAATCATATTAATTATTATTAATTAGAGATCATCCTCGATAGTTCTCGAGTAACGTAGAGTTTAATGAACTTCATTCACGGCATTTTAGTAATTATGTGTCTGCCCCAAATACTCGTTTCAAGGACTATTAAATATACAGCAATATTATTTATTCAGAAATAGAAGATGTAATATAATATCATCGATCGTAATTGGAATTTACGTATAAAAAGCTTGTTTTACTGTTTGTTCATAAGATAAAGAATTTTTAGGATACATACATACAATATGTCTAGTACAATTAAAACTTAATAACGAAGTAAGATAAATATAAATCTACTAGCAGAACCCGCGGTTTCGCTCGCGCTCAAACTACAAAAAAACTAAAAAGGAAGGTTTTATATATAAATTTTCATCCCCTATTTTACCCCCTTATGAGATGAATTTCGAAAAATACTAAAACACGTATTTATTAAATTGTATAGAGCATTAATACCTACTTTCAAGTAATTCTGATCAAAAATAATTTTTCGGGTTGTATTATAACGTGTTTTCCCGTGGGAATAAGAAAATCTCCCGCAGTAAAATGTCACTCTCCGGCCCTCCTACTATCTCCACACAAAAATCACGCCAATTCGTCACACTGTATCAACGTGAAAAAAGGATATTGTATATCCTTTATCAGACATTTTTTTTAAAAAATGTTTGTACTTTATTGCCATTTTTTGAATTTTTTGAAATCATTTTTGGAAAATAGTGGGTAGGCACTGTCTGTCACAAGTATGTGTTTCAGACGTCTACAACCTTAGTCTCTTGCAATCATGGTCACAGAAGACCGTGACTATGATTGCTGTAAAGCATTCGAAACATCGGGAACCAAAAAACAAAATAAATCCTCAAAATAATCCGAAAAGATAGTTATATATAAAATATCAAGAAAGTTGAAAAAAGTATATTATAAAAGAAGAATATACTCGTACTAATAACATGAGCTTTGTGTGAGTGCATTTTACTTCAGACGAATTCATTTACTGGCATACTAATGAAATTACCATTTCTACTTATACGTCCTTAACTTTAGTAATTTTCTTTGAGTAAGAGTCAAGAGTATTTGAAAGCTTATATAAAGAAGTGAAAATGCTGTTATTATTTTCTTTTATATCAAATTTTATAAATGAGGTTACAGAATATAAAGCTTTTAAAGACATGGAAATGTAAATAGCTGTTACCGACACTTTTTATTTGTACTCTAATTTTTTAGTTTTAACTACTTTGAACCCTTTTGATCTCAATTCAATATCAAATATGTTATCAAATCATATTTCTCAAAGGTGTTATTATGTCGGTGTGCCATCTTTTTTAGTATTTTATTAAAAATAATTATTAATGATTGAGACATCATTTTGGTAGTGGTAATGGCATAAAACCATTAAATTAATATTGATTTTCTATTTTAAGAAAATATTATGTTTATGGCATTCCCTTGTCTATGCCATTAAAGAAGATATATAGAGTATTAAATTAATTATTATTGTTCCGATATAATAATAAAAACAGTATTTTAATATTGTATCAAGATTTATTTTAGGGCAAAATATATGAGATTACAAAGATACATTAAGTGAAGTGTTGTTCTGACTAAAAAATAAAACACATACGATATATCTAATGGCTAATGCTATGTCCTTGTAAAGGCATGTCCTGACAATAGAATTTACAATCTCATCTAACACCGATTTAAATCACCGAGTCGTAAATTGATCTGAGACCCGGCTTTGCAGGCCGTATTGCTACAAACACAAAGCTACAAAGGAACTTAAAATGTCTAATATGTAGTTCACTGAACTATGTAGTTCGAACTTCTTTGATCAAAAGGTGTACGTGTCCAAGTAAGGGATAAAAAATGTTGACCGTTTACCTAATGATGATGACGATATATCTATACAGATAAATAAAATTAAAATGTCTGTTTGTATGAAAAAATGTATACGGAATTATATAAGAAAAACACAATCTTATATATTTTTGTCTGTCTCTCTGTTTGATCCGACTAATTTCCAAAACGGCTGGACTGATTTTGACGGGACTTTTACTGACAGATAGCTGACGTTATAAGCAGTAACCTAAGCTACTTTTTTTAGAAAAAGGAGGGTTCCACTAAAAAAAAACGTAGTTAGGCACTCGAGCTAAGCGAGGGTAAGTGGATATAAAAAAATATATTTTAAATAAAACTATCTTTTTGGATTATTTCGCGGATTTATTTTGATTTTTGGTTCCCGACGTTTCAAAAACGTTTACAAACAGCTGTCTGTAACAACTATACCCTCGAGACATGTAACACCTCAGTCTCTCCCCTGACCATGGATGCTGTAAAGCATTTGAAAAGATAGTTTTATTTAAAATGTCAAATATTCGCGTAAATCTAAGAAAGTAAAAATAAGATAGTTATAAATCTGTTGTATTTTATGGTCCATTTCGCTTCATAAATGGTCTGTGTCAGATGACTCACATCTTTAAATGATGTGTAAATTAGAAGGTTAGCGTCCAGTTTTGTATAGCGTTTCAGATATTTGACTTCAGTTATTTCTTTGTTCAATTTTGTTATTTTTATTGAATCTTAATAGTTTATTAGGTTTACTTTCTATGTAATAAAGTAATCTGTATATATTATCTATACTAATATTATCAATGTGAAAGTTTGTGATTATGGATGTTTGTTATTCTTTCACGTTAGAACGGCTAAACGAATCTGGATGAAATTTGGCATAGAGGTAGATTATAGTCTGGAATAACATATAGGCTACCTTTGTTCCAAGAAAAATGTTCGGATCCCGTGGGATAGATTTGTTTTTGTTTTTCTAGAGGCGAACCCGGGCGAAGCGAGGGTGAGCCGCTAGTTACATATAAAAAAACTCTGAAGTGGATTTTATTCTAATTTATATTTGATGATAACACCAATGGTTAGCAAACTTTTTGAGAATTTGGTTTAATTTAGATTCTTATGTTGGTCAATAATCATCATTAGTAAGTACATACCTACCTATGTTTTATATTTTAACTTCTATTCATGATATGTACACGTCAGTTTACACTATTTACCTTTTGGGATATATAGAGGAAACATAGTGCTATATATATATATATATATATATATATATATATATATTTATATCGTAACAATTATATTAATAATATAAATATGTTAGTTCCTGTAAAAAAGGTATATAATGATATAAATAAAAACCAAATTGTAACATTCAATAATAATTTATTTAAGTTTTAAACACTTGATTGCGAATTGTTTTGTACAGTAAAACTATAGTAGGGCCAGGTTAAATATCTAAAACAAATCTACCATAATCATGACGTGGAGGAATCTGTAAATAGAATATCTGTAATAAAATAACCCTCTTTACATAAAGATGCATAATATATAGCTATATAAACATTGTCATGTCACAGTAACATAGCTTAGCCTTTATACATACAATTAATTATTATATACACATTTTTTACACACTCTTCTACTACAATTATATTTACATTCCGCAAAAACAAGCCTCGTAATAAACAACGAATATATTATAATATACATCTCACTTTGTGTCCTCTTGATGTTTTAATTCACTTCGAAATATTCCTAAAAGAATTCCTTTGAACAATTTAGATTTGATATCTTGTAGTTTTGAATTTACAATTTAATTATCACATTAAATAATTAACGTCATTTACATTTTTCTTTAATCTTTTAATTGCATATAGAAAAAATATTTTCTACTGAAATTATAATAAAGCAGTTATAGTAACTTGCTTTTATTTAAAAAAAATCGTATGAAATTTTTTCGCTAATAAATGTACAAGACATATATATGTATGTATCCATAAAAAATATCAGTACTTAAAACGTCATGTCTTCATATGTATATGTAGATCTTTATGTACATATGTATGTATGTCTGATTTTGTACTGTACAATTTACATGTGTACAATATAATATAATAAATATAAAGAATTAATGAATAGACAGTTCTGTCCAAACCTAATACTACTGGAGAGATAATCGACATAAAATGGAAAATAACAGATTAAGAAATACAACAGTATAAAATACGCGATATATACATATATAGTTTAACAAAATTATTAGGGAATCGTTCAAACCGCTTATAAGTATGAATATTATATGCGCGTGTATGTAAGCTTTTTTATTTATTTACAAATAAGTCATTACATGACATTAATTATTATTAAAAAACATATAAAACGCGTTGACTACAACAATTATCCGTCATAGCGAGTGTAGACTTGCATCTGTGTCACTTTCCGCACCGCCGAGTAGGAGGCTTGTTTCGCAGGGCGGGCGGCTCGGAGAGTCGGTGCGGACCTCTTGTGGCATTAGTCACAGCTCGATAGCAGCTGAGCCTTTCCACGTGACTCCTACTCTTAAGAGGTGATACAGTCGCAATACGCACCATATGCATAGACACTGCAATTTGTTTGAAAAATACCCCATAACTAAACTTTTATAAGAGTTTCTTAGGGCTTACCTTAGTTATAAAAATAGTAAACTCAGGAGAGCACAAAGAAAGGTTTAGTCAAATTGGCTTAATAGGGTTAAATTAGAATCAAAATATGGGAGCTCGCCATTTTCAAAGAAAACATGTGAAAGATGGCATTTGAGAAGCATTTGATATATAAAATCCCATAGGATACATCTTATTTAATTTTAATTCTTTATTTTGATAAATTTATCATTGCTCATACCCAATCGTTAGATAATTTAAAAGTCCCTAGCCGGACTCGAACCGGTCACTGTTGGCATAGCAAGTAGGATCACTACAAAATGAGCCAAATGTAGTAGTAACTGTGTATTTTATTGGTTTTATTATTCAATTTCTTACTATTAAAAGGTTCATTCATATTAAAATATAGCTTTTTATCAAATTATGTAAATACAAAGTTATGCAAATAAATTCACAGAAGTTCGAAATATTATTGCGAAAAAAAAAAGAAAATTATCTTTCTCTGAAATTGAGATTCGAGCACAAATTAATGGTATACTTACATTCAAGAGTATTCTCGGTATTAAAAATAATATTTCCGCTTTGCACATCGCGTCGAATTGCTGAAACAAACATTTTGATATATTTTTTTACGGGATTATAAAAAGAACAATTATACAACAGGCACTTCTTAAAAGAGCATTAGCAATATCATTACTAACAAGAATTTGAATAAGAGGGTTTTAATTTTTTTTTATATTTTGTGAAAATTATGTATTTTCTATTTCATTGACGATTGATGTTTGAGACTAAGTACCTAACAATATTTATCGCTTGGAAGAACGCAAGTGGCCTTAATTCTAATATTCTAGTACCTGTACCTGAAGATACAGCGACGTGAATTTATGTTAAAATAATTACAATAACAGGTAGTCTGCAACCGCGTAGCTGAATGATTGAGATGAAGAGAAAAATTTCGGTCAGAAACATGGCAGAAACTTGACGCATCTCGGGATCAAAGTCCTACTAGTCCAGCAACGGAGCAGTCTTTTGTTAATTATATCACCAACTAACGCATTAGGTGACCATGCCCGAGCCCATGGTGGCAGTGACCAATCATTTATATAACTAGCGGTTTACTCTTACTTCGCTCTGGTGTGTCCCTATTCAGGTACGTTTTAATTTTTTTAGCGGAACCCCTGATTCTTTTTCTAGTAGCCTAAGCTACTCCTTATAACATCAGTTATCTGCCAGTGAAAGTACAAACAGACAGACAAACAAAAAGGTCAAAAATTGTGTTTTTCTTATAAGTACCGTATATAATTTCATATACATTTAGTAAAAAAGCTATTATTTTGATATTACAAATAGATACTTCAATTTTATTTATCTGTATAGATGTATAGATAATCGCAATTGTGGAGTGATCACACACTTGTAAATAGTTAATAGGCGGCGACCATAACAGTGATCGTGATGACCAGTGATGGATATGAGCGGGATAAAGAACTCTTTGGACCTTTAAAAATTCATAAAAATATATTAAACATTTTTGTTTTCGAGAGTGTAACATGTAGTGTCGTAATATACTTTTAAATTTGTACTACAACTGAATCTGAATGGTCTCATTAATTGTAACGAGCTCACTATTTTAAAAGTAAAGAGAAACACCAATCTTTTTATTTATATCGAACTCAGTGTTTTAACTGCTGGTATTAATTTTCTTCGAAAGTACCTATAAAGGAATTGCTATACATCTATATCATTGGACGTAAATGTATTTTTAAAACTAACCCTTTATAATTCAAATAACATATTAACATTCTACTCCATTTTAATTGTTATCCTATTAATGTTATTACTTCGTAATATTGAGTAACGTTAAATAGATTTGTATCAAACTTGTCCGACATATTATATTTATTAAACTAGCATTGCCCGCGGCTCCGCCCGCGTTCAGATGATCAAAAACCAAATTCTTAGGTTTTATATATTAGTATACTCTTACATTGCAGTGTTTGTATTTTTTCTCAGAAATGAGATACTTTCCCGCGGTAAAAAGTATGCTATATGTTGATTCGGATTACCAGCTATCACCATACCAAATTTCGTCAAAATCCCTCCGGTGGTTTTTCTGTGATGCGGTAACATACAGACAGACAGACAAAAATTCTAAAAACTATAGATTCGGACTCAGTATCGATAATAATGTTTATTTCAATAAGATTTTTCAAAAAGTATTTAATGTACAGATTCGGCTTAGTTACAATTTTATTATATGTATAGATAATTTTTTTCTATAATATTTGTAATAGCATTTTAGTTATAAAATTCAGTAGATAGCGCTGTTTAAGAATGTTTAAGCAAAACGAAGTAAACACTTTGAAAAGTGGAAGAAGTTAGGACCACAAATAAGTAGCGTCATAAAGTACATAGCGAGATGGCATCGAGGCTATCCACAAAAGAGTCCGCATAGACATTTTAAATTCATAAGTTTTATATGCTCGCTCCTTCATTTTTTTTAATCTTTCTACCGACTTTAAAGGTAAGGTAATTATGACTGTATTTGTTTGTGTTATGTTACGCGATATCTTGTATCGTAAATACTTGTGCTAGTTTAGGTTCGTATTTTATACTTGTACTTTATAATTTACTTCATACATTATAAAACAATAAGGTATCTATTTGGATTCTCTACTAGAAAGATAAACATTAAAGGTAAAACTTTCATATGACGTGCCACTAGTATTTTAAATTCATATTCAATACAAATTTGAATTTATACGTTCAATAAATCACTGGGACATCGTATTTTAAAATATCCTTAAATATTGTTTACAGAACATTGATAACATATTTTCTCGTTACTGCCATACATAGCTATTAATTATGTATGAATTAATATGCCTCTATTATACCACATAATGGAGATGCCAGCATCCCAATTTGACGTACATATACAAAACATATACAATACGTAAAGGTTTAATGGACTGTGTAAAGAGATATTTTATAAAATATAGATAGACTAGCATTGCCCGCGGCTCCGCCCGCGTTCAGATGACCAAAAACCAAATTCTTAGTATTAGTATGCTCTTACAACGCAGTTTTTGTATTTTTTCTCAGAAATGAGATATTTTCCCGCGGTAAAAAGTATCCTATATGTTGACCCGGATAACCAGCTATCATCATATAAAATTTCATCAAAATCTTTCCACTGGTTTTCTCGTGATGCGGTAACAGACAGACAGACAGACAAAAATTCTAAAAACTATAGATTCGGACTCAGTATCGATAATAATGTCTATTTCAATTAGATTTTCCAAAAAATATTTAATGTACAGATTCGACTTAGTTACAATTTTATTATATATATAGAGATATAGTGATTATTTTTATATTAGTATCTACTAAAATTAAAAATGAAATTTTACAAATTGTCGAAAAATATGCAGAAAACTTTGGAAACATAATCAGATAGAATAAATTATACCATAAACTCTTCGATATTAATACTGTAATGGAGTTTCCGTATTATAACAGTTTTAATGCTTAAGTAATTACGGCTACACCTACACTAGCTATTACGTTCGTAAAGTTTATATTACTCATCAGTTAATGGATAACAGTTATAATAATTCCATACAAAGAATTAAAAAGAAATAAGACGATTTTATAAATTTCTCCTTGCAAATTGAAGGGCAAAAATACTATCCTGTCATTGAAACTAAAATGAAGAGGATTAATTTTAAAAATAAATAGAAAAAGTATATGAAAACTTTGAGCTTGGATGTGTTGTAGATATAGATTAAAAGTAGAAAACAAAACATTTTTAAATTTTAATATTTTCTTAGATTTACGCGAATATTGGACATTTTAAATAAAACTATCTTTTCGGATTTTTTCGCGAATTTATTTAGATCTTTGGTTCCCGACGTTTAATTGATTCTACTGGCTACACTGATGACGCGAACGCACAAATATTTTTTATCCTTTATAAATCAGGCATTTAAAAATGACGAGAATGGTCAGGCCGAAAAAAAATACAATTAAAAATAGGTAGAATAAATGAAAAAGAGGGGAGTGTTCGGCGGAGGGTGGACATGGGCGAATGCGATACGTGATTTTTAACTGGAGCAAAGAAATAAGAAATTGATGAGAATGAGTGTTTTCTAATAAATTTTAACTAAATCTATTTAAAATATATAAGTTTTAAAACATAATGATCGTTTTTCCTGAGATATCATACACTATATTATTATTTTTACCGAAATTTTTGTTTTGATCACTTTAATGGATCAATCGATCCATGTTGAATGTTTAGTTGATATAATCAATCTCTCTTACAAAGCTAATAAAACACCGAAATACTTTCAAAACGTACTTATCCCTGATTTAAGAAAAAAATGTTAAAACAACTCATAGATACATAATATATAAATATTATAAGCATTGATACAAATGATTCTAATATGTACATTACATAGATCGTTGTTACATATTGGTAGAAAAGTTTCTAGGTCAAATTGTTTTGTGATCAATATTCGTACTGAAAGGACATTGTGTTAATGATTTGATATAGAGTTTGACATTGACTTTGTCACTGTTTAACTTATTCCTATCACTATGAGAAATTTCGTCTCGATACTTTTTATATTATATTATTATTTATATATTATTACTGCCTCGGTGGTGTAGTGGCTAGCATGTACGGCTGCACACTCGGAGGTCCTGGGTTCGAGTCCCGGGTCGGGCCAAATTTAGTTATTTAGTCTTTCTGTATAGTAAGTCTCAGTAACAGCCCGGAGTTGGGAAGTTGGCGGTGTTTCACCCCCGTGCCTCGGAGAGCACGTAAAGCCGTCGGTCCTGCGCCTTAACTCTCACCGGTCGTGTCAAGTGGACGTCCCACCGGAGTATGAGAGTGATAGGAATAGAGAGTGCACGTTGTGTCTACGCGTATACTTGTGCACTATAATATCTCCTGCGCAGTTGGCTAATCTCAATGAGATTGGCCACCGTAGCCGGAATCGGCTAGGAGAACATCATCATATTATTATTAATTATTTTTTCATCAAAATATTTGTACTTAATAATATTAATTGAATATGACTAGAATTTTAGAAAGCTGTAGATTTGTAATGCAATTGGTTGAGAATTTGCATTGTTATTTATTGCCATTATTATAATTGTAATATATATTTACAATATCGTATTTTGAACACAATTTTATAATATTTTGAAGACAAGTCTCATGAAGTATCCTAAATTTAGACATTCCGCTCACTTAAAGATTTATTGAAGCTTCAAAGACGCTTGAATAACCACCCACTTTCGATAAAAAGATTTTTAACAAGTCATAAAGAAAAAATCATACGTACGCTATCATAATTTACAAAAAAAGCATTCGTAGCATTTTCGTTTCTTGTAGTTTATATATTATCGATACAACATTCATACAGAATATAAGCTATCTATTCTACGAAGTTCAATCAAATCCGTTATAGCACGAGAGAGTAGACACTAACTCACTAAACTTTGATTAAGTACCCTCACTTGAATTTTCGCATTGATAAAATTTTAGTATGGAATTTTGTTTGGGTTTGAGTTTTATGTTTAAGCTTATTATTAAATAACTTTTGAGAGATCATGAAAAATTATTAAGTGCTGCTTACTGTTAAATCTAAAACTGCACATTATATTTTATTAAGTACTTAATTGTTTTTATCAAACGATTGATGTTGTAGGAGTATTTAGTTATATTATGAGTTATGGTACGACATTCATTTATAAAACGTATTACACATGATTCAATGAATTCCAGAAGCTTTTGTAAGCAATAAGAATTTCTATCAATTTACTTATCATTTTAAGAGTAATGAAATTCTCACAACAACAAGTTATAAATATTAATGTAACGCATGGTAGCATTTGTTTGAGCGATACATACGAGTATGTATATTGGTTTTATACTTTAGATAGATTAAACGAAAATTGAAAAGTCGAAGCGTGTTGTATATTGTTTGTTATAATATTAAAAGTTAGTTCCGCTCATGATTTTATTATTTACATTTAAGCTTCGTTGTTAAAGCTCCGCTACAAGAAATAGAGCGCTATTTATTGAATGGCATATATCTATTTCAATAAGCTTTCAATTCCATCTTTACTTAAATATAGAATTCGTCAAGGATATAAATTAAGATTAAGAAGTTTTAAGATTGAAGTGAAATTTCCATAACTACAGTGTTGCCTTTTACTAGCTTATAATATTTGAACACATATCGTGGTTTCAATATATTCATATACATCTCGTATGTAACAGAGGAATTTTGGTAATTTACCAGGAACAGAAAACTGACTGGTTAATCGTGAAAGAAAATAAATATTTTAAGAGGTAATTCGGACTACTACCGGACTACTATTATTTGTATATGTGTGTATGTTTGTTACTCCTTTAAGCTAAAATGGCTGGGCGGATTTGGATGTAATTTAGGTCATAAATAGAACAAGACCTGAATACATAAGCACTAAGTGATGCACCCGAGCTAAGCAAGGGTAGGTCGCTAATTATATTTTATAATTAAGCTGAATTGCTATTTACTTTGTTGACGTGATCTCGTAGTATGTTAGAGTAGACCATGGCCATAGCCTCCAATGCCATGAACGTCATACAGCCCAACACCCACGGCACGAGAAATGCCACGTTTTCCTGTAACAATTACATTTGCATAAAATTATTAAGTTTTGTAATGCTTATTATAATACGCTTTTCAACGAACACAAGGCAAACATTCTCGAAATTGGTTATTTTCTAACTTTAATTTTACATTTAATATTTACGTTTATTTATTTTTTATTTCAGCATCTATATACATATGTATATATAAAAAAATTGTAATGTTCGTTTGTGAAAAATGAAAATACCGCGAATTCTATACCTTTCTCACCGATTCTTTTGAAATTTTGATCTATATAAACTTATTTTACATAGAGGTTTATATCTTCTCCGTTTTATAGTAACTTGACATAAGATTGCACTGCGCATCAATTGCTATATCTTTAACAGATCGCTATGAAAATTGATATAAAAGGGTATTTCACTATAGAAAATATTTTTTAGCGTTCCCCATTTGCGCGGGCTTGGCTTTGAGCAGAGTAATTCTATAAAGTTATTTAATATAATTTCTTATTAATATTTACTACATAATTTTCACAATTTAGACGATTATGACGCCTCATACTGTATTAAAATCGATCAGACCACTTTGTCTTTTACAATTTTTACATTCGAAAAACATTATTATCCTTCAGAAGTAGTCGGTTAAAAATACAAGTAGGTACTTGTAATTTAAGTCCTTTATATTGCAAATGCTACGAGCTCTAACCTAATGAGTAATGTAACTAACTATTCGTAGTAATAACAGTTGTAAATTAACATATTTCATATTGTGAAAACTTTTAATGTTCTGTATCACATAAAAGTTTATAACTTTACAAGCTTTATTTAAGCGCTTTTAGTTGAAAATAATTACATTGTTTTTAATATAGTACGTACATATATCACGCGTATTATAAGCAGAAACGTATGTTAAAATTTGGCGTCCTGGGCCTATAAGATAGACCACCCGTTACGTCGTACGCCCTAAAAACCTACCTACCTGTATTTATTAGTTGTAGTACCTACTAAAAAGGCTGAACTAAAAATGAGCGTTCTGAAAAATGAAGGTAATTCACATTTTTTCTTCACTTTGTACAAATTTCTTTACAAAATCTTCAATAACATATTCATAGCTAATCAAGCAATTAATACTTATTTGACGATATATGTACGTATATGGACCTACCCTAATGCAGTAGGGAAAATGCTCCACAGCCTAAGGCATAAACGGTATTATTATAATTTCTTCATATTTTACTCGATATTATTGACACAATTTGTTGTCTTCACTTCACTAAAAAAAATTTGTTGAGAAAAATTAATTTGGTTTTTGTACGCAGCGTAATCCTTATATTCCGAGGCAAGATTTCAGAAGGATTTAGCTGTAATAGCCAAATAATGTGTAACAGCGTGTAAATATTTCCTATTTTTCTGTATATTCTTGAGGTAAAAATTCCGAATAACAATCAAAATTAAATTTTGTTTATCCACCCCGCCCAAGCTGTTCTAGGGCGGCTACATTAAATAAGAAAGATAGGATGAGATAGGCATGGCATTTCGTAAGTGTACTAACCTTATCTCTTATAAAAAATTCAATGTGCATTAGCGTGTGAGGTATCTTTAGATTTTTGGATAGGTCTCTGAAATAAGATGGATGATTGGGGCGTCTGTTTTTATTAAAGCCAAAAGTTGCTGAGTTTTACGCTTCCAAAGTCGTTAATATTATATTCCCAATTCCCTTCTCTTCTATTTAATGGATGTTTCAAAGAATGGTGTCGTAATTGAGGTAATAGACTTTCGAATTACTTTTAATAACAAAATTTCTTAAAAACTTATGTTACTTGGTTTTTGAGATGTGGGATAGCATCGTTATATTAGGACTTTGTTTCCTTAAATATCTGTAAGAAATACTATGAAATACAAAAATATTGTAATTGTATGGTCTTTGTAGCTTTTCATATTATATGTATAAAATTTTACATTGCCGTATAAATTCAATTATTTCATATGATATTTTGAAACAAAAATGCAACGTCTGCAAAGATATAACCGCGATCCGCGAGTCGCATAGAAATTTTGCGAATACATTTATATCGCACACTACTGACATAACGAGGTTTGCGGGTAGCCATTTGCTTCAAGATACCTTGCATCACGACACGCCACGACACGTAACCGAACTAAACATGAGAAACCGATACACTTCTAACCCCTCACTACACACCACAACACGTAATCAGTATCAATCATTAAAAATATTTGTCTTATTATTATAAGAAATTGAATTGAATAAATTTTACAGAGATTAGTTAAAATAATTCAGATTTCTATCTATTATATAATAAAATTTTACTTATTTGTAATGTATGTTATTATCGAACATAGCGTATTAAGATACGCTTTTTATTACTGATATTACAGCTTGATAATGCTATAAAACGAAATATGTGCTTCTCATAAAACCTGACTTGATTTTTGATCTTATTTTAGAGTTCCATGTGCTCATATAAAACAAACTAGGTCCCTGTAGACTTGGAAAATACGGAAAGCTTGTGAAACGAAATAATTGTAGTCTCCCGCATCGTATTTCTGAACATAAAAATGCAGAACTACATCCGAACTGAGCAAAGGATGAGAAATTCCGACTCACGCTATATTTTAAATAGTAGCCAGAAGTGAAAATTTAAATTCACAATATTCTTACTGCTGCAATGAATAGCTCGAAAGTCATATGTAAGAGATATTTTCTTTACAATGGCTTTTCTGCTAGGCACTGAAATTTTAATCCCATCAAAACATAAATGTGAAAATGGGAGCCAAGTTCAATATTAAGAATATGCGTGGTTGTCGACTTCACCGATAAAAGAATTGAGATCTAAATGGGTGCCAAGTTCTGTAGATAATCCTGATTTTTTTTCATAAGAACATACAACATTCTAAAATAAATTTAAAACACAATTTCTAGTTTTTTTCTGCTACTAAAGTGTTTGCTATTTAAAAATAGAACTTCTTAAATTTGAACAGTCGCATTATTTACACAGAGTAGATAACTTAGGGTAAATTGAAGTTCAAGCTTTGACTTGGCTAGTTTTTACTAGTAAAGCAAGTTTTAGATGAGTAATGCCCGATTTCACCAACAACCCATAAGCTACCACCTACGTATGGGATCCCTAGCTTAAAATTCCCCGAAACTAGCCCCTAAATTAAATTTCGTTTTACCATCATCTTTAAGCCCATATTTCGGGCACCTAAATTTAGGGGGCCTTTTAACATTTAGGTGACCTCTAACTGTCGGTGAAACAGAAACTGTCCCCTAACAGCCCCCTAACCATGCTTAGGGGATCCCTTAAACTTAGAAGACGTTGGTGAAATCGGGCATAAGAACTTTTGACCTTACAATATAAAAACAGTAACTAGCGTATAACATAAAGAAGATACAAGTGAATAGCCGAATATAAGATAACTTGATAAAACTTACTTGCACTACATGATAAAAATTACATATTTTATAACATAACAAAAATTCGTCCGGACCTCGTTAAATGTAATGCAAGAGTTGATATTAGTATCAACATGTGCTTATTATTTAGACAAAAATACTTAATTATTTATAATGAATAGTAAATAGTTGAGAGAATGACAAAATTATACTTACTTTATAAATCCCGTAAAATAGGAATATACTGAGCACGATCATAAACATTTGTGTTCCGATAATCGCGAAATATGCTATCTGTACACCTGAAACAAATACACACTATATAATATTTACATATACAAAATATTAATTTTACTAAGACAAAAATTATATGTTTTCGTTACTAAAAATGTTATTTTTTATTTCATGAAATCCTATGTAAAACTCAGAAATCCGTTGACTGATGTTAAGTTTAAAACTTATTACAATTACTTTCTGAGTTTTCCTTAGAATTTTTTAGCTATAATTTTAAGCTAAGTTAAATACATAGGTAATAGTATTTAATTCGTTTGTATACCTAAATAATGTCCTAACTGATTTCGGTGGACATATTATAGGTGGATGAACAAGTGTGTGTGCAGACAAGTGCACTCTCTTTTGCTTTAATTATTTTAAATTTAGTGACAGAAAAACAATGACTCTAACCCAGGAACTCACGATCAGCAGCCGTACTACATGCTAGCCATTAAATCAACGAAGCAGTCACCAAAGTATATAAATCTACACATATAATAAAATTCTAAGTCGAATCTGTACATTAAATATTTTTTTGAAAAATCTTATTGAAATAGTCATTATTATCGACACAGAAGCCGAATCTATAGTTTTTATTTTTTATTTTATTTTTATCTGTCGGTCTGTTTGTCTGTCTGGGAACGTATTACGAGAAAAGCACTCGACGGATTTTAACGGATTTGGTATGATGATAGCTGGTTATCCGGGTCAACATATAGGATACTTTTTACTGCGGGAAAATATATCATCGCTGAGAAATCTAATATCTATATCTTATATACGTAAGTACTTATACACACCGCAAATTATAACATACAATATTTACTTCTTTTTGTTAAAGGATCAAATTGAATTTACGTAACTAGCAACACTTTCTATCATCACTAAGAAAATATTTAAGCATCCAAAAATCTTACAATTTGCGTTAGTAAATTTATTTTGTAAAGCACATACTATATGTTTGTCAAATAAGTTGGACATTTTTTTATGTACAAGGGACGAGCGTAAGGTAAATAATCTGTTACATCTACATCACGTAATCGATTCTGGAGTACGCAAACAAATCGGGGAAAATCGATCACGTCTAAAGCCTGAAGGTATTTTCTTCGTTACTTTGAGAAAATATAAAACGCAAGAACAAGCTACTGTTCTTAATTAACTAACTAATAAAAATTTGTTGAGTTCATTACTTCATTGAAAATTTGGCGAATTAATATTCTAGAATCACTGTTTGTATTGAAAAAATTAAGCTTTGTCATAAAAGTTATCTGCTGTCAGGCTTTTGGTCTTAAGCATTTTCATAATTTAACGTTAATTAAAAAGTACTCGAGTTGAAAAGTTCAGCTCAGTATCTGCAAATGAAATTTGATTCTTCGAAGAATTTATAATCGTAAAAGTTTTAATCCTTGACACATTTCACATTTAATTGATAATAATAATAATTGAATGTACTAATTGTAAAACAAATGAACGTCTTATATTATACTTTTGACGACACGTTTGGCTCAGTTCGTAGTGAACCTACTTGCTGTGCCAGCGGTCGCGGGTTCGGGTCCCGCTGGGGGCATTCATTTGTGTGATGAATACAAATTTTTGTACTCCAGTCATGGTATGTATTTACAGTTATATATGTGTATATATTTATAATATGTATGTATCTACAGTTATATATGTGTAGTGTATCAATTGTCTGGTATCCATAATACAAACCTCGTAGCTTACCATGGAACTAGACGGTGCTGTGTGTTAACGTCCTAACATATTTATTTATTTATGTTTTAGTTATGTTGTCATGTAATTCAAAAAGTCTTACGTTTTGTATGTAAAACAAAAAAGTCTTTTAAAATTTTATTAAGTAGTTATTCAGTTCAGCAGTTTTAATAAGTATAATTGAATTGAATTTAATATTATGTATTTAGCTTTAATAATATCGAATACATGTAATTATTTGCCTAATCGCTAATAGAGACCGAAATGTTAATGCAATGTCAATCTAACAAACAGTTAAATTAATTTGTTAAAATATTTAAATTTATGCAAATAATAAATACAATAATATTGGTTTATTAATAATTATTTATAATTTATATGTAAATGCATAATAAAATTTGAGCGCCCCAAATTAGAGTTCGATGAAATAGCTAGATTAGGTGACAGCTGACTGATGAAGACAGTTACTGATATTGAAGCTAAATCACCACTAGTATAAATATTTTAATATTATAAATGCTATATTTTACGCGTGACTGGATGATTGTTATTTTTACATGATGTAATAACTCAATAGATTAGAGATTGCGAAATGCATTTACGCATACCACCTGTGTACGAGCCATCCATGTGACCTGACCTGTACCTGTAGTTATATGGAGACTCGTTGGTTAGGAAAGCCAGAAATCACTTACTTAAATTCAACGGAACCTTGTCCGTCACCACGACGTCCCGACGACAGGCCTGCTGAGGCAGGCCAGAACAACCATGGGGTTGCCCCCACTTCCACACTGGCCTACTATTTTGTTTACATACGAGTGGAATCGAAGGCAAAAACGAATGTAATTGTAATTTATTTTAATATATAGTCTCAAAAATGATTGTTTTTTAGGATATTGAACGCCAAGCGAGATTTTTAACGCTGTCGCTATTTTGAATAAGATAGAGCCATATACCATGGATAAACATATAAATGGATATATCTATATAATATAATAATCTTAATATTTTAAGATTTTTTTAAATTTTCTCAAATTTATTTTATATTTTGTAAAGAAAATATATATATTTTTAAATATTCAATGCTTAGAAATTTTGAAATCGCAGTTTTATAATTTTATATGAAGATTGATACTGTTTTCATGATATCGAAAATATCTACATCGTTTCAATTTATCTTTCTCATTACCAGAGAAAAAGATAACAATACCCTCGTGAAGTTATTAACGCAGTGCCGAAAATGTTGTGATGTAATTTAATAAGTTTTTGTCTGGTTTTTTTTAAATAAAAGGTTTCTAGAATATATATATATATATATATATATATATATATATATATATATATATATATAATATATATATATATATATATACCTATAGCACATTTTATTTTTCTATGAATTTTTTTAGGTATTCGTACACGTAGACTATTTCGTAGTTAATGCCTAGCATTAAAGAAGTTTCAGCTGTCCATTTAAGTCAGACTGAAAAGGCAACGAGAATTTTTGACTCTTTACAGAGGATTTTGCACTTTGCTGAGGATACCAATGAGACTTTTTATTAACACGCTTTAATAAGCTTTGCTTTTGTCTATGACTACTATGACTATAACCTTCTTTTATTTGTCATACTGATAAGATACTACCTACAAAAATCATTTGATACCACAGCACTCTTCGTTTTGTGAAAGACATACGAAATTCACTAAACCGTGTTTTGCCAGCGTGGTGAACTATACCTTGATTTCTTCCCAATTTTCAAAGTGAGAGAGCTCTCACATCTCCCATCAGTGGGAGATAAAAGGGGTAAAGTCAAAAGCTACAATTAATCTTAATATAAATTTATTATTATATAGGTAAGTTTTATTTCTATCGTTTATGTGGATCTTAAGCGGAAGTATTTTAAGTGATTTTTGTGTATGTAGACATTCATTTCACGAATTGTTCCTGTATAAGCTATAGCTACATGATAGATAGTAGATGTTTGGCTTAAATAATGGCATTGAAATTAAAAAATCATGTGTAAACTTTTTAAATCTTATCTAAAATGTAAAGGAGTCATAGTAATAATATTACGTATTAATTACTGATCGTTGCTTATTACAAAGTGGTATTAAAAAAAAAATTTAAACATAAATTTTGTTGCTTATTTTAATCTTGTCAAGTCAATATTAACTTACCGTAATAAACATCGTCGAGGTCTTTATACTTCTTAGCATTAACACCGATCCTCCAACTATATAACAGCACCACAAAAATTGATATATTCTGTAACAAAATACATATTATTAAATTAGGTCCTGATAATGTTAATAAATAAATTACTGAATATTTTAAAATATGAAATTATTATCAGTGAAAGATTCGAAGTAAAATCGTGTTTTACGCAAAGTATTTTATAAACCCTAATATATAAACAAATATAATATTTTGCTGCCATATTTTATTTGGGCCTATCCTAATGAAACATGACCAAGGTCACCCTTAATTAAAAAATATGTTAACATTTTTTGTTTACATTTCACTCATTTGTCTACCAAATAAATCTAATTCTAATTGAAAGAACAAAGGGAACTCGAATATGTAAACGGATGCAAACGCAAAATTCGTCGTGAACCACGGTTCAAGGTATTGAAATCTAAAACTTTGGAAGAAAGTAATGTGATAGAGAAACACTCACAAACGACAACATTTAGTTTGAATTATAAAAAAAAATATTTAGCAAGTACGAGTTTGCCTCGCGCGTCGGGTGTTCCATAGATATTTATATTGTGTTTTAATATATGTATGTACGTACGTACGTACATTGTACATGCTAAGTTATCTAAATTATGTATTTTATCGACATCATAAACAGGTTTGTATTTCATGCTTAGTATTTAATTTATTACAATTATAAAGTATATTATAAAATAAATATATATAATAAAATAAAATTATAAAATAAATTTACGAAACGAAGTTACGAAAACCGATTATTTTCTGTTCAGATTCAGATTTGTTCAGTTCATAATATGATGTTTACTTTCCCTATTTCTACAATATAGGTCCAATAATCACGGTGAAAATAGCTGTGTGTGACATACGGATAGACAGATACGATGGTTTTTGTTTTTTGACTGCGGAGTCTTAAAAATGAGGTTTGATTTTGAAAAGCTATAAGGAGGGTGAAGGATGAGCACAGCTTATTTTTGATGGCTCCATTTATATTATATACCTAGTACCTACTATACCGCCGAGGGTTATACTCGTATTTCTAATATTAAAGGATTTTCCAGTTGCGCTATATTAAAATGTTTTAATCATAAAAAGTAATATCCACAATTAGGATTCCTTTGCTCCCTTCATTTCATTCTGAGTCTTTTGCATGTTAGAATTTGGTTACAACATAGCAATTTTAATTTTAATTTATTAACACCACAGATCACATAATACCTACTAATATCTAACACATTTAAACTTATGCAAATTTATTATAAAAAAAATATTATTAAAATTACCTAGATACATATATGAAATATTACATATATAATATTATATACATATATAATATACGAAGAAAATAGCTTATGCTTGGTTTTGTAAATAGGTTTTGCTGTATTTTGCATTACTTTATAAATGCGAAAGTTTGTATGCCTGTGTGACACAGATAAACTATGACCTGGAAACATAGGCTACCTTTAGGCAACTTCCTTGGTGGTTAATCCCAGTTGTCCATGGGCTCATATACTATCTATACACTCAATTTTATCCAAATCTATCCAGCCGATACCGCGCGAAGAAGTAAAAAATGCAGGTACATAAAATAAAACAAAGGATATTCAAGTAGAAATCCTTATAACCGTTAATGAATAGAGTAAAATTATTCTCGTTTAAGTTAATTAAAAACTTAAAAGTTATCTAGACGTATATTATGTAAAATGACTGTTGCAACCATTGCTAATTATTGAAATGTTGAACTCGGTACACCCATAGAAGTTATACCATATTTTTAACGACGGGGTGTTATAAGTTTCACGTGTTTGTGTGTGTCTATCTGTCGCATCGTAGCTCCCGAACGGATGAACCGATTTTGATGTTGTTTTTTTTGTTTGAAAGGTGAATTAATCGGGAGTGTTCTTAGATGTTTGATGAAAATCGGTACAAGATGTTCGAGGTTTTTTTTTTTAATTTTTAATTTATATTTTTATTTAATCATACTATGTATTAATATATGATTCTTAGAACGTTCACATCGCATAGCTGCAATGTAATTCCCTTATACAGTAAGAGTAAAGTTTGATTTATATGTGAATAGCGACCCTCCCACGAATCACTTACGCCCTTGCCACACCCTTGCGTCCTTCAATAACTGTTACTATGCTAGTGTTATTTTATAAGAGTTTTTATAAAACTTTTAACTTTTAACTAATGCATCGGGAAACTTACTGCATCGGAAGGAATGGAAAGTCGATCTCGTTTTATGCATTCAAGTAGAATGAGTTAAAAGTTACCAAGTTACGAAAGCAGAAACTTATTCTCGAATATATGTATGTATATTAAATACTAGCAGATAACAAGACATACAATTTACATAAAACTATTAAAATTTAATTATGAAATGCTCCAAATCTATACATATAATTAAACTGTAGAGGTCAAATGTCTGTTAAAAAATGCTAAAAACCGAGTCAGGGAGATGTAAGAAGAAAAATAGAACAAATTCAGATTTGTTTCAATTTTTTCATTTCTCTGTCTGTTTGTCTGTTTTTACGGGCTAATCTCCGAAACTGTTGGACCGATTTAATTAATTTTGCATGGTGATACCTTATATCCCCGGTCTACATTTTAGATACTTTTTATCCCGTAAAAATGCACGGTTCCCGTGGGATAGATATGTTTTCGTTTGTCTAGAGTATTTTAATAAATTCAGCTTAAAATTATGTGAATCGAAGCGAGACATGGGCGTAAATGCGAGTGAGTTGTGCATACGCCCACAATAGTTTCTACCATTGTACCATTAACATATCTAGTCGGCACCAGAGTCATATCACATAATATAAAAATGATTGCTTTTGAATATAGAATTGATAAATACTGATAATTGGGGGATACAATAATAATAATAATGTAATACAGGTCTCCTAGTACGGCATCAGAGGCTACCATATATTTTGTGTCGATACAGCCGAATCTAAATTAAGATTCAAATCTAATTATTCTGTATAATAATATATGAATGTTTGTTTTTGTATGTTATATTGTTTAGTGTTGTATGTGTCTTTATTGTTCAATAAATATTATTATATTATTATAGCCAAGTAATACTTTAATTGAGGGGAAATGTCCAAGGAATGTAAGTATATAATTTGCAAGGCACTGTGACATAGATTTGCTTAAATAAAAACCCATATGTTACTCACTGTACATACGGACAAAATGAAATGAAAATTTCTAACATTCTATGTACAATTTATACAGGGTAATAATAATTATTATGATAAATTCAAAAACAAAATTTAAGTACAGATAATAAATCAACGCCTTAGTGCTTATTTTTCAAACTACCAATACTTTAAACATTTTTATAATTTTAATTAGTTTTATAATAAATAAATAATATTCCATATTCAATTATAAAACTAATTAAAATTATAAAAATGTTTAAAGTTAAAAAATATTGTAAGGCAGGTGCAATTTTCATTGGTGCAATTTTCATTTTGTTATTTGTGGGTAGGCTGTCTGTAACTACAAACAAACAAAAATTCTTAAACTCGATAATTTTTTTTTGGGCAATCTACTGATACGACGTTATGTACTACATGATATTTTTTTAACTTAATAGAACAAGATTGTAGGGTACACCCTAAGTAAACTTTGGAAGACAATGACGCGTATTTGTGTATAAATGAATGCGGGTAAACAAAAGTTGGGGTGTTGAAGGACGTATGCCCAATAAAGGCTTATTTACATATTCATCGCGCGTTTAATTATGTAGGTCGTATGCAAATACCGCAGAGCCTTAAGATACAACCATGCAAGTTATTTGAGGCAATGTTTTTATGCAAACAGGGATTATAATCGGATTATATAGTAGGCACTATTGTGCCAATATATAAATAAATAAATATTGTCAATCAGTAAATAAAATTAATAAACTTAAAAAAACTTAATATATAACAATAATAAAAAAAACGTAATATCAAATGTCAACAAAATGTATATTATTCCCGCCACGACCGCGGACACGCTGGCGTGTTAGTTAATATGTAATGTTAATATATAATAGATTTCTTAGAATTTAATTAAATTCTTAGAAATCTACCTAGAGGTGTTATTTATATTATATTAATTTGTAACAAAATACTTTTAATCATATAAATAAATGATTAAAGGACAACTTATTTTGATTCTTCTATAGATATCGAGCCACTCAAAAATATTCGATTCGCTATATAGGCGCTATGTTTGAAACGTAGTATATTTCTAACACTTTTATTTTGAATGACCAAAAAAGCTTGTTCAAACTGAATTCAATTGAGCATGATTCAAAAGATCAAAAGAAAAAAGAACCAATAGAATTTCATTTTCAGTTCTCTTTGTATCGAAACATTTGTGGAATTGCAATATTTGCTATCTCCCTCTCACTTTGCCCTTATTTGTAAAATGCTCAAAGGCTTAATAAGATGTGTAACTTAACTTCTCCTTTTTGTACGCAATCAAA
This sequence comes from Brenthis daphne, assembly GCA_947093115.1. Classification (NCBI taxonomy): domain Eukaryota; kingdom Metazoa; phylum Arthropoda; class Insecta; order Lepidoptera; family Nymphalidae; genus Brenthis; species Brenthis daphne. The sequence goes on from OX352481.1 coordinate 21,975,258, forward strand.
AATAAAATTTGTGGTTCAATAACAAAGGACAGCCAATTTTAGGGTCGCTTGTACTAGATTATTAATTTGATTTTTACTTCTTAAATAAATTTGGCAAATATCAAATTGTCATTGTGTGTATCTTCAGAAGAAGTTTTATGAATAATATGCTTAATACTTTACTTATAATGTTTAGATAAACATTCATGATATAGTTACGCAAAAACAACATAGAATCGTAATTGGGTAATTTACATAATACTTTCTTAGATTTACACGAATATTTGACATTTTAAATAAAACTATCTTTTCGGATTTTTTCAATAACAAAAAATAACTTTTTTTTTGTTATTTTGTGAATAGGTTGTCTGTAACCACTATATAATGCCTTTGAGACATCTAAAACCTTATCCCCCATGATCATGGTTGCTATAATGCATTCGAAATGTCGGGAACCAAAAATCTAAATAAATCCGCGAAATAATCCGAAAAGATACAATACGCATATTATAATTTATCTGTGTTTTTGTACAAAAATATTTTATAATATTCTGTACGTACTATTACTATATTCTCATTTATTTTTCCCTTGGGAATCATTTTGAATTGTTTAGTCTATGCTAGCCAACAGCCAGTATTTATAAATAAACAAACTACAGCAAATGTGATACGTTACAGTTTTAATACTATACTGATGTACGCGGCTACATCAACTTTGCATACGTCGTTATACTCGTATATCGGTATTACAAAGTTTCACAGTAAATAGCATGAAATCTACATTATCTCACTGAAAAGAAGTAATGAAAAAATATGATTTCAATATTCACGACAGATATTTTAATTTAAAATTTAGAAAAAGTTTATATATATTGTTTTAAAATAGAATATTTTTACACGTTTCTACCATTCCTTAAAAAAATTATTTACATTCCATTTCCCATAATTGATATTGTCATAAATAGTTACGCCAACTTGTTCTCTACCACTGAATTAATGAAAAAAATCACAAACCCATTTTATATTGGTATAATAAGAGTATCATCAATATTTTTATAAATGTAATGTTTAATTAAAGACCTAAATATTGAATAGTCACATTCAAATGTATGTTTTTATTCTAAATGGAAACTAGTTTTTATTCGCGGATCTGTTTGCGTTTTAAGTACAGGAATAAAGGGTGCTTATTCGAGAGGTTTAGACAAGATGCCATTCTACGATCGTTGATGTATAGAAATAAAATTTTAATGATAAAAATCATGTTAAAATTGTAAGATCATTCTTGAATATTTTTTCAAACGTCTATAATCCTCAACCGATTGTTGAATGAAATCTTGTCTAAGCCACCAGGTTATATTTATTCTGAGTTTTACTTAAATCCGTTAAGTCATTACTGTGTAAAGAACTAAATACACATTACTCAAAACTAGTAACATATGTATGTACAAGTATAAAAATAAATCTCATAAAAATGTAGTCTTGTAGGTTTTACGCACTTGGTCAAAGGTCAGGGCGGAACTCTAATCGTATATAAAACCTTTAAATTTTTTTAATAAAAACCAACTTCCAGGCCCTAAAATGTAAAAAATAACTAAACGGCGGTTTTCATTTAGAAGATATACCTAATGAGATATTTTCTAAGTCAGTGCCAGCCGACGCAAAGCAAATCTAATGTATTTCGATACGTAAAATACATATTTATCTATTAGATATTCATATCTTAAAATATTGTAGGCTGGCACCGACTTCGAAAATATCTGATTAATTATCTATTCGAAATGAAAACCTCCGTTTAGTTATTTTTTACATTTTAGTGCCTGGAAGTCGGTTTTTATTTATTTGTTTAAAGTTTTTATTTTTCCATTTTTAGTGTAGACGTAATAAGCAGGTAATTTGTTAGAAGAAAGTTTTTTAATAACATATTCGATTAAACAATTTATTTTAGAAAAATATTTATTGTTGATTTTTTTTTAAACCGCTAGACCGATTTCGATAAAATTTATATGGGACCACCTGGGAAGTATGCTCTTTGAAACAAAAAAAAAATTCGAATTGGTTCAGTCGTCTTCGAGTAATCGATGAACATACATAAAAAAAGATTCCGACGAATTGAGAACCTCCTCCTTTTTGGAAGTCGTTTAAAAATTAAGTTCATTCATCTATCCTCTCGTGAGTCGTAGTACATAATATGTAAAAGGTAATAGTTATCAGACTTAGTTGATACGAATATAAAAAAAAAACAACTAATATAAAAAAGATAAATGTAAAAAATAAATTAATAAAAAAAAACAAACTAAAATGGTGGGAACAAGTTGAAGAAGAAACATAGTAATATGCAGTCAGAGACATATTGTATACTAGCGACAGCGACATATTGTACTAAGTTTTAATTTTTTTGAGCGGAACACTTATTCTTTTTCTATAATAAAAGTAGCCTATGTTACTCCTTATAACATCAGCTATCTTCCAGTGAATGTCCCGTCAAAATCCGTCCAGCCGTTTCAGAGATTATCCGGAACAAACAGACAGATAGACAGACAAAAATTAAAAAAAAGTATTTTTCTTTTAAGTACCGTATATAATTTCATATGCATTTAGTTAAACGCTGTTATTTTGACATTACAAACAGACACTTCAATTTTATTTATCTGTTTAATGTACATTGTACAATGCACATACATTGATATTCTATTCTGCGAGTCATGCTACGTATTGTATGTCTCCGACTACATAATACTCTTTCGGAAATATATAAAAATAATATTAATGTTGTTTACCGATAAACTGTTACTATATTTATAAAAAGTGGCTGCCTGGTGTTTTAAGAGATGCCATATACCATTACGATGCCATTACGATAAGGCTTTTTACATCGTAATCATAAATATTAGGATTAGTTAAGAGAAAAACAGTAATATCCTACAAGCTATTACTGCTAACCTTGACTCCTGCCTTTTGAATGTATAATATTACTAGCGACACTCTCGCTACGCTCGGGTTCGTCCCTAGCTTGATTCTCCATACAAACTTTCATCCCCATTTTCACCCCCTTAAGGGATGATTTCTGGGATAAAGAGTATCCTATGTCCTTCCCAGGGTCTCAAACTATCTTCTTACCAAATTACATCAAAATCGGTTCAGTAGATCCAGAGATTACTCCCTACAACGTCACAAACTATAATATTAGTTATAATATTATAATATTAGTATAGATTCTTCTCTCAAATTTTATTATTAATAGTGGCATATGTGTCATTCCAGGTCTTAGTCTATCTCTGTACTAAAATTCATCGAGAAGAACACACAAACATACATAGCACAAAGAAAATATTAGTGTGATGAAATATATATAAATTGTTTAGCTATAATTTCGTTCTAATATAGTGGTTGTTAGCATTGTTCTCTAGGTAACGTAAATTGGTAATAAAACTAAAATTGAATTCTGTTAACTAGAAATAAAGTTTTGGGTGTGTCCCATTCATAAATTTTCCACTGAATAAGAGCATTGTGTCTAAAGAATTTACAAATCTGGGACGTAAATTAAATTAAATGTAGGCACATCCGTTCACGTAATGACTTTTAGTGGTAAAGTTTGAAAACCTCAAACTTTTGATACCCGAGTTTGATCTTAGAACTTAATTTCGTTATCTTGATACTGTCATATTGTAAGATTATACTATGCATTTGGCTATTTCAGAACGGTAATCGAAAAAGTTATATATACTTATTAGTATTACCACAATGTTGTTTGTGCCGTGTGCACAATACCTATTATAATGTGTATCCATATTTGGTAACAGATAGATCTATGTGTTCAATATTATAAAAGTACCTTAGTCATACTGTAGCACGCATAATAAAGACACGTGAATTTGGATTCGTAGTTTGTTCTTGCACCTTATATATAATATAAAATATTAAATTCAAATACCTACAGCAAAGGTATATTGTTTGTTTTAATAAGTTGTGTTTGCTTCGAATTCAGACGGTCTCCTAATGGGCAAACTTTCTCTTGCTGTATTGAAAATGTTTGTAAACAAGTCCTATATTTTAAGGCGATCATTTTTCAAACTTAAAGTGAAAGGAATTTTTCGCATCTTAAAGTAGTATCGATTAAAAATAGCTGGCTACATTAGACATGTGATTTTTGGTGAATATTAAATGAATATGGTTTCATTTGAAATACATATTTGAATAATAGTTTTAATAGACACGTAGAGCGGTTATTTCAACACGTGAGAAGGTATTTCATTGTAAGAGAACTTTTGGGGTTAATTTGCTAAGTACACATGAAACTTATACACATTCAGTGTCTTAAGCGATACCTACACAGTATATGTACATACTTATATAATAAAAATAATTTATTTGCAATAGCAATTATAGGTAATTACTATATTGCTGATAATTGTCAGCTTAACATTAACCAGTTTTATTATCTATCAAAACAAAAGCCTACTATAATGTATCTAAGAAATTTTCTAAAAAAGTATCTAATCTATACTAATATTATAAAAAGGTAAAGTTTGTGAGTTTGTGAATTTGTGAGTTTATGACATTGTAGGGGGTAATCTCTGGATCTACTCAACCGATTTAGATGAAATTTGGTAAGAAGATAGTTTGAGACCTTACGAAGGATATAGAATACTTTTTATTTCGGAAATCATCCCTTAAGGGGGTGAAAATGGGGATGAAAGTTTGTAATGGGAAGCAAGCTAGGGACGAACCCGAGCGAAACGAGGTTGAGTCGCTAGTCAATAAGAATATGTTTTAATGCCATTTTAATTAGTGGCATTTTAAAATTAAATTAAAATTTAAGATTTCACTTACCAAAGTATAGAGGGCACTTGCGTAAGCTGCGTGTTTGACGTGCAGTGTTCTGCAGCAAGACAATGTTGTGTCTTGGTCGTGGGCTGTCCACGCTTTCATCTGCCAATAACAACAATACAATAATATAATATTTGTTATAGAATAATTCACAAGAGTCAGTCAGAGTCAATTTTATATAAAGTAAATAAAGTATCAGTAGTTACTGTAAAGAAGCTGCTTGTTCCTGATTATTTTTTCTTGGCCAATTTTTTAGTAACTGAGATTACACTACTATATGGGAAATGAGCTTAGCCCGATGGTGTCATACGCAATCGAACAACGACTGGAGAGAAAGTAGGGAAAGACTTACACACACACGTAACCACACACTATGAATTATCATACTCTAGTTGGTCGGTTGCTAACCTAGCAACGTTTAAGTTAGAGTTAGGTTTCAAATTCAAGATCCTTGGTTAGTGCAAAATGATACAAAAAAATCTACATAACGTATTAATAAGTGATAAAGTTTTTTTATATCTAGGTTACAATTTGAGACAGTTTTTATTCTTTAGATTTAGCGAAATTTGTGGCCCATAAAACTCAAGCGTTGGTAGCGGAGGTAGGGGATAAAAGTTTTTATAAAAGTTATTTTTACGAACTTTCACATAACAAAAAAGTCATAAAGCTTTTTTACCTTTATAATTTACCATCGGTTTGTCCGAGCAAATGAAATCGAACAGCTAGTAATATCGTGAATAACTCGGTATAGTTTGATATTATAAGAGAATTTTGTAGATTTGGTATTTTAGTATATTACACTTGTTACGAATCTACAAATATGTAATCTATATATTAAAACAAAATTAAATATTTTACGAGGTCGTCCGGCCGTTCTGTTCAACCGATTTACTGATTTTTTTTTAAATGAAAGGTATTGATACACATGTTTCATCAAGTACATAAAGTATTGAAAATAATCTTTTCACCCGTATGTTTTCATAGTTTTCTTCCTCTATATCTCCAGTTTTAATTGAGATACGTAGGTCATTTTGGTCTCAGAAAACTCGCTAGGATGAGCTATTTCATTTGAGCTTTTGGTAACTTAAATTCGTTGTGTTCGAAGAAAGCTAAGTACGAACATACATCTTACTGCGGAGGAGCACGAGTCCTCTGGTTGCGATGATTTTTTTCATTCCATCGGTACTTAGGAGATACAATTTTCACATATGAAATAATTTTTATAGATAACATCGATTTTAAACTAATGATAAAATAACTAAATTATCCCTATATAAATTACTATTGGCCCGTGCGGATATTTCACGCAAAACGTAACCAGTCACCGAATTCTGATATAATACAGTGAATTTTAACGAAAATAATAGTTTTATTTTTTTAATATTAGCTGTTAGCTATCGAACATAAAAATAATGTCTCTAGCATTAATTTTGATAGAGTGCCAAGGGAGGAAAAATTTTTTAATAGAAATAACCCATACTAATATTATAAATGTAAAAGTTTGTGAGGATGGATGGATGTCTGTTACCACTTGAAGTCAGAACGGCTGAAAGGATCTTGATGAAATTTAGCAAAGACATAGATTATAGTCTGGAATAGCACTTATATTTTTTATCCCAAAAAAATGTAAGGATCCCGTGGGATAGATTTGTTTTTGTCTAGGGACGAATCCGAATCGTAGCGAGGATGAGTCGCTAGTATATTATATACCGATAAATTTTATAATTAGTAGAATCTAAAAACGAGAGAAAAAATATGTTATTTAATAGAAAGTTAAACGAACACTAAACGTTCTTATAATTTTAATGAAAATACCATCATTTATTTTAGATCTGACTGGAATTTTTAAGAGATATATTTTTCTAAATTAACTTAACCAACTTAAATGTTTACACTAGATATTACACGATTAAAAATTTTCTCGTTCTATTTGTATTACGCAAAAAGATGGCACTTCTATACATATATACATTGTACATATTACAATTTATTGGATAGAATTTTTTATCTTACATAATAATGGGTTTAATTTTTACTATATAAATTTTCAACTTTTTATAATATTATTTATAATAATACAAAAATGTTTTTAAAGTTACGTTTTTTACATTTAATATTATTATAAGACACATTTGGCAAAATAACAAAAATAGCAATAAAAGTAATATGATACTATTATGGTTAGTAACTTTTCAGGTAGCACCTTACTAATTATTTCAAAAAAAATCTAATGGCCAAATTAAGACTTTAAAAGCAAAAATTTTTTTAGATATTTTTTATTATGTACAAGTAATTATTGTTATTTATCTTTACTTACTTACTTGACTTTTAAGTTAATTTAATGTCATATTTATATACTAAAAAACAAAAAAAAAAACACGCTAGTTCCCTAAAAAGCTACAATTTTACTTAAAAGCTTAAATTACCTTCGAGATATTGATAATACTGTTTTAATATCAGAGTCACATAGCATAGTAGTCAAGTATGGTGTATAGTTTTCGTATTTATTCGCGAGAGGATGACGGGACGTGCGTCTAGTGCCGCGGCCGCGTGGTGACTACTGAAAGCTTTAAAAGCTTCTCCAAGCGAGTGTTATTCATTGACTATAGAAAGTATTAGAATGACTTTGTAGAACTTTTAACAATGAATGTGCTTTTCTATGATGGACGTAATCTCGTATATTGGCTAAATTCAGACATTGTTTGTAATAGGTTTACCTATTTTATAGAAATCTTTAAAGTATTTCTTAAGTTTGTAAGAAAATATATGAAGTTTAAGATTCTTGATAAAGAGATGTAAGATCTTAGAAAGCGGTTACTTCATTATATATTGATATTATATATTTAGTCATATTATGATGTGAAAATTCTATCTTTAGTTAGTTTTTTTCTTTTTCTTATTCAATGCCAGTGACTGTTGTCAGCGACATTACGAAACCCGATAAAAATAATATTTATCCATCCACTTAGAGCCGGCAAACTTCGGTTTTGAACAATCTTGTTAAGGTAAATGTAAATACAGACGCTTGAATAATATTTTTTTTCGTTATTTAGTTTATGATGTTTTTGATATCGTATAAATTACCATTTGCTACATTAGAGTATTTATTTAATACATAACATATTTATATGTATACTTTAGTATTAGCTCGAGTCACGCATGAGTTAATAAATATATTTTTATTTACACTTCTTTGAAGTATCTATTTGAAACACAAAATGCAAAGGCTCTAAATTAAAAAATTGGGTAAGATTTCTTTTAAAACCAGTTTAAACCTAAATTACTCCATCATAAAAATACAGCTAAATAAAACTATGTTTTCGGATTGCTTCGCTGATTTATTTCGATTTTTAGTTCCCGATGTTTCTTTAAATATATTGTAGGTATAATTTGTGGGTATATACGAGTATAGTATTTAATGACATTATGATAACGTTTGAAAAGTCTACAACCTTAATCTCTGACCATATTTATTGTAGAGCATTCGCAACGTCGGGAACCAAAAATAAAAATAATGCGCGAAAAAAATAAAAATATTCGCGTAAATCTAAGAAAGTACACACTATATATAATTATAATAACTTTAACACATTATTGTTAGCGAGCGGCAAGAATGAAAAGTAATGGGAACTATGCAGAAATTTATATAGAACCCTAGAGAAAACCCTAGAAATTTATCTAACTTTATTCTTAGATCACCATGGATATGGCCACCAATAACTGTTTGTGATATTTCATAGGGGTAATTTAATATATATACTGGTATGAAAAGTAGCCTAAAGGGATAGATAATATAGTCCTTTCAGTGACAGAATTTTGAGAATTGGTTGATTGATTCTAGAGAACAATATGTTTTATAATGTTAGTGTAAACATGAATTCTTCTGAAGCATGAAACGTCATTAACCACAGTAGTATCACTATTAGTGATAAAACGTGACTATTGCCCGATTTCACCAACAACCCATAAGCTACCACCTACGTATGGGATCCCTAACTTAAAATTCCCCTAAACTAGCCCCTAAAGTAAATTTCGTTGTACCATCGTCTTTAAGCCCATATTTCGAGCACCTACATTTAGGGGGTCTTTTAACATTTAGATGACCCCTAACTGTTGGTGAAACAGAAACTATCCCCTAACAGCCCCCTAACCATGCTTAGGGGATCCCTTAAACTTAGGTGACGTTGGTGAAATCGGGCATATATATAACGCCTATAATAGCTGTTATATTTTACAGTACGTAAAAAATACGGAAATCTTTATTTCGAAAATAAAGTTCTTAAAAATATTTATTCAACAAGTGTTCCAAGTATCGCTTTTTCGTCATACTCTTTATTCATCTAGATTTCAAATCAGGTCCTTATTTCTACAGTTCCATATCTAAAAGTTTATATCGAAAACTACGTATAGATTCGTTAGTCTATTTGTCTGACATACTTTTCAGGAACCTCTACACTTCTTGAACTTTAATAAGCTCTGAAAATTTCTCAGAATAAGAGATATAAAAGTGGATTTCCTAACAAATTATAAAAAGTAAAAACATATGAGGGACGCCGCTTCAACTTAAAAATTAACTTGAAGTGATTAGATATAGTATAAATCTTAAAACTTACATAGTAAAAAACTTAAAAAAACCGACATCAAAGAAACACTAAGAAGTAAAAAAATAACTGATTGGTAGCTTTTATTAACTATAAATACCTAATCAGATATTTTCGAAGTCCGTGCCAGCCGATACAAATCAAAGAACATCGACTTCGAAAATATCTGATTAGGTATCTATATTAAATGAAAACTACCAATCAGTTATTTTATTTTTTTTGAAGTTGGTTTTTATTTTATTTTTTAAAGTTTTTCACTATATACACAATCGTAAGTATACAGCCGAATTGAGAACCTCCTTCTTTTTGAAGAAATCGGTTCAAAACTATATAAGCATGAGTCGAGTCGTGATAGAAGTTTCAACAGCTTTTCTATACAAAGGTCATGTTTTTTGCTAAAAACGTAAAACAAATATACCACTTCTGAAAACCACTTTTTTATTCAGATATGAATTAACACAAGCTTTACTAGTTTAGTCATAAATCAAGTTGTAATATTTCGGCAATTTCACATTTACAATTATTTAAGTAAAAAAAATGATATATATTATGAACTATTTTGTATACTATATACTTTCAATCCTTTGTACTTATTTTGAAAGTGAATTGTTTCAGAAAACTAAGTAAATATATATATATATATATATATATATATATATATATATATATATTTCATGTTGCTCAACATTATACTATATCAGAATATTAATCTATACATATAATAAAAGTGTAACTGATCGATGTCTGTACATTTAAGATATTTGAGAAAAACTATTTATAGGGTATCTTTATTAACGCAATAGAAACCAAAACAGTGATTTTTAGAATTTTCATCTGTCTGTTTATCTGTGTGTTTATGCGCGCTAATCTCAGAAACGGCTTAACCCATTTAGGTGGTGATTTCACTTATGTATTGTGGTAAGCTTCACTTAACATTTAGTATTTGTTTTATTCTAATCGGTTCATATGTTAATTTAAAGAATCATTTTGGGTTATATACTATTTTTTAAATTAAATATATTTCAACTCATCGTTCAGAAGATCTCATCAGCAGATCTCAAATACCGGCCCCTAAAATTGAAACCACGAAATGAAAGTTATTTGTGCTAATATGTCTTTCTTGTGTCACCTAACTCTATGCTATTCATACTAAATTAGATCTAAATATAAATAAACTCAATTAGATCTGTCAAGTAAATAAGTTGGTATAGAGTTTCACTGATGAAAATATGTACGAGTATATACACGTAAAATATGTAAACAATACATAAGGGTTTCGCTGTTTCTTTTAGGGATGATCGAAGACTAAATCTTAGAAATTCTAATATTAATTTTATATATACCCAAATATTCGCGTTATCGTAATGTGTATGGCCGAGGCATTGTATATATGAAAGTCAGCCTACCCACAATTAACAAAAGTCTGTAACAACTATATCTTTAAGACATGTAACACCTCAGTCTCTCCCGTGACCATGGATGCTGTAAAGCATTCGAAACGTCGGGAACCAAAAATCAAAATAAATCCGCGAAATAATCCGAAAAGATAGTTTTATTTAATAATGTCAAACATTCGCGTAAATCTAAGAAAGTATTATAATGTGTATGTATTTAAAGTTATATATGTATAATGTATCAACTATCTGGTATCCAATTAACACAAACCTCGTAGCTTACCGTGGAACTAGATGGCGTTGTGTGTTAATGTCCTGACATATTTATTTTAATTTATTGGCAGATACATGTATAATACGTACAATGTACATAGTTAATAAAAAAAATGTCCTGTGCAATTAATTTCAGCGAGATTAATCGCCGTAATTTAAATCGATTAGGAGAACATTATTACTTATTAAAAAAGTAGAATGTGCTGTTCCTATAATATAATCATTTAAAACGTTTAAACATACACCTACATATGTAAGTTAACAATCTATATAAATATTATAAATGTGAAAGTTTGTGAGTATGTGTGGATGTTTGTTACTCTTTCACGTTCACGCCAGAACGGCTGAACGGATCTGGATGAAATTTGGCACAGAGATAGATTATAGTCTGGAATAACACATAGGCTACTTTTATCCTGGAAAAAATATACGGTTCCCGAGGGATAGATTTGTTTTAGTTTTTCTACGTGAGCCGCTAGTAGGTCATAAAGTACACTTTACTTAGGTCAATTGGCTTAACTTACACAGGTGAATTCCCTGTTAGTATTTAACTTAAGAATCGAAAACCGTATGCTTGAGACTTATGATTAGGATTATTCGATAATCAAAAGCTTAGGTTAATAGTATGATAAAATTAAGCGAAGGAAAAACGAATGGGTTTTTATGTTATTGTAATTATATTTATCAACGTAGAGCTCGATATGTAGCATTATGAATATTGCTTGGGAAAACCCCTACTCGTAGTAGATAACTCAATTGACTGTAGTCATAATTATTTTTATTTTTTTATATTTTTTTTATTTATTTGGAAAACAAACAGTACAATTGATACAAATTAAAAACAAAACATAAATAAAGTTTCCACAATTAAATAGTACATAGAATAATGCGAGCAAATTAATTACAATAAAAAAAAATTAACATTAAATAAAATAATAATCATATGAATAGAAAATAATTAATTTTTTAGTAATAATTACATAATCATAGTTAATAAAGAGTCGCAAATATAATTTAATACATTTACATTATATTTATATTAATAATTATTATATTTTGTATGAAATCTGTTCTCATGATACTTTTTATATACATACTAGCGGACCCGACAGACGTTGTCCTGTCTACACGTCTTTAATTTGAAAATTTCACACTTTTTTTAATAATTTTTTTGATGAAAATTATTATTCAAATTGTGAATCTAAACCATTCCCAGATCCCCTTGAACACACACAAAAAATTTCATCAAAGTCGGTCCAGTCGTTTGAGAGAAGTTCAGTGACATACACACTCACAGAAGAATTATATATATAAAGATATTTATTTTGTCGTCTTCTCTCCAGGTACCATGTGATGTAAAGTATTCGGAACATCGATAAACACCGGAAATGAATAGTCAAAGAACAAATTTTATCACATTATACGTATTAACTGGCAATACGAGTAGTATGTATGTATATGTTATAATTTTAATATATTGAACACGAATTCAAATGACTCCGAGTGACTATATTGCGTATTATTTTTTAAATTACGCTCTTTAAGTTAAAATATTGTTAAGAGTTTTGGTTCTAGAGCAGAAAATCAAATCGGGTCGATATTTATATTACAGATTACAGAATATTACAAGGAATATCAGATTTAAAGTTAGACTTTTGTGCACATATTATGCTTTAGGGCCTATTCATACGACAATTTTTTAAAGCGCTATCTACGCGCGCGTTGTATCACTACGAAAGCAAGTGATCATTTGTTTATAAAACATGGTGTGTACAGACCCTTAGTTTATCATTATTAATATGGAGATTTTTGTGTAGATTAAATTTTTACTAACAACAATCCTATATGTTAAATTAAAGCTCGGTGATATATCCGATTACAGTATGTAATTAAGAAAGCCCTACAAAAGCTCAGTTCAATTATTCCATTTTCTAGCTTTCCCTTAAACACTTAAACTTTAAATACTTAGATATACAAATATGCTTAGATATATGTACAAATGATAATATAGTTACTTTATATTTATGTCTGTAACTAGCATTGCCCGCGGTTCCGCCCGCGTTCAAATGGCCAAAAACCAAATTTTTAGCTTTTACATATTAGTATACTCTTACAATGCAGTTTATGTATTTTTTCTCAGAAATAAGATATTTTCCCGCGGTAAAAAGTATCCTATATGTTGACCGGACCAGCTATTATCATACCAAATTTCATCAAAATCTGTACAGTGGTTTTCTCGTGATGCGGTAACAGACAAACAGACAGACATACAAAAATTCTAAAAACTATAGATTCGGACTCTGTATCGATAATAATGTCTATATCAATTAGATTTTCCAAAAAATATTTAATGTACAGATTCGTCTTAGTTACAATTTTATTATATGTATAGATATATAGATAATATAATGACGTGGTGGGAATTTTGATCTCTTTGCCGTTATCATTTTGACCTTTATTCTTCTGTGTATAAAAAGACATTTTAATCGGTATGTTTTATCACTTCTTGACGATTTAGCTTCGCAAGTTGTTTAAGAAAAGTTTAAAATGAAAGACGCGTGGTTCGTCGCTCTCTGCGTTATTGCCTTGTTTACAATTATTGAAGCTAAGCCTTGGTACGTACTTTCAGTGGTAATCATAAAATGTGTTTCTTATAGTTCTTTATATTAATGTTATATTTTGTAAGTGCAGAGGATTAAGTGAAATTTATTATTTTAGGACGCATGGTTCAGGCTCCTACGACTATGACAGGTAATAAATTATATAATACTAGCATTGCCCGCGGCTCCGCCCGCGTTCAGATGATCAATAACCAAATTCTTAGGTTTTACATATTAGTATACTCTTACATTAAAGTTTTGTATTTTTCCTCAGAAATGAGATATTTTCCCGCAGTAAAAAGTATCTTATATGTTGACCCGGATAACCAGCTATCACCATACTAAATTTTATCAAAATCCCTCCAATGGTTTTTCTGTGATGCGGTAACAGACAGACAGACAGATACACAAAAATTCTAAAAACTATAGATTCGGCCTCTGTATCGATAATAAGATTTTCCAAAAAATATTTAATGTACAGATTCGGCTTAGTTAGAATTTTATTTTATGTACAGATGATGTTATCTGAAATCCATACTAATATTATAAATGTGAAAGTGTGTTTGATTGTTTGTTTGTTTGTATGTTTGATTGTTTGTTTGTTCGTTTGATGTCGTCTTTCTTTCTTTCACGTCAAAACGGCTTGGCCGATTGGCGTGATTTTTTGTACGGAGATAGTTAGAGAGCTGGAAAGTGACATAGGCTACTTTTAATCGCGGGAGATTATCTGTTTCCCACAGGAAAACACGTTATAATACAATCCAAAAAAACTATTTATGATCAGAATTACTTGAAACTTGGTATTAATGCTCTTCAGTAAAATTAAATAAATACGTGTTTTAGCATTTTTAGAAATTTATCCCATAATCCCTTATGATATGATGATATGTACATACACTATTGCACTTCAGTTGCATAAAAAATAATCTTTGAATCTGTGTATTGGCCTACGGTCGTCATTCACCCTTACATAAAATAATTTGTGAATTGTTTTAAAATATAGTATATTATGTTATTAGAAATAAATATAATGTTAATATATAGTTACGAAGGACATATGTATGGATCTGGTGTCGGATATGGTAGTGGCAGTTACGGCACAGGTGGGATTGGTGCCGGTAGGCCTTTGGGCAATAGCCACCGCGGTAGCGGCTCCAGCGGTAGAGATATAAGCATTGGCAGGCATGGTAGCGTTACTAGAAGACCTAGTTGGAAATGGTAAGGTTAAGATTTAGTAGCTTATAAATAAAATATAATTTTCAATTTTTTTCAATCTTTTTTTTTATTTCAAGAAACGTAGTTCAAAATATTTTTTATCTCGGAAGTCTTTGCCAAGTATCATACCCCTTATTGAGAGCTGGCAGCACTCAGGAATGCACATAGAACCAACGTCGAAACTTGAAATTCTCATTGTAGTCAAAAAATTCTATGGAGATTCTACTCCTCAAAAATACCTCCATTGTTGATTTGTTTATTTTTATATCTTGTTAAACACATTTATTTTAAAAATTTTATTATAGCGGTCGATTTTTAAATATCCAAGTTCAAATTTTTCTGCTGTTAAAATCTGTTATTTATTATATATCTACTTTGTCTTTCCCCTTTAAACGACTTATGTATAATGCAAATATTTACGCTATTTATTAAGAATTATTTTTGTCATTTTCAGGCACAGTTCAGAAGAGCTTGAAGATTTGAGCTTCTCAAAGCAGATGGCTTTAAGAAGATCAAATCTATGCTCCGAGTCAGGATGCATAAGCGTAGGAAATGGACACCATAATACTAACAAGGTCGAAATTACGAAATAGAAAACGGAAAGTGTGAAAATATGAACTGAAATTGATTATACGAAAGAAAAGATATAATTAAGAAGTATAATGTGCGTTTGAATTATCTTAATTATGTGTAACACTTGTGCCGAAACACTCAGTTTTGTACATATGTATATTGATTGTTCAGCCGATCCGATAAAAATGTATAGAAGTCAAGTTAGTTATGATTGACAATAAAATATTTCGTTTTATTAAAGTGGTATATATGATATTTTCAAGAAGTTGGTATTTTATTTCCAGTCCTATAATTCCTATACTCTAGATATCCTGTTATTTTGTTATGTCACGGCCATTTTACTCGAAAACTGTTGGTACTATATAGTTAACACTCAATAGTTAGCTAGATATATCTTAAATAAACTGCTAGACAATGGCGAAACCAAATTACTGGTGGCGAAAAATTAGAGCGGTAATCCATGCCTGTAATTATAGGGTGAAAAAGAAATTTGAGTCACTATAATATAAATGAGCATGTGGTTACTGAGTTAAACACTTTTAAAATTATAAAAATTGTATCCAAATATACATACACGTCGTCAATCAAACAGACAAACACTCACTGTCTGAGAAATTCAGAAAAGTAGCATCAGTAATCCGTATATTACACTTTCCAACCTCCTTATGATTTTTCAACGGGATGATTAATCTCTGCATCTTAGATCGACAAAAATTCATGATAATTTATATTCTAAGAGCTTTTGTAAACGATTACAAATAATATTTAAGAGGCCTTTGTTCTTTTATTTAAAACATTGCCTGTAAAATAAAACATATTCAAGAGCAATATCAATATGAACTTACGATCCAACTTCTTATCAAACGTCGGCAGCACCACGAGCGTCGACAAAAGGGCTCGTTTCAAAACCCAATTATGTAACATATTCTCACTCTCACGTTTTTCAATCTTAATTTGATATACAATATATATACATACGCATATTAAATATATAGAAGCCTCAACTTGCTAAAAATCAATAGCATTTTATCACTTTGTTCTCTAAGTTTAAAGGTCTTGCTCTATAACAACATGTTAGCTACCTTTCGTTTGATAAGTATTATTAATAATAGCACTAATGCTTAAGGCTTCTATATACCTTATAAAAGCCCTCAGGCTAAAAGAATAAGAGGGACCGAGTGCTAGAGAACTAATCATGAAGTCAAACGAAGCTCTAAATGTGTGCGTTGTCCTCGAATTTCTGTATACAGACTCAACAATGGTGTATGGGTAGAGTTATCACAACCTCCCTATTTTGTGTTTTTAATGGATTTTATAAAAGATAGTGCGCTTTTTTACCTTTGCAAAAAGTAATTCATAATAATAGCAACAAATTATATATTATTATATCGTATAACTATTAACTGTACGCTAATCATTAATAATAGGAATACTATACTTGTGTGTGTTACACAATAGCGGCTGAACGGATTTGGATGAAGTTTAGTATACAAAATATAGACTATGACAAGGCTATTATTAGGCTTTTAGAGACGCCCCCGAGCAAAGCGAAGTTAAGTCGCTAGATATTAATAAATGTTTTCGATGTCATATAATATAACATTGTGGTTCAAAAATCTTGTTCTGCCGTGAACATTGCAATTTTTAAGTGACCATAAAATTTATTCGATAAATATACCCTGACCTTTTTTTTATGTTGGGAAATTCATTTACGCATACCACTTGTATACATAAACCCGCTACAAAAGCAAGTACTACCCACTAAAACCTAACAGAAACTTTTCCGGCTTTATCACGATACCCCGACGGCAGGTCTGCGGAAGTAACAACAACAACGACCAAAGGGTTGCTCCTACGAACCACTCTGCCATCAGAGAAGTGCCAGGAGCAAATCGCATGGTACGCCACCGTAAAGTGGGCGACATCCCAGTTTATCTAGTGGCTTCCCGCCCGCTGGATTTCTGGACGCTAATAAAATAAGGTGAACACACTGTACTAAAAATTAAAAGTGGTGCCTGTATATAATAGTTTGATTCCCCATACAAACTTTCATCCCCATTTTCACCCCCTTAAGGAATAATTTCCGAGATAAAAATTATCCTATGTCCTTTCCAGGGTCTCAAACTATCTTCTTACTAAATGTCAACTAAATCGGTTTAGTAGATCCAGAGATTACCCCCTACAACCTCATAAACTCACATACTTTGTTTCTTTATAATATTAGTATAGATTTAAATAAATACAATAAGTAACTAAGGACGTATACGAGCAAAGCAAGGATAAGTCCTTAGCATATTATATAGATGATATTAATGCTTGACAATCTCATCGTGACGAGCACGATTAAAGGAGCACTTATTACGCACAATGTACATCGCAAAACCGAGTAGGAATTTAAGCCATTGATATTAGAATTCTTGATATAAACGATTGTGGTTAGGTTCGCGAAAGTGAAAATTTGAGTTTGAAATACTTGGTTACCATCACACCTAGTTAGAGATGAATCTTGAATAAGTAATATGGGTCGACCGACTATAATTAGTAGCCTATAATAATTTTGATTATAAAACACTGAATGGCTGTTAATCAGAATTAATAATAAATATTGGTACTTTATTGATTGCCTGAAAATAATATTACACTTTATACATAGGATTTCGTCGCATATAAATAGCATAAAGATTTATATGACTTTTAATCTAATATAAAAATATCTCGTGTCACATGTTTGTGGTCGCACTTCTCCGAAATGGCTCGACCGATTTTAATGTTTTTTTAGTATATTTGGTAGGTATGAGAATAGGTCGTAAAGTATTTTTCACCCTTCTACCATCACTCCCCATTTTTTATTCGCGAATTTAATAATTTTGTATGAATTATATTAAATAAATACATAACGAAGAACCCGAGTGAAGCGAGCGTGAGTCGCTGAATAACGTAAAGGTCAAATGGTTTTTTTATAGATCGAACGCAGGCGTAACTATCGTCATACTAAATTTCATCAAAATCTGTCCAGTGGTTTTCTCGCAATGCGTATACAGACAGACAGACAAAAGTCTGAAAAGTATAGATTCGGTCACTTTAACGATAATAATAACTATTTCAATAAAATTTTCCAAGAAATATTTAATGTACAGATTCAACTCAGTTAAAATTTTATTATATGTACTAGCATGGCCCGCGGCTCCGCCGGCGTTCAGATGACCAAAACCCAAATTCTTAGCTTATACATATTAGTATACTCTTACGTTGCAGTTTTTGTATTTTTTCTCAGAAATGAGATATTTTCCCGCGGTAAAAAGTATCCTATATGTTGACCCGGATAACCAGTTATCACCATACCAAATTTCATCAAAATCCCTGCAGTGGTTTTTCTGTGATGCGGTAAAGACAGACAGACAGGCAGACAAAAATTCCAAAAACTATAGATTCGTCCTCTGTATCAATAATAATATTTATTTCAATAAGATTTTACAATACATAGGATGTCACAATTTTATTATAGGTATAGATTATAGACAGACTAGTTTTACATGGTGGTGGTGTTGTATAAAACATATTTGTAGGAACTGTTGATTTCTTGTACGCCTAAATATAATGGTACAATACATTTAGATAAATTATTTATCAAAAATTTGGGACAAGAAAAATTTAGACCTGAAATAAAACAATAAGCATGAATTTCCCTAATATAATAATATAAGTATTCTTTTAAAATTTAACATAAATTAGTGGGGACAATTAATCATTTCTAACAATTTTTATATATTAAAAACATACTAAATAGTACTAGAATGCTAATCGATCAAATTAATGCCAATTAATAATACATTTTTTTTATATCCCAAGTTATAGAAAGAACAAAAATCGGGAGTGATTTAAAATATTTTATTATACTTGTAATAATATAACTTGGTCCATTAGTTGGGTTGGGTTTGCATATCCACTTGATAATATTCATTAATAAATACTGTAAACAAAATTTACAAAAAAAATCCATTCTAAATACTAGCAACAATACTAGCTTTGACATAACGTAGAAACTATAAAATCAAGAGCCATAACAATTATCATTTAAATCTTAGAGGATTATCTATAATATTTGATAATATGTAGTATTGTTCTATGTATTTTTTTGTTACAGGAAATTGAGTAAATTTTTGACCATAATAGAGTAAATCAGGTTATTCTTAAATTCTTAAATAATATGTGATTCTTATCGAGGTATGTCCACTGAAATATCAGCTATTATATAAGCCACAGCAGTCCAAAAGGCAGCACATAAATCTAGTTCTTCAGGACTCTCAACGTTCATGGTGTCCCCTTCAGTGTGGTGGAACCAAAAATATCGTTCATTTGCATTATGAAGGCTTGCACCTGGGACTCCTTTATTAGTTATAACAGTTATATCAGATCCAGGACTATCGTCTTCAACTAATGTTGAAGCATTGATGGATTTGAATAATTTCAAAATTTCAGCCACTATACACCGAGCTTCTTGGGTACCTGCCACGGCTAAGCCGCGTGGGGCAAATGTACCTTCATCAGACTCCATTATAAAGTTAATGTTATGACTCTCATTCCTATGTTTTTCTTCATAGGCATATGCACCAATCAATCCAAGTTCTTCAGCAGTCCAAAAAATAGATCTAATTGTTCTCTTTGGTCTTAAGTTAAGTCGTTTAAGAATTACTGGGGCAGCCCAACTTACAAATAAGCCGCCACCGTCGTCCATCGCACCTTGCCCTACATCCCAACTATCAATATGTCCTGACACAATTACCAACTTTTCTGGATTTGTAGATCCTTTTAAATCGATAAGTGTATTTCTAGAAGTCTTCGTTTCGAATGTTGATGACATTGTAATATTCAGGACAATTTTCTCCCCTCTATTATAAAATCTTCTCAGTAAATCTGCATCTTCAATGGATATTGCTGCAGTAGGTATTTTTTTTATATTTTCATCATAGTTTTGTGAGCCAGTATGGGGCGAATTAATTGAAAATGGAGCTATAGACCTAACTAGAGAAGCCACTGCACCTTTTTCTGCCGCTTTCACTGCTCCTTGAGATCTATATACTACTGTTTCTCCGTAGGTTGTAAATACTGGATCATATAATACAATTTTACCTTCAATGTCCTTGTTAGATAATCTCGAGAGTTCATTAAAATCTGAGACCACAACAACTTCAGCCGTTATACCTTCAGGTGGAGTGGAAACACTACGACCAAGACCTAATAAGGCAATATCTTTTACTCTAGGTTCGAGCATAGTTATTTTTTCTGTTCCTCTAATCCAATGGGGAACCTGTAAAATAAATCACGAAATTAATGAAACTATAGTAAAATTTTTAATTTATTTTAATATTATCTAATTTATAATTTTAATTTGCAAAATAAAGAATACTTTACACTTTTACTTATATATTTTATGTGACTGAAAGCAACTTAGCACATGTTATAGGAAGATAGAGATCTGGAAAACGTTATTGCCCTTAATTACCTCTAACTCTTCCGTAACGATGTCATTTATTTCCTCCTCTCGACTCAGCTGAATCATGTAATCAATAGAATCTTCGAGTGTTTGTGATCCCGATGGACGAGCACCAAAAGTGTCGACGAAATTTGCCAATCTAAAAATATAACATGCAATTTAAAAAAAATGTATAAAACTGCACATTTTTATATACTAAACTATAAAAATATAATTCAGTATTCACACTTTTTAATACCATATTACGTGTAAATAAATTTCTTATATAATGTAAGAAAATCTAAATACTTTCGTATAGATCACTTAGTTTTTAGCTAAATACATTTACATATATTTGTACAGGAATTTTCACTCACTCATCATAAGTTTTGCTCTTGAACTCTCCTTCCAATACATATTTGAATATTTCATCCCTCACATGTTTGTATGACGCTATTTCCTTAATCAAATCCTTACCTAGCAAGTGTTTACAATTATCAACCTTTTTGTGTACAAATTTAGCCTCACAGATAAAAATAATGAAAAGGGTTACAAGAATTCGGGCGGAGAAACTCATTTTTCTACCCGTGTCTTGAAATATTGTGATGCTATGATAAGCTGAAGTCCTTTTGTAGAGCGACTATCTTATCTCTTAAAGAAAAATTGGCAGCTGTCGAAATGTCTTTTATTATTTACTCAAGAGACATCCGATAGACACTTATGTTACGGATAATATTATTTAGGCGTAATGCGTGCTAAAGCTATTTTATCTATAGGATCTAAAATATTAAACATGGAAATACTTATATATTTTATCCTACTTGTTATGCTTTTTTAATAAGTTCTTTTCATCGTATTGTTAAATTATATCGAAATGTTTTTATTTTAAGTGTGATGTAGGTGACTTATACTATAATATATTTAATTTATCATATTTACATATATATTAAACTTTTCATTTAATAATATTTATATTTTATTTAATGTTTAATTTACGTATTTATATTATACACACACCTACATACATACGTATAACACGTATACCTACTTAATTATTCATATTTATTATTTATTATTTATTCATATTTATTACCGGCCACTTGTGATTTTTACTAAGCAGACAGTCGATGCTTTGTGATTTGACGCTAATTACTTGCTTTAAATAATATTTTAATCGTTTTCGTGAGTTATTGTATGTGGAATTCTTGTGTTTGTACTGTAACTCTTTGTATATGTCATTGTATATCTCCCTAAACTTTGTCTTCTGTACTGTTTACGTGTGTGTTGACTTTTCGATAGTAATTATCTAATTAGTGACGTAACGTAGACTTTTATTTGGTTACATCTTATAACAAACACCAAATGTACATTAGTACGATAGTTTATTTATGAATATATAAGTATTTGTCCGATGAATAATAATAATTTATATTTATTCCCAATAATCGGACAAATAAATTAATTTAATTTATTCGACTAATGTACAATGTTTATAATATACGATACGTTGTAATAATAATAAAATTGAAGACGGAGTCTTAGAAGTTTCGGCGGAAAAAAGGGCGTAAGGTAAATATAAAATTTTCCCAAAGCCACCTTATCTAGTGTCTAAAAATATTATGCAACATATATATATATATATATATATATATATATATATATATATATATATATATATATATATATATATATATACTTTATTGTACACTACAATCATGAAGTAAATACAGTGAACAAAATATCAAAAAACAAAAGTGTGCACAAAAGTCGGTCTCATCGCTTATTAACGATTTCTTTCAGACAACCTTTGGGTTAGGAAATATGGAAGACTATACAGGGTAGGTGGTGTAAATTTTAAATCTATACTAATATTATAAAGAGGTGTGGAGTTTGTCATTTTGTGACGTTGTAGGGGGTAATCTCTGGATCTACTGAACCGATTTAAATTTGCTAAGCAGATAGTTTAAGAACCCGGGAAGGACATAGGATACTTTTTATCCCGGAAATCATCCCTTAAGGGGGTGAAAATGGGGATAAAAGTTTGTATGTGTAATCAAGCTAGGAACGAACCCAAACGAAGCGAGGGTGAGTCGCTAGTATTATATACAATACATACTACAAAAAAAAAACCTAAAAAATACATATTTAAATTTAAATAATTAATATAAATGTTGTACAATGTCGACTTTTCATTTAGAGAAATGATCTAGAAAATGATTCTTAACAATTTTTTAAAATATTTTTAATGACCTTAAGATTATATTTTGCCTTATTTTTCTAATTTTATTAGTATTCTCCTGAGTGTTATTTTATAGTGTCTCATTTTAAGGATATCGCCAGATTTATACCGAGATACATATTTTTATTTAGTTTATATTGCTATATATGTATGTATCTCATCTGTTCGTTCGTACAACTATCGGGTATTTTATTTATTTATAGATAATTTCATTTGCCTGATAATCGGACCAAAGATTTAACGATTTAACATATATTTTAACGGTTAGTATAGATTTCTCAGAGAGAAATATTTTCCCGCAGTACAAAGTATCCTATATGTTAATTCGGATAACCAGCTATCATCATACCACATTAAAATCTGTCCAGAGGTTTTCTCGTGATGCATTCCTAAACAGACAGACAAAAATTCTAATAACTTTAGATTCGGCCTCTGTATTATAATAATGACTATTTCGATAAGATTTTACATGAAATAACATTCAATGTACAGATTCGACTCAGTAAGAACTTTATTACATGTATATTAGATATAGATTTTTTTCGTTGGACTGTCATTTCCTACAGTTTTATATGAAAAAATAAGTGATACTAAAATTATTTGAAACCACGTGCTTAGTTTTCAAAAAATATTTTTTTAAGCTTTTTAAACCAAGCTTAAAAATATGTTTTAGCTGATAGAATAAAAATATTTTTGACAGCTGCAGTTTATTTTTAATTTTTTTTGTAGAATTAGCATAAATAATATTATAATCTTGTAAGTTTATTTTAATATAGTAGTAGTTTTATCAATTACATGTTAAGTTTTTTTTTTAAATTGGACGTGCTGTTAAATCAGCACAAGGTTTTGCTATTGGTAAACTTGTGTCATTACCTGTAGATTACTTCATACTTTAAAGGCCAAATTAATATTTTACTTTATAAATTGCCACTCGACGAGGCTGTGTTCATGTGCTATTTTATAGCCCCACTGAGTACAGTACAAGCTTTTTTGGTCGATACTTTGACTGGGTTCTTAATAATTGTGAAGATTGATAGCGTGCACACTACACCGATTTAGTATTGATTTACGAAGGAAAATATACAACTAAACTTTTGGATAACTTTTTAAGACCTCGATACTATAGTGTGGCATTTCCACGTGTGCACACTGTTCGATAATTTGCTTGGTCATTCTAGCCGTAACGTTCGTAAATCGAATGTAATTGATTGCATAGCAGCTCCGTGGCCTTGCGTAAATAGAATAACAGTTTTAGTGTTTCGATAACCATAAGAAATTAAATTTAAAATTAAAAAAATCCCGACCATCATGGATCGATTATCATCAAACATAGCTAAGAACACTCCCGACTAATTAACCATTCAAACAAAATCAGAATCGGTTCATCCGTTCGGGAGCTACGATGCCACAGACAGACACACACACACATAGATACGTCAAACTTATAACACCCCGTCGTTTTTGCGTCGGGGGTTAGTAAAAAAAACATAACTAATCTAGCTTTAAAAAAGAACCAATAAAAAGAATATAGAACCAATTTAATTCACATATAGATTACTTTCCCTGAGGTAAATATGCAAGTGAGAAAAATTAACAATGAAATCTACACTTTCTTTATAACAATAACAAAAACATGGGAATAGAGGAGGAATAGGCACTACTTAACTTATACTTACTTCTAGTTATTAGCGAATATAACCTACAATGTTATTTTCTAATTAATATATAATTTTATATTTATATGTATGTTATTAATAAATGAATTATTTTTGCATTGTACTGTAAACAATTAATATATATATATACTTATATATATATATATATATATATATATATATATATATATATATATATACATATATACATATATTATAATGAATACTGATCTTTTTTTTATTTTAAGCAACATTAACAACGTTAAAATGGCTTCAAAAAAGAAAAAGTTCTAAATTCATGAGTATATTTTTTGTATGTATATTATGCAATGTATTATTTGTCTACACTGTAAGCCGATTTTTTATTGACCCAGAGAATATTCCTAATCTACACATATAATAAAAATGTAACTGATCGCTATCTGCACATGGAAGTTATTTAAGAAAAACTATTATTGGGGACTTTCTTAACGCGATAGAACCCAAAATAATGATTTTTAAAATGTTTGTCTGTGCGTTTGCAGGCGCTAATCTCAGAAACTGCATTGTGGTAAGCTTCATTTAAGTAGTATTTGTTTTATTGCAATCGACATAAAACAAATACTAACCTAACCTACCCAGTTTTCACTTATAACTAACACAAATAAGAAAAACTAAACTAAAAAATTAGAAAAAGAAACTTCGAGTAGAATTATTTATAAAAAAATATAGAGAAAAGCCTTAAGTACAATCATATTACTCATTACTGTACAAAGTTTGATCAAAGTTTATACAGTAGATAATCTATTTATATTATTCATCTAGATGGACACACGCATTAAAAGATTAGTATACCAGAGACATATAAGTAAATACACATACTGCAATTTGTTCAACGTAGAAAGATCATCTCCGAACATTGGATTTTTTAAAATGTAAAAATTCAAAATATGAATTCCGTTATAAAGACATACATATAAGTTAAATATTTCAACCTACCATATTTGAGCGTACTAAGTCTCCGCATCTGTTTTACTACATTAAGATTACTATAAATTAAATAAGCAGATGATAAGAATAATCTATTATTAATTTATGTAAATGTCATATTTAGTAAAGCTATATAAAACAAAATCGGCTTTGTTATAACACCTATAACTCGCGAACTGCTGGACCGATTTTTATGATCTTTAATTTGTTGGATTTGTCTCCGTCCCGAATAACAGAATAACTATTGAAATTGAAACATCGGAAAAAGTCACGAAAAAAATTACATGGCTAACGCTGGCTAATAACTATTTATATCTATTTAAAACGTACCTAGGGACGAACCCGAGGAAATGAGGGCGAGCCGCTAGTTAATTGATAAAATAATACTTACTCATCATACGTTTTTCCTTTAAATGGACCAGAAACCACATAGTCAATAATATCAGAGACCACAGTATCATAAGATGCTATTTCATCCGCTAACGCACCAAGATTGCACGATTTTAATTCCGAGTAAGATTTCTTCTTAGGCACACCTTGCACTTGGGCTAATGATATCAAAAGTAAACTTACTTCTAAAACAATAACAAACATATTTAGTGATTGCTTTATCTCTATGAACTCAATACGTGTATTCTCCAGAAGAAATTCTAGTCAAATGGCCAATGAGTCTATTTAAAATTGATACATGGTAAACGAAACAGCCTATATGGCCTTGTAGTAGGACTGTAGTAATTTTATTATAGGTTGAAGAAATAAATAAACAAATATATAAAGCGATTATTTATACAAATATTAGATATCTAGAAACATATTTGAAAAAGATAATTGGTCTGATGACCTGATAAGACAAATTGACAGTCAAGGCATTGTAAGTTGGGGTGTGGTGTATAATTTTTTATGAAAAAAAAAAATGGATATCTAAATATATTCAAAAACAAAACAAATATATTATCATGTACAGTATAAAATTTATTATTCACAAAATATCACCAATAACACTTACATATTACATATATAGTTATTATTTTATTTATTTATCGTTATCACAAACTTAAATAAACACAAAAAAATGGTAATACCTAACGTTTCCAAACAAAATATCAAGACGATAAAAGCTATAATATGTTATTAAATGTAACAATCTTGTTTTTGCACATGAATCAGCAAAATTGTTATACATAACTTCATTCGTTATGTATACGTTCAATTGCGAAACCGCTATTGCGTTTGCTATTCATAAAGCATTACATGATTACAATAACATGACGTTAAAATGGTCGACGGTAAGAATAGACCGTATCCGCTATGCTGCATATACTACCTATATATCAAAACAAGGTTTAGATAGGGCTCTACCATAGAGAATTT
Source organism: Brenthis daphne (assembly GCA_947093115.1). Taxonomy (NCBI): domain Eukaryota; kingdom Metazoa; phylum Arthropoda; class Insecta; order Lepidoptera; family Nymphalidae; genus Brenthis; species Brenthis daphne. The sequence continues at coordinate 22,002,427 of OX352481.1, forward strand.
TAAACTAGAATCTAGACTTAGTATTATATTTTTCATATTTCAATAGTATTATTATTAGTTTTATGTATCTTAATTTATATTATCTATTACATATAAGTAAGTAGAAATGGCATGGAGAGAACACGTTCTTTCTAGTATTTTATATGGCTATTTTCCTTATTTAAAGTAGTTGAAAAAATATTTTTCTTGTAGTGCTCTGAACGTAAGAAGTTACTATTGAATTAAAACTATTTTTTAGTTAAAACATAGTAATTATAATCACAGTTAGTACTTAATATTGTAAAATGTTCCATAGAACCGTTGAAAATATTGGTTTTTATTTTATTATGCGAACCACTCTACGCATACATAAGAACGATTAAGGATCAAGGTTATACGACGGAATTTAGAAGGAGAGATTAACAGCAGAGTAAAATAACACAGTTCACACTGAATGACGTTTAATCTGTGCGTTATAAATAGAAGTGAATCAGCTGGATTTCTTTGATAAAAACTAAAAATAATCATTAATGATAAAGATTTGAATAAATAGTATAGTGGTGATAGCTTCTGATAGTGCAGTACAAAGTGTTTAAAAAAAATGCAGTATCTAAAAAGATCTATTACATACGTTCGTCTTGTTAAAAATAGTTTCCATATGAGGTAAGTCACTAAAATATAACTTTTTAAATTTTTGCTTTCCATATAATAATGATACTACGGACTCAACACGTGTAATCGTAAATCATTAAATTTAATTAATTTCTAATAAGTTTTTTTTTCATACGAATACACTCGTGATGCGTTTAAGTCCAGTAATGTCAATATTATACAAGTCACTAAAATATTTGATAAAAATGAAAGCTTTTTTGCGTTTTTAAGTATATTGTAATAAAATATTAAATTTTTTGACATTGATTTTATTATGTATCGATTTTTTTTTAGGCAGTTTTGCTATTTTATTTTAGCAGGCGTACTGAAATTTTGATCTACGTATTGAAATAATTGTAATTATTAATTTTTTCAATCTTTTTTTTATTTTCACTGCTATACGTATAAAATAAATTATATAATTTAAATAACTAACTATACATTTTATGTACCTGAAAATTTGCAAAACAGCTGAACAGATAGATTCAAACGAGAATTTTAATGGCAAGTAGAAATTTCAGGCAAGAGTGACATTGGTGACTTAAAATACCCCGTGGGATAAGAGATTGTCATTATCTTCAATGCTAGCTAGATTACTTAATCTAAAGTAAAATTACCTTACGTATATCTAAATGATATGCTATCACTGTCTGTAGCCTTATGATCTTAGGTTTAATTTTGGATCGAACCCGCGACGTCTTCTCTTCGTTTGGCCAAATGACCAGGCAGGTTTTTTCATTAAAAAGCTCAAAGGCTGAGCTTCAATGCGGTTTTTTAATTTAGATACTAGTCCCGTAATCAGGTGTGTCGTAGTAGTGACTGTCTCGTAGATCTAGCGGCTAGCTTTTGTGGCTATAGATTCAGAGGTCGTAGGTTCGACTCCAGTAACCAGCCAAGTACACTCATTAGTAATTGTTGTGTTGTGTTTAATATACATATTACATACCTATAGAGGGATACAATGAATATAATTTATATAATTGTAGAATAAAGAAAATGTACGAAAAACTAATTACACTCATTTCAATTAAGTATGCTTAAAATTTTATTTTTAAAACTACCGGGGCTATCATGCAAGATGTCAATTTCCTTTATTTTTACGATATATCATTGTATATCATTGTTGTATCTACGGGCTAATCTATTTATAGGCATATTCCTTCCTAAGTTGGTCCTATGCCTCTTAGTACGAAAGAGAAGGCCTTGTTTCCTTGGAATTCTTTCGGGTATATTAAAGTCGATTTATTTTATTGACAATACGAGTATGTGTCAATATTTTGGTAATAAAATTTAAAAGATTAATGAGCTCTTTGTTTAATGTATGAATGTTTTAAAAATTAATATATTCCTCTGTAAATATTGTTATCTGTATTGATATTAATTTAACTATAATTTATATATGTACCATCATTTTAGATCTGCATCAACTTTAAATAATGAAACGTTTGACGACACTAATTTGAAGTCATGGCAAGAAATTCCTGGCCCACCATCATTTCCCCTAATTGGACAGTTGTTGACTTTCTTACCAGGAGGTATTTTTTAAGTATCAATCTATCTAGAATAAATTTAATATAGGATTAAATTAAAATTAATATTACTATTATAGGCAGTGGTAGCCCAGTGGTAACGCGCTCGCTTGGGAAACCGAGTGAAGCGGGTTCAAATCCCAGGTCTCGCACCTCTGATATTTTCATGTGTGAATCATTTCTAACATGACCACTTGCCTTACGGTGAAGGAAAACATCGTGAGGAAACCTGTATGTCTGAGAGAACCTAGTAAGTTTTCGAAAGACATGTGAAGTCCGCCAACCCGCACTTGGCCAGCGTGGTGGACTATGGCCTGATCTCCCTCGTATTGAAGGGAGGCCCGTGCCCAGCAGTGGGACGACAAAAAGGGCTGAATACATACATACAATTACTATTATTACAACACTAAACTACGTCTAATTTTTTTTAGACTTTAATTTATTAAAGGCTGTATAAAATGTTTGTTATGTTTTTATTTAAATCATCTTTGACTAGTTCAAAGACTTTATAAGTGAATCCTCAAAACGCGAAAATATCACGTATATTTTTTTATTTTATCTTTAAATGATTTTGTTAATTTTTTATCTATTATGTTACAAGGTATGCTGTATAATAAAAATGAGGAATTGCCAGAGATCTTGTACAAAACTTATGGTCCTATAGTTAAATTGCAAGGCACTTTCGGATCCTTTCCAATGATATTTCTATATGATCCCGAAACTGCAATTCAAGTAAGTACTACGCAGTAAAAATAAATTTTATCTTTTAATAAGCGTTATGCCAAAAATAAGATATAACCATTTCCAAGAGTTTAAAAACTCATCACTTGTATATCACGCAACTTTTTAGAATTGTTAAAATGTTATTAGAATGAATAAATATTATTATTTCAGATTTTTCGAAATGAAAACTGGACTCCAAACCGCCCCGGATTTCAATCACTGGAATATTTTAGAAAGGTTTACAGTAGACGGGGCTCTCCTTCTGATGCATCGACTGGTCTGATAACTGAGTGAGATATTTTTAAATACAAGTACATATTATTTACTAGCGACTCCTCCTCGCTTCGTTCGGGTTCGTCCATAGGTGATTCTTTAAATCGATATAACCTTTTTATTTATAGACTGATTAAAATGGAACAAATATTAAATTTTAAGTGCAGCTAACTAAAATACATCGAAAATCGCATCTAAATCGGCTAAGCCATTCTGAGATTAGCGCACTCAAACACACAGACAAACAGACAGGCAGACAAAAATGCTAAAAATTATTGTTTTGAATTCTATTGCGTTAATAAAGACCTCCAATAATACAGTACAGACAGCGATCAGTTACAATTTTATTACATGTATAGATTATAAACAACTTTTAAAAATAACGAAAGGTAGTTGAAACTTATGGTTTATCTAATTGGGATTTATCAATATTTATAAGTCAATATTTCTTCTTCATTATTATTACTACCACTGTCTTATTTGATTGGAATCTGATAGTATTGCAATCAACAGTGTCAGATTTCTGTTAGTAAGTAAAATCTTATATATCAGACTAAAATTTTAGTAGTACCCTTAGAATTAAATTACAGGTAAAAGTTTCTCTTACTGATTTTTCCAGACATGGTGAAACATGGCGAAAATTTAGAACGGTAGTTAATCCAGTGATGCTACAACCGAAAACTATTAAACTATATAAAGAAGCTTTGACAGAAGTAGCAGAAGATATGATAAAAAGGTCTATATAATATAAGAAAAGCTGGAAAATTTATTTTAGTTAAATAAAAACAAGATGTTTTTTTGTAGAATGAAAACAAAGCGAAATGAGAAAAATATGATAGATGGTAAATTTGATATAGAGATGAATTTGTGGGCATTGGAATCGATTGGAATTGTTGCACTTGGACGCCGGCTTAATTGTTTCGATTCTAATCTTCCCGAAGAATCTCCTGTTAGAAAATTGATTCAGTCTGTTAGCGATGTTCTAAATATTGCAGAAAAATTAGACTTCCGACCGAGCCTTTGGCGTTATTTTCCAACACGCACATTTAAAAAAGCTATGAGATGTTATGATGAGCATGTTAAGTAAGTTTTTAATAATTTGCCACTAAATAATTCGAAACTAGCTTTTCATTTACACTGGGATCTATCTTTTTACAGGCTTAATAAATATTTCATAAATGAAGCAATGGAACAACTAAAACTAAAAGAAAAGAATAAAAATGACGAAGAAAAGGGCGTGCTTGAAAAGTTGCTTGATATAGATCCTGAAATTGCAGTGATTATGGCTAGCGACATGTTACTTGCTGGTGTCGATACGGTATAACTAATTTATACTTATTTTTATTTATTTATTTAATAAGGTATGTTATTAGTTATTACATGTTATTGAAAATTAATTTAAATTAAATCAATAATATAGAGCACAGTTATGTATAATCGTTTTAAAGCAAACACAACGTCAACATTTTTGGTAGTTCGGTTATACGATTATTAAAATAAAAACTAATATATAATATACATTTTAACGTATTTAGTTCTAACATAGTCTATCATATAATAAAATTGTAACTGAGCCGAATCTGTACACGAAATATTTTTTGGAAAATTTCATTGAAATAGACATTATTATCGATACAGAGGCCGAATCTATAGTTTTTAGAATTTTTGTCTGTCTGTCTGTTACCGCATCATAGAAAACCCACTGGAAGAATTTTGATGAAATTTGGTATATCTGGTTATCCGGGTCAACACATAGAATACTTTTTACAACGGAAAATGTCTTATTTCTGAAAAAAAATACAAAAACTGCAATGTAAGAGTATACTAATATGTCAAACCTAAGAATTTGATTTTTGGTCATTTGAAAACGGGCGGACCCGTGGGCAATGCTAGTCTATACATATAATAAAATTCTAATTAAGCCGAATCTGTACATGAAATATTTTTTGGAAAATCTTATTGTTATCTAGTGATTTTTCTGTGATGCGGTAACAGACAGACAGACAGGCAGACAAAAATTCTAAAAACTATAGATTCGGCCTCTGTATCGATAATAATGTTTATTTGAAAAAATATTTAATGTACAGATTCGGCTTAGTTACAATTTTATTATATGTATAGATTAGTATAGATATTAAGTTCTTGACTTGTTAAGGACGCACGAATTTGCCGCAAATCGTCTCGCACGAGTTCATAATCGAGTCGGCGTGTTACTGTACTCGCTTATCGCGTCCACAAGTATTTTGCGACTTTTCGTTCTTAGACTCCGGATGTTGTTAGATATACATTTCTTATATTTCTTATTACTTCGGGATATGTATTTATATTTTTCGTTTAAAAACTAAATCTCCACAAATCTAAATTAAAATTTATAAAGGCATCAGGACAGTTAAATATAATAAAATATGAATATAAGCATAGGTACTTATTATTTAATTATTGCATTCATGTTTTTTTTACAGACTGCAAATTCTGTCATAGCAGCTTTATATCAACTAGCGAATAACCAGGAAAAACAAAATAAATTAAGGGAAGAGATATTGTCAAAATCAGAAAAAAGACCATATCTCAGAGCTTGTGTTAAGGAAACAATCAGGTTAATGCCAGTAGTCGGAGGTAATTTCAGAAAGACCACCAAGGAATATAACGCTCTGGGATATAAAATTCCGAAAGATGTGAGATATATTTTAGAATTAACAATGTTAAGTTATTGATGAATGATATTTGACATTTTTTATCTTTTTTGATAAAAACTCTAACCGATTACGTCAAAAATACGAACCGTTTTCGGTTCGTATTTTTGACGTAATCGGTTAGAGTTATATTATATATTTTTTTAAGAAACAAGAAAATATTCTCGATTCTATTGAACATTTTATTACATTAATTAAGTTATTAATTAAAGAGTTTTTTGAAGTGAAACTTCTAGAAGTGTGCAGTGAGAGGGGAAAAAATGATTTGCGTTACGATTTTTGTAACGAAAACGGTACGTTATGGTAGTGAATAAATAGTCAAGTAAAAATTATTTAATCTCTTGTATGGATATTTCACAGAATAGATAAAAATAAATAAAAATAGATATTTATAAAAAAAAATATTTTTAAATGAGCGATGGAATCATACCAAATGAATAAATATAAGTTTTTTCACTAAAAATAAATGTAGGAAAACAAATTTTGTTTGAGTATAATTTGGTATAATTTTTTGAATCATTACAACATTTGATTGAAAATTAAAATTTATCTTTACACCATCTGTACTAAGTGAACAATAAAATACTGTTTTCTTTTTTATATCGATAAATAAATATTTTTGTTAGTATTTCTCCTATCCTAATTATTTAAAATATAATTTGAATTTCGTAAAAATTATATATATATATATATATATATATATATATATATATATATATATATATGTATATATGTATATAGTTTCAGTTCATGCGCGTGTACATATTGATACAAGGACACGGACTCTTTAATTTCTTTTACTAGATATTTCATTTAAAGTCTATATACTTATTATAGGTATTTATTTTGTAATTTTATTTCCAGATGTTTTTAATAGTTGCAAATCAATATATGTGTTTAATGGAAGAACATTTTCCCCGACCTACTGAGTTTATTCCAGAGAGATGGATCGTTGATAAGAACGATCCCTTATATTATGGTAATACGCATCCATTTGTATATGGACCTTTTGGATACGGCGTAAGAAGTTGTATAGGTATAATATATATTTTTTAACATTATTATTTATTACCTACACTACTATTATAAAGAGGAAAGATATGTATTTTTGTATGTTTGTAACGAATAAACTAAAAAACTACTGAACCGATTTAGATGAAATTTGGTAAGAAGATAGTTTGAGATCCAGAGAAGGACATAAAATACTTTTTATTCCGGAAATCTACTCTTAAGAGGGTGAAAATGGGGATGAAAGTTTGTTTGGGGAATCAACCTATGGACAAGCCCGAACGAAGCGATGGTTAGTCGCTAGTCTAATATAAAATTACAGGTTATTCAGATTATTCAGATACCAATATTCATTATCATAAGCACTAATCTCAAATATATAGAAAGGTTATGTCAGAATTCCATATATGTATTTTAAGTAACTATATTATGTATAAACATATAAATGAACATATTATTCACCTTTAGGTCCACAGCTTATAAAATGAAATGGACATATTTTTTTTCTACAACTTAAAGTTTTTAGTATAAAGTAGGTATTTTTTCTATTTTTATTCACACGCGTATCTTTGAGGCCAAAAATGATGAACATCGATATTACACAGTAACAAATTGTGATAAATAGTCCGAATATTTTTGTTGTTTGTTTGTCATTTTTTTTTTAATTTGATGGTGAATGCAGAATGAGGATAGTCGGTTTTTTCATATACTTTAAATCTAATTTAAGCATCTAATTTAAGTTTTTATTACTCTTTAGGTCGACGAATAGCCGAATTGGAAATAGACACATTTGTTTCTAAGGTAATAGAAAACTTCCACGTAGAATGGTTCGGAGAGCCGCTAAAGACTAAAGCGAATACACTAAACTATTTAATTGGACCGTATAATTTTATTTTTAAAGATGTTTAATAGTGAAATCACTTGAGTTAATATACTTGTGGATAATAAGATCTTTCATTTGAGGTTTTATAATAAATAAATAAGATTTTTATTATGATTTAATATTTTTAAATTTCATATTTATAAATAAATGAATAAAATAAAATATTAAAAAATATTTGTGTTTTAATTAAATGCTCCATAAAAACAATACAGGCGAGACTTGTGTTATGGATACCAGATAGTTGATACACTGCACATATATAACTTTTAATACATACATATTATAAATATAAACAACCGTGACTGGAGTACAAACCTTCGTGGTCATCACACAAATGAATGTCCCCAGCGGGACTCGAACCCGAGACCGCTGGCACAGCAAGTAAGGTCACTACAAACTGAGCCAATCATGCCGTCAAGTTTTTATTAGTTATTTAAAACAAAACGTTAAAATCAGTAATAACCTATAATAAAAATATACACGTCAGAATAATAATTATTTACCCAATTTACATCCAGGTGAAAAAAGAACATTCGCTGAATAAGAAATTATATACAAGAGAATTCATATGAAAACTAAATTAACAAACCGAGTGACAGGCATCTTTTTATATATATAAATATATATATATATATATATATATATATATATAATAATATATAAATGAATCCCTATTTCCCTAGGTCACGCCATCACGCTTGAACGGCTGGACCGATTTAACATTTTTTTGTTGTGTTTGTTATTGTCAGGAGAAGGTTCTTATGAAAGAAAAAATTGAAAAATTAACGAAAAAAAAATTAAAATGGCTAACGCTGGCTAATAACTATTTATATTTATTTACTTGGCTTGGCTAATAACTATTTATATATAACGACGAACCCGAGCGAAGCGAGGGTGAGCAGCTAGTTCTTTATAAATGCTATATTATTATTTATATGACATTTAATAATACAAAACATACATACATATAAATACTTTTTACTGAGAAATTAAAAAAAATAATAAGCAGATTTTTTTTTTCATACATGTATTTTCTTTCATGATCTATATGTAAGCTGTCCTTCGACCGCATTGCATTGTTTGTTTATTCAACGTTTTGGCTGATATGCATAGTAATTATTGTTAGAACAGAGACCTTCTGTGTGGTATTAGGATTTGTATAAGTTGATTGGAATAAGGGTCAAAAATAATGAAATCTCATATTGAGCATACATAGTAACAAATTGTGTTAAATTGTCCATGATATAGTCCATATGCAGCGTATTAATGGTAGCACTAAAGTAAGTCATTTTATATTTATTATCTCTACATATAATAAAATTGTAACTAAGCCGAATCTGTACATTAAATAATTTTTAGAAAATCTTATTGAAATAAACATTATTATCATACAGAGGCCGAATCTATAGTTAAATCTATACTAAACTTTAAAACGTAAGAAGGGACGAACCCGAGCGAAGCGACGGTGAGTCGCTAGTGAAAGATAAATTTAGAAATTCATCGAAAGATAAATTTAGATTTTTTGTAAGAGATTTCTTAAGGTGACATCCATTTTGTCGGCTAGGCTAGGAAATAAAATTGGACTTGAACGAAAAATGTACTATAGAAATGAAAATACAGTATTTAAGAAATACCCTTCTTGGCAAGGTGAGAATTTAGATCATAATTTGTTAGCACAGTCTAAAAATATTTTAATTTTTTCCTCTACTACAGTAACGGGACGCGAAATCATAAATCAAGCACCAAGAAGGTAATAGGATTCTTTTCGGTAATTTTAATATTCGGGGTATTTTTTTTGAAAATGACCCTTGCCAGAGAAATCTATACATAGAAATATTGTCAGAGAAAAAAAATCTCAGTTTTTTTGTTGTGTAATAATCAAGTTTAGTATTATTTCATAAATTTTCTGCTGGCAGTTGTGCTAGTCTGATTTATAAAAACAACTTTTCAATTTAATTAGTCCCACTAGATGATATGATTAAACAAATTCTTCGAGTTTAAATTAATTTATCTGCTTTTTATAATGCTTCAGTTATAAACACTCATATCTTCGTTGTTTTACAGTATTCTTTTGTATTTGTAGACTAAATAAAACAAAACGTGGGTGAAATCGTAGGTATCATTCAGGATGTCATTGTATCTTTCTTTTAAGCGGCAATGGAGCAATGAATTACAGGGTTTTTATGCACAATTACTTCAGTACCTAAAGAGGCTCTCATGGGAATATGTTTGCTGGAAAAAGTGGCGTGTGGCTCACCTAAGCGAGGTGAGGCCGTGACATGAGTAAAAATATTTTACAATAAAAAAGTCTTCATTATTATTGTAAGAATATCTATATGAAAATAAGAAAGTCGAAATTCTTTTTTTTTATTAATCTATTTGGCATTTTAATAAAACTATCTTTTCGGATTTTTTCGCGGATTCATTTTCCGAAAGACTCTCCCGTGACCATGATAGCTGTAAAGTATTTGAAACGTCAGGAACCAAAAGTCAAAATAAATTGGTGAAAAAATCTGAAAACACAGATTTATTTAATCTAGCATTAACTATAGGTTCGGCCTCTGTTAGCGATAATAATGTCTATTTCAATAAGATTTTCTAAAAAATATTTAATGTACAGATTTGACTTAGTTAGAATTTTATTATATGTACAGATGTCAAACATTCGCGTAAGTCTAAAAAAGTACTATTTGGCATAATAATTACAAGAATAACAATATATACAAAGTACCTTTTCTTAGGTCATTTATGCTATTATTTGATTAGTACACTCCTAATTAATAAACGTAAAACATAGTGTCAAAATATTAACTTCAATATGCACATTTTGCATATAATTGCAATATTAAAAAAAAAAACAAATAAAAAGTTTCTTCTCCTGTAATAACACCTAGGAAATATGTAACTACAAACAAAACCCACCGTACATTCACTAATAGTTAGAATCGCGTGCAAGCGACTTATACTAGAAAAGGTAAGCCTCGACCTTGGTATTACCTTGATATTACATATCACCTTAATGTCAACGAGACAACAATTTGTTTCGATTTGCTTTTCTTATTATAGCGCACTGTAAAATTCTTAGTATCATTCTTAGAGCCGCAATATAATAATTTTTAAATCTAACGATATATATAACTTTGAATATTTCTCTCTAATGGCCTTAGTATAATCTTAAGGGCTTTTAGTACACTCTACTACGTGTATAGTTTGCAGACCGGATATTGTAGGAATAAGTATATGAGATTTATTTCTTATAAGTTTCAAGAAAACGTGAATGACAAAATCTGAAACGATCGAATAACGAGGAATTAAAAAATGTTACTGTTCGCTGGGTAGGGATTTTTTAGTTCCCTCCCAACGTGCCTTCACCTTGTCGTGGTGGGGGGGCTCAGTAGTGCCCGCCGGGCACTGCCCGGCAATCCAACCGGGCGCGAAACTAAGAAACGCACAGGGAGGTGGCCCACCTCGGTGGGCGGTGTACCGTGCGGGTGGCTCCTGGTACTTCTCTGATAGCAGAGTGGACCTTGGAGCAACCCCATGGTTGTTGTGGTCTGCTTTGGCAGACCTAACGTCGGGGCGTCGTAGTTGAGTGCGTAGTTATCCTGCGACACCCCATTAAGGGGAAGGTTTTGTTGGGTTTTAGTGGGTAGTACTGGCTTTTCGAGCCGGTGAGTCCCATATAACCACCTGTATTATACCAGGTGGAATGCGTAAATGCATTTCCCAACATGAAAAAAATATGATTTTTTTTTTAGTTCCTCATAATAATTATGAATAATCTATTTTTTTACTTAATACAATTGTCGTACTAGTCGTACAGCAGCTAAATCTGAAACTACCCTCTTGAATTAACCATCTTCTTACATAGAAAAATGAAAAGAAAGTATATTTTATTATTAAATACTTCAGTAAGGAGCTTATGAATTTAATCATCACATCTGGGTTATATAACATAATGAGGTTTAGATTAATTTCAGACGTATAATGCTAAATACCATTTCGTGCGTAACGTGCTTGATTAAGAAATGGCTAAATTAGTTTAATTAACTTAAAATATCACCGAATGTGATAAGATCTAATTCAAAACATAATATATAATGTTAATTATTATTTGATTGATATATTTTTTATTGCTTTTACTATTATTTATTTTGTAACGAAATCTTACTTCGAGCACTTGTATGTTTTAATCGCTTGAGCCTATAGCAAAAGTTCTGTGTTTCCTTTGTTACCAGTCCAGTCGCGTTATAAATTTATAAAAAGTTATATATATATATATATATATATACATAAATATTACTATTTGTATCATAATGTTATAAATAGAAATAATTACTTAACTAGAAATTTAGTTCTTTCAATTTTCTTGTAAATTATGATCTTAGTTCAGCGCTTCTTAGTTCGGCAATGTCGCCATTTTATGTATAGAATGGGTAAGATATGACAAATATTGATCTATAAAATTAAATTACTGTACGCTATACAGTATGTTATTCATTATATGAACTGGTTGACTCTGAAAGCTAAGCTGCAAATAGCTGCGCAATATTACTATCAAATCAGGAAAGTGAATGCATGAAAAGTATCTTTTGATACGCGGATGCTTTCAATAGAGCGACTCAGTTGTAATAGGTGTACTACCAAAATGTCAAATCGAAGAAACCAATCTGGAAGCTCACATCTCATACCAATTATGCCAGAATGTCATACTAAAATAAACTGAGAGCATAAAGAGACGAAGAGACACAACTACTCTTAAAGTTCCGTAAAATTGCTATGAGGCCTCATCTAACCTGAATAATTATCTTAAATCTGAAACTAGAACTTTTTATTTTTATCAAAACAAAAAAGAAATTACGAAACGATACGACAAAATAACACCAAAACTCAAAAAAAAAGACTCAGATAGAAAGTCTATGATACTCGCATACTTACTATAAAACAATCAAATAGCGTTCTATATTTTTAAGCCCACTAAGATACTAGTAAGTTCTTAGGAATATTTTTTTTCTGTTTAGAAATTTATTAATTAAGAGTTCAAAAGCATAAGACATAAAAAGTGCTAATAATGGAAAATGCATTAAATTTTGATACATCACTCTGAAGTCACTGTAAAGTGGTGCTAATGGAAATATTGTGACATCACTACATATTATATAACAAAAAATAAAAACCGACTTCCAGGCACTAAAATGTAAAAAATAACTAAACGGAGGTTTTCATTTAGAATAGATACCTAATCAGATATTTTCGAAGTCGGTGCCAGCCTACAATATTTTAAGATATGAATATCTAACAGGTAAATATGTATGTATTTTACGTTTTGAAATACATTAGATTTGAAAATATCTGATTTTTATTTTTTATTTTTTGTTAAAAAGTTTTTATTTTTCCATTTTTAGTGTAGACGTAATAAGCAGGTAATTTGTAAGAAGAAAGTTTTTAATAACATATTCGATTAAGCAATTTATTTAAAAAAAATATATGTATTGTTGATTTTTTTTAAAACCGCTCGACCGATTTCGATAAAAAAATTTATGGGACCATCTGGGAAGTATACCCTTTGAAATAAAAAAAAATTCCAAATCGGTTCAGGCGTCTTCGAGTAATCGGTGAACATACATAAAAAAAGAAAGAAAGAGATACCGACGAATTGATAACCTCCTCCTTTTTGGAAGTCGGTTAAAAATAAAGTTCCCCGCCGCGACTATCTGTCTGTATGTCTGTCTGAACGACGTAATAAGGTTTATTACCGAATAGATTTTCATAAGATTTTTACCAATAGATGGCGTGATTTATAAGGAAGGTTTAGGTGTATAATTCATTATGGTTTTGTGTAAATTAGTTGAAATGTAACCATGATTGTCGAAGATGTCGGAAAAAAATTGCCACCTGTGATGTTGGAGCTTTATTAGCGTGCGCCGCGTAAACTAATAAAGTAATATGAAAATAATATATATATTACAGAATTATTCCTCTTAAAAAGATCTTCCTATTAAACAGTAGAAACACTACGTGCACGTACCTAAGAACGCACCCGAGCGAAGCGAGAGTAAGTCACAAGTTTATTATAAACTAGCGAATCACCCTCGCTTCGCTCGGATTCGTCCCTAACTTGAATGCCCATACAAAATTTCATCCCGATTTTCGCCCCATTAAGGGATGATTTTCGGGATAAAAAGTATTCTATGTCCTTCCCAGGGTCTCAAACTATCTACTTACAAAATTTCACCTAAATCCATTCAGTAGATCTAGAGACTACCCCCTACAACGTTATAATCTCACAAACTTTATCTCTTTATAATATTAGTATAGATAAATACTCCGCAGATAATCGCATTATTAACTTAAATTTTAACAAATAGTAACAATGGTGTAAAGTGTTGTTTTCATATTATACATTGTCTTTATCTATCGTAATCATACCCACGAATTGTCCCGTTAAAATTATCTGAGCAATCCTAACTTTATGATATAAATAAAACAAAAGCAAAACAAAAAAGCAAGCAACAAAAGGTTCTGTACGCAGTAAATTATCCGTTAACTAAATTAGTTTTAAGCCGTCTGTGCTTCGTAATCATAAACTAATTAGGGCACCATCCTACATACGATACCAATTTTAGGAAGTTTAATTTGATTATTATAGCCCAAAATAAATAAATTCTCACATTTAAGTAATTAGAAATTTATTGAACAGACCTAAGATATTTCTAATGTGTTTAAGCTTCGAACTTTGTGTTTTGTAAATACTGGTAATATACAAAAATACGCCAAAAGTATTTAATACTTATCAAAAAATAAAAACAAATCTACTGTAACAAAAAAATCTACTTTAACCTCTTTTAAATTCATGGTGGATACTTATTACCTACATAAATGATGAAGCTTTAATAATAATAATAATAATTTGTAATACTTCTACAATTTCATAATAGTTGAAATATCCTCGAATGATATGTATTGATTCGTATATTTAATGCTGCTTCGGTCATATTGCATAGTTTTTCGGGAAATAATTGGAGAATTTGATCGTTCTTGCTCAATACCCATAGGTCTATCTAGGTAAATATCGCTTGAAAGCTCTTAAAATTCTTGAAGTAAAGGCAGCGATTTATAAAAGCACAATGCGCAAATTTTATATTCAACTCGTGGGCTATTACACGTAACCTCCGTTCACGTAAGTGGGTTATTCTGTTTAAATTACAAGTAAAATAAAATGGAGGGTGAATAAATGAAACAATTTCATGATGAGTGTCGCTTTATCCGGAAATTTTTCTCTATGTCGACATATGTATTTGACGACTCGTTTGGCTCAGTTTGTAGTGACCCTACTTGCTGTGCCAGTGGTCGCGGGTTTGAGTCCCGCTGGGGGCATTCATTTGTGTGATGAGCACGAATGTATGTACTCCAGTCATGGGTGTTTATATTTTGTATGTATTTAAAATTATATATGTGTAGTGTATCAACTATCTGGTATCCATAACACAAGCCTCGTAGCTTACCATGGAAGTAGATGGTGCTGTGTGTTAATGTCCCAACAAAAAAAAAACAAAGAAAAAATATATGTAAGACAATTCAGAACTAGAATTACATAGAAACAAACAGCTTTACAAGTATATAATATGAAAGTAATACCTAAAAAATAGAAAATATAAATAAGTATGTACATAATATTATTATCTTTAAACGACGCCTTTGGATGATATTAATTCGAATCTTAGACTATAACCAGTCGCAGAATTTATTTGGCTTTTTTGAAATTCCTCATACTTTAAGTAGAGGAACTTTTTTGTTTTTGGTTTTTATTGTTCATTGACCTTTTACTATACTGATATTTTAAGGAACCATGAAAACTCATATTTTCATGCATCATCGATCAAAATTCACGTAATTCGGGGAAAAAAGTAATTAGAAATTTTACCTACATACAAGTACATGTGTTCTTTTTTTTTATGGGACTAAGGGGGCAAACGGGCAGGAGGCTCACCTGATGGAAAGTGACCACCGCCGCCCATGGACATCTGCAACACCGCAGGGCTTGCAGATGTCCATGTGTTCTTAGTTGTGTCTTCGATAAAATGGCATTCTGTAATTGCTATCGCTAATGGCATACATTTTTTAAGTTCTATTATATCAACAATTGAAAATTACCTTTTCTTATAGCAGAAATATATTATCGCTAGAAGTTTAATAATAGTCACGATCAAAAAATTTAATTGAATAAAAGTAATTTTAAAGATCGATAGGTTTTGAGATCCGCCCTGACGACTAATATTATAAATTCTAAGACTGATTTTAAATTGAAGCTTTTGATTATTTTCACTATATTATTTTCAACATCAATATCAATACTTTAAGGCAGCAAAGGTAGTGGTAGCCCAGTGGTAACGCGCTCGCTTGGGGAACCGAGTTAAGCGGGTTCAAATCCCGGGTCTCGCACCTCTGTTATTTTCATGTGCGAATCATTTCTAACTTGATTACCGTTTGCCTTACGGGGAAGGCAAAACATCGTGAGGAAACCTGCATGTTTGAGAAATGCTAGTAAGTTTTCGAAAGACATGTGAAGTCCGCCAACCCGCACTTGGCCAGCGTGGTGGACTGCGACCCTCGTATTAAGGGAGATTCCTTGCCCAGCAGTGGCACTTTAAAAAGGGCTGAATATATACACATATTCAGTAAGCATTTTTTAACACAAAAACCATTCGAATCACAATCATTTATTGGGATCGCAAACATTTATTGGGATGTAAATGTACAATCTCATATATTGAAAATGGGAAAGTATTTCCATTATCAAAGGGATTTAGAGGAATTTCAGACGTTGGTGTGGGGATATGTGTCACGACCGAATTCCTTTGGCTTTGTTGTAATGAAACGGTGGTGTTAATGTTATTAAGAAATACATGATGTGTGTAATTATATTGTTTAACTTTACTTTATTTGTAGTATAATACTTTCTTATATTTACGAGAATATTTGACGTTTTAAATAAAACTACCGTTTCGATTTAGACGTCTAAAACCTTAGTCTCTCCCGTGAGCATGATTGTTGTAAAGCATTTGACACTCCAGGAACCTAAAATCAAAATAAATCCAAAAACAAAAAGATAGTTTTATTTAATAACACACACTACTTTCTACTTTCGCATTATGATAGTAATTCGATAATTTCGACGGACTGACAAAAATGTACATATTTTTACTAAAACTATATTTTTGGCTACGTAGTACCTACACTGGTGAGCAAGAGTTGTTGAGGCAAAATTTTTTAAAGCGAAAACATGAAAGAATAAAAAAGAATAAAATACAGGCAAGGCCATTTATAGTCCAAATTTTTCTCTGCATGAAGAATTTCTACATATACTATCATCGCTACACATATAGGAAGCCACTAGTACTAGATATTTTTACTAGAGAGATCTTAACAATTCAATTGGTAGTAATGTATAAATGTTAGCTAAGTTCCTATAGCTAGCTATAAAATGAGCTCTCAAAATATCCTCGCAAATATTTGTTATGGCTCCAAAGGAAACGCCGACTAATGGCCCCGGCCGTACTTATTACAGCCACTCAACAAAAACGTGGGCCATCTTGTCATTCTTTACTTAAATGTTTCTGTTCTTTGTATATTTATTGAAAAAGATTTGATTTGTTTTATTTTAAAGAAATTTTTTTTTAGATAATATGGAAAATGCGTGTGATTTATATAATGGTGATATATATTCTTTATAATCTTTATTGCTTTTGAATTAGGCTTATATTAATATTTTTAATGTTATTTCTTTTTGATTAAGAAAATAATTATTAAAAATTGCAAATATAGGTGAGAAATTCAAAGTAGTTGAAACGCACGTCATTGGTCAGACCGAATATGACGTCAAAGTATATCATATCAGAACTATTAGCGACTACTTTAAGCAAAAGTCGTCATTGTTCTGTGTAAGATATACATACATTCATGTCACGCTAAGTGCGCAAAATGGCAGGCGTTTAAAATATTCGTATCGGTATATTTAAAAAAATGTACTAAATTTTAGTTTTTTGGAGCTGGATATTTTTTTTACAATTATATAACGATGTGTTAAAAAAATAAAAAAATCACCCATATTCCCTATAATTCTTAAATATTCAAAAATAATAATTATTATTATTATGAACCAAAATAATTATTAATGGCAGTATGACCTATGAATAACTTTTTAATATCTGCCACTCAGTTAAAAAAAAGGAGAAGAACGGACAGATCGAAACTAAGCTTAGTTGTGTTTTTTATTTAGACAAACATGTCCACTGTCCAGTGATAAACTCTTTAATAGTGATTTTATATAAAACTAGCATTGCCCGCGGCTCCGCCCGCGTTCAGATGACCAATAACCAAATCCTTAGGTTTTACTTACATTGCAATTTTTGTATTTTTTATCATCGGAAATGAAACATTTTTCCGCGGTAAAAAGTATCCTATATATTGACCCGGATAACCAGCTATCACCATACCAAATTTCATCAAAATCCCTCCAGTGGTTTTTCTGTGATGCGGTAACAGACAGACAGACAGACAGATAGACAAAAATTCTAAAAACTATAGATTCGACCTCTTTATCGATAATAATGTCTATTTCAATAAGATTTTCCAAAAAAATATTTAATGTACAGATTCGGCTTGGTTACAATTTTATTATATGTATGGATTTAATATATAAAATCAAGCTCCATACACTACAAAGGAAAAAATCTTATAAGAAGCAATAGTGTAAAAAAAATATTTTCCTCGTGAAATAGGGCTTTATTTAGTAGAAATACTTCAAAGGGGATAAGTCCTCAGCCACTGGACTATTGTTAGAGAGAATCTTAAGGGCCTTTGTGGTTGTCACCTATTTACCACCATAAATCCGCATGTATTACAGCTGTTGATAATAAAGTAATAAAGATGTTAATTATACTCAAAATGAAAACAATATTTTAACAGGCATTTCTACTAGATTTTCCCATGGCTCCGTCCGCGTAGTCTATTTACATATTATATATAAATATTTCTATCTTAAAAGTTATAGGTTTAGGTTAGGTGGGCTATAATCTTCCTCGGTAATTGGGCTATTAAATTCAAAAAAGATTTTTCAAATCCGACTGGTAGTTCCCGAGATTAAAGCGTCCAAACAAAAAAAAAACAAACTGTTCATCTTAATTATATTACCAAGAATTTCTGCATGAGATTTTTTAGATTGATGTTTAAGATATTAGTCCAGTCAAATAAAGTCTGAATAGATTTTTTATTGCTTAAAAAATCTAATCTTTAATTTTAGAGACTTAGTACAACGGTGTAGGATTAAATAAAATGTATACCTGTATAGATTCACACCTGTCGAAATTTTCCAGGTAAAAATGTTTTTCCAATCGTAAAATTTGGGAAATTTTACGAAGAAGCATAATGATATGTAGTAGCCTTCCCCAGTAGACGGGCTATCTAATGCAAAAAGAATTTTTCAAATCGAACGAGTAGTTCCTGAGATTAGCGCGTTCAAACAAACAAAAAACAAACCTTGCCTCTTTATAATATTTGTATAGATAAGTGTAAAGTAAAATAAATTTTATATTGTTTAAATTCCATATGTATATATGTATATATAATATACATTAACATATTTTAATATAATATATGTATGTATGTACAAAAACAGAAAATCTAGGTAAGTTGTGACTTTCTTACAACAATACAAAAACAATATTTCGCGTTCATTCAAGCAAAATTTTGATAATTTTTAAAGTGAATTTATGTGTGCTTCAAGATTCCGTAAATAATTGTAGTTAGCGCAGTTTCAAAAATATATGTAGGTTTACTGAATTTGTATATTTCCTAGGGGAAACGTAACGCCGGCTTTAAATAATATGAAAATGCTTTCAACTAAATGAATTTGGGATTTAACATGTACATGTACAAAAGAAATGGATAACCACTTGCGGCTTACATGCTTGTTTTTCTTTATCTTTATCAATGTACTAGAGTTTTCGTGGCTCTGCCCGCGTAGTTCATTTATAGGTATATTATTATATCCTTATAAATTATAGGATAATATAATAATAGGAAATATATAATATTATTATTTATAAGCTTTATTACTGTAAAGGTTCATCAAAATTAGTTCTGTAATATCTAGTAATAAATATCCATTCATCCATACTTCCATACATCAATCCTGACAAACCAAGTCTTAATTAATAGGATAGCAGGTTATAATAAATAGTTTTAGGAAAAATATATATTTGAATAATATATGCTTAAAAACGATAGAATAAACCAAATTTGAACCACTCATATTCATTATATATTTAAATTGATCTGAAATAAATACTTATTATTTTTATATTCACACACTAACAGCAGCGCGGACTCAAAATAGATGTAACATTACTCTGACAAACTCATTTGAATAAGAAGACAGATTTCCTTCAATCGTTCATTAAGCCACGACCTTGGAAACATAATTATCTAAAGATGATTAGCGACAGTAGCGACGACCAAGCCAGATTCTCTAAGTTAAGCCAACCAAACTTAACTGAAATTGATGCTTTAAAATTAAACAGCAGCGAAGGATAAAAGCTTTTTAGGCCTTTGAATCTTACACGGTGTAAATTTTCCTTAAAATTACACTGTTACGCGAAATGGAATGAAAATATCATTATACCATAGACCTCTGTAATATTTTATATCTTTAATAGTAGCACGTGCTCGTGCACACTCACGTATACACACGAACACACACACACACACACACACACACACACGTGCGCGCACGCACCCATACACGCGTATAAATAATAAAGTTAATATTACTTAAGTTACATAAATAAATATATTGCAATGTGTATAGAAGAGATCATCTCCAGTTTATTGAAAGGGCTCAACATATTGTCGTTGGCATTACTTACCCCAAGTAGAAACGTGCCGGCACGATGGCGCAATAAAAGTTTGGTATGCTTTGAAGATCCGAGTCTGACCGATATTTATTAATTATCTATTAACCCATACTAATAATTATAAATGTCAAAGTTTGTGAGGGTGGATGGCTTGATGTTTGTTACTCTTTCACAATAAAAAGACTGAACCGATCTAGATGCAATTTGGCACAGAGATAGATTATAGTTTAGAATAACACTTTTTATTCCAGAAAAATATACGGTTCCCTTGGGATAGACTTGTTTTTGTCTTTTTAAGAATCCGAATCAACATGAGGGTTAGCCGCTGGTAATATAATAATTTCAGTGTATTTTATAAAAAAATATAATAAGCATAAAGGTGTAAATATTTTAATAAACTGGTTTTTTTTTATAAATAAATGAACTTAATACGTATTTTTTATTATCCTAAATACTTTTATTTACACGACTATAGAATTTAATCAATTTAAAATAAGTAAACATCTACTTGAAACAGAATTCACACATTTTTTATCATATATTAGCGACTTACCCTCGCTTGGCTTGGGTGCGCTAATAGAAATTTAGGAAAGTAAATGCGAATTTTTCGTAATTTTTAGGCGTTTTCGATTTTGCGCTGGAATCCTAAACATTTCCGAAGTAAAACATACCCTATATGCCCGACAATTTCCTTTAATTTTCCGTGAAAGTCTCACTACAGTCGGTTAAACCGGCAGACAAACATTTTAAAAAGGGCTGCTTAGGTATCCTATAAATATGTACTTGAGAAAATACTTATAGTTTTATATGTATAGATTAGATATTAAAAAAAAAACAAACAAATGGTAACAATAAAATATTACATTACATAGCATAAACACACGCAACAAATTGTAATATATAAAGTTACTAGCGGACCCGACAGACGTTGTCCTGTCTACAAGTCTTTAATTTGAAAATTTCAAACTTTTTTTAATAATTTTTTTGATGAAAATTATTATTCAAATCGTGAATCTAAACCATTCCCAGATCCCCTTGAACACACACAAAAAATTTCATCAAAATCGGTCCAGTCGTTTGAGAGAAGTTCAGTGACATACACACTCACAGAAGAATTATATATATAAAGATACAAATCTTTACATATTATTATTCGGGAAATGAATAAAAAAGAGGATATGGGAAGACTACGGAAAAATGTTGAAGGTCAAGGGTCAAGTATTGATTATACTTATATATTATGTATATATGTAATTGGTATATGTTAGATTGTCTTACCCACAACGAGACTCATGACAATGGAATAAGCGATAGAAATATGCTGTCACTCCTCATGGAATACCGAAATATATCGTGAAGATACTTATATTATAAAAAAAATATCAATGTACATATAGTTGTGAGATGTATATGAGTTCTGGAATCGGAAATAAAAGTTGCCCTATCGTTGTTAAAATAGCAATAAATTGCTCGGTTCATACCTAGTTCATTTTTGGCAGTTCACGAACACACGCACTGTTCTTTCTTAACTCAATCTCTGAACTCTATTTTCTACCACACTTACACTATGATTTCAAGTTTTTTAAGTACTTACCTACTTTTCTATACACACATGTATGTGTTGTGTATGTTTGTATGAACATATATCTATATAGTCTACTAGGTACACTAACTGTTAAATCGCACCTAGGGACGCACCCGAGTGAAGCGGCGGTAAGGCGCTAGTATATTTATAAACTCACTTTAACGATTCTTACGATGGACCAGATACCAATTGTATGTTGACATGAAATGTTACCGTCAGCCATTTACTCTTATAGGCCTACTCAGCTACGATGCAGTTAATTTGATCCATTGGGACGAATTATGATTCAGACCCCAGCAAGCTCTCAGGTTCAATAGCAATTAATTCTACCAATTACCTACTTCGAGAGAACGGCATTTAAATAAAAACTTTTTAACAAAAAAATAAAAACCGACTTCAAACAAAAGCACTAATAAGTAAAAAATAACTGATTGGTAGTTTTCATTTACTATACATACCTAATCAAATATTTTCGAAGTCGGTGTGCTTTGCTTTATATGGGCTGGCACCGATTTCGAAAATATTTGATTAGGTATGTATTTAATAGGTAGGCTTTAATTACTTCGACAAAGTAAAGTTAATAAATGACGGAGTTCTGAGGTAACAAACATAAAAAAAAAGAAAAATACAGTCGAATTGAGAACCTCCTCCTTTTTGAAGTCGGTTGAAAAAATATGGAGTGCTTATAGTTTGTATAACATATTTTAGTTTAATTTAAAATAAAAAAAAAACTTTATCTACATATTTAAAATCAATTACAACAAGCATATAAAATTACAATGATAAGAAATAACCTGGCATTTTCTAGTAAACGTTATCATAAAATCGGTTAAGCGGTTTATCTTCCATAGACTACGTCATAAAATCGGTTTTTTTTATTGAAAAATAATGACAGTTTCAAATTTTATGCTTTTTATCAGCCGTAATATATAGAACTCGTCACAACGAGTCAAAATAGTCGAATCGGTTTTATTAATAGCAAATGAAGAGTTCCACTATTCACAAACGCTGCATTACAAGATCACCTTCATATTCATACAGAAAAAAAATTAAACACACACAGACACACAGTAACCCGATAATCGTGTATACTGTAGTTAATTAATTTTCATTCTTTTATTTGATACAATTGTAGTGGATTAATGCAAATAATATTATCTCACGTCGAGTATTAGTACTGTGGATTGAACATTTAGGTCACTGGCTAATAGCTGCTCTCCAGTCAGGTTCTCCTGAATGAAGCTCATTTGACACTCACAGTGACTAACTCGAGCTATCAGCAACACTAAACTAGCTTTCCATCTTAATTAAAAGCTCTGAGTGAGAAATTCTGTATGAAATAAAATGATTTTTTAGTATATAGACATGGTCCTCGTTTAAATAACGGAATAAAATAATAACAAAAGTTTCATATTGCTACTTAGAGTATGTTAGTGAGATTATTTAACGAAAATGTAAATTAAAATCTCATATTATTTTAAATAGAAAATCAAGGAAACGCTAAAAATTGTCAATACTTTAATGTCTTTTTCATGTTGCCAGCAATTAAGTATAGAAACTCATTCGTCATATTAATAAGAATAAAAAAGTTATTATATAGTTCCAAATTTAAAGTGCTCTTTATTTTTTTGTGTTGAAATTTGAAATGGATATAGACGTATATCTATACCATGAACGAATTAGAGACTGGACCTGACATAAAATACAAATGTATGAAAACTAGTTCAACCAAGTGACGCATAACGCACACAAAGATTTTATTACATTATTATAAACACTGATACACAATACAATATTTCTAGTGCTTGAACGTAATCGATAAAATACATATATCGATGAACCAATGAATGACATTTTAGACATTGGTTAGCATAGTCATCATATTTTACATCTTTTAATTTATTCTTCTTCTTTTAATTTTAATAAATTAAAATAAATGAATTAAAGAGGCAATAATAATGTGTCAAATAATAATTATTTTTTAATTTGATTTATATAAATACGATGGCATTGATGGCAACATTCTGTTGGCCTATAATAATGTTAATGAACAAATGAATATCGGGTATATATTCCATTAATATATAATAAATATTATTTTGTAAAGATTAAAAAAAATATTAAGCTAATTTAATTAAATAAAGTGATTTTGTTGATTCTGTTATTGAACTATTTTAATTGGCAATTGATTGTCTCGGGTAGTTATAAAAAATCTTGACACTGTCCTACTATTGCTCAGTTCTTAATAAACATTTGTGAAATTAGGAAAAAGAAAAGAGATTGCAAATTAAAGTGAGTGTTGGATCTTGAAAGTAAAATAATTAGTGCAAGTGGTAAAGTGTTTTATTACAAATCGCCAACCCAGAAGTTTAGTGCTAAAACATTATTGTTTGATTTTGTGTAATTTATGTGTTAAAATAAAATGATCTTTATTATTATTACAATGGAATAATATTCCAAAGTATATATAAATGTGGAATAAAATAAAAAAATAAAAAATTAAGTACACATACTAATTATAATTTTTTGCATTTATATTTTTATTTGATTTTAGAAAGTATTTTTATAAATTTATTTGTCATCAGATTGTAGGATACTGTGGTAAAAGTATTTTTATGTTATTGTACTGTACAAAATAACACAATTCATTTAGTAATTTCGTCAATATCGATATATTTTTCGACATTGTCAAGCACTAGTCGATGTCAAATGGACTCACTCGACAGTTTAGTCATTTGTTCTGAATGGTATAATCCAGGGATTTTATGATGGTTGTCAGATGTCAACAATACATAGAAATATCGACTATATTTAACATAGTTGGATAATATGACATTTTATTTTACATTTAATTAAATTGTGTGATAAATAACAATAAATGTAATAAAATAATGTATTTACAAGTGAAAAGAAATACTGCTGCTTCCGCCGTTATAGTTTTTACATCATTTAACAGAACATTTAGTCATTTTTGGGAGATGTTTTGTTGACAAATAAGTGCTTGAGACTGACGCAAAAAACAAACGACCAAGCCTAAAATCTCCTGGTTACTGAGAAGACCGATAAAGGTACGTCCGCTTATATGTCTAGTCCAGTGGTTAATTCGTTCATGATCTATACATATAATAAAATTATAACTAATTTTTTGGAAAATCTTCTTAAAATAAACATTATTATCGATACAGAGGCCGAATCTATAGTTTTTAGAATTTTTGTCTGTCTGTCTGTTACCGCATCACAGAAAAACCACTGGAGGGATTTTGATGAAATTTGGTATGGTGATAGCTGGCTATCCCGGTCAACATATAGTATACTTTTTACCATGTGAAAATATCTCATTTCTGAGAAAAAATACAAAACTGCAATGTAAGAGTATAATAATATGTAAAACCTAAGAATGTGGATTTTGGTCAAATGAACGCGGGCAAAGCCGCGGGCAATGCTAGTAAGTTTATATAATCAGTTCAATAAATAAAAAGTATAAAGTTCAATAAATTTACTAAACCGTGTTCAATAAAACGTATTTTACACAAATAATAAATCTCTATATTAACAGTTCAAAATTATTAAGCATAACATTACGCTAACTCATATATATGGATAAGAGAGATATGGATAAGGAAATTGGAACGCAGTCAACCCTAATATATGCTTTCGCCAATGCATCGCTTCAAGTTATATCGGATATTTCGAGAAGTTGAATTGAAAATGAGTATTGCTCAATAAAATAAAAAATGTTACTGTATATATTATATAACTTTATCTTATAACTATTTAGCAATTCAATTCAATTTTCTTGATAAAGGCTTCAAAATGTATGTGTATTGTTATAAATGTATGTTATATATTTATATGTTTGTGTTATTTATTATACTAAAACTAATGTAGTATGTTATTTTTTGTACTTTATTTCCATATTACCTTGCACTTTTCTGCTCCGCTAAATGACAATCTTTCTCACTTCCTAGGTTGACTGGAAGAGATCTTTTTTAGAGACAAGTCCACCTTTGCCGTCAATTTTCTCTTAATATTTGTAATTTTTGTTTTTTATGTGCAATAAAGAGTATATATTTAATGTGCTGGTAGAGCATTGATTACTTCGCCAATGTCACGTAGAATATTTAACGTAGGTACTGGTCTTTTCTCTATAAATGTCTGATTAAAATGGTTGAGCACTCAATACGATTCATTACAAATATAATTTTGATCTGTTTCTAGCCTCCGAAGCAAAAAGAGGGGTGTTATAAGTTTGACGTGTTTGTCTGTGGCATCGTAACTCCTAAGCAAATGTACCAATTCTGATGCGGTTGTTTTGTTTAAAAGCTGACATGATCGAGATGGTTCTAAGCTATAATTTATGAAGATTTGTTCAGGCGTTGGATGATAATTTTTCTTTTCCTACTTGACAAAAGGGTCTTAGTAATTTTCACAGATCCTATTGATTCGAAATATGGTGTACTGTTACTTCGGTGGTATTTCCAAGATATGCTAACCTTGAACTGATAATATAGCATCAAATAGTCTGCGGGATGCTCAATTCAAAACTTACAGCAGATATAGTGTGTTTGGGCTCATTAGAATATTCTTAATGATAATTCTATCTATTCGAATTAGTATTCGCGAGTTATTTAAAAAGAATAAAATAAAAATAAAATGAAAAAAATTAATTACTCCTCGCCACAAAAAAACTCTAAAAAGTAAAAAAAAATCTCTGTTGGCTTTTTAATTTCATTAAAAGTATTTATTAATATTTCGATGATGAGCGTCTCCGCGTAACGGAACCGCTAAGTAAATAAAATTAAAACCTACAAATAAAAAGAAGATTGATAATGATAAAGTATTAGCGGTCCCACGATGAGACAGACGCTCATAATAAAAACCATCCCGATCGATGTAAAGCACATCGAAATTAATCAAAATACTGATAACGGATATGCCACATTCAACTTCCACTTATTACGATTTATCTCAATATAGAATACCTTGCGAATAAATTTCTGAGCTATTTGATTCTTATCGTAACCTTTAATGAATGAAATAACAGATATAAAACTCTTCTAAGCAGTGTATATTAGAGACGAACCCTCGCTACGCTTGGGGTCATCCCTAGGGGTCTTACGGTCATGTATTTTATTGCTTTACTTCAAATAATTTAGGAATTTAGGTAGCACACGCTTGTACACCAAATTAACAGCTAGTTTTATTCTAACTTCAATTAAAGTTAGTATGATTTCCGAGCCCAGTGGTAACGCGCTCGCTTGGAAAACCGAGTGAAGTGAGTTCAAATCCCGGGTCACGCACCTCTGATATTTTCATGTGCGAATCAGTTCTAACATGATTACCACTTGCCTTACGGTGAAGGAAAACATCGTGAGGAAACATGCATGTCTGAGAGAACCTTACAAGTTTTGAAAGACATGTGAAGTCCTCCACCACGCACTTGGCGTGCGTGGTGGATCCCCCTCATATTGAAGGGTGGCCCGTTCCCAGCAGTGGGGCATCAAAAAGGGCTGAATAGAATGATTTCCGACAGTAAACACATTTTAATCAAAATATACAATAACATATAACACTAATGTAGCTTCGTATTAGTGAAAGAGTATTTATAATTGAATCAGTAGTTTCAGATATTGCCGGCTACATACAAATTTACGAACTTTTATCTGTTTATTATACGTATTAGTGAAGACTAGCTACTTATGCTGGCTTCGCTCGGGTTCGTCTCTAGGTAAGTTTTATGTAAAAGGTAGTCGGTCCCTTGCTCTGTGAATACAATAACAAATCTATCCCACGGAAACCGTTCATTTTTCCGGGATAAAAATAATTTATGTGCTATTCCAGACTATAATCTATCGCTGTGTCAAATTTCATCCAGATTTGTTCAGTCGCTTTGGCGTGATTGAGTAACAAACATCCATCCATCCAAACTTTCGCGTTTATGATAGTAGTAAGACTAATAAATCATGAACAAAGACACTATTTACTTTCATTATATTATACGTATGTACTTTAATTCATGAAGAGAGAAATCTGTTTTTGATGGCAAAGGTGGCTCTCTATAACTCATCTAGTAATTTGGAGGAAGTGAGAAATAGTGTTGATATTAATAGAATACACTTTAAAATGAACAAGATCACAATATTAATTAATTATGATTTTATCACGCAGTTTTAATATTATCCATACTAATATTACAAATGTGAAAGTTTGTGAGTATGGATGTTTGTTACCCTTTCACACCAGAATGGCTAAACCGATCTGGATGAAATTTTGCACAGAGAAAGATTATAGTCTGGAATAACACATTGGCTACTTTTATCTCGGAAAAATATACGGTTCCCGAGGGATAGATTTGTTTTTTTTTTCTAGAGGCGAACCTGAGCGAGCGACAGTGGTACCTTAATAAATAATTTAAAATAGAGTAAATAATATGAAATAGTACTTTACATATGAATATTGAATCAAGTGACTTGAAATCTTTTTCACATGCCTTTTTTATTTCTTTGTTGTTACTACAGAATATCACCGCGACCATATATTGACATATTGTTATTGTGATCGCTGCACTCCAAAGCCTTGATAAGTAGTTTTGGTGAAATAGGATCCTCTGCCTTTGATTGATAAACCGAGATGCGATTAAATTGATCTTGTGCTCTGATATATTGGCTATTAATAAAGCGCCTCTGCATGGATTTCAGGACAGATCAAGTCTCGATTGTGTCTAAGGTTTTCTTGTCACATTCACATCCCTTGGATACTTGTGTTATTAAGATTATTTATAGATACTAAAATATACAAAAGCCTTTTTAAAACTCAACTTGTGTTGAGTTTTAAAAAGGCTACCTTCGTGTTAAAAGTTATTGAATTAACTTTTCTTCATAAAAAAAAAACGCTCATTCGTGTCTACGAAAGCAACTTATACCTACAGCTCGTAGGAAATTAAAGACGTAGTTTCTTTTTTATTATATAAACTTACATAACAGATATAATAGAGTAATATTCTATGGAAACAATTTAATTTTCAAGGTTAAAAGCTTATAATCTATTTCCATGCTAAGAAATCACGACTGGTTTTGTTATTGCTGAAAGAAGAGCAGCTCACAAATTTACTTTCGCAATTGTAATATTACGCAAGGATTGTTGTTTATTTAACTTACAAAGCTAACTAATCTCCGATAAAATATAGAAAATTCCGCTCAAGTAATTTCGATAAGGAATCCGGATATTAATATCGTTGACATACGAGATTATGATATGAAAAATATAAAATACAATCTTAGACTCAAGAAATATAAGCGAACATACAGTATATGCAGAACAATGTTTGATCGTAATATTTTCCAAGTTTTGCCTTCGATTTATGTGATACGAGAACAACTTCGACAAGGCATCCGGATATTGAGACTGCAGGCGATTGCGTGCAAACTCGTACGCTTCACTGGAAAACTGGGCCATTTTATTTTTAAAAGCTATTGAAGAGAGAATTTCTTAAATCAATAACTCAATAAATGTATTTGGCATGACCCGGAACTTGAACCCAGGACCTTTGAATCTGCAGACGTACATGCTATCTAGAGACTAATAAGAAATGTTGTATTTTAGCTTTCCGGATTATAGCTTTTTTTTAAATCACATGACAATATTTCATATATTTTGTAGAAGAAATAGTGGAGGCAACTTTAACTTGCATTCAATATATAACCTTCGTTTGTGATCCATATAGTTGAACTAACGCAGTTAGAACTTGTATGGAACTTAGCTCTATGACTCAATAGAGTTTTGATTAGTTTAAGGAACTATAATCACAATTTACTTATAATTAAAAAAGGGGTAGTTACAAATAACTGTCTGATTTTTCCAATATTTTCTATATTAGAGCCTTCGATCTTTTATCGTCACGCTAGTTACAATTAGAATGAATGTTTATTTCACATATTTACAAATAAAACGTACGTAGAATATATATAATAGTGGCAGTGATAGCCCAGTAGTATTGCGCTCGCTTGGGAAACCGGTTAAAGCGGGTTCAAATCCCGGGTTTTATACCTTTGATATTTTCATGCGCAAATCATTTCTAACATGATTAGCACTTATCTTACGGTGAAGGAAAATATCGTGAGGAACCTGCATGTCTAAGAGAACCTAGCAAGTTTTCGAAAGATATGTGAAGTCTGCAAACTCGCACTAGGCCAGCGTGGTGGACTATGGCCTGATCGTATGTAAGGCAAGCCCGTGCCCAGCAGTGGGACATTAAAAAGGTTTAATAATTTTTTATAATATAATATATTATAGATTTTATATTCCACAAGGCCTTTTTTAAAGTCAATTTAACTTATAACTTAGTTAAATCTAAATTAAATTATTATATAATAATTGCGTATATAGCAATAGAAATAGGTACCTATCTTATGATTATGATACCTAAAGATAACCACAGTCTAGTTATTTGCACTTTAAAATAGTCAGGAAATTTATTTAGATATAAATTGAGAAATATAAAATACGTAATATCGATAAAATTCTTGCATTTATATGCAAGGGATTACCAAAATACGAGCTTTAATACCAATAAATTGAAAATGTAAAACTCCACATCTGGCATATTTCCAAATAATATAAAGCTTTTGTTATATTTTTCACGTACACAATTCATTTACTTTTGAGGTAAATCGGTATTATTGGTTTATCATATTTTGAAAAATCCTCTTATATGCTATGAATTAATTATTTTGGTTAAGTACGAGTATATTACGCTTTCACCTTTTTCACAACAAAATAAAATAAAGATTTTTGTATATACGAGTATCATTGGTAATGTTGTTCTATTAGCATTGCCAGAGGCTCCTACCGCGTTCAGATGACCAAAAACCAAATTCTTAGGTTTTTTTCAGTGTTGCGGTAACAGACAGATAGACAGACAGACAAAAATTCTAAAACTATTGATTTGGCCTCTGTATCGAAAATAATGTCTATTTTAATAAGATTTTACAAATAATATTTAATGTACAGATTCAGCTTAGTTAGAATTTTATTATATGTGTTATTATAAAATATAAATATAGTCATTTTTATTGCTATTTTTAATTATTTGAATATTCTCTGTCTCGGTTAGATTATGTTTTACATCATAACGAACATAGCAATATATCATTTGTAAAATATAATCAATGTACAATCTAAGGTCACTTTTATTACATTAAGTAGATATTAATATCATCAGTCCCTAAAACTCAATATCCGGTCAAATCGAACCATTTGACAAAAAATGGTAGTGCTTTCTTTATGAAATACAAAATATATCTATACATATAATAAAATTGTAACTAAGCCGAATCAATACATTAGATATTTTTTGGAAAATCTTATTGAAATAAATATTATCGATACAGAGGCCGAATCTATAGTTTTTAGAATGTTTGTCTGTCTGTCTGTCTGTCTGTCTGTCTGTCTGTCTGTATGTCTGTCTGTCTGTCTGTCTGTCTGTCTGTCTGTCTGTTACCGCATCACAGAAAAACCACTGGAGGGATTTTGATGAAATTTAGTATGGTAATAGCTCGTTATCCGGGTCAACATATAGGATACTTTTTACAGCGATAAAATATCTCATTTCTATGAAAAAATACAAAAACTGCAATGTAAGACTATACTAATATGTAAAACCTAAGAACTTGGTCTTTGGTTATCTGAACGGGCAATGCTAGTTATTTATATAGTACAAGATTTTTTATTTAAAATATGTTTGTCAGAAATGTTTTTCCAGTAAAATATTGACATGATTTAAAGAGATTAATATGAATCTGTTTCCCTTGTATATTAACCGAAGTGTTATATTATGTACAATACTCCATTCTACGAATTTAACATGTCGTGTGTGGATGGCCATATCCACCCGGTTATGCCTACCTAGTATTTAGTAGCCTGTAATGATAAATAGCTCACATATACTAGAGCGTGTGTGGTAGTAAACTATATACACACTAACAACGGTATAGACAGGGTTTACGTGTTTAGTTTAGCTGTGCAGGCAAAGTATGTATATAAGTATGATCTTTATATACTGGTTGGTCTATAACTCGTATTAAAATAAAAAAAAACAAACGAAATGTAACTACATTTTTTTATTAATCTTAAAAAGATGCTGGATATTTCTAATGCTTTATACTTTTAATTTAACTTTTTTAACTAAGTGGCATTAGATTATATTCTGAAAAAATAATTTTCAGTACTGTTTTTCTAATATGGCGGCGTGAGCAGCTGTTATTTAAGATCGCAACCTCGGAATATTAATAAGGACACTAATCTACAAATCAACAAATTAGAACTTTCCTTGACCTTTGTATATACTTGACGAAGTTATGTTTATGAAAACTAATGCAAACAAGTAACTATCTCAGTTCGTGACTGTAGAGGCTCTCTAGGAGCTTCCACCAAATCCTTGGCGACCTAAAGTAAAGCTGTATTAAATTTCAGTTCTCGATTCTAAGATAACTTTATAAGTCAAATATGCTATCGATTGAATTGTTATTAGTTTGTTATTTTATAATAATATATTTTTTTAATGCTAATAATGAATAATAATTAGCATCTTAATTTAAAATAATGAAATCTTTTAGATTAAACTAAATTATAAGTTAAACTGATTTTAAAAAAAGGCCTTGTGGAATATGAATTCGATTGCTAATACGAAAAGAAAATAGCCTCAGTATACAAGAGCTCCCCCATTTTTTACTTTTCATTTTTTTATTTCACACTAGCGACTCACCCTCGCTTCGCTCGGGTTTGTCCCTAAGTACATTTTATTTTTTTGAGCGGAACCCTATTTCTTTTACTGAAATAAAAGTAGTAGACTACTTTTATTCCTTAAAACATGAACTACTTGGCAGTGCAAGTCCCGTCAAAATCGACCCACCCATTTCGGAGATTAGCCGGAACAATCAGACAGACTGACAAAAACTTTAAAATTTGTGTTTTCCTTATAAATACTGTAATTCCATATGCATTTAGTAAAAAGCTGTTATTTTGAAATTACAAACAGACACTTCAATTTTATTTATCTGTATAGATGTATAGATAATGTCAAAGATATTAAATACTGCAGTGTGTAAAATATGGACAGGTTCTCTAAGATTAGTATTAGGGGTCTACCCTTTTGAGTAAGTAATCCTATAAAATAAGATTTTAAAATGATTCATGTTGTACTAGCGGCTCACCCTCGCTCCGGTTCGCGTCTAGGAAAACAAAAGCAAACCTATCCCACGGGAACCGTACACTTTTCGGGGATAAAAAGTAGCCTGCGTATTATCTCAGACTATAATCTATCTTTGTTCCAAATTTAATCCAGATCTCTTCAGTCGTTCTGACGTGAAAGAGTAACAAACATCCAGACTCACAAACTATCACATTTATAATATTATAAAAAAATTACGAATTTCTACCTACATGCTTTTGCCGCGCCTTAATCATAATTCATTGTGGTACCAGCTCAATGAGCACATTCTATATTGCAGGTACTTTATCATTGCTGTAGTCTTGTGTTTAATACTGACGCTCAGCAAAGTGACAATATAATACCATGTTACAGCATAAGCTGCGCGTTGTTTACTGCAGTGGATAGATAAAGCTACATGGTCATTTTCCACAATATATATCAATTGGAAAGATAAAAGAATATAAAAATTGATATATTAATGAAGAAACTTGAGAGTGTACGAGTATAACTTTGATTCTAACTTCATAGTTCACATACTCGGTTTGTTTCAATCTAGATAGATTTAAAATGTTCTTTTAAAGTTAAAGGCAAGCAAATAAATATAAGTTAGCATCAAGATGTTACCATGACATATGTAAGTTATCAGCGAATCGGTAAACAAGCCCCCGAATAAGTTTTCGCTTTTTACGAGTTGTAATAAAATTTTCTAACGATAAGGCAAGTCCCTCGGCTTTTTTAGGTTAGTAAAAAGGTAAAAAATATCTGTTGGGAAAGATATCTTTCTTTGAGCATTTTTCTTTGAGATGACAAAGTAGCTTTTATAAAGTTGCACTATACGTAAATTGATTAATTGAGAATTTTTTCTTTTCATAGTGGGCATTATTGCATCAGCCACCAACCAGCGAGATTACTTTTGGTGATGCCACATTCTTAGCCTAGCACTATCAATTCAAATTATCTGACTAGATACGTACTTATCGTAAACTAGCATTGCCCCCTGCTCCGCCCGCGTTCAGGTGACCAAAAACCAAATTCTTAGGTTTTACATATTAGTATATTCTTACGTTGCAGTTTTTGTATTTTTTCTCAGAAATGAGATATTTTCCCGCGGTAAAAAGTATTCTATATGTTGACCCGGATAACCAGCTATAACCATACTGAATTTCATCAACATCCCTCCAGTGGCTTTTCTGTATGCGGTAACAGACAGACAGACAGACAAAAGTTCTCAAAACTATAGATTCGGCCTCTGTATCGATAATAATGTTTATATCAATAAGATTTTCCAAAAATATCTAATGTACAAATTCGGCTTAGTTACAATTTTATTATATGTATAGATGTAAACCCAGTTCAATTATTTCTTTTAGATCCTAAAGTAAGTAATTTTTTTTACTAAGATTAACCATACCCTCGTCTATATAAATGAAGATTTTCTTCACACATACCCATTCTATAATACCTTTTTACTTTACTTTCATTCATTTAAAATTATATCATTATATATAGAATAGAACATGAAGAAATGAATTTGTGTTTTAAATAAATATTTCATATACCTTTTCATCTTTTTCATAAATAACTTATGTAAATTTGACCTTTATATAATCACTTTGAAGGTATGCAACCTTCAAAGTCATTATGAAAATGTTTTGAGTTATGAGAAGAAATAACTTAGATTCAACTTTTTCATTTTATGAAAATCAAATAAACGAGTTTCTTCATGAATGAAATTTTAAATCTATGTTGAAATATTCATAGGATTTAAAAAAAACAATTTTACGTAAAAACAAACATCTATAGAGGCGTTATGATATTAGACTAATAAAAATTCTAACAGCAACACGTGTTTCATTGAATTTTTTAGCTCCATAAAGTGATAAAAAATTAGGGTCTCTGTACCTTTATTTTTTTCGGATAAAGATAAGAGGAAAGCTTACAATGGGAAAATAAAAAATCGAAAACGATTTTGTTAGAATACGATGTAAGAAATAGATTTTGGAATATAAAGCTTTTTTGGATCAAGTGTATGATAAAAGGTTCGCATTAAATATGCGTCATATATTCTATCGTATATAGTGCTGCAAATATAGACTCATATAGCAATATGTTATTGCTAGAATTTTTAAATGACTTAGTACTTTTTAGTGTGTTGGTCTTTGTAAGGAAGATATGATACTTATCAAAGATTAATCTTGATTCTCAAAGACATATATCAAGGAATATTTTCATTTCAAAATAAACAGTATAATAACGAATTTACATTACGAATTCATTTTTGGAAAGCCGTTGACAAAAGATTCAAAGGTCCCTTGTATGGAGTAAAAGTGCCAACATTGTAGAATTTATGTGAACACACAAATCCTCGACGTGGGTGGAAGAAAGAAAATCTGTTGAAGACATATCTATTTGCTTACATTTTAGCATCAAAAATAATACGTTACTATACTAATAATTAATATTAGGTATAACGTATATTTTAACTTATATATTTTTCTATATAACCCTTTGTTCTGTATATACGAGTATAAGGATTTAAAAGTCAACGCCAGCATAAATAATATATTATCCTATTTTTTTCGCAGACCATAAATGTCATCTTATAAGTTAAATTAAATTTAAAATTTAAATATCAACTTGTTAATTTGGCCATATATATTATTTTTCATACAAGTTTTGTCACTCCATAGTGATTTAATAACGAATTTCAAAAACTTCTCACATAACGAACTCCTATGCCTATAGTAATAGGCTCTCAAATTACAGCCTTTTAGGTCCATCGATTAATGTTTGGACATTGATGAATCTGTCACGACTAACACCTTTATATACCATAAGCTTACACACATGCCAAACAAGTGCGACAGGTGTGAGATTAGTGAGAATATTTGATTTATATATACTATATATGATACTTAAGTTAAATCCGTAGAAAATTCGTAGAAACATTTTGTTATGACATAATATATGACGTGTCCCTGAATACTCGTAACACTGCTTATTCATTTGAAGAATGGAGGATATATTTTCTCATTGGAAAATGGTCTAATTACAATACATTTATTTATTTTATTTATTTATTTATTTACTTATTATTTATTTATTTATTTACTTATATATCAACAGCTTATTGTACAATAAACACATTCATACCTGTTTATTGCAATACTCGTATATTAGTTATTGTTGTCTGATCTTCTATGAAATTTATCTACTACCGTTTGTTTCCGGGATAAAAATAATTAAACGCTTAACTACACGTAATATTTCAAAATAAATGCATTGTTGCAACAAATTGCAACAACAGATTAGTTATTGATTAGCCATTTCTCCTTTGTTGTAGATTTAAGTCTTATATTTTCCGAGTTCATAATTTTGTAATAACTTACATAAGATAGTTGTTTGTAACTCATTCACGCCAGAATGGTTGAACAGATCTTGATAAAAAGCACAGAGATAGATTATAGACTGGAATAGTAAATAGGCTACTTTTTTCCCGGAAAAATGTACAGATCCCGTGGGATAGACTTGTTATGGTTTTTCATAGTAACGTTACAATTCGATGATGGTATCACTCTCCGGTTTTTTGCTGTGCTGTCATTTTCTCGTGGAATCACCTGGATGGTAAAAAAAACATGCAACACTATTTGAATATTAATCTTAATAAGATAGGCCTTTGATCCCTCCACGACCGCGGATACGCCGGCGTTACAGTTAACAATATATTTCTTAGAAATTTAATTAATTTCTTAGAAATTGATCTGGAGGTGTTAAAGATATTGCCTTATAAATTTGAAGATATATAAAAAAAACCTATAACTTTAAAATTCGGATAATCCTTTTTAGGTTGATCCTATAAAATTTAAGGAATTCACTCAATTATCAATACAAAGAAAAACACAATACCACGCAAGATCCGTATTTAGTATGATTATCTGTAATTTATTTGCATATCCCATCACTTGCTTATTTAACACATACTCGTAGTTAAATGTAAATGTTAAATAGTTATTAGGTACAATACGTAATTAGCGACCACAATCACGTTGTGTGCAACCAATAATGATATTCCATTAGCGTGCAATGGTTGCAGTTGACTATATTTAGATTTAAGATCGATTGACTACGGCATTTGTTTAACCGGCAGTCTTTAATTATAATAATTTCTGTTAGAGATTTCGTACTCCACTTTCACACTCGTTTCATGGTCCAGTTTTTACTAAGCCTACCTTATCCTACCATCCATCCGTCCATTTCACAATTCATTTTTAAAGAGTGTCTAAAAAATAAAATGAGGATTTATCTATACTATTATTATAATTATAGAGGTAAAGTTTGTGAGTTTGTAACTTTGTAGGGAGAAATCTCTGGATTTACTGAACCGATTTAGATGAAATTTGGTAAGAAGACAGTTGAAAACCCTGGCAGGGATATAGGATACTTTTTATCTCGGAAATCATTCTTTAAGGAGGTGAAAATGGGGATAAAAGTTTGTATTGGGAAGCAAGCTAGTATAGTACAAAACAAATCTTTCACAATGTAAAAACGTTAACAGAAACGTCAGAGTTGTATATCACACAGATTCTTAAAGGCTTGTATAATATCTAGAAAAGCATCTTGAGAAAACGTGCATGTTTTATAAAACCTAACTAGTCCTCGAATGTGTCCACCAAGTCTGATCTACTTCGCAATGAGAAAGTCTACGCGCGGCAGTGGGCACTAACGTTCCACTTAAGTTAAAAGCAAAATATGTACGAATATGGCATTTTACTGACTAATGTAATTTGCTTTCTACAATATTTTTAAATCCATATACTTTTAGAATTTGTAATGGACAAATTAAACATCCTGTGTTAGTCCCAAAAGTAATATTGGAAAATTAATTTTGAAAGCAAACGGAACAATTCAAGTTCGAACTGAGCTGTGATTAAAAGTTACTATACTCGTATTTATCTACGAAATATAGTGAACAATTAAATTAGAATACCCTAAGGATTTAAGAGACAAAGGATAGACAGATTATGTCAAACATAAAATCTAACCCTTTGGGATTTCCTAAAATTATATGAAGCAAAACTTTTATTTAATGGCTGCAAATCATGACTTACTGGGTTAGAGTCCCGTGTCAATCTAAGAATAAGCATTGGATTTTCAGTCAAGAAATTCTCTGTAGAAGTCCGGAGTTTGGAAATTGGTGGTGTTATAATATTTACTTATACATCGGTTTGCGGTTGAGCCTGATATTGGAACCTGACACAACTTATTACGCCAGAAGTTATACGAGTTGTTTCAAAATGTTGTATTATATCTTTTTTGAAGATTGACTTAAGTTAAAATTAAGTATAACTTAAGATTGATAAATTATAAAAGTCTGCAGTACATTGTATGAATTAACAAATTTCAACACAGTTTTGCGTTTTCATGTGTTTCGAATAGTTTATTTAAACTATGTATTTCTGCTATTTGCAGAGGAAAGATCGTGGAAGGGCACAAAACTCGCAATGAATAATTCACACAGGCTTTGCGGTTGGTAATTCATTTAGCACTGGCACGACGGGCGCGGATCAAAATACAATTTTTCAGAATGACGACCCATTTGTTAGAACTGTTACGATACATTTTAAGCATGTTTTTATATTTTTTTATACTATAACTCTATAAATGACGGTTTTAAATGTTGTTTACGTGACGTTTTGTGTTGAAACATTAATTTTAATATCCTATTTATGCTTGAATTTTACAGTAACTACGTTGTTTTTACTCGACTGCGGACAATCCTAAAGGAGAGTTATCTATACATATAATAAAATTGTAACTAATCCAAATTTGTACATTAAATATGTTTTGGGAAATCTTCTTGAAATAAACATTATTGTCGATACAGAGGCCGAATCTATAGTTTTTAGAATTTTTGTCTGTCTGTCTGTCTGTTACGGCATCACAGAAAAACCACAGGAGGGATTTTGATAAAATTTGGTATGGTGATAGCTGGTTATCCGGGTCAACATATAGGATAATTTTTACCGCGAGAAAATTTTATTTCTGAGAAAAAATACAAAAACTGCAATGTAAGAGTATACTAATATGTAAAATCTAAGAATTTGGTTTTTGGTCATCTGAACGCAGGCGGAGCCGCGGGCAATGCTAGTTAATTATACTATCACAAATGTCACATTTAAATTAATTATATTGCACTGTTTGTTAGGCACTGAAACGAATAAATTTATCCGACTAGTCTAGTATACTTTTATAACAAAACAAGTAGTTCTTACTTAAAATATCGTAAAACACGAACTCGATTTATACTATTTAAACATTACTAAATAAAACATTGATACTCATACATATAGAATTTATGTTAGAAAACCTCAAATAGTTGTCGGGGCCTAAAATTATCTATCTGTAGAACACCTGAACCGTTATATTAGGTACCATTTATCAAAGCTGGCACGTGCTACCTATAATAACACTTCTAACGTGTGACCATTTTCCAAGTGAATTATGGCCTTAACATTTATCCTTGTTGGTGAACCTTAAATTTAAATCATAACGCTACTGTATTAGAGTTCTTAATAAAAATATATGTTAAAATGTGCATACACCAGATAGGGGATGATAATATATTCCATTCAGTGAACAAATTAGTATATCCGATCGATATTATAAATTGATACTGATATGACCTTTATTACGCTTGGATGACATTTTTATGCAAAGTCTATAGATAAAAACTTGATACAATCTATAGGGTTGTTGTGAAAAAACAATGCTTGTCAGAAAAATGGGAAAATTAATTGTGATTTGTGGTTGATTCAAAAAATAACATTTATTACAGAAAAACTTTGGAATTAAAAATCTGTCAGTAGAAGATTCGAACGAATTAAACTCGTCTTTTACTAATCTTACAGGATGGAAAATTTTAAATTGTATGCCTCAGAGAGTTATTTTGCCCGTACATATTGGTATTAGATAGCATTTTTAGTATATGCTATAACAATGTCCTGACTCCTGCTGACCGATTTCATCGCTGAACTAGATTTTCCATGTATAAAAAGGAGAAAATGAACACGTACACCACTTTAAATATAAATGTATTATAATAACTATTGGCACACGATTCAGGGTTCAAAGTTAGTTTCAGCTTCAGAGAAAAGGAGAACTCTGTATTGCCCCACTTTATAACTAGTGTCGCGCGCGAGTCAGAAGTTTCTGATATTTGAATACGGGAACGTGTATGAAATACGGGAATGAATATATTTCATAAGACAAATATGATTATTTTGAAATTTCGATGTTTCATATTGCAATAAGAAGAATTCGGAATAATAAAATATTTTCCAATGAATCGTTTCATTGTTATATTTTATCTAGTATAAATCCTGAATTTTTCCAGCCTTACTACTCCTTGTCCCAAAAACTCATAAAATATGTATACCCTCGCTAAATCATTTTGAAAAAAATCCTCTGCCTATTTATACAAATCTACATTTTTTTAACCTGAAATGTTTTCTAGCCTGAATCTTCTATCCACCAATAAATGACGAACAACCAAATATCAAACACATCGTGCCCCATAAAATTAGTAAAAAAATGGTGGGCGCTTAAAATGCCACAATGATTATATTAATTTGATGATATGACATTTTTCGCTTTAAGAACGACGTTACGAATATTACAAAGGGAAATTCTAAAATTAAATACTAAAACTACGGAACTAATTTTAATAATTCTTTTACTTAGAGATAGCTATTGATTAAGTTAAACTACATAAAAATATTTTTTGTTACTTTTACTATCGCGAAGTGGAAGTAAGGATGAGGCTCTAGTTAGTAATATTTTGCTGGCGGAAACGATTTTAAAATGTAAATGTTTGTAAATTTTTCCTCTAATCTTCAAATATAACCAGGTGTTTGTCTGTCTGTGTTTTTCTATAATGAACGAACAGACTGATAAAATTATTAAATACTGTACCTATACATATACAAAAATAAGATTTTACAAAAAACATTTAATGTTCGGCTCAGTTACAATTTTATTATATACAAGATTTGGCATCGTGCAAAATGTTTTAATGATATAAATATTCAACTTGGTAGCTTTTTTCGGGTTTTACGTGATATTTTAATAGGTTATACTACGCGATAAAGACGATCTCATTTAAATATCAATATAAAGTCGGTTCTCTAGTTAAAAAGTAATTATTGAACTAAAGTGTTTTTTATTATAGTTCGAACCACAGTGGAATGTTATTTTTTGAAAAATTGCACTATATTTTATAAATTTAAATGTACACTCGTTAAAATACATTACAACAATTTTGAAACTTGTTACTTGGGTCGAAATTGCCTGTCGTAGTTTCCAGTATAATAGACGACGGGTAAACATAGACGATGAGTTTATAATAGAACTAATTGAGAACTCAGCTCCCTAACCTTGAACACTATTTAATGTAAGCCTTAAACTTTATACATATAATAAAATTTATACATATAATAAAATTGTAACTAAGTCGAATCTGTACATTAAATATTTTTTGGAAAATCTTATTGAAATAAACATTATTATCGATAAAGAGGCCCCGAATCCATAATTTTTAGAATTTTTGTTTGTCTGTATGTCTGTTACCGCATCACAGAAAAACCACTGGAGGGATTTTGCTGAAATTTTGTATGGTGATAGCTGGTTATCCTGGTCAACATTTAGGATACATTTTACCGCAGGAAAATTATATAACATAACACCTGGATATAATAATAAAATAATGATTTCTCGTCTAACTGTTCTAATGACGAAGCCAGAAGGTAAATAGTAGGTTTCACCGATTTCTGAATATTAAAACCTTTGAGTTTAGGATCATTTGATCCATATTGCCGGATTCTATATCGCCATCATTTAAGAGTGTTTTTTTTTTAAACTAAATAATATAATAACCTATTATTAGTGATAAGGCTACACTTGCACCGAAAACTTTTAATTTTACAAACAGATCCACCAGAAATGATTAATACAAAGGTTTTATATATATATATACCTAAAAGATAATAGAAATTTTGTACTACACTTTACCATGTACAAAATATTTCATTATCTTGCTGATGTTATTTCGTAAGCGCGCATCTAATTAGCTTTGTTGAGGCTTAGCTTTTCCTATTACATAAATTTGATTATTATACTAAAGATGAATATGTATATAATTTTCTACTATAATAACTGCCTCGGTGGTGTAGTGGCTAGCATGTACGGCTGCACACCCGGAGGTCCTGGGTTCGAATCCCGAGTCGGGCCAAGTTTAATTATTGAGTCTTTTTGTATATTAAGCCTCAATAACAGCCCGGAGTTGGGAAGTTGGCGGCGTTTCACTCCCGTGCCTCGGAGAGCACGTAAAGCCGTCGGTCCTGCGCCTTAGCTCTCACTGGTCGTGTCGAGCAGTCGTCCCACCAGAGTATGAGAGTGACAGGAATAGAGAGTGCACGTTGTGTCTGCGCGTACACTTGTGCACTATAATATCTCCTGCGCAGTTGGCTAGTCTCAATGAGATTGGCCGCCGTGGCCGGAATCGGTCAGGAAAACATCATAATACACGAGCTATTTTATAAGGAAAGCATGTCGTACTAATTTAAAAACAGCATTGGCCATACAGCTATGCATAATCTTTCCTATTAAAACAGCGTGAATGTCACTGGTGTTTAATGATATGGAAAAATCAGCCTCTTGTGAACGATACTGAGAAAAAGCAAGTGAAGCGTTATTAGTTATTGCGATCGTTAAAAAGTTACTTGGCTCTGTTAAAAGATATTTTGAAAACTTATTTATAATGAACACATACTGAATATTTGAAGTTGTAAATATTCAATTTAAATTGTTGGATTTATTTTTTTACTAGCGGCTCACCCTCGCTTCGCTCGGGTTCGTCGCTAGGTACGTTTTAAATAGATATAAAAAGAAAAAATCTTTCTTTCTCACATTTTAATTATATGTTTTAATACTTACCTATTCCGGACTAAGAGAAATCCAAAAATTAAAATATCATAAAAATTGGAACGCGGTCGAACGGGATAAAAAAGTATCCTATGTCCTTCTCCTGGCTCTAAACTACTCCCTGCCAATTTTCAGCTAAATCGGTTCAGCCGTTCTTGAGTTATAAGCGAAGTAACTAACACGACTTTCTTTTATATATATAGACTAGCGGCTCACCCTCGCTTCGCTCGGGTTCGTCGCTAGGTACGTTTTAAATAGATATAAAAGAAAAAATCTTTCTTTCTCACATTTTAATTATATGTTTTAATACTTACCTATTCCGGACTAAGAGAAATCCAAAAATTAAAATATCATAAAAATTGGAACGCGGTCGAACGGGATAAAAAGTATCCTATGTCCTTCT
Organism: Brenthis daphne; assembly: GCA_947093115.1. Taxonomy (NCBI): domain Eukaryota; kingdom Metazoa; phylum Arthropoda; class Insecta; order Lepidoptera; family Nymphalidae; genus Brenthis; species Brenthis daphne. Next base: position 22,046,255 of record OX352481.1, read on the forward strand.
CCTGGCTCTAAACTACCTCCCTGCCAATTTTCAGCTAAATCGGTTCAGCCGTTCTTGAGTTATAAGCGAAGTAACTAACACGACTTTCTTTTATATATATAGATGTAAATGATGTATTATTACAAAAAGATAATATTTTATATTATACTAGCTTACTTTTTTGGTAATGGTAGTCTAGTGGTAAGTAGTGCTTGGGAAACCAAGTTAAGCGGGTTCGAATCCCGGGTCTCGCACCTCTGATATTTTCATGTGTGAATCATTTCTAACGTGATTATGACTTGTCTTGCGGTAAAGGAAAACGTTGTGTGGAAACCTGCATGTCTGAAAGAACTTAGTAAGTTTTCAAAAGATAAGCGTAGTCCGCCAACCTGCACTTGGCCAGCGTGGTGGACTATGGCCTGATCCCCCTCGTATTGAAAGGAGGCTCATGCCCAGCAGTGGGGCGTTAAAAAGGGCTGAATACATACATACAATTTTATTTTATATAAGTATATGCAAGCAACAAATTAATATTAATTTCCAATCTACAACATTCTTTAAAGATTTAAATTAAAAAAATGAAATAAAGAAATTCAAATGTAAATAAATAAAATAAATGTATTTATGACTATTGTGAGCCAGAAGATTTTATTTCATCTATATTTTTGAATGAAAGTTAAGAATCGATTAAGAACTGATCTTTATAATCCTTTTACACAATAGGTTATTATAGCCCAATTTTATTATATATCTCAAAGGGTTATACTAAATCGGGTAAGGGTTGGACTCCCCCCCCCCCCCCCAACGTGCGTTCACCTTGTCGTGGTGGGGGGATCAGTAGTGCCCGGCAATACAGCCGGGCGCAAAGCCAAGAAACGCACAGGGAGGTGGCCCACTTCGGTGGGCGGTGGGAGATGGCCCTCTTCGGAGGGCGCTGTGCCATGCGGGTTGCTCCTGGTACTTCTCTGATAGCAGAGTGGACCTTGGAGCAACCCTGTGGCAGTTGTGGTCTGCTTCGGCAGACCTGCCGTCGGGGCGTCGTAGTTGAATGCGTAAGCGATCCTGCGACGCCCCATTAAGACGGGGGAAGGCTTTGTTGGGTTTTAGTGGGTAGTACTGGCTTTGCCGGTGAGTCCCACACGTCGTGCGTAAATGCATTTCCCAACGTTAAAAAAAAAAAAAAAAGGGTTGGACACCCCCCCCCCCCCCCATCGTGCGTTCACCTTGTCATGGTGGGGGGGGGGCTCAGTAGCGATCCTGCGACATCCCATTAATGGGTGTTAATCCAACAAGACCGTCTTAAGACGTCTTAACCGTCTTAAGACGGGGAAAGGTCTTGTTGGGTTTTCGTGGGTAGTACTGGCTTTGCCGGTGAGTCCCACACCTCGTGCGTAAATGCATTACCCAACTTTAAAAAAAAGGGTTGGAAAAACATTTGTAGAATGTACTTAAGAAATATTAGCACTTTGCGGACATAAAATCTGCAAATATTTTGCCATTTATATGCCTGTCTGCGGTAAGTATAACAGCAACCGAGACGAAGTTTGTAAATAACAAATACAAATTACATTAATTAGTTATTAAACGAAGTAAAATGTATATGCTATGGAAATTATATCCTTAATTATATATATTTAGAGTCTATATTTGAACATAAGAATCTGTGACCTTTTCATTATACTAAACGTTGTATGGTTTGAAAGTGCTTCTGACATGAATGGGCAACAACATGGTAGGAAAGGGAATAATGGTACCTAAAATAATTACTGCACTCGTAAATCGTAGCCTTACAATGAAATTTGAAATATATGCCTTTTAGTTTTTACAGCTTATTGGTATATTTTCACTTCACAATACATAATAGTCATTACCTATTTTTTCGCAAAACATGGTATACGCCGGATTTTTTTTTAATTTTTTATACAATAGCTAACTTCGTTATAAAATTGTGAAAAAAATATCCAGCTCCCAAAAACTAAAATTAAGTACAATAAAAAATTAAAAATATCATACCGATACGGATACTTGAAACGCCACTTTACCGCTTTATAATATTAGCATAGATGTCAAATATTCGCATAAATCTAAGAAAGTATTATACTTAAATTATATAGTCTTAAATCATAATATACTCGTATATGTACACAAATGTACGAGTTGCCCAAAATAAATTTGTAGTAAGAAATTTGGTTTAAAAAGTTTTTCTATTATACTATATTTATTTCATAAAACACTAAATGAAACAAAATAATATTACAAAGCTTTCAAAAACGGAAATACTTTTGTATCCGATTCTCTTGGGATCAAAACTAATTTCCACTCGACAAAGTTTTTGTATTGACAGTAGGTATTGGATTTTGGTTGAAACAAATAGATACTGTTGCATATATTCATGAACGATGTTAGACAACATCTGCGCAATTTACCATCTATTCGCTGCTATAGACTTTATAGCATGTCTCTATGTATCTGCAATTATATTTACATTATAAATGTAAAGGTTTAGATGTTTGGATGTTTGGATGGACGTTTGTTACTCAATTACGCCAAAACCGCTGAACGGATCTGGATGAAATTTATCACAGAGATACATAGTTTAGAATTGCATAAAGGTTAATTTTAATCCCGGAAAAATGTACGTTTCGCGCGGGATACATTTGTTTTTGTTATTCTAAAGGCAAACCCGAGGGAAGCGATGGTGGGCTGCTAGTATATTATTAAATTTTGATAATCCTGTGGATTTACTGGAATTTAAGAGATTGATATTTGATAATGGTTTTATTATTTTTAACTAGCTTTGAGCAGTGGCTTTGTTCGCGCATTGTAACGTTAAAAGAACCGATGTCACTCTCAACCGAATTCTCGACCAGTCGAAAATCACTATCAACCAATAAGGGTTATCGTTTCTGGTGAAACCAGTTAGCGCCACTGGCGAGTAAGGTCCTGTCGCTATCGTTAAAAAAAGTATTTATTAGAGCGGTAGAGCCAAAAATCCATACTAATATTAAAAATGTGAAAGTGTGTTTGTTTGTTTGTTTGTTTGTTTGTTTGTTTGTTTGTTTGTTTGTTTGTCTTTCACGGAGTGACGGATTGGCGTTTTTTTTTGTATATAGATAGTTAGAGAGCTGGAGAGTGACATAGGCTATTTTTTACCGCGGAAAATTATCTAATTCCCACGGGAAACCAAAAGGGAAAACAACAGGGAAAAAAAGGGAGGTTCCATACAAACTTTCACCTCCTATTTTACCCCCGTATGAGATGAATTTCGAAAAATGCTAAACACATATTTATTTAATTGTATTGAAGAGCATTAATACCAAGTTTCAAATAATTCTGATCATAAATATTTTTTGGATTGTATTATATCGTGTTTTCCCGTGGGAATTAAAAAATCTCTCGCGGTAAAAAGTAGCAATTATGTCACTCTCCAGCCCTCCAACTATCTCCATACAAAAAAAATCACGCCAATCTGTTACTCTGTTTCGATGTGAAAGAAAGACAAACAAACAAACACACTTTCACATTCATAATATTAAGTATGAATGTATTAAATACATTCATACGGCTATTGTATTTTTATTAATAAAGTATTTACTATATTTTATTTAAAGATATTTTAGATATGTCAAGTTTAGTAGTTAACATGTTAATATTATTGTCGTCGTACTAACAGGTTGTATATTCGTATTAGATTAGATCTTATTAATTTATTAAATAAGATCATATTCTTATACGAAATTCTACCGTTATAGGCTTAAAAAATTAAGTTTCTTGAAAGCTTTTTGAAATAATAAAAGATAATTTATGATATTGGTCAGTTCTACACCATCTATAGTTATACACAATACTTTAATTGAAAAAATTAGGTATTTAAAGAAAACAAACTAAGTGTTCTATCAAGATTTCTCTCACCCTTCTGTAACATAAACAATGGAACCCTTTTAAAAATACGTAAAGCTGCAAAGTAGGTCAAGTTTTATGTGGTAAGTACATTATTGTAACGTCTCATGCCATTCTCATACATTTTATATAACGAGTTCGCATTGCATTTCCTTTAGACTTACACACACGGTTGATATGTATTTCTATTTTCTTCATAGGATTTTTTCTTATAAATAGTATAAAATAAATCTCCCCCATATCTCATATACTTACATGGAGTTAACAAATATTCATATTATTTTGAAACCAAAACCTACAGGTTTTATAAAGAATATTATGTTTCAAAATTCCCATTATTGTATACTTTTAATACAGATAAAGCGTTAAATAAAAAAATAACATTATAACGAGTAATACTCATTCTACTTAAATATTTCACAAACCATAATTCTTATCCTCAAGGAAAATATAACTTTTATGATATGCTCTTTTCCCCTTAAATCTTATAGCCTCGACCCTATCTGAAAGGTTATATCAAATTTATAAGCTAAATTTTTAGTTAAAATGTGAATATCCATTGCATTACCGAATTATATATTTGCGTAAGCTTTCAAAAGTTTTTTTAAGAAAAATGATAACAAAATAAAAGACGAAAAATTTTCCATTATGATCAGCTATTAACACTAGAATAAAATTGATAAATACATCTATATCTATACTAATATTATAAAGAGGTAAAGTTTGTGATCTTGTGAGTTTGTGAGTTTGTGAGTTTGTGACGTTGTAGGGGGTAATCTCTGGATCTACTGAACCGATTTTCAAAATTCTTTTACCAATAGAAAGCCACGTTCTTTCTGAGTGTCATAGGCTATATATTAACCCGAAAAATGAAAAGGCTTTTTCGTGGTAGTCGGATTTGCAAAGTAAGTCGGAGAAAAAACGGTCGAACGAAAACGTTTCTTACGAACGCTGCCTTAACAATGAGAGATATATGATTATGTTCTAGAGAAAAGTTGTAGAGCTTAATAATGCCTACAAAAAAGTCAGCGACAGCATATGTCTAACTTTTATATTTAAGTCACAAAAAGTAGTTTTTTATAATAAAAAAATCATTTAAATCGGTAGGTCATGTTTATTGGTCATATTATCAACAATTATGAATTCTTATCAAAATAAGTAAATTTATCGTCTAAAACGTTTAAAATAAAGGACTTTTCCCTTTTACTGCATATAATTTGGACAAATGGTTAAAGAGATAATACAACATATTCGTATGTATGGACGAACCCGAGCGAGCTGTTTATCTGTTTTTCTCTTTGTACGGGCTAATCTCCGGATCTATTTTACCTATTTAAATGAAATTTTGCATGGTGGTACCTTATATCCTCGGGCAACATCTTAGATACTTTTCATCCCGGAAAATTAAAGAGTTCCCGTGGGATAGTTAAAAAACTATAACAACTTATACAGCTTAGTACACAAAAACTACTGATTGGATTTTAATGATACTTTACAACAATATAGTTCATACATGACAAAAACAAATCAGCTACTTTTCATCCCGGAAAATTAAAGAGTTTCCGTGGGATAGTCAAAAACCTGTAGTAACTTATACAGCTTAGTACACAAAAACCACTGATTGGATTTTGATGAAACTTTACAATAATATAGTTCATACATCAGAATAACAAATAGGTAACTGTGTATCCCGGAATAATGTACTTTTCCCGTGGGATAGATGTTTTTGTTTATTTGTAACGTAATATGTACACAACATAGACCCCACAACAATAGTTATTAAAAAAAATGCCTGTTTATCTGTTTGCCTGTTTGTCTGTTTTTGTGTGTGCGTTTCACGCGAAAAGTAATGTACCAATTTCAACGAAATTTGGTGAAGTGATAACTTATTACTCGAGTCAACATTTAGGGTACCTTTTGTATGTATGTATGTTGTATTCAGCCCCTCTTAACACGTGCGCGGGCCTCCCTTCAGTACGAGGTAGATCAGGCCATAGTCCACCACGCTGGCCAAGTGCGGGTTGGTGGACTTCACATGTCTTTCGAAAACTTGCTAGGTTCTGTCAGATATGCAGGTTTTTCTTCACCGTTAAGACACGTGGCAACTGTGTTAGAAATGATTCGCACATGAAAATATCAGAGGTGCGAGACCCGGGATTTGAACTTGCTTCACTCGGTTTCCCAAGCGAGCGCGTTACCACTGGGATACCACTGCCTTAAACTTAAAGAAAATCTTTACTCTACCTTTTACTTAAAGAAAATCTTTCTTTCCCACGGGAAAATGCAATAACTGGTTTTATCGAGTCCTCCTTAGAAACCTTCCTCTGGCTAAGCCTTAAGACATAAGTCAAAACAATATACTAAAAAATTGTAGGTCTTGAAAAGTCCTACAGAAAAGTTCTGAATAGTATATGTCTATCTTCTAAGTTACACTCGCAATATTTATTCTTATCTATACCTATAATAAAACTTAGTCAAATCGATGTGCGCGTTTCACGCAAAAAGTAATCAACCGATTTTAACTTAATTTTGTATAGTGATAAAACTTAGTGCTCGGGTCAACATTTAGAAATGAACGGTTCTCGTGGGATAGATGAGTTTGTGCTTTTCTAGAGGTGAACCCGAGCGAAGCGAGGGTGAGCCGCTAGTAATATTATAAAGAAGTAAACTTTGTAAGTTTGTGAATTGTGAGTTTGTGACATTGTAGGGGGTAATCTCTGGATGTACTTAATCGATTTTGATGAAATTTGGTAAGAAGATAGTTTGATACCCTGGGAAGGACATAGGATACTTTTCATCCCAGAAATCATTCCTTAAGGGGGTGAAATGGGGTGAAAGTTTATACTGGAAAGCAAGCTAGGGACGAACCCGAGCGAAGCGAGGGTTACTCGCTAGTTACGTACATAAAATGTACTGAGAAAACTAACATAATATTTTCAGTCTTTCTAAAAGAAAGGAGAAAGTAGTTACGTTGTGTAAGGTTTCGCTATTTTAATGTATAATAAAACAGTTATTAATTGATTATACTTGCCACACTGACGACGAGAACGCACAAATTATGATACCTTTAGAAATCCGGCAATTAAAAATGACGAGAATGTTCAGGTCGAATTTAAAAAAAAAAGATAATTAAAAATAGAAAGAATATATAAAGAAAAGAGGGGATTGATCGGCAGGAAGTTGACATGGAATGTAAACTGTGATTTTTAACTGGAGCAAAGAAATAAAAAATTGTTGAGAATAAGTGTTTCCTTATAAATTGTAACTAAATCTAGTTAAAATATAACTATAAGTTTTGAAACATGATGGTGGTTTTTCCTGAGATATCCTACAGTAGTTATAGATAGATATATTACGAAGATGAACATCTAGATGTTTGATGAACATGTGCATATAATTTAGTAGGAGCATTTAAGATCAGTCCAGTGTCTTAGTTCGCACAACACTTCTCTTGATAAATTGTTATCTGAAACTGCAGCACTGAATGTGCAGTTGTGCACTCACGACATTTGCATGCATACCAAAGTTTCGTAGTTTAACATTTACCATATACAATATAATAGCGAATTGCTGGTAATATAATGCACAAAATCATAAATCTTACACAACGCTATCAGAGTATAGTATCCGTGTGTCGAGTTATGTGATGATTCTTAGAACATGTTGAGTAAGATTTTATAGAGCTGTTTAAAATGTTATAATATATTTCTAAACTAAAAAAAATGTCAAATATAAATAGGGCAAGAGAAAACAATTTGAAATTCAATTTATTTTCGTTTTCTTTTTTAGTAGCTATTGACTAGCTTTAGCTAGTATTTTATTGTATCAAAAAAAATTTTTTGGATAAGCTTAGTTTTTTATAGTGTTAGATAGTTAAATTCAATTCGTGTATGTTTTCTTTAAAATTTTAATTATTATTATAGTTGTCGTAGTTGTAAAACACATGCGTTTCTGATTATTTATCTTAAATATGAGTTAAACTAGTGACTTACAGTCGGTTCGCTTGGGTACGTCCCTAGTCTGTCTGTGTACATAATTTCATCCAAATACCTCCAGCCATTTCAGTATTAAGAATTAACAAACATACACATACATATGCGAAATTTCACATTTTTCCTATATAGACATATGTCCTATATAGAATATTAATTATATCTGTTTATATATTTATTGGTTCGATTTTACAAATAACTGATCTAAAAATTGATACTGAGATATTTTCCTTCTGGGAACGGATGGGGGATAAGTTTTATTTCAGCAGTGAAAGACACTCATAGAACAAATTGCGATAATTATTAATCAATCTTTCACTTAAAAAATATTTTATTTCGATACACTTAATTATTCAGAAATGTGTCACAATATCATTGTTACTAATGTTCCAAAACACTCTCCAAACATGAATATTGAGATCATCCAACCAAAACCATCAGGATATGTTTGCGATCAAACAACGGTTCCATCACAGTGTTTAGATTAACATGGTCTCAGTGTGTGATTACGAGCACATTGTTAATTAATAGTATTATATGACATGAGTCGTTAAATTGACGACTTGGTTATTTTGTAATGAATACCGAAATGACTTTGCTTAATGAGATTAAACGGTCCAGTGTCCATTTAGTAAAAATGTGAACGTAGAAATAGAGATATTTAAAACAAATGTAATATTATGGAAATTAACATATTCAAAGCATGTCAGGTATTTGTGATAAAATTGGTCCAGTCTTGCAGGATGCAACGTTGCATTTTGACAGGTTGCATGTTGAAAATGGTGCTTTATGTATAACTAATGAAAAGACTAACCAAACATCAGTCGCTTGTATCTAAAAAGAACTGGCAATTAAATGTCAGTGAAACATAATAAAAAAATTTTTTAATTACTTTTCAATATTTTGACTTTAACTTCAACCTGAACCAAACTGGTATTTAAAGAGGGATATAAATCATTTGTGTTCTTATCAAATAGTGTTTTTATTATGTAAATTATTAAAATAATAAAAACATTAGTTAACTGTGATTGCTGTAGCGAAAAGCTGAGGTTCTAGCTGTTTTCTCATCAGCTATCATTCTCAGTAAATATATATACCTAAATATATTAAAATTGTAACTAAGCCGAATCTGTACATTAAATATTTTTTTTGGAAAATCTTATTGAAATAGACATTATTATTGACACAGAGGCCGAATCTGTACTTTTTAGAATTTTTGTCTGTCTGTCTATCTAACAGATAGATCGCATCAGACAAAAACCACTGGAGGTGTTTTGATGAAATTTAGTATGGTGATAGCCGGGTTAACATGTAGGATACTTTTTACCGCGCAAAAATGTTTCATTTCTGAGAAAAAATACAAAGAGTGCAATGTAAGAGTATACTAAAGAAAAAGAGAAACTTAAGAACTTGGTTTTTGGTCATCTGAACGCAGGCGGAGCCGCGGGTAATGCTAGTACTTTATAAAGATATGTTAACCGAGGTGGCGTGAAAATTAGAAGCTGCTTTCTGTAATCTTAAAAAACAACTAAGCAAATAAATTTTGGTTGCACTAAAGAATATTATAAAATAGTATATGACTTTTATTATGACTAGATTATATTTTATTAAGTTACTAGCGGCTTACCGTCGTTTTACTCGGATGCGTCCCTAGATGCTTTATAAATTTCCAATATTAGACACGTATATATACTTAATATTATAAAGAGGTAAAGTCTGTGAGTTTGTGAACTTGTGATGTTGTAGGGGGTAATCTCTGGATCTACTGAACCGATTTAGATGAAATTTGGTAAGAAGATAGTTTGAGACCCTGGAAAGGAAATAAGATACTTTTTGTCCCGGAAATCATCCCTTAAGGGGGTGAAAATAGGGACCAAAGTTTGTATTGAGAAGCAAGCTAGGGACGAACTCGAGCGAAACGAGGGTGAGTCGCTAGTAATGTATATAGCCAGCGCCGACTTATGGCAAATCTTATTTACAATTGCCTATGCGTTACTTCAGGTCATAGTCTATCTTTGTACTACATTTCATCCAAATATGTTAAGCCATTTCAGCTTGAAAAAGTAACAAAAATACACACACACAAGTTTGTAACTTTCGAATTTATATTACGTATGGAATAATATACAATACACATATTTGACAATAAACCATTTAATATTAAACCTTATTGAGTAATTAAGTAATATTTTATAAAATATACGGTGGTAGTGTTTTACGTAAAAAGGTTTTGTGGAATTTGGTCACGTAGCAGACACTTGGTTTGACCGTTCCAATTTGAGACCACTCCAAGTTTTGTTTGCGCGCCTCTTGTCCCAAATGTGAGGACAAAATATGCGACTGGTGACAAGGACGACCCTTGTTGTTCTCTTAATATATATGCTAATTCAACAAATATTGTTTCAAGATCATTACACAATGTATTATATAATTTTTTAAATATTATAGGATAATAATATACCTCTTCTAGACTACGTAATACACTTTTCATGTAACTAGTTAAACAAAGCTTTAAAAATAGTTAAAAGATCCACGATGGTACTCTTAAAGCCATTTAACTGGTAATTTCCGAAGAAATTTAAAGCCATTTTCATAAAACTTTCCAGACCCCTAAGACTATATTCAAATATTTCATTCTTCATCATTTTTATGATCTTTCTAATAAACGTGAGCCGTTGTATGGACAGTTCGTCCATGTGATGCGATCGTTCAAGATACTTAAGTTTTATTAAATTCTTATTTAATTGATCTATGATTCTGTTCATTTAAATAGATTTGAAAATAATTAATAAATTTCAAAGCAACTTCATTGTCGTAAATGTTATAAATTATGTATATAAGACTAGCAGAACCCGTGGCTTCGCTTTATACGAATAGTATAGATAAAAATACTGCTTATGATTTCTATTAGAAACAAAAATAAATCAAATAAACCTACACCAAAATTATATTACAAAGTAATTTTAAAGCTTGTTGTGAGTCGTACATTTTTTTATCTATTTATCTATTCTTTACTCACTGTAATCGTTTTTTAGCTTCTGTGACCTAGATAACAAATGAAAATTCGTCTTTCACACCCTCGTCAACTAAGCAAAAATTTAATCTTGCACATTAATTGAAGGTATGAACTTTTAAAACGTATTCTCTAAGAGAAAAATTTATGAAGAATACTACAAATGAAAACTTTGTGCTTAGTGATGGTTGGACTTTTATAGATTTTATGCTTTAAGAAATAAAAAAAATATATTTATATGAACAAAGAAAAATCACAACGTATTAATTTTGTATCATATTCTTGCTTGTCACCGATGTTACATAGGTATGCCAAATTCATTACTATCGGGTGCCAGAAATTTGCAAATTCCATACTAATATTGAAGATTTGAATGTAAAATTATCTGTTTGTTATTTTTTAACATTTAAATTACTGAACAGATTTCGATGAGGCAAACACATAGATTGTATCGTGAAGATATAGATTGACTATTTTTTATACCCGCAGTCGCATCACTTACCACTATACTAATCGTTTATTTTTGAGAGAAAAAAATATATTGAGAACATGAGGTTTTATGGTTTTATAATGTTAGCAGGTATATAAGAAATAGAAATTCGTAAAATGCCCCCGATGCTCAGCTACCGATGCCCGATGCCCAGCTACCCCCGAGACATGGGGGGAAGGAGGGGAGGCAAAGCATTGAAAAATAGTTTTTTCCGGCTTACTGTGACGTACTATTAAGAAATGTTTTCTACAATAGTTGTAGGACTAGTAAAAATATACAACTTTTATAAATAACGCTTTGTACAATAAACTCAGTTTTTGAGATATTTGCAAAAAACTCGGTTTTTAACTTTTTCTTGCTTTTTTATTTTTAATTTCTAGAATAATCATTTGATTTCCATGAAACTTACGGAATGTAATCTTCAAAATACATATAATATATATAAAAAAGACGTTTAAAATCACCCAACTTCAAGTGGACGTGTACATTTAAACATTTTTTCCTTCAATTTTCAGATAGGGTTCATTCTTAATCAAAAATAAAATTTTAAAAAATTAAGTTGATAATTACAAAATTTGGTCATAGTTTCGTTAAAAAATCATAAAAAATGTAAAAAATGAACAAATTTTTTTTTATTCTAAACTCTTCTGTCGATTTTTTGCTGAGATATTCGACTATCAATGAAAAAGGGTCCTTTTCTTTTTATCATCAATATTTTAGCATCTAAGGGATGCACAGTAGATTAAAGGGTAATTTTATAAATGTAAGTCATATTCTTACAAGGATCTATCATATTTAAAAAAAAATTAATTTCTTACATTAAATTACGATTTTTTTACAAATCTATGACTAAATTTGGTAAATATCAACTTATTTTTTTTTAAATTCTATTTTTAACTAATGAATAAACAAGATTAAACTATGAATGAATTTCATTTCTTTCTGTAATTACCTCAAAATCATTTTTTTCTGAAAAAAACTATAAATTTGACTCCAAAATTGATCAAAAACTAATAAAATATTGATAAATTCCACAAAAAATAAATAACATAAATAGATTCTCTGGTAAGAAATATACAAAAAATATACAAAAAAGCTGAATAAACAAAAACTAAAAAAAAACAAAAACTTTTATTTTTTCACGACTCGTCAAATTGCAAAGTTTACGGCGAAGTGCAAATTGGAATGTTTACGGCGACATTGTATCTTTTTCGTTTTTTCCCGAAAAAGACATTGGTGTAATCAGTTTATAAAAATTTGGCCAATAAAGTAGTTTTTAATATTTTGCTCCCAAACCGGATTCCGATTGGACTACATGTGACTGTGACTTTTAAATTGTAGAACCGTCACACGAATGAACAATGCAAGTTAAAGAAAAACTTGTGAAAACAACAAAAATTATTCAAAACGACATTGTTTGTTCAGAACTTTTGTTTATCTGCTAAATGAAGTTGGGGCATATTTAATGAATGCGGCGTGCTTTTACAAACACTCCGACATTAGGCGTTAAAAGTTTTACATTTAAAAAAAAATACTTTTCTATATTCGTGAAGATATTACACAATGTGCAATTTTTAAGTCATATTTATTGTTATTTTTTCTCATTTTGAGTGATTGTGTCAGTATTGAGACAATTATTAAGAGTGATTAAACAACATATATGTGGCATATAATAACAAAGCATACTGAGTAGTTACACTATTTATTTAGTGTGCATATGTGAAGTCCAAAAAGTAATGCCTAAGTCTTATATTTCAATTAAACGTGTGCACCATTTGCATATTTATTATATTATTGTTTTTATTTCAATTCTGCGTGATGTCACTATCTTGTTTTTCAACCGACTTCCAAAAAGGAGAAGTTTCTCAATTCGTCGGAATCTTTTTTTATGTATGTTCACCGATTACTCGAAAACGCCTGAACTGATTTGGAAAATTCTTTTTTAATTTCAAAGGTTATACTTCCCAGATGGTGTCATTTAAATTTTATTGAAATCGATCGAGCGTTTTTAAAAAAAAATCAACTATAAATTATATTTAAATAAATGTCTTAATCGAATATGTTATTAATGAGAAAGTTTCTTCTTACAAATTATCTGCTTATTACGTTTACACTAAAAATGAAAAAATAGGAACTTGAAAAAAAAAACTCAAAATCCTAAAAAAATATTTAAAAAGTTTTTATTTCCTTCGAAGTCCCCGGACTATTATGATTAAGGTGTGTGTTTTATTTTTCAATTGGCTTAGGAGAGGGATGCGGAAAAACGTATAATATTTTGATTGTCAAAACATTTTTTTTATTTTCTAAGAGCACCCGATGTGACTTCATTATCACAGGCGATCATAAGTGTCAAAGTATAAATGTTGTAAAAATTTCGTGCACTCTGTGCAGGCCTTTCTTCAATAAGCTTCAACATGTACCATGTGTATGATACCCTAGTAATCGTGGCAATATTTATGACAATATATATGTATATAAGCCAAGGCCAGGCAGCGAAAGGATATTCAGTCTTACCAGGTGTCCCACGACACGGACCGACTTTTTTTTTACTTAAAGGTCCTCGGACAATTAAGATTGGGATTATTTATATATTTTCTTACTTTTAAAGGGATCGAATTTAATGTAGACTTTAATACTAAAATTGGATAGGTAGATGCTTTAAGCTTTTACCGCAATATATATAACTACGAAAACGTATCAAGATTTCTTTGAATTTATGAATTATAATTTTAGGCAGTTGGATTCCTTTAACAGTCCTCATTATCACCTATTGAATGAACCTTTGATCATTTATGTAAACAAAACTATTAAGAGCCTTTGGGGGGGGGGGAGGCTGTCTTCATGCTATCCTCGTAACATTATCGGATTTAGATTATCATATTATTTTTATAACTATAAAATATACTAGATATTTTACTTATGAAAATCTCAGAGCCATTCGGAAGATACTTTTCTATATACTAAGCATAACTTTCAAATGACTGGAGATATCTTCATTAAATATTACCAATATCAATACATCTTTTTTTTCTCTTTATTAGGTTCACCAATAACTTTACATTTCATACATTGACAAGAAACAACATTATAAATGCAAATCTTAAATGCAAAACCACTTACAGGTAAACAACTTACAGGTAACATGTATCACTTAAATATAATAATTAGACGGTAAATATAATTAGATTATAACTTATTTTTTTTACTATAATGCCTAAGAAGCTTTTAAATAAGTAAACCATATCGATTTCGTTTTAGAGCTACGATGTCATGGATTATTAAAATAGCCTCAACCGTCTTGGGCCGATTTTCATCATACATAGCCAAGAAACTCCCGACTAATTCACTTTTCAAACAAAAAAACAAAATCAAAATCAGTTCATCCATTTGGGAGCTACGATGCCGCAGACAGACACACACAAAGACACCTCAAACTTATAACACCCCGTCGTTTTTACGTCGGTGGTAAAAAATTAAAAGCATTTAAATATAACGCTCTTATGTTTAAAAGTGAAGTGAATTGCAAAGTCAATATGATAATGCAAGCGGTCCTCAATATGTTTACCTTTATTTATATCTTTTTTACAGTAAATTGTGTTTCTTCTTTAATTACCGATTTCAAAAAAGGAGGAGGTTCTCAATTCATCAGAATCTTTTATTTTTTATGTATATTCCCCGATTACTCGAACACGCCTGAATCGATTTGGAAAATTCTTTTTTTATTTGAATAGGGTATACTTGCCAAGTCCCACGGTCATCAGATCAGGATCTGATGATGGGATTCTGGAGAAATCGAGAGAGTTCTTCAAATTTTATAGGCACACTTAAGCGAAGCGATTTGGGTATTTTTAATAGAGAGAGTTTTTAGAGTGTTTTATACTTTTCTTCCACTACCTCTAGAATAAAAATGAAAAAATAAAAAAATAAATAAAAAAACCGACTTCAAAACACTAAAAAGTAAAAAAATAATGAAATGGAAATTTTCATTAACAATAGATATGTATGTACCTAATCCAATATTTTCGAAGTCGCTATGCTTTGATTTGTATCGGCTGGCACCGACTTCGAAAATATCTGATTAGGTATCTATAGTTAATGAATACTCCCATTTAGTTATTTTTTACTTTTTAGTGTTTTGAAGTCGGTTTTTTCCTTATATAAACAAAACTTTACTTGTTACGTCATGTAACTAAAACGTAACATATAATCAAACTTTCCAGCTGACTTACAAAGTATCAGGCATGCCCTCAGAATCTCATTTGAGAACGATTAGAAGCCCTTCCCTTACTGTGAGTTTGTTTTCACTAAAGGCATTAGTGCGTGACTCGATAGCAAATTATATCTCGATAGGATTATCAAGTAGAAACTCTCTAAGAAGTCGACGTGCCATGAAAGTGTTTGTTAAACTCTAATTGATTTTGAGAGATTAGTATAAATACTTCGTAATTGAGATCTACATATTAATTAAACTGCCTAAAAGCTGAGGGTAGCATGTATGTATTTATAATAATATAATATACGAGTATATGTATATATGTATTGTATGTATGCATTTAGCCCTTTTTAACGTACCACTGCTAGGCACGGACCTCCCTTCAATACGAGGGGGATCAGGCCATAATCACCACGCTGAACAAATGCTGGATGGCGGGCTTATATGTATATATGTCTTATATATTTATTTATGTATATATTTGAGCATATACATATATAATATTAATTGTACCGTCCCGTCTATAGTTCCACTAATATTTCACCAAAGGTAGTCTGTAAGAGATTGCTCATAGCAATAAGACCGCCTTTGCTTAACTTTTGTTCTTCCTTATTTTTTTTATTTTAAGAGAATTTGAAGGGAGGCCCGTGCCTAGCCGTGAGACGTTAAAAAGGGCTAAATACATACGTATATTTAAAAAAATATATTACAAAATAAAGTGCTTCAAGTTCAGTTAATACTATTACAAAGTTGATCTTTTATTGTTACAAAATATATTTTCGCATTATTAGTTGTAGAATTTATTTTATAAAAAAAAGTAAAAGATTATTTCGTTATTCTTAATTCGATAAAAATTGGAAACTATCCAATATAGTCCATTAAAAGGCTAGTGTTAACAAACAAATTGAACAAAATTGAAATTGTAGAAACTTGAAACAACTATCTTTTAGTAAAAAAGTTTTTTTTTTAATTTATGTATTTTTTATTTATATGATATGATTATGAGATATTTACTTTCTGAACTACTATTATATTTACAACAAAATATGTTTTAACTTTCCATGGTTTCTCCATTTAGTCTTTGCTAAATATCACAACAATTTAGTACTCCGTTATAGCGTGAAAGAAAAGAAACAAGCACTTACATTTAGGAATATTACCGACCATTGTTTGCCTTATTTAATATTTTTTGGTATTTGTATATAAAATATGAATAATAATATGAAGTAAGAGCCATGATGTTTATAAGAACAAATTGAAATAAATGGCTTGGATACTGCCAACAAAAACCACTTTGTTTCAATTACGTTTTCCGTCTTTGGATAATTACATTTTTTTTATCATTTCATTTCTTTTTATCTGTGGGACAAATATTTGAAATATCTGTACCAGGACTAAACGAGTTTGTACACATTTGGTAAGGAAATCCTACTTATTAGGGTAAGTTCGGGATATTTGGCTATAGCTTTTTCAGTGCAGGTCCGTTAAGATAACATAAACTCTAGTTAAAAAGAATGTTAAATAACCAAAATTATTTTTAAATATATATATATACGAACCAAATGAGCCCTTAATAATTACCATACAAGTCATATACGCGTGGAATTGTGGCACTAGCCATATTCACCCCCTGAATGGCAGTGCCGATCCATTCCGCGAAAAACAAACCCTTGTTACCAAAAGAAGTGAGAGAATGTGTTGCCTTTTAAGAATTTTATAGCATTTTGCTAATTTTTTTAATATAGAAAACAGTTTATGATCTGAACATAAAAATCAGCTAATTTTAAGCATGTTTCAGTTCAAAATTGATATTTTTTATATTGGCCATTTCTCCCATTTACACGACGCTTGTTGCTGTTCTAACTTTACAAGATTTTCCTTCAAGTTTATAAGCACTTTTGAGTATTATAAATTAGGTGTATACAGACCATTATACTGTAAAAGAAATATTTATTTATGTTTTGTAGAAAATAGGAATTAAGTACGGTCATACGTAGAAAGTAAGTACCATCCAGATTTACCACTTGGCCACGAGGTGCACAAGCGAAACTTAAAGTGGACTCAGCTTAAATTGAAATGGGTCGAACCGAGTGTGCGCTACGTGGTTGAACTAACAAACTAAAAATCTTTCCTTACTCGAGCTGTAATTTTCATCTATTGTTAGATATTCAATCTCCTTTCACACTTCGCTGTTTCATAGAAACTATAATATTATTTTTTCCTTACAAATCAAAGGTGTTCAGAGTTATTTCTTCAATTTCATATAGATAAAGAAAGTGAATATTTAAGAACTGTAACGTTTTCGCATAGTGTAGGTATCCTTGATTATTATACATATTTATGACTAGCATTGCCCGCGGCTCCGCCCGCGTTCAGATGATCAAAAACCAAATTCTTAGGTTTTACAGATTAGTATACTCTTACATTGAAGTTTTTGTATTTTTTCTCAGGAATGAGACATTTTCTCGCGGTAAAAAGTATCCTATATGTTGACCCGGATAACCAGCTATCACCATACCAAATTTCATTAAAATGCCTCCAGTGGTTTTTCTGTGATGCGGTAACAGACACACAGACAAAAATTCTAAAAACTATAGATTCGGCCTCTGTATCGGTAATAATGTTTATTTCAATAAGATTTTCCAAAAAATATTTAATGTACAGATTCGGCTTAGTTACAATTTTATTATAAGTATGTAGGTATAGATTAATCAAAAAATGAAACGATAACAATTCAATCTGGAAATCTTTACCAATATTAAAAATATAAAATGGAGCAAGTGTTTTTAAATGCGAAATTTAAGGTTATTTTTATCCAGATTCTTAAGTGTTTTGCTAAAAGTTAGGAAAACTTTTCTTTTTTTACATGACTCTTTAATGCATTCAAACGCCTAAGTATTTTTAAGGATTATTTAGTAGTATAATATGTTCTATATTTTAGTATGTAGTGTTTATAAAATCATTGCAAATATTTGTTATCATTACATCATCATTATCATCCCTTATAATCCACATATAAATAGGCAAAGAGAGTGCCTTTTGTTACCTCTGTTTGTAAAAAACTTTTTTTTTTGTTTAGTAGCTGTTGATAAGCTTTAGCGTTATCGACAAAAACATTTTGGAAACCGGTTTTTTAGGTAAATTCTAAGCGACCACTAGGACAACACTAGTATTTTGTAAATTATGCCAGTAAAAACACATTATTTTATCAGCCACAACATATTATTTCAATAATGTATAATATATGCTTATATATTACTAAGATATTCTAAAATTTATAGCTCCAAAGAATTATAAAACAAAGCGGCACCGAATATAGCAAGATTATGCCACAACGAGTCATCTCTTGTCGAGTAAAATCATATTTCATATAACGAGCCTACGTTGTATTCCTTTAACGTCGCGACGCCACACACGTATGTTTCTAAAAGGGTTTTTGAAGATGTTAAGTAAAATATATGTCACTTAAAGCAAATCTAGAAAAATAAATTTTAACACTCATTGTAAAGAGTTTTTAGCAAAGAAGGCTATTAGTTGTAAAGTTATGAAAGCTTTACTATTGTAACAAGAACAAAACAAGTTAAATTATATCCCAGTCTAAATTAATTATTAAATAGTATTAAAATTACTATCTCTGGCTTTTCAGGGATAAGTAGGTGGGATGAATTAGCATAGGAGTGTTCATTGTTCAAGTGTCACAGCATATTTTCTCAAAAAGGACGAAGGATTCGCACATGTTATGTGCGTAGAACTTAACCACTAAGAACCGTATAGTCTGTACGTATACACTGTGTACAGTATACGTATACAATTCTTAAATGACATTGCTTAGTCGATTATTTGAATAAAATTAATATTTTATACAATTAATGCATATATGTATAAACAAAAAATGCGCTAGGGTTGTCCTCGTTTATCCTGTCATACTTAATTGTTATTAAAATTTATTTAATTTACTTTTTTTGATAGTAATGTAATATAGTTTTATTGAATATTAGTAAAAAAATATATATAGAAAAAAAAACGCTAAAATTCAGAGAAGTTAGTAGTTGCTAACTTATTTACTTGGACTTTTACATGTCTATTGTATGAACAGGTAAGTTAGTATGGGTAAATTACCCTCATTTCTATAAGACTTTACATTTAAAATTTAGTCTATTTCATTCTAAATACGGTGGTTATTTTAGGAAATGTTGGCAGATATTAGGGTTGTCGCGAATTTAAGTATAAATAATTGAGTAGGAGAGCAGGGTGTGATATACGAGTAGAGGTACTGCACGTACAAACCTATGTGATAAAAATGGCGTAAAATAGTGAGATTAACATTTTAATATCTATCTCTTTATAATATTAATATAGATATTAAACTTTTTAATATCTATATTAATATTATAAAGAGTCGAGTTTGTTTCTTTCTTTATTTGTTTGAACGCGCTAATCTCAGAAACTACAAATCTGATTTGAAAAATTATTTTTGCATTAGATAGCCCGTTTTGAGGAAGGTTATAGGCTATCATCTCGGAAAAATGTACGGTTCCCGTAGGATAGGTTTGTTTTTGTCTAGGGACGAACCCATAGCAAAGAGAGGGTGAGTCGCTAGGATTGTACAAAATTAACGCTAACAAAATTAATACAACATTGACGTATGAAGAGAAAAGGGTCTAAGTTATTACCTACTCATAATTTAAAGGAAAATTACACATAAGCTATCTGACCAGCCCTTTTTTTCAGTTAAAATAATTTAGAAGGAAGAAATGTAAAAAATTATATACTTATATATAACACAACTTAAATAATTCAATATAGATTATTGGATACAAAGATTTTCTTATTAAAAGTGTACAAACTTCTTACAGTTTGTAAAAGTATACATACTTCTTATACTTTGTAATTGATGATTTTAGCAAAAAGCTTTTATAAAAGTTTTAAATTTTGAAGCTTAACTAAGGCATTAAAAAGTTATTTAAGTATTCGAAATAGGAATTTGCGATAAACAAACCAATACTGTTATATATATATATATATATATATATATATATATATATATATATATATATATATATATATATATATATATATATATATATATATATACTGATAAAAAGCAACCCGTTAATTTGATGGTGGAAAGAAGTGACAATTCTGGGATTAATTGTCCTATTACATGGTTGATTAAACAAAAAGGTACCAAAATTTAAGTTTTTTCTACAAAAAGTAAAGAAATCAAGCCTTAAGTATAGTAACTAAGGTTCATATTTGATGGACTCTATCATTGAAACACCCACCTAAAATTCAAAGGCAACATTTATTTTACATGCGATTAATTTCAAAGCCAAAGTGGTATTTTATTGGCAGTACTTGTCATTCTACCTTACGACTTACGTCAACTCCAAGCCGAATAAATTGCAGATATTTTCTCAGCGGCTTCACTCGTTTATCTTTGTTAGAAGTCACATAATCTAAGCCGACCTCAGCTTTGAACAACAAAACAACTTGAAGTTCATATTTAATAGACTGTCCCAAAAAGAAAAAAGGAAAGGAAAAGGTTTTTAGAATTATAATTTAAATGTATAGAGAATTATTATACTTAATTTTTGGTAGAAGTTCTTATCATTATTAGTAAAGTGTCTCGCCATTTTACAGCTTTAGGTGTGTGACGTTTATTGCTAACTAGATTTTGAAATTTTGTAACTTAGGTATGTTCGGTTTTGCTAGTTAAGCATCGGACCTTATATTACATTGATTGTCGAGCTTGCATACCTTATATCTTTAATTACGAGATATATTCAAATAAAACTAAACATTCAAAAAGGATAGACAGCAGTTTAACAATTTTGGCTTCTATGTATATCATAGAAGCCAAAATTGAATATCCACTAAAAAATACTTTTTTAACTAATTAGATATACACTAAGTTTAACATTACTTTTAAAAATATTACATTCTTAAGGATGCAGCTATTTCTTAAAAATATGAGGTTGGCTTATTCCTTACCTTTCCATTAAAGGAAGAATCATGAAAATTCATGAGCACATGACAAAGATATCGAGTTACATACTCAAAACCTTAAAATATGAAATTCTCCAAAGCTTAAAAAAACTGAAAGTAACTTCGATCAACAATACTACTGTTGATCGAAGGAAAATAACTTCGATCAATAATAGTATTGTCGATCGAAGGAAAATAATGAATGTTTGACGACACGTTTGGCTCCGTTTGTAGTGTAGTGCTGTGCCAGCAGTCGCGGGTTCGAGTCCCGCTAGGGGAATTCATTTGTGTGATTAGCACGAATATTTGTACTCTCCAGTCATGGGTATTTATATTTATAATATGTTGGTATTTAAAGTTATATTATATGTGTAGTGTATCAACTATCTGGTATCCATAACACAAGCCTCGTAGCTTACCATGGAATTAGACGGTGCTGTGTGTTCATGTCCCAACATATTTATTTATTATTTATTTATAGCTATATTATATTCGGGAAATCTAGTTCTCTATCCTCCTTCCACCTAACCCTACTGTACAACACGTAAAAATACCAATGAAAGCTTTGTGGGTTTGTTAGAGTTATAACAACAATAATACTGGATTTATGAAGCCTATTCTTTCTCACGGATGTGAGTTATCTGTATTTATGTGGCAATATTTTTGAAATATGGCTAAATCAAGGCCCTTGGTAAAGAAAAATGCTAATTTTAGTGCGAATTCAAATATCGAAATTACTTTTTCTATTTAAAGTGTTCAGTATTTATAAGGATTTAAATTCAATATTTTTATTATTACTACCATTTTTATATTTTTAAGGTTTTTTATTTTTTTATGTTTTTTTATATTTATTCGGTATATGCATAAAAAATGCTACATTTAAAAAACATACAAGTAAAGAGATGTACAAAAGCGGCCTTAGAGTCAGTAAACTATAGAGAAAGATACGAAAAATAAATGTAAATTCATTTTTCTTTATTACAATTTTATAGTTAAAAAAAACCTTCAATTCAAGCATTAAAATTTATATCTAAGTAGGTAAGCTATATTCGAGATATATTTGACAGAAATGTTATTTCAATATAAAGATTTTATATATTTCGCGCAGGTTTCATCTATTAAACTTTGAATTAAAAAGTGATCTGATTGAAGCTTTAATTTGCACACGTACCTAATACTCGTATGTGTGTATTTAAAATAGAGTGGAGTACTATATACATATAGTATATACTATATAGTATATACTATATAGTATATACTATAAAGTATAGCATAAAGTACCTGGGCGACCGAGCCTTGCTCGGCGTTTTTCGGAAAAGATGGCAAAGGTGGCATTTTTTCAGAAAAAATACCTACAAACTAAAACCTTAAAACGCAGAACCTTATCTAAATACAATGTTTTATCCAAATCATTATAGTAGTTTCCAAGATACCTACATAAAATAAAATATAATTATACAAGAATTCCTCATAAATATTATAACATAGTATCCATTGTTTTTTTGTGAAAATTTAATTGTTGATAGTCCTTCTTTTGGATTATCGCCATCCGGCCAATAATGTAGATACTTGTGTAATTTATTTTTCTAATTCGCGGGTTCTGCTAGTTTTAAATAAAACTATCTTTTTGGATTATTTTGCGAATTTATTTTGAAACCAAACAACCAAAAATTTGGTGGGAACCAAAAATCTAAATAAATTCGCGAAAAAATCCAAAAAGATAGTTTTATATAAAGTGTCTTTATTAATTACATATTAGTCCAATCGGGTTAGCATTGAACTCCAAAAAAATTCTAGGCCAAAATTTTATTTCACCAGCCTTTAGGGGGGTTCACTGGGAGTATAAATTTAAAAACGCGACCAAATTCGAGTGGTCGCAATCTTGATTTTGAGGGGAATCGTTTTTTCTCAATATTTCGACCATTTTCAACTTTTCGAGAAAAATCATTTCTTTCTGCTCGTTTTGTCACTCAAACCAACTTTTACTTATTATTTTCGATAATAATTTACCAATATTGGCTTTACTAATAAATTATTAATTATCTTCAATTTTTTTTTAATTATTTATATAATATTTTTTTATAAGGGCAAGAGAGTAAACGATACACATAATGGTAAGAGGCGATTGTTCTATATATACAGCAGCAGCATAGACTTGTCGTTGTCGACCTTTTAAAGTCTATAAAGCCGACTCTTGGAGAACCCTGTATTTGTAGCATTCAGAGAAACCTCGGAACAATATCGTTGCTCGACGCACATATAAGTTAAAATTACCATGAGATCCGTACATTTGTGAAGTACGAAAAGATTTTAAAATGTACATAAAAAAATCTAAAGTTTTCGATTAAATTAAAAACTGCTACAGCTCTAGAACAAAATTGGAAAACACGTAGAATACTTTGGCCTTTGTTACGATGCCTATTTTATTTTGACGAAGCCAAAGCTGTTATTTCACATTTCAATTATCGATATTTTCGTCTCGCTTTGTATTTTTATTAGAAAGTGTCAAAAGTATAAAAAATTACAATAAAGGGTGTCATGAACGACAGGTATTGATGTTAGGTTTTTGTTGAATAGCCTTATAATATTCTTGTTCATATTTTATACTATTAGAAGTTATATATATATATATATATATATATATATATATATATACTCGTAGGACTAGCTACTCGTAGACTAGGGTTTGTCCCTAAGTTGATTCCCGTACATACTTTCATCCAATTTTTACCCCCTTAAGAGATAATTCCATCGGTCTTAAACTATCTTCTTTCCATATTTCATCTAAATCGGTCCAGAAGTTTCGGAGACTATTCAGTACAAACAAACAAACAAAAAATCAATTTTTTCCCCTTTATAATACAGACTAGCTTTAAAAACATTTGTATTTTCGTGCCAAAGGGATTCATTAGACCTATGTACATATTTAATACAAAATATTATACCTAATAATCAAATAATATTTAATAAATTGAAAAAGTGCTATTCACCTAAATTAAAAATGCTAATTTAAAATTCAAATAAAATATACTTCGCACAAATATTGTTAAATAGTATATATTAAATAAAAATATCGTCAAATTTATAAACACAATGATTATGATTTCATAATTAGCTTTAAAATAATGATAAAATCGATATATATATATATATATTTGTAGGATCCGGGGATACTAATAAAAGCTTTTATAGTACACTAATTACTATTTATTCTTTAAAAAATTATACAAAGCAATGTTGACGCGAATCGTCGTGTCGTCATAATATATATATATATATATATATATATATATATATATATATATATATATATATATATATATATATATATTATAACAAACAAGAATTTCCGTATTACATAAAATACAATTTGTTTGGGATTATACAATATACATCAACAGGTTACAAATTGGGAATATTAAATTTAACAAAACATGACTCTGCTTCTGAAATTATGAGACTTAATTACTTTTTATCTCACAAACAAAAGAGATATATGTTTCAGCCAAATTAAAAGCTGAAATTAATGGTTTTACCCTGCTATATATCGGTCTAAAAATAACTTTTTTTACATCATTTATACGGTGTAGTGACAGTGAGTCTAATTGCTGCTGTCCATAACGAGGGCGCGTGGGTTTATCAAATCAAGAACTGTGGCAAGTTGTTATATTTGAATATCTTGACAGATTATGTAGTGCCACGTAGCTTTTGTTTGTTAGTGTTTTTTGCTACTGTGGATTTTTACATAAAAGATGCTTAGTAGTTCGTTTTAATTTGTATCTTATAGGCAATAGTAATAAAGCTTATTTATTACTGCGAATTATCCTGTCTTCGCTCAGGTGCCGAAATGTGATGATGATGATGATGATGATGTTCTCCCGACCGATTCCGGCCACGGCGGCCAATCTCATAGAGACTAGCCAACTGCGCACGAGATATTATAGTGCACAAGTGTACGCGCAGACACAAGTGCACTCTCTATTCCTGACACTCTCATATTCCGGTGGGACGACTACTCGACACGACCAGTGAGAGTTAAGGCGCAGGACCGACGGCTTTACGTGCTCTCCGAGGCACGGGGGTGAAACACCGCCAACTTCCCAACTCCGGGCTGTTACTGAGGCTTACTTATACAAAAAACTTACGCTCGCGGTAAACGTGATATTTTCCACCATCACGTTAAGTTTAATGCCACTACACTTCACTTAACTTTAGAGGCATAAAACAAAGAATAATCTAGAAATTGAAAATTGAAAAATAGTAATGAAAATTTTCCTAAACACAACATTTTTCCATTATTGTTCTCATTATACATTCACAATTTTCTTGACAATGATTCGTAAGCACGTTTCCTGAACCGTGCATGTGAGTTCTATTCTATTCTGAAGACATTCTACACTAACAATTATGACCTTCAAAATATATCTTAAGTTACTATACCATTTTAGCTGAATATACATAAAACTATTTATTATAGCGGCTCATTTAAATAAAATCCTATCTATATCTATTGACAAAACTGGAAATACCACAACAAAATGATCAATATCATCCAATAACATGATAATACATTCTATAAGGAAGGAAGGGGATAGCGTGTTGAATAACAATGCTATGGTCTGCATAGATACTACCGCCTTATCGTTTTCATACCCATTGATATTATACCGAAAAGCATTCATATGTGTTTTCCTATTATTCGTGCCTATGTGGCCATCTGTATTTCTTACAAAGTCATAATATATAAGTTTTAGTAAACATATATTAAAAAAATATATATACAGGAAATAGAGCCTTCAATTTTAAGGTTGCTTATAAATATGTACGATATCCTAAATGAATTAAATTACTTCCATTTTAAATTACAATTTAAAGCACAAAAGACAATCTTTTACCATTCTCCAATGTCAAAATTACTTTTTCAACGTAAAAATTAATAATATTATTAAATTTAATATTTAACTAAGCTTTCATAATAAGCTTTGAGTGGTATAATTTTTCATTGCTCTTAGATTTATTCTGTTATATCAACAGTTGCTAAACAAAGACTTACAAATGAAATTGTAACTTTTATTCAAATTCATGCCTTCATAAATATTAAGAACGTTATTATTTGAAAGTACCTAAGTAAACTTCCGATACAGGTTTTAGAATTTCCAACATGGCATTCTTTTCAGCCTTGACTCTCGCTTGACCCTTTTTCGCGGACAGGGATAATGAAATGGGGAACAAACCAGACCGCTATTTGAATTGTAAATGTTATTATTTCCAAACTCTCACCAAAATGCTTGTCTTTCCTGTCTTGTAGGATTGAGGTCTACTAAATAATTCTTAAGATGTTCTTGAACATTTTTCTAAGATTTTGTCGCATTTTTACGAAAGTTTAATTAGCTGATATCACTTAAATAGGAATTCTACTTAGTTTATAATTACTATAGTAATATTATAAGACGAACGTATTTTAATACCTATCTAATATAATAAAAGTATTCGAAAAGATTTCTTTCAAAGGCTATCGCGATTTGAAAGTTTTTATTACATAGGTCATTAGCTACAACTCAACCTAATGTTCGCGAAATAGCTACTAACTCTCGAAACTGGTAAAATCCTTTGAATTATGAGAGATCTAAAATGTATATATTTTAAATTTACGTAACGTTAACAAATCATAATAACGAGTTGAATTATTTACTATATGTAGATTATACTGCACTACTACAGACTTCATTTCATATTTCTAGAAAACTTTTCACTTTGATCCAAGCCTTTAGATGCCGGGGATATTCAATATAAAATTTTTACTGTCCCGCTATATTGCACTAATATTAAAACTGTATTATAGTGTTCACTGGTCTGTCCTTCTTTCACGTAGCAATGAATTGCGATTTTGAACGAATTATGTTATTTTTTGCATTCAGATTACAG
This sequence comes from Brenthis daphne, assembly GCA_947093115.1. Taxonomy (NCBI): domain Eukaryota; kingdom Metazoa; phylum Arthropoda; class Insecta; order Lepidoptera; family Nymphalidae; genus Brenthis; species Brenthis daphne. The sequence goes on from OX352481.1 coordinate 22,073,755, forward strand.
ATAGGAGTTTGATAAGGTTTATTTTTTACTAAATTTATATAGGAGAAGGTTCGTATATGCAAGATTATAACATATATTATTATTTTTTAAATAAAAAAGAAAGTTACTAAATATAAAACCAAAACTCAAAAAAAGGCACGGGCAAAAGTTAGTAAAGCACGGTAAAAGATTATAAGGTCGAAGTAAAGGCCAGAGAAAAGCGAATCACTGAGTGAATAACAATAAAATTTATTTATATAAAAAAACATTTAGTTTAGTTGTAATAAATATTCAAAACGATAGCAAGATAACCTCTCAAGACATTCTATGGCGATCGTTACGTTCAATTAAGGCTGTCAATCTTTCTGTCCCAACTGCTCCTCCCGTAGATGAAGATGAATGACTTCTAACAAAAACATTACTAAGTTTTCTTTCTCAGAATTTGTATAGTGTGACCATTATTGGCAAATATTAGTTGTTTCTTTTTCCGACGACTTATTAACTCCTGATCAATATAAAATATATTTCAGTAAGTAAAAAGTATATATATATTGATTTGAAATTATACAATATATATATATATATAATTAAAATTTCAGTTCTTCAGATCTCACATCAACAAACAGATCTCATCTAAACCTTCGAAATCTGGCTCATTTCATTCGATTCGATAAACCTTATATTATTATAGTTGTTTTAAGCCGTGTTTTGTTTAACTTTTTTGGTTTTAAAAAGTTAGTTTTTATAAAATATAAAAGAATCTAATTTATAATCATAAAAAATACTCAAAAATGTGTGGAGAAAATTTAAAATGTAAAATGTAAGTTAGCAAATGCATTTAGAAGCACGAAGCTCAGATGTTCTTATAATTGTTACACATTGGCTCTACACCTTGTGCATACAACTGAAGAAGCAAGAGAAATGTATTTAAACAGATGGTGAACGAAAACAGTTTAAAATGTAAAGCTTTTCTGAGAAGTCGAGGCGGTTTTCTTCTTTTATATGAAACTAGCATTGCCCGCGGCTCTGCCCGCGTTTTGATGACCAAAAACCAAATTCTTAGGTTTTACATATTAGTATACTCTTACATTGCAGTTTTTTTTTCTTAGAAATGAGACATTTTCCCGCAGTAAAAAATATCCTACATATTGACCCGGATAACCAGTGGTTTTTCTGTGACAGACAGACAGACCAACAAAAATTCAAAAAACTATAGATTCGGCCTTTGTATCGATAATAATATTTATTTCAGTAAGACTTTCCAAAGTACAGATTCGGCTTAGTTACGATTTTATTGTATAGATAATATATGAAACTATTATTAATCATATAGTTTCAAAATGTGTAAATACTACAAATTTGAATTTGACAGATAAATTTCACATAGGGTGTCAGTATCTTTTAAGGATGGGTTTTTAGAAATTCAATCTCTAAATGGGTATAAAATGGGGAATATGTATGGAAAGTCATTATTTTTAAACTACGCGTACTAGTACTTTATATTATTATTATTTGAAATACATCTTTATTTATCTTATTTTCTTGTTTAAATATAACAAGGAACTTAAAACTAGCATAGTGGCTTTTATAGCTTAAGATTTTAAAGGTAAAAATCACCTCATTTTAATAAATAATATTTTCATAAGATCCTAGAGTTAAAATACAGTTTAATTACTATAAATTCGTTTGAAATATTCAATTAATATTGGCCAAATATAGCTTGGATTGACATCAAAGTGGTGGAAGCTAATGAATTATTTCCGCTATCAGTTAGTAAATGCCGTAAATTAGGATAATTCACTCATCCATAAAATAAATCGAAGACCAAATTATTTTAGATTACAAACAAGTTCGGATACAAAAGAGGAAATATGTACATTTCATGTTTAGCAATTCAATTCAAAGTATATATATATATATATATATATATATATATATATATATATATATATATATATATATATATATATATATATATCTTATATATAAAATTTCCATGTCACAATGTTTGTTACCGTACTCCTCCGAAACGGCTTTACCGATTTTTATCAAATTTTATACGCGTATTCAGTAGGTCTGAGAATCGGCTACTATCTATTATTCATACCCCTAAGTGATAAGGATAAGGGTGGTCCTCCCAGACCCCACCCCAGGGACGAACCCGAGTGGAGCGAGGGTGAGTCGCTAGTATATATATATATATATATATATATATATATATATATATTAAAAAAAGTCCAGAAAAATCACGAAAAAAAATATTTGAAAATAAAATCTATTCCATACTAAACGTCAAAACGTATCAAGGGACGTCGCTAGTAGGACATAAATTAAGACCACGGAACATATTAAAAATTTCTATTTAACCTCTTCCCAAGGACTTTAAGGAAGGTTTCTCTACAGAAAAAAATAATTATTAAATATTATGTATCCATATCAAAACATATTTCTATTATTGTATAGGTATTGATTTAGGTAGGTACGGTGCACAAAAATACCAGTCACCTTATTACACAAGGATAAAATGAAAAAAAATCCAATTTAGGATCAAGAAAAATATATTCTTGCAAGAAAATGGCACGTTTTTATAAAAAGAAAGATTTATTCACGTAACGCTTTTTTATAATGTTCCGCGGATATTATTTTATCGTAAAATTCACTATGTAACTTTCTCAAGTGTTTTGTTCATTCCATAGCTTTGTAGGGTTCCGTAAAAATTTTTTAGAAACGCGAATATAATTTATCCTTTAGTATGTTATAGCTATTTTACTCAAAGGTTTTAGGTAAAAACTGGTGATGTAATGCTATATAATGGTGTATCACAATTAGAGGTGAAATCTATACATATAATAAAATTGTAACTAAGCCGAATCTGTACATTAAATATTTTTTGGAAAATCTTTTTGAAATAAATATTATTATCGATACAGAGGCCGAATCTATCGTTTTTAAAATGTTTGTCTGTCTGTCTGCCTCTCTGTTACCGCATCACACAAAAAACCACTGGAAGGATTTTGGTGAAATTTGGTATGGTGATAGCTGGTAACATTTAGGGCACTTTTTACCGAAAAATATCTCATTTCTGAGAAAAAATACAAAAACTGCATTGTAAGACTATGCTAATATGTGAAACCTAAGAATTTGGTTTTTGGTCATCTGAACGCGGGCGTAGCCGCGGGCAATGCTAGTTCCATATATAATACACATATGCATATATGATGAAGGATAAGAAAAAATAAAATACTTTGTGTAAGCATAATATGAATCTCGGACTCATTTCTAAGCTCTTATTTAAACTAAAGAAAATATACTCGTAATGTATAAACGTAATGATAAAAGGCCATTGCAATTGCAATTATAATATAACTAATGAAATTATAATTTCGCGCTTTTACGGGGTATTGTAAATATTTATAAATTATAATACGTATAATTATGATACGTACATCATATAAAAAATGGAACCTGTATGGTTTTTACCTAAATTACTCCAATTTCTGTTGGTCTATATTACTTTAATATGTCACAGCCTTTTTTTCGGAGGTAGACCGTCAAAGTTATGGCTGGGGCGTTTGAAAGATGATGATAGTGAAAGCTGTGTGCTAGGGTTGATGCCGACCCTACCTAACATAGGATAAGAAGAAGAAGAATAATGAAATCATGTAAGTCATCATGTGTCAGTTATATAATTTAATTTAAGTAACAATTCAAATGAGGTCCGCTATCATTCCACTTAATGTCGTACTTTTTCATAAAGCCTATACCGTTATAAATCAACTATACATTATGTATACTAATATTATAAAGAGGTAAAGTTTGTGAGTTTGTGACGTTATAGCGGGTAATCTATGGATCTACTGAACCGATTTAGATGAAATTTGGTAAGAAGATAGGTTGAGCCTGGGAAGGACATAGGATACTTTTTATCCAGAAAAGAATTCCTTAAGGGGGTGAAAATGGGGATGAAAGTTTGTATGGGGAAGCAAGCTAGGGACGAACCCGAGCGAAGCGAGGGTGAGTCGCTAGTCAATTATATAATCAAAAGGCCAAACCAAACTGGGTGATATTTTCTATTACACCTTCGTTTAGTTATTGATTGCGTCGCTATTGGTAGGTATATCATATCAGTTGACATTGACAAATAGAAGCAGGTGCTGTATTGACCCAATTTATTAAATGTGATTTGTTGGTATCTACCTTAGATAGTGGTCCAAGAATATTATTAAAATTTACAAATATGATTAGTAATAATATGGTTATTTTTAGAAAACATAAGTTGAATTTTGATAATAGTCTCATGGAAAGGAACTTGTTATATATTTTTTAGATAAATTTAATAATAATTATGTATTATTAATTTATCATCACTGCTATTACAGTGTACTTATCTATTCAGTCATCTAACGAAGGGCACAACGCGAAAGACATGATACCAATTATCATCATTACTTTTATATGACAATCGTGAAACGGCTTACGGTTGACGGGTATATCTGTAACTTGCAACTTTCTTTTTCTGAATATCTGTTGCTGTTGGCCCTACTGGCCTTGACAGCGTCACCTGGCGAGGACATTTACAACGAGACGACGCTACACTAATTTTACTTCGCAACTGTTGACTGTCGCCATGACAAATTGTATGTTATGACTGTATTTCCATTAAAATCTATTGACGTTGAATAATTGTATCGATTTTTATACTGTGCTACTATTGATTTATCGATATTAGCATAAAATATAAGTATTCGTCACTTTTTATTGAACGATCAGAAGTCTTCTTTGGGGAGGGAAAATATGTTAAGAAGTGGTTGTATCTAGTGGTTGTTCCTGCTCGCGGCTTAGTATGCGCTATTTTTATTTAATCTATGCAAACATTATGAAATACAATAACTCCAGGTAAATTTCTAAGAAGTTAATTAAAATTCTAAGAAATCTATTGTTAACTGACACGCCGGCGTGTCCGTGGTCGTGGAGGGATTAAGCTTGCGTAATATTCACTGACAACATTTTTATAAATTTATTTTTCATCTCCTAGATTTCGTATGAATATCAGGAATATATTACTTTACCACGCCCTTTTACCTTTTTGGAGTTCCAAGAAATCTCGTCCTACAATGTAAATTCAACATTGAATTGAATTTCTATCCTTAGCGATATGGGCTGAATGGTGATGAGTTATTCGGGACATTACTTTTTATACTAGCGACTCACCCTCACTTCGCCTGGGTTCGAAAATATTTGAATTTCTTGGCTTTTCTGTACTATAATATGCATGTATTATACACATAAACATTTCTCTCGAATCACTCTATTACTGAAAATTTCATCAAAATCCGTTGAGTAGTTTGAAAGATATAAGCGAACAGACAGCGGAAGCGACTTCATTTTATACTATGTAAAGATATATCATATACGATAACTGAGACTGATACTTTTTACTTAGATTTCTACTTTCCAGACGAGGTATAAGTTGAATTTAAATATTACACTAGCGCCTTACCATTTCTTCCTCGGGTGCATTCCTAGGTAGGTATATCGGTAGCGCTACTTGTATATACTCGTACAAGAAAAACATTTTTCTTTCTGATTGATCTTTATGGGAATTTTATTTAACAGAAACCTTTATGTTACTGCCAGTAAGTCTATAAATACTAAATTTCATCTAAATCTGTAAAGCCTCTTCAGGAAGGAGTACCAAAAACACACATACAAACACGCATATATGTATGTAAAATGTGCATATGTATATAACTTTTACCTTTTTAATAGTAGTGTGTCATAATCTATACATACGTATAATTCTGAGTCGAATCTGTACGTTAAATATTTTTTGGAAATCTATAGTATTTAGAATTTTTGTCTGTCTCCTGGGAACACATCACGAGAAAATACTGGACAGATTTTGATGAAATTTGTTATGATAATAGCTTGTTACCCTTTTTTTTTTAACGTTGGGAAATGCATTTACGCACGATGTGTGGGACTCACCGGCAAAGCCAGTACTACCCACTAAAACCCAACAAAGCCTTCCCCCGTCTTAATGAGGCGTCGCAGGATCGCTTACGCATTCAACTACGACGCCCCGACGGCAGGTCTGCCGAAGCAGACCACAACAACCACGGGGTTGCTCCAAGGTCCACTCTGCTATCAGAGAAGTACCAGGAGCAACCCGCATGATTCACCGCCCTCCGAAGAGGGCGCCTCCCACCGCCCACCGAAGTGGGCCACCTCCCTGTGCGTTTCTTGGCTTCGCGCCCGGTTGGGTTGCCGGGCACTACTGAGCCCCCCCACCACGACAAGGTGAACGCACGTTGGGGGGGTAATAGCTTGTTACCCGGGTCAACATATAGGATACTTTTTACTGCGAAAAAATGTCTAATCCCAAAAATATATACTTACCGTAAAAACGTACCTAGTATTTAATAAATAGACTTACTGATAAATGTTCATTATACTTCAAAAACTATTCAAGTGTTGATAATAGTTGATGACATCCATTAGCAGTCCCAACTTGGATATTAAAGCTGCGTCTAAGTTAGTATAATGGTTCGCACTAACTTCAAACAACTTGGAGAAACCATCGCCGTTCGTAGATAATGCATTTCGAATAGCAGACCAGCTTCCTAGTTTATACGATTTAGTTTCAAAGTTATTCACAATATTATAAAGCATTAATATAATTTTTTAGTACTTTTTTATTAACCAAACCCTTGTTAATACGAAACTATCTATACATATAATAAAATTGTAACTAAGCCGAATCTGTACATTAAATATTTTTTGGAAAATCTTACTGAAATAAACATTATTATCGATACAGAGGCCGATTCTATAGTTTTTAGAATTTTTGTCTGTCTGTCTGTTACCGCATCACAGAAAAACCACTGGAGGTATTTTGATGAAATTTGTTATGGCGATAGCTGGTTATCCGGGTCGACATATAAGGTACTTTTTAACGCAGAAAAATATCTCATTTTTGAGAAAAAATACAAAAACTGCAATATAAGAGTATACTAATATGTAAAACCTAAGAATTTGGTTTTTGGTCATCTGAACGCGGGCGGAGCCGCGGGTAATGCCTTAATAATCCGAAGAAGAGGCATCTTTTCTTCGTACACTTATAATGGCTTTTGTTATCTTTTGCCAGATACTAGTTTCTATGACAGTATGAAGTGCTTAGTACCTCAATTCAGTTTTAGCCAATAATTATTTTCATTTTTAATAACGAACTCTTATATAATAATCTGATATAGTAAACTTTTGCTTCACCTTGGAGTCTTTAAAATCTCAATATTGATAGATATTTTAAGATAGATTATAGAATAAGTGGGTTTGCTCGTGAATATTATATTCACACGTTAATGTAATAAGATTTACAAATTTTGTAGATTGTTGGCAAAGTTTCAAGAGGCATGTTGGCTATAATAATTGAGTTGAAAATTGAATACATTATCCTTATTAATCGCTCTGATTAATGTATTATACATAATACTGATAAAATATGAGCACGTCTTTCCAAGAGTTATCTCGATTTAAGCATAATAATAAAGATCTAAAGCCGTATTTCTAAGCAATGTTTATATCGAGTCTGTAATAATATATGTAACATTTATAGATACGTTAGCAATATCCAATATCCTGTGGATATATGAAAATATTTGTTATATTTATGTTTCAACTAGTAGGTATATATTTTAGATACGTATGATTTGATATGATACGCTGTATAATTCAAGCGATTTTTAAAATTATCATTGATAATATTAATACCTTTTTATCGGGGTTTCGCTAATTTACTCGAAATTTTAAGGGTGTAGGAGCCAAACGGACATCTGATTTGGATTCAGCGGCATATAATACATATAAGTACATAGGTAAGGGGATCTATTAAATGTACAGACCAATTTTTGGGTGTCGATGTAATTTATAGAAGAGAGGCATCTTTTCTTCGTACATTTACAACGTGTTTTAATTATGATGTAAAGGTTATTGAAAAAAGTTTTTTTTGTTATATAATCATACGTATATTTGGCTTTTCACATAGCTTACTAATAAAACTCATTTTATAATTTTCTAGTATAACTCTTATATTTACCCTAAAAACCAGAATTTATTTATTTATTTTACGTATTATAGATATTATTTGTATTATGTACCTAAGTTCAACGTTTGCTGTTCTTTAGGTTCGAAGAAAATAGAATCTAACAGACGCATACACAGACAGACACATAAGTGATTTTATTAGGGTTTCGTTCTATTTAGTTTTTGTACAGCGGTCTTAAGAAAAGGCTTTAATTATATTATTTGTTTGAAGTGACACGCCCTCACTTTGATCCAACTGTATACTACGTCTAATAGCCCAGTGAGTAGTATAAAATAATAAATCACTTGTTTTGTTCTGCGTAAAAAGAAATGAATAAACACATTTTGGAATTAACATATAATACTGGTAAATTAATAAAAAAGCGACTTTAATTCGTTTTAAAAGAATTGATATAATTGTTGCTACTTATAATTTATTTTATTATGAAAATAACTGATAAGGGTCTGCCTGCAGCTCGCATGGTAAAAGGGCCGCGGTTAAAAGTTAGCCTATACCTAATCATCCCCGTGATCCAAACTGGATACATCCTTGCCATCTCAATATCATCTAAATCTGTTCAGTGGTTTACATATGCTTGAAGCGATGACAAACAGACTGTTCCGTTCATATTTATAATATTAGTATGAATTTTAACTGAAGTAACAGGTAGGTACCTGAGAATATTGGATTAAGCTGAAATACTAATACACAATATAATACAACTAAGTTTATTTACTATTTTATCTTCATTTTTATTGTAATTGTTGAGTTATTATGCATATAAAATACTCCAGGCGCTTACTTCAGTTTTGCTTCACCCAATATACAATTTTCTATCCCAATTTACGCACCGTGTAGAGTGCTTTATAGTACAAGAGAAGACGTGATTGCAACGCTGCAACTAGAAGAGCTGTACGCTGTTATTTGAAAATTATACAAACAAAAGAAATTCTCATAAAATATTATAGTCAACTTTTTCAAAATTTAATTACAAGCTTTATAAAAATTCTACCGTTAAAATAACATCTTATTATTGTTGGAAATCAATAAAACAATTCAGTTTCAATATTTACCCTCGCACCCTCGCTTCGCTCGGGTTAGTCCCTAGTTTGATTCCCAATACAAACTGTAATCCCCATTTCCAACAACTTAAGGAATGATTTCCGGGATAAAAAGTATCTTATGTCCTTCCCAGGGTCTCAAACTGTGTTCTTACCTAATTTGATCTAAATCGGTTCAATTTTTATCAGATTACTTCCTACAACGTTACAAACTCACAATCTCTCAAACTCACAAACTTTACTTAATATATCTATAAGAAATAATAAAAATATTACACAAAGAAACAAAATTTCTAAAGACAAGCACTATATCGTTTATATAAAATAAATGAAATCTTATCGCAATATGCTATTTCTTCTTGATAGCTCATCAAAATTCTTTTGTTTAAAATTCCATTACCAAGTTCAATATAGTTGTAAATCTAAATAGTCTTAAAACATTTATTTTAATTGTTATTTTTTAAATAAAAAGTTACACCGACGACTTTACAATCACTTTTAGGTAGGTATTCTACCTGCAAAATACTTAATTAAAAATAAATATAATAAATCATTTTATGTTACTTTACCATATAATAATTCGATTCAAATGTATCAAAAATTAGATCTATAATATACTAACAGAACCCGCGGCTTCGCTCGCGTTATAACTACAGAAAAATCTCTAAAAAGGTAGTTTCATACAAACTTTCATCCCCTATTTTAACCCTTTATGGGATGAGTTTGGAAAAATGCTAAAACCCGTATTTATTTAATTTTATTGAAGAGCATTATTACCAACCAAGTTTTAAGTAATTCTGATCATAATTTTTTTTTGATCGTATTTTAACGTGTTTTCCTGTGGGAATTAGATAACTTCCCGCGGTAAATAGTAGACTACGTCACTCTTCAGCCCTCCAACTATCTCCACACAAAAAATCACGCCAATATGTCACTTCGTTTCAACGTGAAAGAAGGACAAACAAACAAACAAACAAACAAACAAACAAACAAACAAACAAACAAACAAACAAACAAACAAACAAACAAACAAACAAACAAACAAACAAACAAACACACATACTATTACATTTATAATATTAGTATAGATGATAACATAATATTCTTATTAAGAGTATTATAGTATATTAATTTAAGCCACTTAATGTTTAAGGGAGAATTTTTTGGAAACTACTTCTTCAAGATATCTGTACCTACATAATTTTAAATATGTGCTCTCTGAATATTTATATCTACTCTATGTTTGACCTGTCAAATGAGATAAGAGATATTAAATACATATACAATCACGAGTTCACGCTTACGTCAAAATACTTAAGTTTATGAACTGTACCGGACGTTTATTGAAGAAATAGAAAATTTAACATTATGATAGGTGAGAAGTCTTTTTGTGATTTGTTCTTCTATATCCAAAAATATATGTTACCATAACATATTTTATGTTATATATTTGGAAGTAATTTAGTATCATCTAAAGCTATACAAAATCACAGGTAGACACATACATTTTATTTATAAGTGATGATGATGTTCTCCTAGCCGATTCCGGCTACGGCGGCCAATCTCATTGAGACTAGCCAACTGCGCACGAGATATTATAGTGCACAAGTGTGCGCGCGGACACAAGTGCACTCTCTATTCCTGTCACTCTCATACTCCGGTGGGACGACTGCTCGACACGACCGGTGAGAGTTAAGGCGCAGGGTCGACGGCTTTACGTGCTCTCCGAGGCACGGGGGTGAAACACCGCCAACTTCTCAACTCCTGGTTGTTACTGAGACTCAATAACTAAACTTGGCCCGACCCGGGACTCGAACGCAGGGCCTCCGAGTGTGCAGCCGAACATGTATAGACAAGCAGACATACAGACAAACAGACAAAAATTTCAACAACCATTACTTTGGATTCTACATTCTATACACAATATGTACAGTCCTTCTTTTTAAAAAAACTAGCGGCTCACCCTCGCTTCGCTCGGGTTCGTCGCTAGGTACGTTTTAAATAGATATAAAAAGAAAAAATCTTTCTTTCTCACATTTTAATTATATGTTTTAATACTTACCTATTCCGGACTAAGAGAAATCCAAAAATTAAAATATCATAAAAATTGGAACGCGGTCGAACGGGATAAAAAGTATCCTATGTCCTTCTCCTGGCTCTAAACTACCTCCCTGCCAATTTTCAGCTAAATCGGTTCAGCCGTTCTTGAGTTATAAGCGAAGTAACTAACACGACTTTCTTTTATATATATAGATATTTCACGTACATATTTCGATTCGTTATAATTTTATTACATCATTATATTATGTAGGTATAGATTTAATTGAGTATTTAATTGTAAAACTTTAATCTAGCCGTTTCATTAACATACATTCGAAGAATTTGTTAGCATTTCGAGGACGAGTAGAACAATTACTTCTAATTCCCTTTTAGTTGTCGACTTGTTTTCAAACACTGCCAAATTGTACGTGAGTAGCTTTATAATGTAAGACATTTATTGCTTGGAAATTCTAATTTATAAAGTATCCGCTCTGTAAATTACTTTTAATCTATTAGTTGTATTACTTTATAAAATTTAATAATACTATTTATGAATTTTGCAGCAATTGATACAGTCGTGGAAAATGGTAAAGCATTAAAAGTTGAATTTACGAATGGTGAATCGATAGATTTTGAGAATGTTTGGCTGAGAGATCATTGCAGGTAATCGTTATATTATATCGATTCATAGTTTACAACATTATTATAAAACTGTAGTTTTTTTTGTTTGTTTCTTTGTTTTAACTCGCTAACCTCTGAGACTATCGCCCCAATTTTAAAATTTCTTCTTGCATTAGTCAGAAAAAAATTATGCATGTATATATATTTTATCTAACAACGTCATGAGACCGTTAAGAACGCTAACTCGAGCGGGATTAAAAAAAAAATAGGGTACTCAAAATAAATAAATAGGTAAATAGGGTACGTAAAAAATAGGGTATTCGTACTGGAACGATTTGATAAAATCGCAGTTTTTTGCCATAGATATAGGTAATAAAAAAATCTAATCTGCTTCGCAAAAAAAAATTTCCTATATAAACTTTCCTATAATATATAAAAAAAATTAAAAAAAAAACAGTTACATTACGATATTTTTTAGAATAGGCTGTCAATATTTTATTTGTAGCGATCTGTACTAAGATTTGATCAATCAATCAAAATAGACTAACTGATAGAACTCCCTACGGAGTTTAAAATACTATCTTATCTACCTAATATAACACTTTCATATAGGTATATATAATATTCATTAATAGGAATAAATACAAACTCTGTCACAATTAAACCTTTTCGCAGATGTTCCACATGTTACCATGCAAGTACGTTTCAGCGAGCACATCATTTGATAGACATTCCGGATGTAGACATCAGCAGCGTCGAAAACGACAACAGTCAAGTCACAATCACATGTAAGCACGAATTATTTGGAATTAGATTCTTAATTCAATGAATCTGAAGTAACAAAACTTGAAATTTTATTTTAATTGTATTTTTGCTGAATTAATATTTGAGTAAGATTTTCAAAGAGATATACCTAATACAGATATTTGGTGAAAGTATATTTGTAATACCTATAATTACTCATATAGAACTACCTTGGTGGTGTAGTGGCTAGCATGTTCGGCTGCACACTCGGAGGTCCTGGGTTCGAGTCCCGGGTCGGGATATCTTATCTGATATTGTTCTAAATATTCACTTAACTAAAATAGTATACTAGATAACGAAAAATACTGATTTCATTATATTCGATCATTTTAATTTTTTCAGGGAGCGACAAACATAAATCAATTTACAAAGTAGATTTTTTGTTACAATTTAATTACGAGAAATGGAAGGAGAGTCGCAGACTGATACCATTATTATGGTGCGGCAAAGAAGTTAATAATAAAGTTACAAAAATTCAAGTGGACACTTTTCTCAATACCCAGGAAGGGGCGAAGGCTGTTTTTCAATCTCTTCTAGATTATGGAGTTGCCCTTATTGAAAATGTGATTGTTTATGAATATATCATGCTAATTTAAGTAGATGAGAGTAATTTTTACCGCGTCATGATAACAGAGTAATAATCCAAATATTGAAATAAATGAATATTTTTTTTACATTTTATTCTTTAAACAACCAAATATTTGAATTTTCGTCTATAGTTCTGCTTAAAATCCTCGGTTGCATGGATCGATTGACTTAAGTGGAATATTTTAAACCTGTTATATTCCGAATTAAATGATTAAAACTTAGCCAAAACTACTTTAAGTAAAATTCAGTAATTTCGATGCACATTTAGGCTAGTAAATCTTAAACAGTTAACTTATATATATTTTTATAGAAATGAGGTGTAACATTTTTTGTTTTAACGTTTTTCATAGAAGTTATTTTATCTCAGGTGGACGTATCAGTAAAAGCAACAGAGACAGTTTGTAAAGCTCTTGGTGGAGTACAACATACTATGTTTGGTGGCATGTGGGAATTTACTACTGTGCAGGATCACGCAGATACTGCATACACTAATTTACCTTTGGCTGTCCATAACGATAACACATATTTCAATGAGGCAGCAGGGTGAGTTTTATTTTATATATATAATAATAATAGTACCTGGGCGACCGAGCTTCGCTCGGAGTTTTTGGCCATAAAATTCATTTAAAAAAAACAAACAAAAAATTTGAATAAATACAAAAAAAAACAAAAGTAAATCTTTGTATCCGACCGGGATACGGGAACCTAGGCACCAGTGGTTGTCAAACTTGCGCCATGGCTGTTTGACCACGATGCTTATATCCTAGAGTGCGAATTAGCGACCATATCTTGCGTGGAATAATGCGAAACCAAACCGCATGAAAACTCGAAAACACGCGTTTTGCCAGACCTCTTGTATATTATATTCATGAAAATCGTTGAAGCTGTTTTAGAGATTCAGATTATATATATATATATATATATATATATATATATATATATATATATATATATCAATCGTCTCAAACAAACTCAATTTAATTCAAACTAGATATTGTAGGAAAGAAGACGTTTTCAAGAAACTTTTATGATTGTTCTGATATTGTGAATGACTGTGTAAATAATAGCATTTCCCGCCAGCTCTTTTTAAGAAAATATTGTTATTACCTTTGTCACTAATAAATAAAGCTAGACAAAAGCGACGAAATGCCCGTGTACGAATCACAACAAAGACTTTCCAACAATTTCTGAACTACTGAAACGGTCTGTGTAATAAAGGACATTCTTATAAAACGAACAGCGGTAAATATCTGAAAAATAACCAACTTTAGTAATAAGTCTCCACTTTGTAGAGGAAAAATATATAGTATTGTTAGGTCCCCAAACCGCAGTTGTTTCATTAACCACAAAAACTAAATAAATTATATATTTTCTCGAAAAATTGACCATTTAAGCCTGTTTTCTCTAGAAAGTCGTTAGAGAAAAACTATAATTTTCTTTTGTGAATATATTTTCAATAACAATAAACACTCGTACTTTTGTATTAAAGTAGTGTGATGTTTTATTTTAAATTCTCGGCCTAAAAAAGATTTAAAAATTTTAGGCTGGCTTATACATACTCGTAGCTATAAAAATATTTGCAAAGTTTTTAAAAATAATAAATAATAATTAGTTTATTTTTAAAATTTTCAGATTACAAATACTACATTGTCTTGAACACAGTAATGGCGCGGGTGGCGATACGTTACTGGTGGATGGGTTTTATGGAGCGACAAAATTAAGGGAAGAGCACCCGGAGGACTTTGAATTTTTAACTAACTTTGATGTAGAAGCGGAGTATTTAGAAAATGAATATCATTTCAGATATTCAGCTCCTGTCATACGATTAGATAAAATGAATGACATCACACAGATTAGGTATTATATTTTTTATTTATAAAAAAAAACCCCCACAGCCCTTTTTAGTAAAAAAAAACGTGTGTGTATGTACGCACGTAAGAAGTTATACTTTTTCGGCGTAACAGAACAAAAATAGCTAAAGATTTCATCCCGTATGCCACAACTTTAGCAAGCTAAGTTTAACATGTCGCTTTTTGGCTGTCGGTGTGCGCGCACATCGTAAAAATTTTATTCTAATATTTTTTCCCAAACGTGCCAAAAGAAGTATAACTTCGAAACTAATTTAAATTGAAATAATTTGCGTCAGTATTTATCACACAGTTTATTAAAAAATAACACATATTTTCATATTAGCTTAGATCAAAATAATTATTTATTGTAATATGCCCAAGTTATTACAAAAAATCTTTTGTTAATAATAATGTGAAAACATCTAACGCAAAACAACGTTTGGGTATATTATCTAGTTTAAAGTTAAAAAATTAAAAACCTATGAAATTTGTAAGTTTTATACGCAAGAGAATTATTTAGATAGCACTTAAAAAGCAACTAAAACTAGCAAACAACAACATAATACAGTAAAATTATAAATATTTTTGGTGCAGATATAACGTCTACGATCGCTCAGCGATGGCATTTTCCAGTGCCGAAGAATGTAGACTCTACTATCGTTCCTTACGGAATTTGTCAAGATACTATGAAAACCCTGAATTTCAGTGGAAATTTAAACTTAAACCAGGTAAGTTTGCGAAAAAGTATTAATACGTAAATGATCTGTATGTATTTATGAGCATATATTTAAATCCGAGATTTTTAATAGCAAATCTATATAAATAAAAATGAATATTGGTAAGTGCATAACTCAAGAATGGCTGGACCAATTCGGCTAATTTTTTTTTCGTATTTTCCTTAAGGTCCACGGAAGGTTTTAATAAAGAGAAAAAATTAAAAATTAACGAAAAAATAATTTATATGGCTAACGCTGGCTAATAACTATTTATAACTATTTAAAACATATATTCGATATAAATGTTTATGTCATGAACTAATAATTTCATACATTTCTCTTATTTTAGTTAGTTTGATTTTGTATTTTTTTATTACTAATACAATAATTTTATTACATAGTTAATCTTTATTGTATTTTAACTAACTTTAAGGTATAGTCATGGTGATGGACAACTTCAGAGTACTTCACGGCAGAACTGGCTTCAGAGGGAAACGTGTTCTGTGCGGAAGTTACGTATCACGCTCTGATTGGTTGAATAAGGCACGTGTTCTTCATCTTATACAATAAATAAGATAACAAATAAAAGTATTAATCTAAAATCTTTTTTAATTCTATGAATAATATTGTTATTAACATTTTTGTGTTTTGTATATATTCCGAAACACGTGATACAAGACATTTAAATGATTCCTCTTTAAATGTAGCAATAAATAAGCATAACGCTGTCATACTTGAACACTAGCGGCTCGGGTTCGCCTTTAGATAAACAAAAACAAATTTACCCAATGGGAACCATAGATTTTTCCAGACTATAGTCTATCTCTGTGCTAAATTTAATCTGGATCCGTTCAGCCGTTCTGATGTAGTTGAGTAACAAACATCCAAACATATAAACCGTCACATTTATAATATTATTAAGATAAAATAAATTTAGCGTATTGGAATTTAAATTATTTATACTAAAACTTGAAATTTTCTCGTCTTAAATGCATCGTAAAATTTCTGGTGAATTAGTAAATTGAGATCCAAATGATGCCAACACCGAAGTGCTACGAGAATTGTAGAAGCAGAATAAACTATTCTATTGCCAACTCTTGACTATACGTATTGTATATATAAATATAGGTATTTTTACTTCACACATTTTCTTCACTTTGTTGACATTTGAAGTAAGTTAAAATAATATTAAACATATGAAATAGTAAATTAGTAGATTTACCTTTTTTTTCAAACGAAACATAAGTAATATATTTTTTTTTATTAATAACTAATATCTACCCACGGCTCCTCTTGCATGGTAGATACGCTATATTTAGTCACAGAATATTCTGTGCGCTTATATGTGAGCTTATATAAGCTATCTCTATATCATCTTTAAATCTCTTAAGCCCTTTCAGCAGCTGAAATAACAATACGCATTACGAACTTTCACATTTAAAATATTAATGTGATTTGTTATTAAAATATAGCAGTAACTGTAAACCGCTTTATAAGTATTTTTGATACTTTTAAAAATAATCCAAAACAATGAATACCGTTAAAGCTTTAGGTGTATCGATTTTAAGATTTAAACTTCCGACTTCTCTTTAGTGAGGGGCATTTTTCATGTGAACGGTCTCATAAATAACGATCACAGTGCCACCGCTTGTTTGGGCGAGTTTGAAGATTTATTCTCATCCCTTAATTATTATTGTACTTTGAATTAAGTATACGCTTTACCACTGAACGTTAAGAAAACAAATAAATTTGAAACTTTATCCACATGGATTTTAAGAAAAAAATATGTAGTTTATATGCCGTTTTAAATAATTGCCTCGATGATTTAATGGGATTTAATGGCCTCTAGGTATCATGAGGTCTACGATTTAAGTCCCGAGCGAACTAAAAATAGTGCTTAGATCAATAAATTCTTAGAAGCAACTTCTATATACTACAGAATTTTAAAATACTGTGGTGGTACGCCTAGAATCCAAATCTGCAAATGCAATAGCTAAGAATAATTAATTATTTTAATGTAAATAATAAAGGTATTAGTGGAGGTGGCATTTACATATTTTATCTCATTCTCCTAACGCTACTTAATTACTTTTTCTAGAATATAACTATATTCTTACACGTACAAGTAATACTTCTATTGAAATATATGAAACAGGTAATACTATTATCGTACATCGTCATACTTTCTAATCGAACACTCGTATATCTTCAATCCCTTTGGAAATCTCCTCTTTAACAAAATAATAAGTTAGTAATGTCAATGATTCGCATCAATTTTCTTAGTTTACGAGTTTTCTTTAAAAATTAAATGATTAAAATACCATTAAGCTGTTATTTTATTTTTAAAATAGTTATTTACACAAAGTGTTGCACGATTCTCTATCACGAATGTAATATCAGAAAAGATATCGAAAATCCCGACAACAATAACACGGAACAAGCTGTCAAGTGTTCGCTCTGTTTTATTCATATCCGTTTACTCTTGGCTTTACACCAGTTTTTCCTGATGTATGCTTTATTCCGAAAAGTATACGAAACACGTAGTAGTTTATTTACTTACCGCCCGCCATTCATAGCTTTCATTTAAAGCGATTTCTAAAGTGAAAATTGGTTTCTAATCAAATTAAAGTGGGTTCAAAGTTAAATATTAAAAAAAAAGATTTGTTTAATTTAAGATATAAAAGAGTCAAATCAACTGTTTCTTTTTAATATTTTTGTAATTCTTTTAAAAAGAATTATTACGTCGTAGTATTTGTTACTGTATTACTATAGTAATTATTTGCCGAGTAAATCCAGAAATAGAATTATAACCTATTCTTAAGTATTTTAGTTCCGAAAATATAATAAAATTATGAATTTTACAATAAAATTTATCTAAAACAATAAATATGTAACCTTTTAAACTTTTATCAAAATATCGTCTAGTTTCATCCAATAATTTTCTGCTTTTGAGATTAAAGTATCTATTAGTTAGCATTATCTGCCAACAAACGTAACCTAAGTTGTCTCGTGTCCTGGATTCTGAGAAAAGAGATAAAATGCTATCTAAAGAATTGTATAAATTCGGACTATTTTCTCTATTGTAATTCAGATGCTTTCGAATTTCAATGGCTTCGCGTATTATATTTGATATATGTATGTATGTATTTATCAAATCTTTCAAGTGAATATTTAGGACATATCGAAATGAATATATTAAATAGGTTTATCTCTCTAATTCATTTATATTACTTTTTTTTCTGCTCTCCATATCATTCTTCATATCAGTTGAATAAATTTTAGAATTGTGATCATTCAATATTAATATTGGTTATTTGCAACACTTTCGAGAAACAAACACAAAAATTTTTATGGCAAGCTTGCTTGTCTTATTTTAATTTGTTCTGTTTTATGAAGAAATCCACTTACTAACTAGGCGATCTAAGTATAGTTATGGTATGAAGATTCCTTTAGTCAATTAATTATCTACTAATGGCTTTACATAGTGATTTATCTGCTAAATCGGTTGGTTTTTTTATTTCAGACAGTATAACTTAAGCTACTTATACCTTGAGTATACAATAACTTTTTAAAGTTGTGTTAAGTTTATAGGATGACATTTAGATAAGTTTGTACCACAAAAATTTACAATTTTCTTATTTCTGACAGCGTTACTTAAACTATAGCTTGAGTATATAATGTCTTAAATTTAGAGTGAGTTGAGTTGAGTATATATAAAGAACTTAAATAAAAAGCATAAGTAAATAAAATAAATTAATTATATTATATATTAACTAGCATTGTCATGCAAAAATTTTGATACAAATTAAAACCAACGTTTCATATAACAGAAGATTCCAACACAAACACAGTTGAGTTAATAGGCGTCGTGTGTGTTTTTGTAATTACTTTGTTAATTAACATTGATTAATGAACACTGGAGCTTAGGTCGATTGTTGTTTCGGGAATTGTAGATTTTGGTGTTTGAAATTTATTTAAATGTCATCTGACGCTACTGTGCATAGACGACGTATTTTTTGTTTTTAATCTATCTATCTACGAGTATATATAATAAAATTGGAACTAAGCCGAATCTGTACATGAAATATTTTTTGGAAAATCTTATTGAAATAGACATTATTATCGATACAGAGGCTGACTCTATAGTTTTTAGAATTTTTGTCTGTCTGTTACCGCATCACAGAAAAAACACTGAAGGGATTTTGATAATATTTGGTATGGTGATCCGCGGGAAAACATCTCATTTCTGAGAAAAAATACAAAAACTGCAAGAGTATACTAATATGTAAAACCTAAGATTTTGGTTTTTGGTCATCTGAACGCGAAAGCCGCGGGCAATGCTAGTATTCTATGAAAAACAAAAGAACATAGTACATTATACAGTCTGAGACAAACATATTTTATCCTTACTGTGGCTTGCGAGTCTAGCCACGGATATGTATGTTTGGGCTTCGCCAAAATCGAAAAAAATATATAGTTTCATCGTATAACATTTGATATCCGTGGGACCATAACACGGTGGATGTCACAAACTGATAACCCAAAAGCTTTTGACAAAATATCTGATTCGTTACTCACTTTACAGACTTACAGGTATCGGTATACATATCGGACCGTGTTAATAATAATGATAAATATGTTGGGACGATAACACACAACACCATCTAGTTCCATTGTAAGCTACGAGGCTTGTGTTATGGATACCAGATAGTTGATACACTACACATATTGTATAAGTTCAGATACATACATATTATAAATATAAACACCCATGACTGGAGTACAAACATTCGTGCTCGTCACACAAATGAACGCCCCCAGCGGCACTCGAACCCGCGACCGCTGGCTCAGCAAGTAGGGTCACTACAAACTGAGCCAAACGTGCCGTCAAATTAGTTTTGGTTTTCAGATAAGATCAGGGCTAATTCGAATTCAACTGTTATATAATATTTTATAGTAGTAAATGATATTTTAATAGATAGTATAGATTTCTTTATAGAATAATCTTTTAAATAAAATATAATAATCTATACTAATATTACAAAAGCACAGAGTTTCTTTGTTCTTTCGTTTGCACGCGCTAATCTCAGTAACTATTAAACCGATTTGAAAAAATCTTTTTGCATTAGATAGCCCGTTTATCGAGGAAGGCTATAGACTATATATCATTATGCTACCCAAGGGAGCGGAGCAGTAATCATAAATGTCAACAAATCGGCCAGACTTCCATACATTATTGTAAAACCGATGTTTATATTTTTAAATAAAACTATCTTTTCGGATTATTTCGCGGATTTATTTTGATTTTCTCACACACAGTCTCTCCCGTGACCATGGATGCTGTAAAGCATTCGAAACGTCGGGAACCAAAAATCAAAATAAATCCGCGAAATAATCCGAAAAGATAGTTTTATTTAAAAATGTCAAACATTCGCGTAAATCTAAGAAAGTATTACCGATGTTTATAATCAAAGAAATTTAACGCGTTTTAATTTTATTTATAAAAAGAAGTAAATACACAGTAAATATTTACTGAATTCTGTAGATATATTTTTACGACAATCTTTTACAAGAACATTGCATTGGCTGCTAGAAATCTTTTCGATATTTCAACTGTCGATACCAATCGACACCTCGCAAGTGCTATTCGACTTGCTATGTTACACCACTGTAATATGTTATAAGGCTTGAGTATTCATTGATAATTGTTATCGTTTGCCATTCCTATTGAGATTTGAAATGGTAAGGGCTTAATATATTACAGTCTGTGGATTCATTCCTCAATAGGCAACCTTTTCTTAAATAGAAACCTATTATTACATTAGGACCTCTTTTAAATTTTTCTCTTGATTTGTTGCTTCTAATTTTTTTTTGTCAGTACAGTAAATATTGCTAGACCAATAAGAATATGATAAAAAGAAAATATATAAAATTTTAAAAATCGTGTGTCTTTTTTCCTTACTTCTTTTAAAATGAAAATCTATACTAATTATAAATGTCCAATAGTGTTTGTTTGTTTGTCCTTCTTTCACGCCGAAACAGAGTGACAGATTGGCGTGATTTTTTGTATGAAGGTACTCGTAGTTGAAGGCTGGAGAGTGACATAAGCTACTTTTTACCGCGGGAGATCTAATTCCTACGGGAAACACGTTTTAATACAACCCACAACAATATATGTATATAATATATACTATATAGTCTATCTGTTCCATACTACCAAAAGAACCCGAGCGAAACAAGGGTGAGTCGCTAGCAAGAAAATATATCTTACTTTACGGAAAACATCACAAGATAAAAATATAATTCAACAGATAGAGATTCAGTTCTATATAGAAATATTAGAAATAAATACGCTGGCTGCCTATTTCCTGCTAACCTATAATCTTCTCACTGTACGAGTAGTGTTCAAATGAAATGTGGCAGACAGTAAATTACAGAAAATGTGGAAACTCGCTTTGTTCTCAGAACAAATTCAATTCAACCGATAACTTCGCGTGTGAGTAATTTTATGTGTCTATAGCGCAATACGTGGTGAAGGAAAAAATTTAAGTGCTTCTTGGCATCAAGCCCCGTGTTCTTTAGGAATTAAATATATGTAGGTATTGTTTTGTTATTTAGTATTCAAACGTTTATAATCTTCATCATACTGAGGCTTACTTACTTACTTTTAGGGTTCCGTACCTCAAAAGGTAAAAAAGGAACCCCTATAAGATTACTCTCTTGTCCGTCTGTCTGTCCGTGTGTCACCACCGATTTTCTGACGAACGGTGGACTTAGCAAGTTGAAAGTTACACCAGATACTGAGGTCTATAGTCCCTCTAAGGTATAAAAATTAAGGTCCTGAGCCAACACGATAAAAAGATATGGGCAAATTTAGATTTTCGCAAAGACTTGTAAGTACCAAAATTTTCCTTAATTTCCAACTTTTTTTTTATTTTTTGGAATTTTCCCTTTACTTGTGCTGTGTTGTAAGTCTTTGCTTTTAAGCAAAATTGACAATTCTAGGTCAACCGGAAGTACCCTATAGGTTTTGGGTCGAAAACCTATATGGTAGTTCCCGTTGACTTAGAATCACGAAATTTGGCCAGAAGCAAGGTCTTACAGCACAAATAAAGGAAAAATTCCAAAAAATAAAAAAGTTGGAAATTAAAGTTAAACAGATTTCCTACAAATTTGTACGTAACCTTCGGTGGGCGAGCTCGACTCGCACTTGTCCGTAATTTTTTTAATTTTGTAGCAGTTAGTGCTAGTTAAAGAATTACTTTTGTAGTCGCCTCTTAATTCTAGTAGGTATAGCAAGCAGTCCCCCCCAACGTGCGTTCACCTTGTCGTGGTGGGGGGGCACAGTAGTGCCCGGCAATCCAGCCGGGCGCGAAGCCAAGAAACACACAGGGAGGTGGCCCAATTCGGCGGGCGGTGGAGGTGGCCCTCTTCGGAGGGCGGTGTTCCATGCGGGTTGCTCCTGGTACTTCTCTGATAGCAGAGTGGACCTTGGAGCAGCCCCGTGGTTGTTGTGGTCTGCTTCGGCAGACCTGCCGTCGGGGCGTCGTAGTTGAATGCGTAAGCGATCCTGCGACGCCCCATTAAGACGGGGGAAGGTTTTGTTGGGTTTTAGTGGATAGTACTGGCTTTGCCGGTGAGTCCCACACCTCGTGCGTAAATGCATTTCCCAACGTTAAAAAAAGGTATAGCAAGCAGTCACTGTTGTATTATTATTTTTAATAATATTGGTAGTATGTCTCTCTATCCTATATCATTATTTTCCAAAAATCAATATAATTGATATATTTAGTTTATTTTGTGTAAAAATCATTTGATAATTTGTTATTGTGGTTTAACAAATTTATCAATTGTAATTATTATTATTTTTGACTCTGTGTTTTCTCTTAATACCTACATTTCGAGTATTTTAGAAGTAAATGCATAGATAGGGTAGATGTAAGATCCATATTAATATTAGAAATGTAACTTAAGTGTTAACTTTTCACACTTAAACTGCAGAACAGATTTCGATAAAATTTGGCAAGCATTGGACATAGGCTGCCCTTGATCCATGTCCCGCTTACCACGAGAGCGAAGCCACGGGCAGAAAGAAATTGCTTAGAAGCTGTCTCTCGCAAATAATATCTTACTTTATCTATCTATAATACATTGGTAACTTCATTTGTTATTTTGTCACAACAAGAAGATACAAGTAAATATGACGTTCATAATAAAAGTATTTTATGTAAATAAGCCGTACAAAAGATTACTTTGAAATACTATCAGCTGAAAATTTTAAAAGTTTTCTTACAATTTTTGTGCTGAGAAAAGTTTAATTTAAAATATCGTAATTACTAGAACTGGAAAGATAGTGTCGTAAAGTTAAATCTCCCATTACCTGAAAAGTAAAGGTATACGACCACTATACAAAAACTGCCAATGATAAGAAAAAAAACATAATTATCATCTTTTTAATAAAAGATGATAATTATGCTTCTTGAACTGAATACACGCGAATATGTTAGTCCTTTTACACAGAAAAAGATTATGGACTTAGAAAATTTTACAGATTTTCTTATAATGGTATGTCTAAAAATTCTTCCTGAAATATTAGTGTTCATAATGTTCCTACTCCTGAATTTTAGTATCGTAAAAACTGGATGAGTGTAGTTAGGGCTTGAGGAAAGGATAAAACACGTTGTAGTGTGTTATACTCGTATTTTAATATAACGAAATTGTACGTGGGAATTTTATATTAATTACCTTAATCTTTTAATTTGTTGATCTATATTGTAGAAGATAAATATTTGATCTTCGAAGTAAAACTAAATTAACGCAAATGATTTTATATAGAGCTCTTATAAAATCCTTATATTTAAAATTATTGTTCATAAAAAATGCTAAATATATTGAAAAAGTTACTTATTGATAAAAAAATAAAAAATTCTTTACAATTTTATTTTCTACAAATAAATAAATAGGTTGGGACATTAACACACATCACCATCTAGTTCCATGGTAAGCTACGAGGCTTGTGTTATGGATACCAGATAGTTGATACACTATACACATATAACTTTTAAATACATAGATATTATAAATATAAACACCCATCACTGGAGTACAAACATTCGTGCCCATCACACAAATGAATGCCCCCAGCGGGACTCAAACCCGCGACCGCTGGCACAACAAGTAGAGTCACTACAATCTAAGCCAAACGTGTCATCGAAATATAATTTACACTTGTTCTGATAATTTATTAATAAACAAATTTAAAATAAAAATGTGTTTCCAGCTTTATAACTTTAAGCAGGTGCTATAAACTGGCAGAGCACGAAGCGCGGGTAAAATAAAATCTTGTAAAGTACAACATACGCTTGCAAAATTTTAAAATTTTTAACAAACCGTTGTCGTCGCGTTACTAAATCTATTGAAATTTAAAAAATCCAGCTTGAAATATGGTTATCTTTATGTATCTCCATATTCTTGAATATAATTCTACGATGTGGGAGAATGTGAGATAAGTCTGTTTGTTTGTACAAGGATATAGTTTTGTAAAAAAATTAACTTTTATATACTTTTGTCTATCAAAACTTACATATATGTCTTAGAAGACTGATTATGCTGATATCAAGTTATATCATCAAATGACTATATCAAAGTATAGTAATGTTATCTTTAAATGACCCACAGATAACATTTTGCTTGATTTGGAACTTTTTTTATTACCGTTAATACAATTAATACTAAAAATAAAAAGAAACTTGAGTTATCTTTACAGATAAATAAAATTGAAGTGTCTGTTTGTAATGTCAAAGTAACAGCGTTTTACTAAATGCATATGAAATTATATACGGTACTCATAAGAAAAACACAATTTTTAAATTTTTTGTCTGTCGGTCTGTCTGTTTGTTCCGGATAATCTCTGAAACGGCTGGACTGATTTTGACGGGACTTTCACTGGAAGATAGCTGATGTTATAAAGAATAACATAGACTACTTTTATTTAAGAAAAAGAATTAGGGTTCCGCTCAAAAAAATTAAAACGTACCTAGGGACGAACCCGAGCAAAGCGAGGGTGAGTCGCTCGTTTTTAATAAAAGATGATAATTATGCTTCTTGAACTGAATACACGCGAATATGTTAGTCCTTTTACACAGAAAAAGATTATGGGCTTAGAAAATTTTACAGATTTTCCTACTCCTGAATATTAGTATCGTAAAAACTGGATGAGTGTAGTTAGGGCTTGAGGAAAGGATAAAACACGTTGTAGTGTGTTATACTCGTATTTTAATATAACGAAATTGTACGTGGGAATTTTATATTAATTACCTTAATCGCAATAATTTTACAAGCAATATATCAATTCTATTCAATAATTTTATTAATTTTTAGGGTTCCGCAACTTAAAATAAAAAAACGAACTCTATTAGGATCATTTCGTTGTCACTTGTTCTAAGTCAATTCAATCAAGAGGCCGTTTTAGGCCGCATATTTCGAAACTTGCAAGGGAATCAAAACCTACAAGGTAGATACTCCCCGTTGACTTAGAATCACAAAATTAGGCGAGAAGCAATGTCTTACAGCACGAGTAATGGGAAAAGTCCGAAAACCGTAAATTTATAGTTACATCACAAAAAATACACATTTTTTGCGATTATACACCTATTTTAATGTTACACGCTACGTAGCCCTTGGTGTGGGAGTCAAACTCACGCTTGTCCGATCTTAAACAATAATTTATTACTTAGTTTTCTTAACTAACGATTAATATTACATTGGTATCTCTTCTGTAGAAGACTACTTGTGTAAAGAGGTCATCATGGCTAATTTGAATTCTAGCAAATAGTCAACAAAGTCAATGAACAAATATGTACCAAATGAACCCAAATTTGAGCCTTTGTCGTAAGCAACAAGAGTTAATCAAGTACGAATGAGATTGGCACACCAAGGATTCAGTACTCGTAATATAATTAAAACCTTCGACTAATTTTTACTACGCTGTTTTAATTTAGGCCTCGTTCTATAAGCACATCAAATACACTCGTAAGTATATATAATATATGTATATTACCGGGTTGACGATAGAGTAAAAATAAACAAAAACTTAAAAACTCTTTTCTTGTATGTACAATGGACATACATAATATGTATATATTTTAATTTTAATTTAATTTCTTTATAACTTATTTCTTAGAATATGCATCAGCCATAACTTATCTATACATATAATAAAATTGTAACTAAGCCGAATCTGTACATTAGATATTTTTTGGAAAATCTTATTGAAATAAATATTATTATCGGTACAGAGGCCGAATCTATAGTTTTTAGAATTTTTGTCTGTCTGTCTGTCTGTCTGTTACCGTATCACAGAAAACCACTGGAGCGATTTGGATGAAATTTGGTATGGTGACAGCTGGTTATCCGGGTCAACATATAGGATACTTTCTATCCCGGGAAAATATCTCATTTTTGAGAAAAAATACAAAAAGTGCAATGTAAGAGTATATTAATATGTAAAACCTAATAATTTGGTTTTTGGTCGTCTGAACGCAGGTGAAGCCGCGAGCAATGCCAGTCTTATTTAAAGAGAGACCCGTCGGATATAATATGGATGGATAGATAGCATTGATTTAGTAAAACGATTTTTTCGTTTGAAGCGCCTTTGTATCGACACTGCCGTAGAACAATGTCGGATATGATATTACAACGAAATTGATTTTTTTACAGAATTAGCTTTAATTAATAATAAACTATTGATATATTCAAGAAAAATTTAAATATTCGTAGTACTTTCGGAAATATTCAATTGAACAAAGTATTATTTCAAAATTGTTCCCATGAAAATCGTCGCGAGTTCAATAGCGCCACTGTCGCTCGGTTGTCATCGCTCCGCGTGCGCCGCGCCCTGCGCGGCGATCGTCACTAGCGGTGATGTTCAACGAAAAGCCGGTCATTTTTAACAACAACACATGATAGATTCTACATTAGCGTATTATTACAATATTTTTAAAGTTTTTAATACAAAAACAGCCTAAAAATGTCTTGGTTATAAAAAATATTAAAGTTAGTGATAGATAATGAAGAAATAAGTGACTATTACGCCGGGCAGGACTTCAGCATTTTAAGTAATTCAATCGACAATACGAACAACGAAGGTAAGCCATTATTATAAATATTTACTTTTATGGATATAAATGCCTTTTATTATTTTTTTCATACTAAAAAACGATTGGCTAACATTTTATATAGAATTATTCAAAATCCGTGTCATAACTTAACAATCGACGTTGTTCTACGGAAATGAAAAAAAAAAAATTTATTTAATAAAAATATATTTTGATGATGTTTTCTTTATGTACTTTATTTATATTCTTTATTTACTTATGTTATGGTATCTGATATTTTTGACGTCGTATGTTTCCTACTTTCATTTTTCTCCCAAACTCATTTCAATTATATAGATTGTTTGAATACTTATGGCATTATTCTTCGGAAATCTTACACATGTTTGATGTAGCGTATTGAGAACTAACTATGTTCTTCGGCATAAAATTATATAGGATTTTGTTCAGCATATTTGAATGCTAATTATAGATATATAAATGACTAGATCTTTTTAATTGAGAATTTTTTGTCTTATTTAGACATATCTTTAAATATTTTACTGTGTTGCAGGTCTTAGAGTTGAAAAACCAGAATCACCTTTACCCCCTGGAGCGGAAATCATAGTCAACCAATTAAGGAAAATAGCGCAGAAAGTATTTGCAGATGGCGATGAAGATCGAAATTTAGTTAAAGACTTGAGACCATTTGTTATAGAAGATACCAACACCAGTTTTGAGGCTTCTCCTTCTGTGGTTATCGAAGAAGTTGAAAACCTACACCTACGTCACCCTTAATAATTCTTACTCCCATGCCATTACTGACTAATAGTCACAAGACATGTAATGACTTATTTTGTGCTTTATACGACCACTGGACAGTCCAGTACCATCTTCACCTAGTACTGTAAGTGGACTAAGTTTTTTTTCCGAATTAGATACCAATTCAGTACTGTCTCCAGGACGAAAAAAAAGAACAAAAATAGAGAATCATGGTCCAATGTAAAAAGGAAAAGCTTAACGAATTCAGGTAAAAATATGTGTCAAGGAGGGGTAAAGTTCTTGATGAAAAAGGTTATGGGTATGCGTTATAAATGTAGTGAGAAAATTACTAATGAACAAAGACTCTATTGTTTTAAAAGGTTTTGGAATCTCGGTAACAATGAGAAACAGTGAGGATTTGTGGTTAAATTTTATTTAGAAGTAAAGAAGCATCGATGTCTTAACACAGATCAACCTAATTTACGTAAATTTACTTATAAGTACAACTTGCCAATAGCTTCTTCTTCTGAAAGCGAAAAAAAGTGTCTATGATCACGTCAATTCTTATTACGTTAGGAAGAGATCGATCAAGCTATACTTGGACGGTAATCGTAGTATTGGATGTATGTTTCTATTATACAAAGAATGTTTTAATCCTACAAAATATGTTAAGAGGGCTTCAATCGAACGTATATATAGAGATATTGTTTCCAAACACTTTAGTTAAGATTTCATGTAAATTCTATGGAATCAGATAAAGGAAGTCCATGTCAAAAAAAAAGATCCCATTTAATTATAATATTATACATATGATCTCAATGAAAGTGGTTATAATATGTCTGGTCATTGGATCTAGAACCAGAAACTCATCATCAGCTCTACGTGATTTAAAACCTATTTCTAACAGCTTGTATAAAATGTCGGAAGATAAATATAATGATCTTGTTCACATGTACAAAACCGGTGTAATCATTTCTGAACATAGCATTTATTTCAAATCCCTACCATTTATCAAACAAATTCCTCAATCAAATAACTATCAAATAAAATGAAATATCTAATGACATTTCATTTTATTTGATAGTTTTGTTTAAGAAAATACATTATTTTAAAACTAAATATTTCTGAAGGATTTAAACAGATCTGAGATAATTTTGAAGAAAAGTATTTTTTGTTACTACTAGTTTTTGAAATTTTTATTTTATTTTTTATTGTGAAGTGAATATTAAGTACCTGCTCAATCATATTCCTAGTATAAACATTAAGTTATATTTAATATTTATCTAATAATTATATATGGCTAAAGACCTACTCATATCTGCTGTTGATATAGATATTTAAAATGTTATTATTTCTGAGATCTCATATTTGTTAAAGAGTCTTAGATTTTTAGTATTTTGAAATTTTGTGATTTGACTGATTTATTTTGTTACCAATTGAGACTGATCATAAACGAGTTGCACAATTAATAGTAAGAGTTTAACTACCAAATGGCAAGATTTTTTAATTAGATTTATTCCTTGCTTGTGCAATTTTCAAATTGTATTTTGGATAAAAAATAATCATTTCATTTCTTTACTTATATAGATATACCTTGTGTATAAGCAATAAAAAGTTTTTTTAGAACCTACGTAATTTTTAATTTATCTAAAAAAACATACGACATCAATATCCCTTTTGGTAATTCCACAGAACAGCATGACATGTATATATACGTAGTACAACTTTCCATCGAACAACTTCGGAAAGTCACAACATACGTCCTATGTTACGTAATATAACGTCGGATTATAATATACAAACACATTTTTTTTATTTTATAAATAAAAAGTTATTATTATTATCTAGTAATAACTCTTAATAAAAGACAAAAAGCTATTCCTAAATTTTTTTTCAATTAATTAAATAGGAGAAAAGTTATGGTTAAAAATGTGACTTCAAAACTTTAAACGGCTCTCCTGTAAAGTAGCTATTTTGTAGATCCGATTTTGTTCTACGACAGTGTTGGTATATGGGACGCTAATTGGAAGCTTTATTAAAAATATTTGGCATATACATTGAATTAAAAATTTTATATAAATATAATCCCAGGCAATAAGCCATTATTTTTTACTCAATATCCCGGTAGTGGTTCCCGACGTTCCGTACAATTTACAGCAATCAAATTCAAAATATTTTATTCAGCATTAAATTATTACAATTTTTACTGAACCTCATGAATCTACTACCAGTTCGGAAAGAAGGAGCCTAATGGTCAATAACAACCAATAATCAAAATAAATCCGCGAAAAAATCCCAAAAATTTAATAATAATATAATTTATATAATTTGATATATATAATAGCTAATATAGTTATGTTATCTGTCTGTTAGGATGCTACCATATCGATTGTCGATTTTCTTAAGTTACATTTTTTGTAAATAGGATATAGTAAAATTATTATTAAATATTCCACAAAACAACAGGTTTTATTTTACGATATTATGGTATGCATTATACAGGTCGTGTAAATGCTTACGGTCATTAGATAGAGATTAAGCACTACTATATTATATCTTCGCATTAACTGGAGTATGTTTCCACTTATCTCTCTTAATCTTCATAAGCTTCATGTGTTTGCATAAATTTCGAAATGATTAAGTGAATCGAACAAATAGATATAAAATGACTTAAATGTTTACGTCAGTGAAAAACCCTTATTATTGACAGTTATTTATTACTAGCATTGCCCACGGCTTCGCCTGCGTTCAGTTGACCAAAAATCAAATTCTTAGGTATATTAGTATACTCTTACATTGCAGTTTTTGTATTTTATCTACAAAATGAGATATTTCCCCGCGGTAAAAAGTATTCTATATTTTGACCCGAATAACCAGCTATTACCATACCAAATTTCATCAAAATCCCTCTAATGGTTTTTCTTTGATGCGGTAACAGACAGACAGACAAAAATTAAAAAAAAAACGATAGATTTAGCCTCTGTACCGATAATAGTGTTTATTTTAATAAGATTTTCCAAAGAATATCAAATGTACAGATTTGGCTTAGTTACAATTTTATTATCTGTATAGATGTTCATTTTGAAATTTGACCAAAACAGTAAAAATAGTACGTCCAACATTTAAGTCGATGCATATTCATTCTAATTCAGGTTCACTTCGAGAGCTTTTAAGAGATGACGCGCATATGTTATGAATAGCAAACAAATTTCTTGTGCTTCAGTACTACTTAGTTTACATAGAAGTGTAAAGTACGAGTCATGTTACAAGTATACTAAAATATTTTATTAAATAAGCTCTACGAAATCCTTTTCTAAAATTGTATCCTTATAATTTCGTCTTTTCCATCTGTCGATCTGTCCGTATGTCACAACCATTGTACTAGAAGATTATTTAAGCTTCACTCCTGAAATTTAGTGCGTATATGTTTTATAACTGCCTCGGTGGTGTAGTGGCTAGCATGTACGGCTGCACACCCGGAGGTCCTGGGTT
This sequence comes from Brenthis daphne, assembly GCA_947093115.1. Lineage (NCBI taxonomy): Eukaryota > Metazoa > Arthropoda > Insecta > Lepidoptera > Nymphalidae > Brenthis > Brenthis daphne. The sequence goes on from OX352481.1 coordinate 22,105,843, forward strand.
CGAGTCCCGGGTCGGGCCAAGTTTAGTTATTGAGTCTTTCTGTATAGTAAGTCTCAGTAACAGCCCGGAGTTGGGAAGTTGGCGGTGTTTCACTCCCGTGCCTCGGAGAGCACGTAAAGCCGTCGGTCCTGCGCCTTAACTCTCACCGGTCGTGTCGAGTGGTCGTCCCACCGGAATATGAGAGTGATAGGAATAGAGAGTGCACTTGCGTCTGCGCGTACACTTGAGCACTATAATATCTCCTGCGCAGTTGGCTAATCTCAATGAGATTGGCTGCCGTAGCCGGAATTGGCTAGGAGAACATCATCATCATCATCATCATATGTTTTATATTAACCACTCGACAATTTTTAACTTAAATCACAAAAAAATATGGGTGGCATTCTATACATATGTTCATAACTGATGGATGAAAAAAATTTTAAGCCCACGTAAAAATGTGTCTATATCTCATAGAGTAGACAGACGTATCATTGTGTGGAAAATTTTGTTGGCAAATAGAAAATTTCACCAGAAATGACATAGTCCACTTTCCTCATGTTGTCAATTCCAGTGATGTAAGCGAAAGAAGTTGATTAAATTTTCTGTCATTGCTATATTTCAGTATACGCTATTTATAATATTGTAATTTCGCACGATTACTTAATAGCCACTAAGTTATAATAAACAGATAGGATTAAAAGTAAATTAAAACGTCATTTACAAAAATTGGATCTCAGCGTATCGGATATTAATGAACTTTTCAGATTTCAGAATGTCAAGGTTTAACAAACCTTAAAATAAATATATCTTCTTTCTTTATAATATTTTGGCAACTTCATTAACCTGAAACAAATTATTTTGCTCGTTCCTGATCCTATAAGTGGCGGAATAATTACATAATTTAATACAGTAAATGACTGGTTAGTTATCGAAAATGTTGGATATGAGTGGTTAGTATTTTTGACGTAATTTATAAGCAAATATGTATATTAGTCATAAAAAAATCCTAAAATCTTTACCACAAGTATGAATTAAAAATTAATGATGACTTCGATTAATTAATGATAGATAGGTGTATGTATGACTTTTTAATATTACATGGTATTTTGTGCAAAAATGTATTTCTGACCAATTTCAACCAAGGCGGCCAATCTCACCGAGGTTAGCCATCTGCGCAGGAGATTTTATAGTGCACTCTCTATTTCTTTTCATTCGCAAACTTCGATGGGATTGCAATTCAACACGACCGGTGAGAGATCTGGCACAGGATCGACGGCTATACGTGCTTTCTGAAGCACGGGAGTGTAACATCACTAATTTGTATGGTTCTTACTGACAATTTCTTAAGAGAAAAACGCAATAAGTATACGGGGCCGGCCTGGGACTAGGACTCGAATACAGAACCCGCGGATTTGTAAACGTATTAGTTTGTTTGTTATATAGGTAAAATAATAAAAAATATTAAAAGCTTAAGGTTTTGGAAGAATCAAAAAAGATAAAATGATTGATATTATTTTTAACAAATTAAGATGATATAATATAACATATTACTTGCACAATATAGAATTTAAAACTTCTTTTATAATGTTAAGCAAATAGTCCAACAAAATTTACGATATTTGAAAAAGAATTTTATTAAGTTCTTCGTCTACTGCAATCTCATGGATACATTACGTATAAGTGCATAAAAATGATATTCTTCAACACAGACTACTAAACTTTGCCCCTTTTCATATTTTGCAAAGGAGCATCTAATATTGTGTAAAATATATAACGTAGGCGAGAAAATTTATATTATTATAAATTTAAACGTGTGTATTTTAATATTATATCAGTTAGCCTGTACGGCTGCACACTCGGAAGCCCTGGGTTCGAGTCCCGGGTCAGGACAAGTTTAGTTATTGAGTCTTTCTGTATAGTAAGCCTCAGTAACAGCCCGGAGTTGGGAAGTTGGCGGTGTTTCACCTCCTTGCCTCGGAGAGCACGTAAAGCCGTCGGTCCTGCGCCTTGACTCTCACTGGTCGTGTCGAGTGGTCGTCCCACCGGAGTATGAGAGTGACAGGAATAGAGAGTGCACTTGTGTCTGCGCGTACACTTGTGCACTATAATATCTCCTGCGTAGTTGGCTAGTCTCAATGAGATTGGCTGCCGTGGCCGGAATCGGTCAGGAGAACATCATATGTTGATACTTAAAAATTAACGAATTTTTTGCATTTTGACTATCAATTTTCAATGACATTTACAAATAATATTATATTTCAGTAATTTGTACAAATTGGATTCCTTTAATTATGGAATAAATATATTGCAAAAATTGTAAAATATACTAAGACTTATAGATCTTTCTAGCAAACCCCTTTTATTTTTATGTAAAAAAAATCTTTTAATTTACATCGAAACAACTCTGAGTAACTATTTTATAAAGTAGTAAATAAGTACATATTATACAATTTCACAAACACTTAATTTAAAATTAAAGTAAAAGCTTCATTTTTAACCTCAATTAAAGTAGTGCGAGCGTCATATGGAGTTTAATTGCGTGAATTACAGAGTTGTGCTGTGAACTGGATTATCATTTTAAAAGATATATAAAAATATCCTTTCGATTTGTTTTTTTAAATAATTATTATCAAAAATAAATATATATATATAATTATATACCATAATGTTTGTTTTTTAGCATAATCTTTGCCAGGGCCGTAATGCAGTTAGCATTCGTGTCACTTTTCCACACGGATATGACTCGTACAGTAATTAGTAAGTTTACTTTTGTTTTTTGTGTATGTTTTAGTATATTTTTTGTTTTATTTCCGTTAAAATATTCTTTAGATAGAAATAGTCCTTCAGTGAGGTCTTTAGTAGACTTAGACATGTAATTATTATCACAAAAAATGTGGTTACACATTTTTTAATCGTTGTTATTTTAAAATTACAGATTGAATGAAGTCTGAAACAGAGGAGATTACAATCTATACTAATATTATAAAGAGGTAAAGTTTGTGATTTTGTGAGTTTTTGACGTTGTAGGGGGTAATCTCTGGATCTACAGAACCGATTTAGATGAAATTTGGTAAGAAGATAGTTTGAGACCTTGGGAAGGACATAGGATTTTTATCCTGGAAATCATTGTTTAAGGGGATGAAAATGGGGATGAAAGTTTGTATGGGGAATCAAACTAGGGACGAACCCGAGCCAAGCGAGGGTTAGTCGCTAGTGTTACATAAATATAGAAGTTTAAAATATATACAATATTAATTTTCTGTTTAATTACAATTTACATGAACTGAAATTAAATTTTGATTAGCTTAAAAAGTCTTTGTTTTTCAGCACTTCCTAAAAGCAAATTTAACGTTCAAAAGCACGAGGAATGTATTCGTAAATGCTTAGTAGAGTTGCAATACATATTTTTTCTATTGCAGGTAAAACCTAGTAAATGCCAAGCTACAAGTTAGCTTTTAATTTTAGATTAGTTGAGAAAAGGTGTTTTAAATTCATTTAAACATTAATCTAATAAAATTTCTTGGCTTCTAGAGTTTATCGGATGTTCGTTCATTAAGAAAAAACTTAGTGTTGCAGAATGCAATTAGTATAGTTGTTTTACGTTTACCCAGAGGTCTGCATCAGCTTGATTAGTTGCTATTCCCGCACTAATGGCTGGTAGCCTAATTAATTGGCTAACATGTAGAACTGAAGCAATAATATTTATTTCAAAATTAAAACTAAGAAAATATTCTTAGTTTAAAATTATACTTAATCTTTTCATTTATGGAAATTTGATTTCCTTGAAAAGTAATAGGTATATACAAATTACAATAGGATATGTTTGAATCTATTATGAAATTTATATATTAAGTTTTTGCAATATACGTGAAATACTAGGTAGATCTGCAGACGAAGAAAGGCTTTTACTACATTTAATTGTTGGACTTGCCAGGACTAGTTATTGGGCAATCTCATTACTGACACAGGTATTGAAATAATGTAATTTACGTTTGCAAAAACCCAGTCTTATTCACTCTAATGACAGCAGCAGCAAACAAAAATCCAACACGTCAGGAGGTTGGTGAGATCAGAGGGTTTTAATATCGAGAGTCACAATTCCCAAAAAAAAAACATTATTATCTATGTATTTTTATTAAAAGTATTAAAAAGCTAGAAGTACCAAATAATAGTGCAACGTTAATAAAAACAAATTCCTAATGTAATGTTTACCACACCTTGTTATGGCGTGATCGTAGAACCGAAATAGCCATTCAGCCGGAGCACATTTTAGCCAGAGTTACTACTGACTCGTTAGTTTATGGATATGACAATTTAATTAGTATTTTCAATTAGCTTAAATTGTTGAGGTGAGATAAGTTGAGCTTAGTAGGTTATTTTTCATTGCCTATTATTAGCTACTAGCGACTCATCCTCGCTTCGCTCGGGTTCGTCCATAGGTTGATTCCCCATACAAACGTTTATTCCCATTTTCATTCCCGTAAGGGATGATTTCCGGGGAAAAAAGTACCCTATGTCCTTCCCAGGGTCTCAAACTATCTTCTTAATAAATTTCATCTAAATCGGTACCTTAGATCCAGAGATTACCCCCTTCAACGTCACAAACTCGCAAACTTCACCTCTTTATATTATTAGTATAGATAAAGTTTTTATTTATTTATTTATTAAGGATCTCCAACAGAAGTACATAAATATACAAAAAAAAATACAGGCTCTTTGGATAATGTTTAACATGTACCCCCAATTACTGGAGAACACAACATGCACTAAAAACAGTGTTGATAACATGAATTACTTAAAGTTAATAGGTGCAACTAAATCTGAACAATCAATTAACAAAACAAAATTAAAAATTCTAAAAATAAAATGAAAGAGAGAGAAAAAAAAATGTTATGACAAATGTTCACATCACGAATAGAAAGCGTAACATTTCTTTTTAAATGTATTAAGTGTGTCGAAACCCATGTCTGCTGATGGTATTGCATTAAATAATCGCGACATTCGGCCTAATGGGTGACACTTTCCTAAATTAGTTCTGCTTCTACTCGTTTTGAAAAATGGACATGGATTTCGAGGTGGTTTCCATGGTACATTTATTTTAATTTTTTCAAGCAAGCCACTACTATCGACCTCGTTATGGAGAAGCTTATACAGAAATATTAGGTCCAATATATTTCTTCGTACAAGAAGAGGTTGCAATTCGAAGTGCTTAAGTCGATCACCATAGCTTCTTAGAGGTACTCTCATACGATAAGATAAGTGTCTAACAAATCTTTTTTGGACCTTTTCAATGCGATCGATATACACTTTATATAATGGGGACCATAATGGGGATATACTGTAAGTTTCAATTTAATTCATATATTGAAACTTACAGTATATCGCTTTTATATCATATTATGTCTTAATGTTTCTATAGTAGTCTAGCGGATAGCATGTAAATCTGGCAATCCTGATTTTGAGTCCCGGGTCAAGCTAAGTTCAGATATTGAATTCTTCCTTAAGAAGTTCTAAGTAACATCCCGGAGTACGAAAATTGGCGGTGTTGTAACCCCGCGCCTCAGGGAGCATGAGATCATGTCAAATCGTCGTCCTATAGGAGTTTTATAATTGAAATTGTGTCTGCGCGCACAAATGCACTATAATATCTTCCGCCCAGTTGGCTAGTTTCAGTGAGATTAGCCACCGTTGACGAAAGCTGTCAGGAGCACATTATCGTACGTCTAGGATCGATGATGTTAGTAAATATAACACAATTTTGTATAATGCACATAGATCTGTGTATGCTTCCGTATCTCTGAATATTTGTTGCAAACAAAATAAACGAATGAACAATTTTCCCACAAATGGACATGCATCACGTTCATTTCTGCCATTTATGTGCAAATTGTAAAACGATCTTATCCCTGAGCGCTATTGATATGGGACTCTCCAAGAGTCGTGCTTACAAGCCCCTTAAAGGCCGATAAAGTATTTGCAACTCCTCTTATGTTGGAGATGTCTTAGGATTAATATTAAGAAATAAGATGCTTTTCTTATAAAAAAATCTTACTTTTAGTTTAAAGAGTTATTCAAACTTATTGGATCCAGAAATATAAATTTAACTCCAATTCAGTAATTTATATATATATATTATATTTTATGTTTACTCTTATACTATTGAATTCTACCTTTGTCTTTCTATTTTTCTATGTTCGTAAAAAACAAACAAAGAAATGAAATTCCTATTCTATAATTTAATGTACTCGTAACTATAACACCCAATAACGATACCGTGCACTAATCAAAGCATTATGAAATATAATTTTGTCCTAACAATAGCGCATACTTGATGCGTCTTTATTATAAGCCTCATTTACAGGAAGGCCGCAAACAAGCGAGAGTACTAAATAAGATATGAATAATTCAAACCGCGCTGTCGCTTTGGGCCGCTAATTCATTTAACCCTGATGCGATGAAGCAGAATATGATATTTTGATGTCATTCAGAATGTTATAGGCGGAAATTTTTAAAAGAAGATTGACAATAGATAATTTTTTTTTTTTTTAATATAATGAACGTGATACGTTCTTTTCTTTCTACATCTGAGCAGCGCCGATCTCCAATAAATTCAGAAGTTACACAGTGAGTCCAATTTGACAAGGTGTTGCTCAATGGCATCGGGTAAGCCTACCGCGTGTGAAGCCAAGAGCAAAATGCCTATTAAACGAGGGAGACGCCTAATGGCCTCAGAATCCTGGTGAAATATCGAGAGCAACGAAGAGGGTTTTAATACAATAATGTGAAGTACTCTTCTCTTTACCACTTGTCTTATGGTGAAAGAAAACATCGTGAGGAAACCTGCATGTCTGAGAGAACCTAGCAAGTTTTCGAAAGACATGTGAAGTTCGCCAACCCGCACTTGGCCAGCACGTTGGACTATGGCTTGACCCCCCTCGTATGGAAGAGAGGTCCCTACCCAGCAGTGGGAAGTTAAAAAGGGCTGAATACATACTCTTTTAGACACTGAATCTCACATAATCACCTACATGTATACAGTACGCTTAGTATAGATTTCTCAGACATGAGATATTTTCCCTCAGTAAAAAGTAACCTATATATTGACCTAGATAACCAGCTACCATCATACCAAATTTCATTAAAATCCCTCCGACAGACAGACAAAAATTCTAAAAGCTATAGATCCGGCCCCTGTATCGATAATAATGTCTATTTCAATAGGATTTTCCAAAAAATATTTAATGTACAGATTCTGCTTGGTTACAATTTTATTATATGTATAGAAGGATATATAGTAATTGGAAAAAGTTAATGATTGATTGAAGTCCGTGATTTAGGATCACTGGTTAGAATTTCATTTTGGTTCAGAAAAATACTAATGAAGATAGAGATATCTGATCTGATATATTATTGTATTATAACATGCTACGTACCTATATTTTATTAAAGATGATGATGATAGGATATATATATTCTTTAACGTAAATTGAGTAATTGAGGCCTTAAAAGACAATGGAAATTCAATCACATCTCAGAATATACTTAATATGTGTGCTCAATATGAGTAATTATATCTGATTGCCCATTAAATATTAAATTAATAGTTATCATTCAGAAAGCTAGTCCGCAAAGGATATAATAATATACTAAAATAGGTATGGATTATTTGATTACAATCATTGTATGCTAAATTTTTCATTACAAAAATCTTTCTCTTTGAAAATAACTAAAGCAGTCGTCACGTATCATCTTAGCTTACAAGCTTATCCTAAAACAATGCATATTGAGTGGAAATTTTCAAGTAAGCATTATTTTCAATATCCAAAGGCAAAATAAAAATATTTACTTTAGTACACCCCTATATTTCCAAACCAAATATTTTTATTCTACTGAAACGATCTTAAATCAAAATATCTGGACCTCAAGTTGTTGCTGTTGCAAATGTAGAGTTGATTAGGAGACGAATCATTAAGTACATTACCTTTTGATAAAAGAATTGTAATTGACAAATCGTTGTCACAATGAAAAATTACGTTAAAAAGGAGACATGTCAAAGAATAGCCGCAGACATACTGATTTCTTTGATATACGCGTGTAACTGTATGGCATAATAATATGTGATTTTCATCAGCGTCAGTCGCGTAAATATGACATATTATGACGTTCATGTCAAGGAAATAACGATAAATATTTCTGACTTACGTAACTGTGCTACCTTCAATATTACTTTTATCTATATGGTTCTAATATCCTATTTGAGGGGGAGGTACTCTTTGGTAAGTGTTTAACAAAAATTGATTTGGGAACATCTATCTTATCTTTGTTGATTTGACTACACATCTAGAAAGTTTGACCAACAGGACGATGGACAGAACCTACATACATACAGGTGGTTATGTGGAACTCACAGGTAAATAAGTTAGTGGTGCCCACTAAAACCCAACGGTACCTCCTTCGTATTAATGGGACGCTGCAGGAAAGTTCACCCTCTCAACCACGATGTCCCGACGGCAGACCTTCCACGACAATCAAAGGAGTTGCTTCCCCAGTCCATCAGAGAAGTACCAGGAGTAACCCACATGGTAAGCCATCCACCGAGGTGGCCTGCCTCCCAGTGTATCTCTTGACTTCACGTCTGGCTGGGTTACCGGAGGCTAATGAGTAACCTCTTTCTTATAATATGAATTGTGATCATATTAAATAAGTGATAAGTGATATGAAAGTAAAATAAGTACGAACGGGATTATTATACAGACCTTTAGTAAAAGTTAAATTCTTACAGTAAACACGCATCGTAGAGAACGTTAATCATGTAGCTATAATATTCAGCAAGATATTAACCAACTTTTATAATCGCAAGTATAAACGAAGTATCGGAGAAGTAGAACGAGCCACTAATCTGAACTTCTGATGAAAAGTTCTGAACAACACTCATTAACCACATATACAGGTGTTACGCGAGATAAGTCCAGCAATAAATTGTGAGATGTTGGCGAAAGAGCACAAAGCTGTTGCCGTTGGTAGTTAGTCGCTTAAGTATGTGTAATGGTCAAAATGAACATTGTGCTTTCTCATCACGCTGTCGCTGCTATAGTACATTAACGCATTTGATATAAACTTACATGGTCAATGGCCATGGGACTAAGCTTCGAGCTTCAGCATTAATTTAACCCGTTTTTTATTAATATAAAAATTATAGTCAATAAAATTACTATCGAACAGATAACTCGACAATTAATTAATCAAACGGTTTTTAACTAAACACAAGATTCTCTGCTAACCGTCTATTTAACAGTATTTTAGATACTTATTTATTTAAATGAAGTTAAAAAAATTGAGCTAGATTATAGTTATAAAGTCACTAGTGTCCAGGTTGTGCTCTTCTGAGTTTGTGAAGTAGGTATTATTTTGTAAGTATTAGTTGTAGTGAATTAATATTGTAATAAAAAATAATCACACCAATCATTACAAATATGTGTAAAACTTGTAATGGAGACAGGTTATATTCATTTTTGAAACGTACTGAAACGCATTTACGCATACCATCTGCATACTGGTGAGACACACCGGCCAGTAAAGCCAGTACTGCCCCCTCAAACTCACGAAACCACTCTGAAACCCAACGAAACCTCTCCATGTTAATGGAGCTTCGCAGGATCACCTCCTTAATATTTTTATTTCTTTAGTTAAAAATCTGGCCTTTTCCGGTTTACGAGTAGCTAGAAAGTTTCTAGCTTATGTGTTTCTAGTAGAAACACATACACGTGCCACTAAGCGGATTTTAGTTTAAAAAATCCTTTTTAACGGATTCAACTTTGTATTTTATTTCAATTAGAACTCAATATTTTAAAAAGATTGAAAAAGTTTATACATAGTTGTTTTAGCTAGTACATGTACTAGTATAGTATTATATGATCTGTGGTACATGTCTGCCAATTAGTGATATGTTTTATGATTTACGAAGATTTGTTGACTACTGTCACTAATTCACAAGTTTTATCGTATAGTTTTTGTAGAAACCATACTAAAGTACATTCACGATTACTATATTTTTAACCCCCGACGCAAAAAGAGGGGTGATATAAGTTTGACGTCGATCGTCGACGTCAGATATCGATCTGTCTGCCTGTGGCATCGTAGCTCTCAAACGGATGGACCGATTTCGATTACGGTTTTTTTTTCATTTGAAAGCCAATTTCCTTGCGGTGGTTCTTAGCTATGTTTGGTTAATATCGGTCCAGCCGTGTCAGAGTATCAGCTCTTTTCCAAAATGATGTAAGGGATTTTGGCATATGATTACTCGATTAAATGCTTCACGCGTGCCAGTGTAATCGTTAAATGACAATTAATTTGCGTAGGGGGTTTTTAAATTTTTTAGTTTATAATTATTACCAACGAGTACTCGTAATACGTACATAGGGACACATCGGAGTGAAAATATATTATAGTGAAAATTAGGAAAGCTGTACAATTACATTTAATAAAAAAAACATGTATATAATCTCGACCACTCTAGTTCCAAAAAATATAAAAATGTAAACTTTTTTATGATTCTTAACAATAAAATTACAATATTTAATTACACAGTACCTGGGCTACCGAGCTTCGCTCGGAGTTTTCGGCCTAAAGTACAATTTTCTTTTTTTTTTAAAACCAATAACTTGAATAAATATTGAAAAAAAACAAAAGTAAAAACTTTGTATGCGACCGAGCGACCTGGACACCTGTGATTGTTGATCTTGCACCTTGGCGACTTGACTATGATGCTTACACCAGAGCGTGTAAATTACCGACCATCTTTTACGTGTAATAATGCAAAAGAAAACTGCATGAAAACACGCGTTTTCTCATCTATTATTTACTCAGACATAAGACTAAACTAGATCTATTTATCGCCCCCGAAACCCCGTCTATAATATATATATACAAGAATTGCTCGTTTAAAGATATAGGATTTATTAAAATCGAAAAGATATATTATGTTAAGTCTGACGATAAATCTAATATATCCCATATTAGCCCGGATATGCTACGTATAATATGCTTAATGTTAACACGGATATGTTATCTCAAATATATTAATACGGTTATATTCTGAACATGTTAAAGTTAATATGTTAAACTTAATATGTTAATTATTTGTGGTAGCACGGATGGAACGGATATATTGATACGGATTTGTTAGACTCGACTTTGATATAGTAGCAAGGCCATGTTAACACGGATATATTAGCTCAGATTACTGAACATATTTAAGCACGCATATATTAACATTAATATGTTAACATGGATTCATTAACTATCATCAAGGACTTTTTATTCATTGTTAACACGATCATCGCTTTCGCAAAGTATTCGGTAATGGCACTCCATTATGTCTACATTTCGAAGCAAACATCTTTTCATAGACGAATTGAGCTCCAAATTTTGAATAAGTATTTAATAATTTCATTCACCCTCAAATCCATCTCATTGGAGGTGATTACTTTATTATTCTGTGTAAATATTTATTAAAATTAAGATTGTTCATTATAATTCATGTAACATAATTTTTTAGTGTCGAAATAAGTTTACATTTAGTCTATACCTATGCCTTAATAATTACATATATATAAATATATATATATATATATATATATATATATATATATATATATATATATATATAACTTTTTTGTTAACTTTACGCTCTCTTTTCTTGCATGATGGACCAAAGAAGAAAGTGCAAATACCTAAATTCAAATTCTGTTTTTCTATAGTACTAAGATATTGCGTATTTAATGATAATATCCTAAATTGTGTTTTGTTTTATATATGCTTAAAAATTCGTTCGGAAATCGAATCCTCGATCTCCATGATAGGAGGATATGCTAATGCTAATATTAACTCTACTATAGCTTTAATTTTTTAATATATCTAAATAATAATCAAATTTTTAAAAACCCCTTTTTGTATAATATGTAGGGGATCAAGATATTAAAATCATACTAAGCTCGAGTGACGTCGTATATTATCCTTTTAATAATAAAGCACTCTGTTCTGCAGTGGACAGTGAATATTAATTCAGTACTGGGATTAGTGCCTTATTAAAACAATAATTTTGACGATATATGAATATCCCCCTGAAAAAAAATGATATTGGTCTTACGGCCTTGTTCAGACCTTAAACTCTTTATGAAACCCATTGCTCTTTTCCTTATTAAGGAAGACAAGCTAACAAACGCATAACATTAATCTATACTAATATTATAAAGAGGAAAGATTTTTTGTTTGTTTGTGTATACTGAATAGGCTCCGAAACTACAAAACTAATTGAGATGAAATTTGGTAACAAGATAGTTTAAGACCCTGGGAAGGACATAGAATAGATTTTCTCCCGGAAATCATCCCTTACGGTGGTGAAAATGGGGATGAAAGTTTGTATGGGGAAGCAACCTATGGATGAACTCGAACGAAGCAAGGGTGAGTCGCTAGTTACAGTATATAAAGGTGCATTCAGTAAATGAATTGAGATAGGTGGTAAAATTATAATAACATCTTATTGAAACCATTTTAAGGTCACAGTATCTATAATATCATAATATTTTATTACAGTGTGGTTATACGTCTGTCCGTAATTTGCTAAATCACTTTTTAATATATTAAATTTTGTATGCATCCGAGTAGAAACTACATGAAAATAGCTTGAACTTTTCTAAGTAGCTTTCGTGTTCTATACGTTGATTAAACATCTATGTTATAAGTGACTTTTTGATTAAATTTGATACAGCCTTTATTTGAGTATAGTTTAGAGTAGCGCATAGGCTACTGTAAGGCATCTTAAGCTAGAGCCTACGCTAGTATGATATAATAAAGAAAATATATTGAGTAAGGTATCCTGAACACGTTTATCAAATATGAGTGTTTGTCAAATAATTTTACCTTTTCAGACCTCGTTTCTTGATTTTGGCAAACAAACTACTAATATAATATATATTTTGTAGACTTATTTAGATATATTTCATAAACATCATTAGCGAAACGTATAATGATATTTATTTATGGTATAATAATAATAATATTTAATTATATAAAATGATGAGCATTGAGCATATTTACCTAACCATCCAGCATCCTTTACATGATATGAAGCAAATAGTGCCGTTGAGAACTAACAATCTCCTAACAAGTATCGTAATTAATACAAACAAATTGAAATATGAACGGTAAGTATATGAAAAATATTGTAAAATTGTAATAGTTTTCAACCGTATGTATTTGGAAAAATAAGTATTATATAATACAAAGATGTTTGAAAATAAATATAAAAAAATCGGTTCTTTTTAAAAGCTTTTACTCAACTTGCAATGTTTTTAGTTGGTATATTTGTTTAGATCATCTTGTATTCCTAAATTAAAAAATTACTCCTCTCATCCTACGAGTTGAAATTTTACATGTTACTTTAATTTCGAGGACAATGAATTTATTGATAATTAGCGAATCACCCTCGCTTCGCTCGGGTTCGTCCCTGGGTTGTTTCATCTTCTAAATCGGTTCAATAGTTTTGGAGCCTATTCGGTACAAACAAACAAACGAAAAACTCTTTCTTCTTTATTATCTTAATATATATAACTCTTCTATACGTGTGTTTGTTAACCTACTCTTCCTAAAGAACTGGACCGATTTGGATGAAATTTTGTGTGTATATTTCAATGAGTCCCTGGATGGTTTGAAAACACAATTGGACCCAGTAGGTTGCACTGCTTTCGGTATGCCACTGATCATCTCCTAAACAGCAGGGACGATTTTAATGATATTTTTTGTGTATGTTCGAGTGGGTCCCGGCAAGGTTTGAATTCAAAAAAAGAATCCGGTAGGTGGCGCTGCAGTCGGTGTGATACTAAATTTTCATAAAAAAACTCCATTTTCCGAGCAATAAATAAATGTAAATTGTTGATTTAATCAAATAAAAATCGATGTGTGTACGTATATATGTTTCCTATGAACTCCAAAACAGCTGGAGCGATTTTATATACTTATTTACTTACCTACCTACCTACCTACTTATCTACCTACTTACCTGTAGGTATAATTATTAAACTAATTAATAATAATAATAAATAATAGAATCAATCACAGCTAAGCCTTATTTAAATTGTACATAACAGATAAATAAATTTGTAGTAAAAAAACTTTTTTAAGAAGAAACTTTTTTGTAATGATGGAGAAAGAAGAAAATAAGCGTTAAAATAAATATTTTGTACATTAAACAAACTATGATATAAAAGCTTGTCGCAAGATTAAATCTTGACCCACTAAGTCTAAATACATATCGACGAGTATATAATATGAATGTATGTACTTATCTATTTCTTTCCACACAGGAAAATCTCGTTTTATTTTAATACAGTAAATTATGAACACTTTATTTGACGACACGTTTGGCTCAGTGTGTAGTGACCCTACTTGCTGTGCCAGCGGTCACGGGTTCGAGTCCCGCTGGGGGCATTCATTTGTGTGATGAGCACGAATGTTTGTACTCCAGTCATAGGTGTTTATATTTATAATATGTATATGTATGTATTTAAAGTTTATATATGTGTAGTGTATCAACTATCTGGTATCCATAACACAAGCCAATGTACCAACATATTTATTTATTTATTTAATTACTATTTATAATTATTCCGTTCCTAGTTCAAAAAGACTCAAATATACTGCTTAAAATGAGGTAATTTACACACACGCCGCACTCGTATGAAGTCCTTAGATACAGTAGCAAATATATGTATGTATATCATTTAAATTTTAAATCAATATGATGTGAAAGAAAGTATGCCCTTAATTTTACACGGTAAACGTTTTATTTCATTTACACCTGCTTTATTTGGTAATCGAAAAACGATGTTGTTCTTTTGCTGAGTGTCATCTTTTATTTGCGTCTCAAGTAAATTTAATATTAAGAAAAGGAATTAGCTACGAATTTCGTATATTTCCATGCTTGGATTCCATTATAATACCTGTAATATTTATAAAGCCCTTTGCAAATTATTCTTTGTCGAAAGCATTTAGGTATGTTTATATTTTTGTTTTACTTAACATGCTTTATTAGCCGACTTCCAAAAAGGAGGAGGTTCTCACTTCGTCGTCGTTTTTTATGTATGATCACGGATTATCTAATAGGTAAATATGTATTTTCCGTATTGAAATATATTAGATTTTCTTTGCATCGGCTGGCACCGACTTCGAAAATATCTGATTAGGAATCTATTCTAAATGAAAACCTCTGTTTAGTGGTTTTTTTTTTTACATTTTAGTGCCTGGAAGTCGGTTTTTATTTTTTAAAGTTTTTATTAACATTCAGATCAAATATATACAATTTTCATCATCAACCGCACTATTTGGAACCACTACACTACGTACAATATTTCTTACTTCTATAGATTGGTTGGTTAAAAGAGATCTCTTTTAGAGATAAGTCCGCTTTTGCCCACATTGATCTCTGTATAGCTGTTGATACTTTTAATGTTAAGGGCAGTAAAGTATATGATAATAAAATAAAGAACTGTATATAATGGCGACACGTTTAGCTGAGTTTGTAGTGGCCGGCGGTCGCGGGTTCGAGTCCTGCTGGGGACATTCATTTGTGTGATGACGAAGGTTTGTACTCCAGTCATGGGTGTTTATATTTATAATATGTAAGTATTTAAAGTTATATATGTGTAGTGTATCAACTATCTGGTATCCATAACACAAGCCTCGTAGCTTACCATGGAACTAGATGATGCTGTGTGTTAATGTCCCAACGTATTTAATATTTATTATAATACTACTAGTAACCCTATATTACACGACATGATTAAAAGATGCAAATCAATGTTTCACTGTTTTGAGATCCACATACTCTCGTTTGGCTCGCGGTTTCACACTATATTATAATGTCCTCCTGTCCGATTCCGTCCACGGCGGCCAATCTCATTGAGACTAGCCAACTGCGCAGGAAATATTATAGTGCACAAGTGTACGCGCAGACACAGGTGCACTCTCTATTCCTGTCACTCTCATACTCTGGTGGGACGACCACTCAATACGACCGGTGAGAGTTAAGGCGTAGGACCGACGGCTTTACGTGTTCTCCGAGGCACGGGGGTGAAACACCGCCAACTTTCTAACTCCGGGCTGTTACTGAGGCTTACTATACAGAAAGACTCAATAACTAAACCTGGCCCGACCCGGGACTCGAACCCAGGACCTCCGGGCGTGCAGCCGTACATGCTAGCCACTATACCACCGAGGCAGTGACTATATTATACATTATTTAGGTATATTTATTACTAGAAATAAGAATATTATAGGCCGCGTAATAGGCTTAATATGCGTGGCATAGATTGATCGTAAAATGTTAAGTGAAATAAATATATGACTCGTATCTGTTTACGCCTAGGCGCCTATAACTCGTAAACATAGTATTGCTAATATACTATTCAAATATGTTAGCAATAATGGGTTAATGCTATTTGCCTTATAAGAGAGTCAGAAAAAATTTAGAAAGCTTATTCCGTGCTTTAACTTTGTTCTTTACCAGACTAAGATATTCCATATAAAAAGTATTTGTACACTGCAAGAACCGAACCTTCGAAATAGATTATATATATATATATATTGGTATAACGAAACTGGAGACATTCAAAGGCCTACGTATATTTCCACGCATATTCAAAAAATATGGCAAAACTAAAACTGTTTTCATAAATAAGTTAAAAGAAAGTATATAAAAACCTCACCGAAAACTACCTAAATACAAAATTTGATTAAACATCGCGAATAGATTATGACACAGTATTAGACTAGTCTATTTAAAAAATAGACTATATTTTAAATTTGTTTTACGACCCAAATCTGACCCAAATCATCTATGAGCATGGTATCTAGCTAAATAAATATAAAATAATAGGTACGATAAGCAAGATTTTCTTAAAACATTACTTGAATCAAACGGCCTCAAAACCTATACAAATGCAAATAATATCCGCTTTGAAAGATAAAGAACTCCTCATAAATCAGTATCACTCATCATTCCCACCCCAAAGTGACCTAGACCGCCCTTCATCCTCGATATTAAATCTTACAGTAGCCTTAGGTACGTTGGCATATAGAACTAGAATATAGAAGGTGATAGAAGTTACATGTAAAACATTTTAACTATTAGGGGAAATGGCTAAGAAAACAAAATATATTTAACTAGCGTTTTCCTGCGGCTCCGCCCGCATCTTACTTTAATCATCAACATATCATATACTAAAGAACCTTCTCCGAAAGACGCGGCATCTTATTGTATGAGTATTATTCCGATCGGTATAACCGAACAAAAAAATCAGATCAAAAAAATAGTGGTGAATACCGCTCATTAGTTGCAGTGCGCATACATAAGTATGTAAGCTGATATAAATATTTCTAAGTGACGAAGTCTTTATTTATACCAATAGTAGCCGAGTACAATGCTTGTGAAGGTATAAACATTGTGACTCACAGTTGTCAGATTTTCGCGGCTATCCTTATATGGCAAATCCTATCATCATCCTATTCCAATGAAGTGTAATGTGTATTGTATTGTCCATCTATACCTACAACAATCTGTACGTAAAATATTTTCCAATATCAATTACTGTAACATATAGTGTACAGAATATAGACCCCAAAACAATAGTTATTAAATTTATTAAATAACTGGTTACATCTATTCAAAAAGTATGTCTCAATCTGTAACTCATATATCTACATAATATTTCAAAATAGGTGGATTAACGATAAAGGAGTATGGAATATGAAAAAAAAACAGTATCGATTCAAAGTAATCGATACCTTTTCTAGTTTATTCTATGTTCTAAGACGATAGTAAAATTTGGGCATCGTTCAACGAAAGATACGAGGGTATTCGTGTAAGGGTGTGGAGTGTCAATATGGGAGGATTTATGTGAATACACAACACTACGGCAGAATTAGCTCACAGTTTCGTACTGTACATAAACATTTATCGTGCCATAAATTTGTTTTTCATTTTAGCCTGTTATTACTATCTTAAATAATATATTTTTTTAAAGATTTAACACCCTATGTTTTTTAATTTGAATCAGTCTATTAAATTAAAATTATAACTGTAATTTGTTGAATAATAAAATAGCTCTTTGTCGAGTAGGTAAGACTCGGTCATTTAAATAATGTGTTTATTCAAATTCAAAAATAATTTATTTAGCATTATAACAATTATAACAATTTTTTACTGAACGTCATGAGTCTACTATCAATTCGGAAAGAAGAAGCCTCAGACCTGAGAAGAACTGGCGAAAGAAACTCAGCGGGTCTAATATTATTTCAATTAACAAAATTCATTTAATAAAATAAAATACCTATACCAAAACAGTTGAGATGAAATTTGATTGCTTAAGTAAATTAAAATATTTTTGTTTTGAAAATTTAAAAAGATATAGGTACCTAGTAAATGTATATGACGAATAGTAATTGTTATTTGAACTGATTCAAGTAAGGATGAGGTGGGTATTTAAGTCGAAATATCTTAAATAAATTTCAATAACTCTTTTTTTAAGAAATGTTATCAAGGTCAATGTCAAAGGTTTTCCAAACAAATTTCTCTTTTCCAAACAAATTTCTCCTTACGGTGGACTTTTTCCCACCAAAGACGACTTTTAGAGTTATTTTGAAGTTAATGTATCTATTTAGTAAAAAAAAAATTAACCACCATTTGACTATATTTTATTTTCATGATTTAAATCAGCCCTTGAAGTACCTGTGTAAGTGTGATTATTGTGTGTGAAGTACCTGTGTAAGAGTGAAGTGAGATTATTTAAGGGTTTATTTTTGTGATGATGTGTAATTTACAGCAGGAAACGTTATACAGTAATTAATGTCGCTTGAATTAAAATAATATGTAGGTATAATAAATGCGAGAATGTTTCAAATGGATCTTTATAATTACAAGGCAATTTACAATAAAACTCCTGACGAAAATTTACGAGCCAGTCAAGGAAAATGGGAGATTTTACTGGGATTCATTTGCATTTTAAACAACTTATTACTGCCCCATTGGAAGGGGTTACATCGAACAGATTAGAGATTTGTATCTTTTATTATTTTAAGATTTTATTCAGGTAAGTTTTTACATATATATATAAATATATTTAATTTAATAAGTTTAATCGTATTTTTTTGTATTCTATGTTTACGCGCTTTAAATATATTGTTCACTGCCACTGCGACATGCACAGTAGGAGCTGTTTTTGGGGTAAAAAATTACGAAAATAAATATGAAATAGTTTTGGAGTACCTAAGATTTTTTCTTAAATTAGTCCATATTTTTTACAAATCAATCTTTACTAATATAGTTGTAAAATAACTTTCTTAAATTAAATATAATATATTCTAGCGGCTCACCCTCGCTTCGCTCGTGCTCGCCTCTAAGACAACAAAAAGAAACCTATCCCGCGGGAAGCGTACATTTTTCCGGGGTAAAAAGTAGCCTATGTATTATTCCAGACTATTCCTGTCACTTATCTATCTCTGTGCCAAATTTCATCCAGACCTGTTCAGACGTTCTGTCGTGAAAGAGTAACAAACATCCTTACTCACAAACTTTCACATTTATAATATGAATGTAGATATAAACTAAATCGTTATATTGAAACTGAAAAAACTAAGTCCAATCCACTTGTAAGATATACCTTATCAATTCAATGAGACTAAATCTAAATAGCAATATACATAGAATAAAGGGGAAGCATCCAGTTACGGTAATGAATCCCAAATAAAAGAAGTCAGCTCCGCTAATGGACTGTAGGGAGCTTTTAGCTTAAGAGGGCGAGACGCAAACAACAGTACGACTTTGACCTTTAGGCCTAGCCCTTTTACCCAGATTTACGATACACCGCGTGCAATGGAATGAAGATATCGAAGATTAATTTATCTACCTGTAATATTTTTTGGTAATAAAAACAAAGTATGGTTGCTAAATATAATTTGCCATATCCATATGGGATGTATGGGAGACTTAGCATTATAAATGTGAAAGTGTGTTTGTTTGTCTTTCTTTACCGCGGGAGATTATCTCTTTCCCACGGGAAAACACGTTATAAAACAATCCAAAAAATTATTTATGATCAGAATTACTTGAAACTTGGTATAAAAGCTCTTCAAAACAATTAATTAAATACGTGTTTTAGCATTTTTCGAAAAAAAAAATTAATATGGGGGTAAGATAGCGGATGAAAGTTTGTATGAAACCTCCCATTTTAGTTTTTTTCAACCGACTTCAAAAAGGAGGAGGTTCTCAATTCGACTGTTTTTTTTTTTTTTTTTTGTGTTTGTTACCTCAGAACTCCGTCATTTAATAACCGATTTGGACAATTTTTATTTTGTTTGAAAGGGTATACTTCCAGATTAGTCCCATTTAAATTTCAAAAAAAAATACCACCCCTAAGGGTGGAAAAACAACTAATGATGAATTTAACCTACTTGTAATTGTCATATTGACTTGAAACTTTGCAA
Organism: Brenthis daphne; assembly: GCA_947093115.1. Lineage (NCBI taxonomy): Eukaryota > Metazoa > Arthropoda > Insecta > Lepidoptera > Nymphalidae > Brenthis > Brenthis daphne. The sequence goes on from OX352481.1 coordinate 22,126,363, forward strand.
GTATTTCTATTTCCGTTGATAGTACAGTGTTCGGTGTTGTTGACCTGATCTGATGGCAAGGCCAGAAGGTGGATAGGTGGAACTCTTCAACGGCTAATAGTAGATACTTTGAGTTTGGGCTTATTTTGTTTGATTTGACAAGCCTAACACGTTAGAATCCTTACTATGCTACTACTGTCTACACTAAAAAGGGAAAAATAAAAACTTTTTAACAAAAAAATAAAAACCGACTTCAAACAAAAGCACTAAAAAGTAAAAAATAACTGATTGGTAGTTTTCATGTACTATACATACCTAATCAAATATTTTCGAAGTCGGTGTGCTTTGGCTAAGTAATTAAAGCCTACCTATTAAATACATACCTAATTAAATATTTTCGAAATCGGTGCCGGCCCATACAAAGCAAAGCACACCGACTTCGAAAATATTTGATTAGGTATGTATAGTACATGAAAACTACCAATCAGTTATTTTTTTACTTTTTAGTGCTTTTGTTTGAAGTCGGTTTTTATTTTTTTGTTAAAAAGTATTTATATTTATTACAATGAAATATATAAACGTGTAAATAAATTTAAATAAACACAAAGCATACCTAATAAACATTAATAAAAAATTTATGCTAAGCTTATAATAGCTACAATCAACAATCACTCACCTTCATATACCCAATCAGGCACGCCATTGTATACTACGTGCTTTACTCCATTAGTCGTGACCTGCTGGGGTGGACTTGTTAAAGACGATTGGTAGTAAATATTATTCTCATACACAAAAATCAAGGCAGTGCCCGAAGGACCCCACATGAAGTTCTGTAACGTCGCATTCTGAACTTCAACTCCTGGAGGAACTATATAAATGATTTCATGGGTAAGTATGTCAATGGCCGCGTACCGAGCTTCAAAACTGTATCTGTATATCTTACATATTATTCAGCCCTTTTTTTAACGTCCCATTGCTGGACACGGGCATACGGCATCCCTTCAATACTTACAAAATATTTATAAATTACTCATGCTTCTATCTACTTTGCATATTCTGTCCATTCTTTTTTAGCCAAAAAGAAGGAAGTGCTCAATTCAATTTTGTGTTTTTGTGTTTGTTATATTTTCGCTAAGTATGAATAGATGATTCTTTTTTTAATAAATAGGTACATTAAGGATGGTTTTATATACAATTTTTAAAACGATAGAATTTTAATCCTATCTATGATATTTACAAAAAATATTTTTTTTAAACTTAGATCGATTTTGATACTCGCATTGCACTCATCACGTCGTATTATAGTAAATACCTACCTATCATATGTTGCCTCGAATCGCAAACAAGCATTATTTTATCATCAGTAGTCCTATTCTGTAAGAACTTATTGAACTCGACAGCTGGCGAGAATATTTCTTGAAGCATATTAATATCGTTAGCGGATTCCGCTATCGAGTTACATAAAAGTTATTACAGGATTATTATAGAGAAATTAAAAATGAGGAGATCTAGTCCCTAAAATGGCAAAAAAACAACATAAGTAAAAACATAATATTTAATTTTCATTACCTAAAAACAACTTTAATCGGACTATTTACATAATATTATTTCATTACAATATTACCTATCATTATACAGCTCATAAATCTATATAGTTTTAAAGGACTTAACGTTAATACTTTTATTATATTATGATGGTAGATTTAAAATATATTTTAATACGATTTCATTTTCGCTACAATAAGTATGATTATTTTGGGTAATATGGAAAATTTAATTTAGGAACTATTATTCATATTTGTTGAATTTAAAGTTTTCAATGAAAAATTTGTTTAAAGCAGAATCTACAAAACAAGTTCTTTAAGAAAAAAACAAATAACTATTTCAATATAAATATTAAGAAATCTAGGTGTATTCTTGGCTGATTTAAGAAATGAAAGATAGAAATGAGGTAATGGCACACATAAATGTCCTAAATAGTATCATAGTACACCAACCCGTCTGTCCGCGATATGCAAATAAAACAAACAAAAATTTTCCACTCATTTTTCATCTAATTACCTGTTGTAGTATAAAATAACGTAATTAAAAAGTAGCTTCTTATTTATCTTATTTATTACCATGCTTAATCTAGCCACATACTTGATAGCGATTCGATAAACGAGGTTAGTTTAATTTTTTCACTCGCATTAAATACACCACTAGTTACGGAATATTAGCACGAATAGAATAACTATTTTATAAAAAAAACTGGCGACTCACCCTCGCTCGACTCGAGTGCGCCCCTAGTTACTTAAAAAATGAGGGGTGGGGGTAGGAAAGCGAAAAATACTTTAGGACTTATTCTCATACCTACCAAATTTACAAAAAATCATTAAAATCGGTCGAGCCGTTTCAGAGGTGTGCGACCACAAACACCGTGACACGAGATATTTATATATTAGATTTGTTTAGTCCTATTTTTATTATTAGAAGAAAGCAATAAAAAAGTGTAATAATAATATATGTATATCCCGTATCCCGCCTCTGTTTTACCTTCATTGGCCGTTCGGTTAAAGTTATGGTGAGCCGACCACAATAAGGTGCAAGACATTATCCCAACTTGTAAGGCTCATCTTGTCAGTCGGAATTAATTTCAAGGTTAGACTGTTGAAAAGGTGAACGTGCCTCATGAAGTAGTGTGGTTTATATGCACAATATTTCATTGTATTTATTTCGTGTGCGTATATTTATTTATTGTTCATACGCAATGGTCAATGATCTTTAGATAATTCTATACTTAGAGGTGGACCACAACCGCTGTCTCTCAATTTGAGAAGGAAGATAGTCTTTCTAGAAAAGTCACTCTCATGATGTTGAAAATTATATATAACTAGCTCGTGTTCGTACCTAGTAACGTTTTAACGGTTAGTACAGATTTTTTAGATTATATATTTTCTCGCAGTAAAAAGTATTATATATGTTAACCCGGATATCCAGCTATCATCATACCAAAATTCATCAAAACCTGTCCAGTGGTTTTCTTGTGATGCGTTCCGAGACAGACAGACAGATAGACATACAGAAATTCTGAAAACTATAGAGCCTCTGTATCAATAAGAATGACTATTTTAATAAGATTTTCCAAAAAATATTTAATGTACAGATTCGACTCAGAATTATAATATAGTTATGTATAGATTTGTACATAAATACCTTAGACGTGCCAGACGCGATTTAAACCCGCTACATTTCGCTTTAAAGCGAACGCGTTACCAATAGGACCTATATATTAATAAATAGTTCTCTATTACGAGTATAATATTCTTATTCGTTACTTTCATTTATTTTTCCTATAGAGCTTGCATGAAGATTGTTTAAAATACTATTTTAAATCTCACTTTCAGCGACAAAAAATGTCCTCACTGAATGAGCGCTCATTTGAACATTTGAGCGCGCTTCTATTTTTTTGTGAAAACAACTTTAAGCATTGCATTTAAGATTCATTTTACATTGTTATATATTTCAACTAGAATTATTACCTAAATAATTGGTGACAGTTCTAATGGTAAGAGCAAAGGTTTTGCATCGGATTGTGAATCTAGTATTTTTTTGATCGATGCTCGCTTTACTTAATTAATAATATGTTCGTTAACTTTTTATTGTGTGGAAATATTTTTTTTAGAAAATACATAAATAAAAAGTTATACTAACGATTGATCAAAAACGTCATATAAGTAAGTATGGTGCCTTTAAAAATGAAGTATAAATGAAATTCTCCTCACATTGCTACTTATAACAACTATATACGTGCAAAAGTCTGCCACTGACTGCCATTACTTGTTCTATGTATTAATTCCATACGTAGCTATTACACACAAATATTTATTAATGTAACCTCCATACAAAAAACAAGTATAATACTAAAGGTATTTTAATGCTAGTTTTGTTTTGTTTTTTTTTCGCACCAAAAAGCAAGCCAATATAAATTTAACAATTATTTGGTATATGTATGTATGTATTTACACACAGAGTCTAATTAATTTTCTTCAAAATGTCGACAAAACTCGTTTACCAACGATGCAGTGGCTTCGATTTAAAATTTTAATTATAAATATACTAATTCATGAGACGACTCACTTTATATGGATACTAAGTTTTTTTTTTATAAAGAGTCCTCACACTGTACATTTTTTAACAGCAGTTACTTTAATCGTTCAAAATCAGTAAAAACTTAATATTATTATACATCTGCCTAAAGAGCTAATATTCCACTAATTTTAATTAAATAACGGCAAAAAAAATATCCAACTTCATACTAATTACGAACCTTCGAAACTCTAAATTATCTACTGATAAAAAGACTTTAGTATGTAACAACACTTTAAAATGAATAAAACATTCTTCGCAATACTTTAAACAAATGTAAAAATGGTAATTTAAAATTTATTTATTTATATTTAATTATTTATTTATTTAATTGAACATGTTTTCTTTCAGGAACTTTTCTAGTGAGTGGTAAAAGTGCAACCATACACCGATGAGGCTGTGGTCCTCGTCCGTGTAAGTCTGTAATGAAAATTATTTTAATTGTTTAATATCAGTGTAACTAGCTTTTTCTGCGGCTCCGCTCGCTTAGTCTATTTATATATAACTAAATAAAAAATAAATATGTTGGGACATTATTACACTGCGGCGGGACTCGAACCTGCGACCGCTGGTACAGCAAGTATTACAAACTGATCCAAAGTGTCGTCTAAGTACAGTTCCAATACTATAGTGGGATGTTAAATAGCCTATAACATCTCAATAATTGGGCTATTAAATACTAAAAGGATTGTTCAAATTAAAAAAATCTACTAATATTTCCAAAGATTAGTGTGTTTAAATAAAAAAACCTTTTCAACCCCTTAAGGGATGATTTCTGGGATAAAAACTATCCTATGTCCTTTCCAGGTATCAAACTATCTCCCATACCAATGTATACTATATAATTTCATCTAAATCGGTTCAGCGGATTAACACCTCGCGGTTAATTTCTAAGAAATCAATAGTTCACCGAGCCACCTGTGGCTCAACAGTCGCTTTCAGGTTAACCTGTCAGTCACTGATCCAAGAATATAACAGACAGAATTACTTTCGCATTTATAATATTAGTATGGAATATGATGTGAAACGGGATGTTTATGGTAAACATCACTGGTTTATCACTGAGTTTTTTGAGAGTTCACGATATTTCGTTATGGCCACGGACATACTCATGTAGTATAATAATAGTGTGGTGTTGGTAAATATCCAATTTTATATCATTATAATATTATCAGTTACCATGAATGAAGACTTTATTATATTATTACAGATATTAATAACTGCCGCTTTGGAGGAGCTATCATGTACGTCTGCAGACCTAACGGTCCTGGGTTGGATCCCGGATCGGGCCTAATTTAGTTTGACTCTTTTGCCTTGTGGGTTTGAATTAACATATAAGCTACATTTTATCTCATTACAGTCTTGTACTATTCTTCTCACAGTTGATAGAAAATACGTCGAAAAAAGAGAAAAATGAAAAAAAAATGAGAAAGCCCATTTTAATTGTAATAAAATATACTAACCATTTGATTAAAGTAGATATCTCGTATTTGAAGCGCTCTTGATAGTAACATAGAATGTTGGTAATGCACGTTGTCGTCCTCAGTACCGTGGACCAGTAAGTATTTCTTATTTATAAATCCCTCCAACTGTACATGATAAAATTTAATAGTTTATATTTTATCCTTGACTAAATACGTTTTTCGTGCAATATCTATTCTTATTTTTAATGTTATGCTATTATGTTAATGTACTATAGATTTAATAATTTCTTCAATACAAAATCAATTTGGAAATAGCATTTAAATCAAGTTCATGGTTGTATCCCAACCACATGCAATACACTACAGGTGATTAGTATCACCTATGCTGTATTGCATGTTAGTTAAGGCGATTAAGTAGTGTTAAGGCGAAAATTAAATTTAATGATAATAAACACTAACAAAAATGTATATCACTCTCACCAACTCTCATCCCATATCTACCCACCTTTAACAGTTCCAGTAAACTTAAATATTGTCGAACAATCAGACAGATAGGGGCTTGCATCGTACTAACAAAACTCCAATAAAAGAAAACTTTAAAAGCTTAAAATAGCAGCAATTTAAACTAAAAGATATAACTATCTCCATCTATCGGTAGAACAAAATAAACGTGCAACGCCATCTATTAGTAATTATTGGAACTTCATACTCACCACGTCTTCAGCTAGAAGGGAAGAGTTTACGTAACTCTGAGCGTTGTTTTGTGGAACGTCCATATATCTCTCTGTGTAGATGGTGTCTTTAAGGAAAACAAATTTAAATAAATGATTGGTGAATGTTATAACGCCTGTATGCTAAATATAAATCAAGTATGATGTATATATTATAAATCAAATGATAATTCAAAATAGTAAGCTGTACGTATTGTTTACTAAAGTAGTTACAAAATGCATATGAAATTATATACGGTAAGTACTTATAAGAAAAACACAATTTTTAAATTTTTGTCTGTCTGTTTGTTCCGGATAATCTCTGAAACAGCTGCACTAATTTTGACGGGACTTTCACTGAAAGTTAGCTGATGTTATATGGAGTAACATAGACTACTTTTATTTTAGAAAAAGAATAAGGGTTCCGCTCCAAAAAATGAAAACGTACCTAGGGACGAACCCGAGCGAAGCGAGAGTGAGTCGCTAGTAGCTAAATATATTTCATATAATACGTAGCGGTACAGAACTCTTGATATATGAATCAAAATAGTACTTTATTATAGAAACATCAAACACAATTGGCACGATATCTATAACACATCACTGTTTTAGGGCCATCTATTGTGCATTTTCTAACTACTCTAAATAAATAAATATGTTGGGACATTAATACACAGCACCACCTAGTTCCATGGTAAGCTACGAGGCCTGTGTTATGGATACCAGATAGTTGATACACTACATACATATAACTTTAAATACATGCATATTATAAATATAAACACCCATGACTGGAGTATAAACATTCGTGCTCATCATACAAGTGAATGCCTCCAGCAGGATTGGAACCCGCGACCGCTGGCACAGCGAGTAGGGTCAGTACAAACTGAGCCAAACGTGTCGTCAGACTTCTCACTCACAATTCAACTCAGACTCTGTATATTTTCTTTTTGAATATGCAATAAAAATCAAATCATCAATAATCATCTTGTTACCATAGTAACACTAATCAACAGCAGGAATATTTAAGCTATACCAAATTAACTTCTCGAGCCAATGCCACATAAGTCTACAAAGCTATAATGTTACATATCGAATTCATTTATTCGCTGCCTGTTGACAAAACCGTTTTTTTCCGGTTTGAGCTTTTGACCATTTCAGGCCATCATCAAGCTCTTAAAGAAAATGCCCTATCGTCTCATATAGTTAAGTGTACCTATCGTTTATACATTGTTCTACCAATTTTAAGTATATTTACTAATCAGAAAATACCATAGAACTTGACTCCCACTTATACATCCCATTATTTAATTATTTAAATAAAGAACAGTAAAAGCATCCGGTTACCATAGTAACGCCAGTCAACGACAGGTGCGACAGCAATGCCGCAGCTAAAGACATCCCCGCCGCGAGCCAAAGCCATGGAGGCCGCGTAGCCGCCGTACGACCAGCCCCATATACACGTGCGGTTTCGATCCACCCATTGAGTGTTTTGTTGGAGATATCTGGAAAATTAATATTAATTAGATATCTATGTACTAACAGAACCTGCGGCTTCTCTCGCGCAAAAACTACAAAAATCTCTAAAAAGGTAGGTTTCATATAAACTTTTATCCCCTATTTTACCCTCTTATGGGATAAATTTCAAAAAATGTTTTGTTCGTATTTATTTAACTATATTGAAGAGCATTAATGCCAAGTTTCAAGTAATTTTGACCGTAAATATTTTTGGGTTGTATTATTACGTGTTTTCCCATGGGAATGAGATGATCTCCCGTGGTAAAAGTAGCCAATGTAACTCTCCAGCCCTTCAACTATCTCCACACAAAAAATTATGTCTATCCGTCACTGTTTCGAAGTGAAAGAATAACAAACAAATATACAAACACTTTCACATTTATAATATTAGCATGTATATACGAACTAGAGACTTATCCTTTGTATTACTTCTTCATATTCTACCTATATAATTTCAACTAAATCCGTCTAACATTTGACGAGTGACAAACATACACAGAAATACAAAAATTCGCAATTTTAATGGTAGTGTGGCTTATCTTCACGGGAACCGGATATTTTTTGGCTATCAGTGTGAAAATTTTGCTCTGATAATCTTTTGCAAATGTGCCAAAAGAAGTATAACTTCAAAAACATGCCTGGCTGACGAGGGAAATTCCTTAGTCGACGCTTAATTACTTTGTTACTGGAGCAAAAGCGTGATTAAAGACATATGTACCTAGCAACAGCGATCTGGTCTTCAATCTCCACAGTGCCGAGGCGGCGGTTGACGGCGAAGGCGTGGTCGGCGCCGCGCAGGCCGGAGCCGCGGCCGTCCACGCGCGCCACCGCCACGCCGTAGCGGCTCACCAGGGAAGTCCCCCAGTCGATGCTCCATTGCTGCGTCACCGCCGACGTGTCCGGCCCTCCGTAGCTGCGGGGTTAAAAGACCGACTGTTGAGTTTCTCGCCGGTTCTTCTCAGCAGAACTACCTTCCGAGCCGGTGGTATATTCCGATATGCCGAGTAGGTGGTATGATAGATTCCTCACGGACTGACTACACTTACATTTAATTTAAATTTAAAATGTAAAATTGACGATTCGAAAGAGCTTGTAAAAGTCCATTTGAGTAAATTATATTTTGAATTTAATTTAAAATTAATTGAGGAGGTTAGGAACAAAAATTCAAATTTCTAGAAAAAAATGCGGAACAAATAGTTATATTTTTATTCAACCACAATAGTGGCTAGGAATTCAATATTAAAAAGTGCCATTTACTTAGTAAATCGCCCGACATTGTTAAAGTAGGATCAAAACGGGTACATTTCCTTGCAAAATGTATCGATTTTTCAATAAATCTAGTTGGGTGTTGATTATGTCGATACTAGAATTGATAAGTTTACGATGATAAACGTTTAAAAAAATGATAGCATAACGGACCTAAAACGCACATGCATAGAAAAGAAACTTGTCAAAAGTAGAATTGAAATAGTGGTCAAAAGTTTTAGAAACTTTAGATTTTAAAGCGTTGGAGAAGAAAAGGGTAAAAAACTATTAAAGCAAAAATCCAACTTGACCAATGCCAAAGTAGCGGAGAAAGAAATAGGCCATTTTATCAAAGGTACGAAGAAAAAGGATGTGGAAAGTTTAATGGTTAAAAAATTTGAAGAACCTTGGACCAGGAGAACCTAAACCTTGAATAAGGACTCATATGTAAACTAATATAAAGCTAAAGATTTTGTTTTACATAAATCAATTACGCAAGCGAAGCCGCGAGCAAATGTTAGTGATTATTAATTGCCTATATAGTATAATATATATTGAAATTTTGTACGGAAGTTTATTTTGAAAGTTAGAAACTCATAATATTTTAATTGTTATATTGTCGATGGGATCCCAATAGGGTCGTTACTTTTTTAAATAGAAATACACGGGTATACAGCCACAGAAACTAGATGTTATCACAATAATTTAAAAATATAATAATTTTCTAATTTATTATCTAATCTAAGTGATTCTATTCAGAAAACTTAGTAAGTTTTGTTCTGTAAATAGATATGTTGACTTCTTTAACTCAACATAACTTTAATAAGAAATTAACATCGTTTAAACTCTAAGAATAATAAAACCAACGTATTATCATCGAGTAAAGTAAACAAGTGGTAATGTGAGAACGTCTGCGCCTGGAAGATAGGCGCTCGAAGGCATTGTCCTGCGCAACCTTATAGGCATGTTTCGTATAATACTTTCTTAGATTTACGGGAATATTTAACATTTTAAACGGGAGAGACTACCGTGACAATGATTGCTGCAAAGAATTTGAAACGTCGGGAACCAAAAATCTAAATAAATCCGCAAAAACCCCGAAAAGATAGTTTTATTTAAAGCATGTTTCATTTAAAAAAATATATAAAAAGCAGACAAGAGGACTGCCGAAGGAAGTAAAAACTTAAAACTATAAACAGAAAATTGTTATTTTTGGAAATTCAAATAAATTGTTTTATCTTAAATTAAAATGTGTAAATTAAAACTGTTTATATTTATCTGGTTTTGACATCTATCGGTACTGAGTGTTAGCAAACACGTCACGTGACCATGTCGAGGACGACTCACATGAATTTACCGCCCATCCAAACTTGGCTATAGAAGTTTTCACTTCAAAAACAAAAAGCAAATTAAATATACTTACACATAAATCAAAAGCGGTACATCAGACCGAGTTAAATAATTAGATGGTAGTGTTAAAAGGACGTCAGCGTCCGGGAGGCCGACGCCCAAAGGCACTGTTCTACGCAACTTTATAGGCATCGTGAGTTTTGATGCGAACTGCGTGATCAATGAATTGTCCTCCCATACATTAATTAATGTGCCGTTCTGAAAATGTAAATATAATTTTGATCCATTTCAAAAAATGAGCTGGTATTCTACTACACTTTCGAATAATGCTTAAACGGTTTCGATGATATTTTAAAGAATAGGCTATGAAATAGTTTCATGAATAAATTCCACCTGTAATATCTACTCGTAGGGTAATGGAAAATTGGTGTACTTTTTTAGTTTTGAAAAATAATAATTATTAAACTATACTAATATTATAAAGAGGTAAAGTGTGTGAGTTTGTGAGTTTCTGAGTTTGTAGGGAGTAGTCTCTGGATCTACTGAACCGATTAAGATGAAATTTGTTAAGAAGACTTATTATTCCGGAAATCATCCCTTAAGGTAAAAAAGGGGATGAAAGTTTGTATGTGGAATCAACCCAGGAACGAACCCGAGCGAAGCAAGGGTGAGTCACTAGTATTATTATAAAGCAAAAAGTCATATTAAGTCATTTCTTCTAGTTCTTATCAATTGTTCTGTTTTATTTTCGCAATGAAATAGCACAAGTAAGATGTCATATTTGTATTTACATTGAATAAGTTGTTCTGACATTGAAACCCAATCCAACTTTTATTCTCAACTTCTATTCCAACTAAAACTAATCAATCACAAAACTTTTGGAACAAACGGCAACTAAAATGGAACTTACCACATCGTAGATAAATATTTGAGGTATATCAGGTCCTGCACAATGTATCGCAATCCGGGACCCGGGACTGATATTGGCTTCATTATACAAGCACTGTCCCCCGTCTGATCGTGCAACGTTACAAGTAAAGCACGACAACTCATCAGTTGCAGATAGCGAGTAGATATGCTGTTCTGTTGTGTCATTCTCACTGGTTGCTTTATACCAACTGGAATTTAATAAATGGATAAATATGTAGACTGTTTGTACGCTTAGATCTTTTAAACTACGCAACGGATTTTAATGTAGTTTTCAGCAATAGATAGAGTGATTCAAGAGGAAGGTTTATATGTATAATACATGCATATTATATTTAAACTAGCTAACAATATATTAAATAATAATATTATTATAAGTAATAGGTATTATTAAGAATACTTAGAGAATGACCGTCTTATGATTAAAAGCAATAATGGTGTAACAAAGAAACTTTGATGAGATTATGAAGGTAAGGTGCATTTTATACATAAAGTACCATAACTGTAATACTGAATAAATTATAGAGAAAATTAGAACATTTTTCCTTCTCATTTATTGTTTAGTATCGAAAATTAAATAGAAAAATAAAAGAAAACACTTTTAACAAATGAAACTTAGATTCATACATATAGTATAAAATATATGGATTTTCCTTTAATTTCGATAAAGCGATTATAATATATTTTAAATGAGAGAATTGTACAAAAATTCAAAGTAAAACAGCAGTAGCTCAGTGGTAACGCGCTAGCTTGTGAAACCAAGTGAAGCGGGTTCAAATTTCGAGTCTCGTACCCCTGATATTGATGATGATTACCACTAGCCCAAAGGTGAAGGACTGCATTGTGAGGAAACCTTCATATCTGAGAGAACCTAGCAAATTTGAAAGTCATACTCAGTCCGCCCGCACTCGGCCAGCGCAGTGGACTATGGCCTGAGCCCCCTCGTATTGAAGGGAGGCGCGTGTCCATTGTCCAGTAGTAAAAGGGCGGAATAAACGTAAGTCAAATATATAATGAAAACTTACATAGTATCGGCAGGAGTCCACGATAATATTTCTTGTACAGTATGAGCCACATTAGTACGACGTCTGGATGTCCACACGTTATTAGCTTGAGATACTTGTATAATTTGTTTATAACGGACGCCATTTACGCTCTAGAAACAATAAATAAATATATATTTATAATACCATCAAAGAGTATAACGAAAGAAGAATTATTTACTTTATTAAATAATATTGTTTGCGTACAATACATAAATATGCATATTGCAGTATATATTTACAGTGTACATATATGTACAGTGTTTTATTTTGTAGGTACATGTATGCATGGTATTATTATTCTTCTATTGATGCCACTTACACACACTCTGTGCCACCGTCGTCAAACTCCTAAATGATTTCCAAATGCTACAAACTTTCGAACTTGAGGTTGCCTTTGATCTTAGCTTTAATACTTAATTAGAAAGTTGTACTGCCATCTTGTGGTAGATTTTAGCAAAATGAACAACACAACAATCTTATCTACTTAAATAAGTTAAATGAATTAAAAGTTTCAAATTGATTGCAAATTAGATTAACGAATATTTGGTATTTTGTACAAAAGAAATTTTGAAATTGTAAAAGTTAAATGTAAGATAAAATATTACCCACCTCAGGCAAGATGGTGAGAAAAGCATTGCCTTGCTCGTTGAAAATCATTGGAATGTTATCAATCCAACCATTCGCTTCGGTGTATGTGTATATCTGAAATTATAATAACAATTACTCAGTAATATACTTTAAATGTATAAAAATTCGATTCAGCTAGTGCTATATTATAGATGATTTTTTTTCTTATCGCAAACATTGTGTTTATTTCTGGTAGAATACTAATTGTTCAAAAATCTAAAAATGCAAATATTACTTTTATTAAAATTACTTTTCGACCTGTTTCATCGTGAAAAAGTAACAAACACACATACATACAAACTTTTGATTTATAATATACACATATCTACATGTGTAATAAGCCTTTTTTTATTTCTTTTAATGTACCACTGCTGGGCACGGGCCTCCCTTCAATACGTGGAAGATCAGGCCATAGTGTGGGACACCATGTTCGCCAAGTGCGGATTAACGACTCCACATGTCTTTCGATACGTTGATAGGTTCGGTCAGACATGCAGGTTTCCACACGATGTTTTTCTTCACCGTAAGACAAGTGGTAATCATGTTGGAAATGATTCGCACATGTAAATATCAGAGGTGCGAGACCCGGGATTTGAACCCGCTTCACTCGGTTTCCAAAGCGAGCGCGTTACCAATGGGCTACCACTGCCTTTATTTTAATAGTACTGCTACCAAATATTATAATTACCGTAGCGCATGTACTCGTTGCGTCGTTGCAGAGGTCTACTTGCAGTGTGTTCTGCACGCGGTTGGTCCACATAATAGCGATTGAATTAACTCCAACGAACGCTACAGCTTTTAAGATTGCCCTGAAATTTATATTATACAATAGATATTATATAAACTTACACATTTTAGTATTGTAATTAAATAAGAAACTTCATAATAATTCGTTTTTTAATATACTCCATGCTTTTTTCTTTATAGGGCAGATGTAGAGATCTTTCGTACGATTAAATCACATATAATGACTAACTAGTTAATTACTTTGCATATCACTTTTGTTATCCGCAATCTGAAGAGATAGACAATACGTAACCCAAGCAAAGATAAATTATAGTCTACGATAAAGTAGACCCCTACGTGATTTTCTGAAATGGCTACTATCAAGCTGACATCGAAAAAGCTCGTTTGGAGACGACCAACTTTTTTCTTTACGAAAATTATCGACATTACTAACTAAAACTGATGATTGGCACTAATATAAGACATGTCGAGTGGTGACTGTCCAACTTCATTACTAACAGTTAATTATTTACTTCAATCTTAGAACAATTTAATAAGTTACGGGAAAAACTTTTATCCTACCCAATACCTACTGTCTTACATGTCACACTGTACAATAATGACATCAATCACATACCTAAAGTCTCATTCTACTAATTTACTAATTTCGGTCACATAATATCATATTATTGATATATAATATATAGTAAAATGTATCCTATATGTTGACCCGGATAAACAGCTATCATCATACCTCATCAAAATCTGTCCAGTGGTTTTCTCGTGTTGCGGTCAGAGACAGACAGACAGACATGAATTCTTAATACTATATGTATCGGTAATAATGACTATTTCGATAAGATTTTCCAAAAAATATTTTATGTATTGAATTTCATTATATGTATAGAAAACGATGACTTACTCATTGAGATTCGTCGGTGCAGCAAATGTCACATTAGTATTAGCGGCGGTATCCCAAATACTAACAGTTACATTGGGATTCGTGGTACCAGTCTGAAAGAATAAGACTTAACATTTAATGTTATGTGTACAGAAACATGTGGGTTACATATAACTACAATGCAATACGTATACACTAGATTCACCTATTCTTAACTAACAACAAGTTTTAACATTCTATTAAATACTCTCGTATAGATTTGATACTTTGCTAGTTAGATATTTGGATAATCTTATACTAATAAATGTAGAGCCGATTTTTTGTTCGGTTATACTGCGATAACTACAAAACCGATCGGAATAATACTCATACCATAAGATGCAGCGTGTTTCGGAGAAGGTTTTATTATATGATATATTGATGATTAATGCGGGAGGGGCCGCCTGAAAACGCTAGTAATTCAATAATTTAGTAGTATGTTTACATTATGGAAGATATTATCTTTCTCTTTCATGGCTAATATGATGTATGAAAATTAAATAAATATTTCTATAGAATTGCTTAGTCTCTTGCGAGATCAAACCGTTCGCATATAAACACGTAACCTAACAGCAAGGTGGTTCAAAAATTGTTAAAATATTTAGGATAAACAAAAAACTGTCAACAAACTAAGTTTTAATCAGTATTTTTATATAGTATAGCAATTGTAACCATGATTCAGTCCCATGGTTCAGCTCATGTGGTAGGTACATTGTACGACAAAAAATAGCCTATGTGCTATGTAA
Source organism: Brenthis daphne (assembly GCA_947093115.1). Classification (NCBI taxonomy): domain Eukaryota; kingdom Metazoa; phylum Arthropoda; class Insecta; order Lepidoptera; family Nymphalidae; genus Brenthis; species Brenthis daphne. The sequence continues at coordinate 22,141,729 of OX352481.1, forward strand.
CTTTAATTTGCTTAAAATTCTTTTTTCAAAGCTTGGAAGTGAAAAAGTGCTCTTGCTACTTAATTTCCTTCTAAACTTCCACATAATAATATAAGTGTTTAGTGTCACTATCCTGATTATAAAATTAAAGGTACTCTTTTAGACTTTTTTGATGCATTGATGCAATTTTTTGCAACGGCCGATACAAATATGTAATATGGCATACAAATATGTATATGGCATTCGACTTTATACGTAATGCCAACTAGCTCTATTGTAACCGCTCCTACAATCAAATTTTAGACAAAATGTTAAAGTTATTACAATATATAAAAAAAATGGTGTGTATAACCTTTCCGAGCGGTTGAAGTTAAACTTCTTCGACGCTGTGGCAGATACCGCAATGAAATCAAAACAAATCAAAATATCAATATAATATTTTTTATAAAATTATTACCTCTTTTTTTACATTTTTTCAATTTCATCTAAATCGGTTCAGTAGATCCGGAGATTAACATCTTACAAACTTTACCTCTTTATAATATTAGTATAGATAAATATTTATTTTTATAAATAATAATTATTATTATAAAATTATTAAAAATAAATTATAATTATTATAAAGATATAAATATCGTATATATTTTTTAATTATTAACAATAAATTTGACTCTCACTTCCGCGAGACTCATTTTTCCAATGTATTGACTTACCCCTCAATCACGCTAAACAAATTTTACTTGAAAAACTTTATTTACTTTTAATAAATGTCTCTTCAGAAACAATTTTATACGGCTTACGATCTGAAGCAATCAATACGCACAGAATACGCTCAACGACACTTGATTAAATCCCCCGAACCATGAAATTCGAGCATATTTCATTTCGACGAGATTTATGAAAAGATTTTGGAGATCGAATATGATTATGTATAATTTCCTTTTCGTAAATATATTGTAATTATGTTTCAATAAAAATCGGCCAAGTGCGAGTCGAATTCCCACACGAAGGGTCCCGTACCATCATACATGTACTTTCTAATAATATGATATTTACTATATATGTACGTAGTATATAAACTTCGCTGATCGATTACAAACGTAAAAAAAATGCTTCTTGTACTTTTTTTTATTATTTGTTGTTATAGCGAGTTTATTATTAGTGAAAATTACAACTCTCTACCTATTACGGTTCATGAGTAACAGCCCTCTGACAGACGGACGGACGGAAGGACGGACGGACGAACGGACAGCGGAGATATAATAAAACGGTATGTCAAGTAAAACATAAATAATTTAAAGACAGAAGCTTCCTTATCTCGTATTAGAGGGTATCCTAAAAATTATGAATTGAAAAAAAACTTGAATCAATTGTTACAGAGACAATAGAAACCTTAATAATATATAGAACATTCCTGTCACTTTTTTTTAAATTGTGTCATTTAAATTCGTAAGACTTAAGATATTTATGTTAAACAAAAACAAAACAGCTCGTGCTTATTGCTGTATTTATTCTCCTTAAGATAAGTGAGGAAATAATTGGTATAAATTTCAATTGTTAGATTTGTATCTGGTGTTAGTACAAGATTTTTGCTTTGTTGAGGAAAACTCATCTAATAATAGGTATAGCTAATAGAGGTAGCCATATTAAAAACCCAACACACTTATCTTTTTTTCTTTATAACTTGCGAAAATTATAGTTATCTTTTATACGTTTATTAATAATTAAAATAATTACTTTTAAAATATCATGAAAAAACAATAGAAAATCAAAAAAGAATATTTTATTGTAACTATTAGATAAACCATTTCCGTAACACGATATCGCCATATTGTATGTTTACGTAATAAGAGAAATATCCAATTTACTCTAAGCTTCCTGAAAAATAAAATGAATAAGCTGACAAGCAAAAACATACTTTGTAATTTTTTGCACAATTTCCGCCTAACATTTTAAAAAGACGTACCTATGTAAAGCTAGAAAGGCAAAGTGAGCAGAATCGCTCAAAACTATGTGCATAAATTAGTACTCATTTAGTGCTAATTTAGTGCCAAAAACTATAATTTTTTATATTTGTCTTCATGGATGGCCAGCACTAATTGAGCACTAAATTAATACTAAATCGATTTGACGCTGTGTTATGCGGTTAGCGTATTAGGCGGTAACACTGCTAGTTTAACTAAATGCTACAAGTTTTTTAATTTTCTGCCAAAATATAAGAGCGTCAAATTTTAGCTTCAAAATAAAAAAAGAGTAGAAAAGTCCGCAACATCAAGCATCCGCAATAATAACATCATCTCCTAAGGTAAACTTGCAACAACTTTTTATATTTGATAACGTACCTATAAGTATTAGTTGTAAATAAAATTATTATCGTTATTATCAAATTAATAAGCGTAAAATATACATACCTTAGGATAACGAATATCTCTGTGACTAGTATATTGGGAGTCTACGGAGCCGGGCACGCCGTAGTGCGGGATCTTCATTATGCGTACATCAGTGTCATCGAATGTAGCATAAGCAATTTTAGCACCATTGCTCGAAAACCAAATGACTTTCTTGTCTCCGAATATCTCCTCTGAAAAAATGTTTATTGTTAAATGAAAAATCCATACTTCCATACTAATATTATAAATGTTAAAGTGTGTATGTTTCATTGTCCTTCTATCACGTCAAAACAACGTGACGGGCGTGATTTTTTGTGTGAAGATACTTGGAGAGACGGAGAGTGACATAGGCCAGTTTTTACCACGGGAGTTTGTCTCATTCCCACGAGAAAACACGTTATAATACAACCAAAAAAAAATATTTATAATCAGAATTACTTGTAACTTGGTATTAACTATTAGTGTTCTTCAATACAATTAAATAAATATGTGTTTTAGCATTTTTCGAAATTCGTCCCATGAGAGGGTAAAATAGAGGATGAAAGTGTGTATGAAACGTATATTTTTATTAGTTTTTTTTTTTTGTTATACCGCGAGTGAAGCCGCATGTTCTGCTCAGCATCAGAAACCGCGGTACATCATTATGTATGTATACATTTGAAAATCTAACTGATTTACTGACAATTGACAGATTTTAACTTGTGGAAATAACAGCATTGAAATTTGGAAGAATTATTATTATTAAGGACCCTAGTGCTGCAAAGTAATTTAGCCTCTAAATAGTAGAAAGTAGTGACTTTTTATTTATTAAAATGAAATATTTTTTCAACTTTACTATTTAATTCTACTAATTTTAGTACGGATTTACAAACTACATAAGTTTAATGAAAAAAATTACAACGAATTTTATAATTCATAAAATGTAACTAAATACACCTTTTGTATTTTGATTTGCTGGCATCAAATATGAAATCAGATTAAAATTAATTTAAGTTTTTTATATATATATATATTTAGCCAATTACTCCTAAATATATAAACGTGTAAATAAATTTAAATACACACAGAGTACCTAATAAACATTAATAAAAATTTTATGCTAAGCTTATAATAGCTACAATCGACAATCACTCACCTTCATATACCCAATCAGGCACGCCGTTGTATACGACGTGCTTTACTCCATTAGTCGTGACCTGCTGGGGTGGACTTGTTAAAGATGACTGGTAATAAATATTATTCTCATACACAAAAATCAAGGCAGTGCCTGAAGGACCCCACATGAAGTTCTGTAACGTCGCATTCTGAACTTCAACTCCTGGAGGAACTATATAAATGATTTCATGGGTAAGTATGTCAATGGCCGCGTACCGAGCTTCAAAACTGTATCTGTATATCTAGAAAAGATAAAATATTATCTATTATAGTACTTTCACTCTAACTGATTTTAAGGTCGGAGAATGAATAAACATTCTAATAATAATACTAAATTATAAATATTACATCCCACGGGAACCGAACATTTTTTCCCGATGAAAGGTAGCCTATGTGTTATTCCAGACTATAATCTATCTCTATACCAAATTTCATCCAGATCCGTTCAGCCGTTCTGACGTTATTGAGTAACAAATATCCATCCAAACTTCCAAACATCAAAACATCTAAACTTTCATATTTATAATATTAGTAAGATTACTACATATTATAGCTTAATTTATTCTCTTAAAACGGTCAGGTCACTTCAGTGGGTGGTACACCATACGGGTTGCTCCAGGTACTTCTCTGACAGCAGAGTGGACCGGTTTTAGTGGGTAGTACTGGCTTTTCTAGCCGGTGAGACCTATATAACCCCTAAATATATGTAGGTGGTATGTGTAAATGCATTGCCCAACATTAAAAAAAAGGTTGTTAATATCAGAACCTACTGTACGGGTTCCGAAACGGTTTTCACTAATACAAAGAGAAATATTATGTAGGCTATAATTTATCAACCGATATACGAGTAAGACAACTAGAAACGCGACGCGATGCGAGCGTAAGTTAGTAATTTCATATAGGTATTTTTGGAATTAAACCATTGGTCCTCGGAAACTGTATCCTTGTTACTATAGAAAACTTCAAATTTATCATTCAAGATATAATTTACTAAACAAATGCGACTATATAAATAAAATTAAGCCCTAACTCGTGCCACTAAAAGCTTCATAACAAGGGACGTGATCTTAAATAATGCTTCCCTCCCAGAAGGATCGTCTGTTAATTTAATGGAATGCTTGGTTTACATTTTAATGATATTTACAAGCGCCGTCCGAGAAAAATGAGTTCGTCGTAAAAGGGATTTAACAATAATTACTATATAATTATAGATTAAAAATTAAAAAAAAACCCCTACGCAAATTAATTGTCATTTAACGATTACACTGGCAAGCGTGAAGCATTTAATCGAGTAATCAAACGCCAAAATGTCTTACATAATTTTGGAAAAGTGCTGATACTCTTACAATGCTGGACCGATATTAACCAAACATAGCTAAAAACCACCGCAAGGAAACTGACTTTCAAATGAAAAAAAAAACACATCGAAATCGGTCCATCAACTCTTTTTGCGTCGGGGGTTAAAAATATATTGTAGACTTCTTAAATTATTCTATTTTAATAATGTAAACTACATTAGTTTAACAACATTGTAACTCGTTATTGAAGCAATTTTGGATAGTTACTTTATTACTCTTTGCAGGTCGATATTTATAAGGTACATAATTCGCCGTTTACGCCCATATGAACGTTTCAACCTGCATACAGGACAATAGTCGTAAATCTATTCGTCCTGGAAATAAATCGTGTGGGAAATAAATCGTAGGTAATGCTTTATAATGTCTATTACATCACAATTATATTTCGTAGCAAAGTTTTTATCATTGAAAAGACCATTATTTACGTCCCGCCTAATAAGTAATTGTTGACACAAATCTCTCAAGTCAATTTAAATGACAATATAAAATTTTTATTTGAAAGAAATATTTTAGTCACACAATGTAAATAAATATGTAGTTTATTATTGTATAAGTATTTTCTCAATATAAATTATAAGCCTTTAGAAAAAATAGAAGCTAGTAACAGGTTTTTTTTCAAATGACTAAAATGTGTCGTTACTTTTTCAATGAAACAATTTCTTCGAATTTGGTCACGTTTTTATTATATATTTTAGTTCCCGAAGTTTCGAATACTTTACAGCGAGCATGGTCACGAGAGAGACTAAGGTTGTAGACGTCTCAAATTTGGGTCATTATATAGGTGTTTCAAACAGTATCAGTACCTACCCGTAAAATTACACAATTATTTGGAATTTAATCTTACTATGGGATATAAAAGATATGTGATTTCGAAGTATAAAAATAAACTAACTTGTAGATAAAATTATTGGATGTAAGTGGATTATGACTTGGGAAAATTGAAAAAATATATACAGGGTCATTTTTAATTTACTGAAAACCTTTTGGGAATATACTATTTACATCATAACAACAACATCTGTAACAAGAAAAAATAATATTTCTTAAATTTTTATTTTCATACAAAAATAAACATATTTTTTTGCACCTTCTTAACTTTAAAGTTCTCGCATCTGGCCAAGTTTAAATGAGCAAACGCGGCTTCCTACACCCCCTCCACCCCTCCCCCTCTACCGGACACGCACTTTCTTTTGCTAATACTGGACTGTTGAGAAGGTTCAATAAAAATACTTTTATTTTTGTTAAATTTAAGATATTTTATTTTTTTTCTTACAGATGTTGTTGTTATGTTGTAAATAGTGTATTCCCAAAAGGTTTTCAGTAAATTAAAAATGACCCTGTATATTGTCATATCAAAACTTTAAGGTTTTGACTTTTGTTCCTTGGGGACTGTGGTATAAGAATTGCAATTAATAAACCTAAGTTTTATATTACATTCAGTTTCAATTATTATTAGTTGATTATAAGTTATTATTAGGTATATATATATATATATATATATATATATATATATATATATACTAATCTGTTTTCTTTCTACTCCACCCCATTTTACCACGGTAATATTTATGCACTACATTACCGTGATTTTACTTTCTATAAAAATAAAATTTCAAGTTTGCCATTTTTAATTTTTTAATATACCTAAATATTTACTCACCGTAACTTCATCAAAGGACAGAACGACAAATCTTCCATCTGGGGACAACCGTGTTTCTTGCGAGGATTGTTGTAGAATCTAAAACAAAAGGATTTCATTGTTTAATAGTATTTTTTACTCAAAGAAGTAGCAGATTGCTTTCTTTGCATCATGAATAAATGTTACAAGCTATATTTTACATCTTAGGACATTTTCATAAAGTTCTAAGAATAAAAATTTGTTAAGGTAAAGCCTTAAGTGTTTTCTACTTCATAAGGAAGAAAATTATCGCTGAATAGCAAAACAAATTAAAAACACGACACAATTTTCAAAGCCAACTTCATGACTATACCTGTATAGATATTTTAAAATCACAAATTTGTATAGCTTTTCTGTCTGCACCTTTATCCTTATCAATGGACAAATTAGTAAAGAGAGGCGCAATTCTAAAAATTATTGGAAATCAGCACGTTTTACAATAACATTAGTATAGTTTTTTTACATTCCCAACATTTGCAAGTATATAATGTTCTTCTTTGGACACGTTACATTTTTACTATAGCTTTGATAAATATAAGTAACTAGCATTGCCATAGACCAAAAACCAAATTCTTAGGTTTTACATATTAGTATACTCTTACAATGCAGTTTTTGTATTTTTTCTCAGAAAAGAGATATTTTCCCGCGGCAAAATGTCCTATATGTTGACCCGGATAACCAGCTATCATCATACCAAATTTCATCAAAATCTGTCTAGTGGTTTTCTCGTGATGCGGTAACAGACAGACGGACGGACGGACGGACAGACAAAAATTCTAAAATCTATAGATTCGGCCTCTGTATCGATAATAATGTCTATTGCAATAAGATTTTCCAAAAAATATTTAATGTACAGATTCGACCTAGTTACAATTTTATTATATGTATAGATAACGTGACGTCATGTACTTTAGACTATAGACTATAAAAAAAGTATGTTTGTATGTCCCTGTTGTAAGCAAAAATAGAGTAACGAAAATATTTCATTTTCGCTGAATATAAAGTAATAAATATGTTAAATTACAGTCTTTTGAAATCAACCTAATTTGAAATGAAATCACTCGACGCGTGTTACATCTAAGAACTTTGACAATTTAAGTTAAGTAGAACTCACGTATGAACTCTGCATATACAAAGTTTACCTCGAGGTGTGACTTAATTACTTTGATTAAGAGTATACTGTGTAATAATAATGCTTTGGTTAGTTTAAATTCTTGAGCATAAATCTTATTTATATTGTAAATCTGAAAGGTTTCTATACCATCTTTAAATATGAATATTTGACAGTGTTCACTAATGACCAAGAAAAAGTAAGGAAAAATTTATAGAGTGCTTCTTATCCTGCATAAAGTGGCTTAAAAAGCCACAATTTAAAAAAAAATACTCAATATAACTGACATTGCAGATTAAAAAAATATTTTTAATAAATTTTCATTTACCACAAAACTTATTTCTTCATGATATCTTCAAACAAATTTATTAACGACAGCAGTTTCACGTTAAAATAACTAACTTTGAAAAAATCCCGTAGCATGAAATTATATTAGTTCGTAAAATTAATGCATGCATTATAAAATTAGAGACTCGCATGTTAAATTGCTAATAAAATTAGTATCGAGTAAATAGCATTACGCCACTTATTCTACAAATTAGACTTATTAGATTTTAGACGAAAACCATGCAATCGTTAAATAATAAATAAAAAACCTTGTGGTGCTTTTTACTATATTTTTCTCGTTAGTCACTTTATTCTTATACTAAAAATTATTTTTTACTTTTTAGTTCGGTTCATCATTAAAGCGTGTTTTATATATATATATATATATATATATATATATATATATATATATATATATATATATATATATATAAATTATTATATTGTCAACGGTCCTTGTTAAATGTTCATAGTTTCAATTCAATCTGAAGTTTCGAAATGGGTAAAAATCGCGTTCAAAGATTCCGTTACATACGAGTAAATACATACAGGTGAAGGTAATAAAAGCGTGTTAAACATATTACAAATCTATAAAAATGTAAGTTTTTTCGTATGTTATATATGAAAATTAATAGTATAGCTAATACAATAACTAAGTATAAATTTAAGCATTTACCTACTAACTTACCTGAGAAGTATTTGCCACAAGAATAACTGGAGTCTTAGTAATAATATCATATAGAATCAAATCGCCGTTGCTATTTCTTAACAAAATTTCACTATCTGTAATCAATAAACAAAGAATTTACGTTAAAATAATTTACAGATTTATAAAATTAAATAGAAAACAGTATTAGAAGTATTTTTAGATTTTAATGAAAGCTATATAAGTATACTTATAATTTAATATTATCTTTTAGTATTAACATGATGTCATCATAATAGATACTTATATTTAAATGAAGTGTCATGTAATTAATTCCCTTTAGAAATTGTGATTAATTTATTATAACACACTAAAGCATTTTAAGTAATAAAAACTATTTTTTTATCAGTAGGTAGGTAATATTTAGTTTTTGTTTGATTATTATGTAATCATTCGTCAAAAAGTTCAGAAAAAAATCGATCTTTTGTTTCGTCCCTACATTTACCTTTTGCCAGCATTAAAAATCTCATTTGAGCGAAACGAAAGTGAGTACAAACTAACATACAAAAAAATTACCGACTGTATAGACATCGATATCTCTAAACTCTATATACAATTTTATTTGAAAGTATAAAATACTACTCTAACCTGTAACCCAAGTGCCATTAAACGGTTGTGCTGCGTATGCTCCAAGAACGATTTCTTCTAAACCAATTTCATCATCAGGCGCTGTTGTGGGAGATTGAGTTGTTGAGGTTGTTGTTGTTACTGGTGGTTCTACTGTTGTACTTATTGTTGGTGGTGTCACTTCAGTTGTGGGTATCGTAGGACCTTCTGTCGGTGCTATGATAGGTTCTGCTGATCCTCCGTCATTCCCTGTTAATACTACTGCAAGAGTTATGATCACACCGATTGCTGCTAACATAGCGACGGCACCCACAGCGTATGTCACTCGTTTTGTCTTCTTAGCCGCAACTAAACCCTGTTCGAAAAACGTCTGTTACTATTTTTTTCTAAATCGTCCCAAAACAGGTAAGATTCTAAGAATATATTTTTTTTAATTTTTTTTTATATATATATTTTTTATATATATAATTAAACTCTGTTTAAAATTAACAAGATAGCCAATATTTGTCACATTGATGTATGTATGTATAATATAAAAGAATGTGATTACCACCCACCTTTATAGAAAATCACAATCTAAAACGTACTTAAAACACTTAACAATAATAAACTTAACTACTTATTTCAAATTAGAGATTGTTTGTACATATAATTTAGACATTAATTGAGTGATTACATTTTAATAAAACGAATTGATTTAATTCAGTCACAGCCGAGTAGATTTAACTTGATAAATTAAAATTATCGTCGCTAAGTTGTTATTTTACTTCTGAATTGCACTACTGACTGATCCCTTCGTCTCATATTTTTTCTAGTGGTCTATTATTCAACGTTATCAGTAAGATTATCGACATCACGTCAAAGAGTTAGTGTATGTTAAATATGGAAACGATGTTTGTTATCAATAAATTCCCATCATGAATATATTAAAAATAACTTTCAAATCCGTAAAATGAGTAATAAACTTGTAAATTATATATTTATAATTTACAAGTAACTCGAAAATTGAATGTGTATAGGTACTTGCATTAACTACGCATCATTTATTATTTTTTTATTATACTAGCATTTTCCTGCGACTGCCTCTGTAATAATTCTCACAGTTTTACACTAGTATAGTATTATATTAATAATTATCTGTGGTTTTACTGATGATTTAAAAATTAAGCATTAGGTAATAAGTTTGTACTGCTTATTCATAGATGGCGCTCAAGTAGTTCGGCGTTATCGCCAATTTCATTGTTCTAGTATAGTAATGACGATAAGGAGTCATGTCTCTATTTCGAATATCAAGATACTATATGCCACTAAGCTGAGTCTTTTTTGGACCTGGATTCTGGATATATACTGATTTTTAAATAAAACTATCTTTTCGGATTATTTCGCGGATTTATTTTGATTTTTGATTCCCGACGTTTCGAATGCTTTACAGCAATCATGGTCACGGGAGAGTCTCTCCCGTCAATAATCAAAATAAATCCGCGAAATAATCCGAAAAGATAGTTTTATTTAAAATGTCGAATATTTGCGTAAATCTAAGAAAGTATTATATCCTGATTTATCAGTTTAAAAACTAATGAAATTTTTCACCTAAGATAATCTTTTAAACTTCATGAATATATAGAAATGAAAAGTGGATGATATGGTTTAAATTTTTATTTGATAAGACAATAGAATGAAACCTGATCACTGGTGCCCATTTCCAGGGTGGAGTTGCTGTTTTGTTGCGCCATGGTGTGGTGTTATATCCTAAGCACCTGAAAAATAAATAAATAATTTAAAAATATATCCAAAATACATGAAATACCTTGTGTTCTTTAAAATGTTTGCTTATATTCAACATACAAAATTTTCATAAACATAAATTTACGACGTTGTTACGGGATGTGGAAAAATGCCTTTTTACACATGTCGTAAAAATATTAGCTACCAATTGGATGGATGAGAAACTGCACGAACAGCCACTTTTCAAAATTGGCACGTTTTGTTCACTTAGTAAATGTCAGAATAGTTAAGTTCAAATTAACGTTACGTTTATTTTTAATATCATGGGAAATCATTGACTTTTTCCTTCTTTAAGCCGCTTTTATTTAACTGCCTCGGTGGTGTAGCAGGTACGGCTGCACACCCGGAGGTCCTGGGTTCGAGTCCCGGGTCGGGCCAAGTTCAGTTATTGAGTTTTTCTGTATAGTAAGCCTCAGTAACAGCCCGGAGTTGGGAAGTTGGCGGTGTTCCACCCCCGTGCCTCGGAGAGCACGTAAAGCCGTCGGTCCTGCGCCTTAACTCTCACTGGTCGTGTCGAGCAGTCGTCCCACCGGAGTATGAGAGTGACAGGAATAGAGAGTGCACTTGTGTCTGCGCGTACACTTGGGCACTATAATATCTCCTGCGCAGTTGGCTAGTCTCAACGAGATTGGCCGCCGTGGCCGGAATCGGTCAGGAGAACATCATTTATACGAATGAATAATAGCGGCTTAAAGAAGGCGGTTATGTAGAAATCGTTAAATAATTTTACTATTCGCCTACTCAACGTTCTAACAGATCAGCTCGATAGTACCTAGTTAGTGTATTCTATTTTTAACCCCCGACGCAAAACGAGAGGTGTTATAAGTTTGACGTCGATGCCTTTCTGTCTGTGTGTGTTTGTGTATCTGTCTGTGGCATCGTAGCTCTCAAACGGATGGACCGGTTTCGATGCGATTTTTTTCATTTGAAAGCCTGTTTCCTTGCGGTAGTTCTTAGCTATCTTTGGTTAATATCGGTCCAGCAGTGAAAGAGTATCAGCTCTTTTCCAAAATGATTTAAGGCATTTTGGCGTATGATTACTCGAGTAAGTGCTTCACGCGTTCCAGTGTATACTTTAAATGACAATGAATTTGCGTAGGGCGTTTTTTAAATTTTTAACTTATTATTTTCAACAACATCAATATCCCATATTTTACACTCCTACTTAAATATGTACAGGTAATTAAAATGTAATAGAAACGTGTTAAAAACAGAAAAAGTGTTACTTTATCTGTTACTACAATGTATATAATTTACATTAGATTAAATATTATTGTCTAAGTATTTTCATTCATGATTATCTCAAGCAACAAACGTTCTTTAATTTTTGATATACCTATAGCAATTTACCACAGGAACTACTTCATGTACCGAGATATTTAGGCTAGTTCACTGTACAGTGTGCAGATCTAGTTATATTCATAAGGACAATATTTTCCGACCATAAGTTTTCAATATGAGTAGGTATTAGTGGATTCTCACAGTCCCCTGCCTGTCAACTTTCTACTATTGATTTCAAAAAAAAAAGATTATTAGCCATTTCCTTTCCAAACGCTTAAATCCGTTGAGCTGTTAGAACGGAAGGAATTAATAAGAAGCTACAGCCACTTAAACTTATAATATTAACGTGATTATAGGTACAATTTAATTTTAGGTTAAGGCACAACGATGTTACAGATTACGTGAAGCCGCGCTATAGTAATATCAGTATAAACTTTCTATTATCATAATTTTGGGTAGCTTTATTGATGCATAACCCTACGTGTGCAGTTTATCCATTTTTAATTTATAACCTTACTAGCAGAACCCACGGCTTCGCTCGCGCTAAAACTCCAAAAAATCTCTAAAAAGGCAGTTTCATACAATTTTCATCCCCTATATACCTCATTATGGATTCGGATGTTTAATTTTTTTGAAAAGCATTAATACCAAGTTTCAAGTAATTCTGATCATAAATATTTTTTTGGATTGTATTATAAAGTGTTTTCCCGTGGGAATTAGGTAATTTCCCATGGTAAAAAATAGCCTATGTCACTTTCCAGCCCTCCAACTATCTCCACACAAAAAATCACGCCAAGCCGTCACTCCGTTTCGACGTGAAAGAAGGACAAACAAACAAACACACTTTCACATTTATAATATTAGTATGGATTAAAATAGAATCTAATAAGTTGTAATATACTCGTATACAAGGCAATTATTTTGTAAGATACTCTCACCTTAGAAAATAAAAGCGTTTGAGTACTGGAAATGTTATCAAAGTGTTATCAAAGAATATCTTTTTAATCTGTAATAAACTTAAATTATTATACAAGTATTTATTTTATCTTGTAATCTGTTGTTGTTGCCATTAATAAAAATATTTAAATTCCATACAATTTTCTGGCTTCAAAACTTCCAGTGGAGTAATTCACGAATGTCATGTAGGATGGAGAAGACATGAAGGAGATTGGGCGGTTAAATATTTTAAATCATTGAGAAGCTATTCAACAAACGTTGTATCAATATGAATAAAAAGAGGAGAATGAGCTATTCTATAACTATTTTCTCTCTCCTTTCACTCCCTAATCCACGAAGTGTACTGAGAGCCGAGACAAACTAGTCCTAAAAATTTGCACCGAGTCCTAAATTAAACTTGTATCTAAGTAGGTTATTTTGTGTTTGTTAACTAATTAGTTGCACTATTTGATGTGATTACTGCCTTGGTGAAGTTACTAAGTAAGTCTGGCCTACATAATGGAGTTAGAATTGATTTGACGTAGTAGGTAAATAAGAAATTATTGGATGATAATTCAAAACTACTTGTTACACGTGTTCAATCTCAAAATTGCTATCTAATGCGTGAGTTATGTGGTAATAGATAAACAATTTTAAATATTGTTACTTAGCCTTCTGGTGCTCCATTAAAACTAAAAAATAAAAAAAGGTCACAGTCATAAATTTTTACTTATTTTTGTTAAAAGTATTGCTTTTTGTCGTTCGGCTGGTACCGAATACAAAAATATATACTTGTTAAGTCATAAGGTATGTACTAAAATAAATCTATCTGTGAAGTAATTTTCATACTTCTATGCGCTTGAATGTGGCTTAAATTTTTTTAGAATTAGTTTGTGTAAGAAAAATGTAATTAAGCATGTTTTTTGAAGTTATACTTCTTTTGGCACGTAAAAATATGAGTGCAAAATTTTTACGATGCGCGCGCACATGGACAGCCAAAAAGCGACGTGATGAAGTTAGCTGCATTCCTTTTACAAAAAGAGAGTTGTGACATACGGGATGATATCTTTAGCTATTTTGGCTCTGATACGCCAAAGAAGTACTTTTAACTTCTTACGTCCGTACATAAATACATACACAAGTATATTTTTTGTTTTTGTACCCTCATAATTTTATTTCAAAATGCAGGTATACAATTATCAAATGAATTTTTAAGTATATAGAAAGCTAAATAAAATATCGATACCTTATTTACTGTAACATATTAGTTTCTGTTTTGCGTGTAATTTTTAAAAACAATGCATTTATGCACAATGTCCATAAGCAATAAAAACTTTTTAACAAAAAAATAAAAACCGACTTCAAACAAAAGCACTAAAAAGAAAAAAATAACTGATTGGTAGTTTTGATTTACTATACTTACCTAATCAAATATTTTCGAAGTCGGTGTGCTTTGCTTTGTATGGGCTGGCACCGATTTCGAAAATATTTGATTAGGTATGTATTTAATAGGTAGGCTTTAATTACTTAGCCAAAGCACACCGACTTCGAAAATATTTGATTAGGTATGTATAGTAAATGAAAACTACCAATCAGTTATTTTTTTCTTTTTAGTGCTTTTGTTTGAAGTCGGTTTTTATTTTTTTGTTAAAAAGTTTTTATTTTTCCCTTTTTAGTGTGGACAGTAGTAGAAAAGTAAGGATTCTAACATGTTAGGCTTGTCAAATCAAACAAAATAAGCCCAAACTCAAAGTATCTACTATTAGCCGTTGAAGAGTTCCACCTATCCACCTTCTGGCCTTGGCATCAGATCAGGTCAACAATACCGAACCACTGTACTATCAACAGAAATAGAAATACTTACAAAGTTTCAAGTCAATATGACAATTAGAAGTAGGTTAAATTCATCATTAGTTGTTTTTCCACCCTTAGGGGTGGTATTTTTTTTTGAAATTTAAATGGGACCAATCTGGAAGTATACCCTTTCAAACGACACAAAAATTGTCTAAATCGGTTAATAAATGACGGAGTTCTGAGATAACAAACATAAAAAAAAAAAAAAAACATACAGTCGAATTGAGAACCTCCTCCTTTTTGAAGTCGGTTGAAAATAGATCACACTACACCCATCAAATACTTTAGAAGTTTATTTTGACAGAAAACTTCTATATTAACATATGTAAATCCGCTAAGAAAGAAAAAAGTCTTACGAAATAATATTTTTATGGTTTAATTGGCTGAATATTAAGAATACAATATATATAGTCTGTTTACCTTTTTTTATTTATTAGATGTTTGGCTACTCTGAAATTTCCAGTCCGATTAAAAAATGCATTTTATTGCCTATTTATTAAGATGGGTCATAGTTTATCTAAGATCATGCTACGACCATTACAAGCGGAACAAATAGGTATATATAATTTAACTTCGCGAGTAGAGCCACGGGAAAAACTATTATACTACTATTGCCCAAACATACCTGTTTCCTATTCAAAGAGCAAAATAGCAATCGTGAATTAGAAATAATGAAATATAAGTAAAAGTATGAATTGCCTATTTAATGTAAATATTCGAAATTTTCTACCTAAGACCCGAGTGCTATGCGTTTTTCAATAAAAAACATCGACATTGCTATTTATTAGAGCATGCTACTAAAATTCTGACCATTTTTCCTGACCGGTATGGGAATTTTAGTACTTTTTTTTATAAAAACGCTTAGCATATAAAAATATTTTCTAATTCAAGGTAACTAATTCATACGTAAGAACACTTACGTACATTTGTTGATCTTATCTCATGTCTCAATATTATGATAATATTTTATTACAGATTTGCGGGTTGTAAAATTTTCATACACATTGTTCAGATAAACAAGTGGTATTATATATTTTGTGTTATTTTAATCATAGAATGATTATTTATTATATATTTAATTAAAGCCTTTTTGATGTTATTTATTATATTATCTTATGTATGTAGGCATTATATATAATAATTATTTCAAATATAAGGGTCGTAGCGTATGTAATGTAGATGGCCTATAACTTTCCTCACTAAATAGGTTATAACATGCTAAAAAATTTTTTGAAAGCTAACTAGTAAGTCTAGATTGATGTTAGAACAAGTAAGCCTTTCAGGTTTATACTCGTAATATTTACTAAAACTTATTACTTATACATATATGCTTAATTGTATACAGTACAGGTTCATATTATAACCGGAAGCGATTATTTAAAACGATATAAGTCTAATGACAATATAATATTATACTGCCTTCGCAAGAATTATTTTAAGTAATTTTTTTCTTCTAGTGATATTCTGTAAAAAATTTCATGTTCCTTTGGTATAGATATCATTAGAAAAATTAGTTTGCATAATCATAGATCAAAGTTTATTTATCGTCTCATTTATGTTTTGAATAAATAGTTAGATATTCATTTAAAAAGCACTATCGATACTTCGTATTAGATCTTAGTTTAATAAGCAAAAAAAAAAATGTAGTAAAATTCAACATTTACATTATTTTAACCAAAACCATGACGATATTATTTAGTTTTTTTATACTGATATTTTATTACTGTACTATGATAATAATAATTTATTTCCTATACACAGTGTACTTATTTATTTTTCACACAATACTTTAAGCATTATAAAGTAATCCTTTCATTTTCATTTAAAACTTGATAACTACGAGTATGTAAAAACAACATGTTTTAACATTTAACACAGCAATCTAATTTTTGAACGCAGATACTAAATTAGCAATACAAAATAAACTTACCACAGAACAAATATTTCACCGGCTCGTGGCCGACTTTCAGCCACACTAAATATTGATATCTTTATACAATGGGGACTAATCGTAATTAAGATAGCCATATCTTTTTTTGAAGTAAATAATCTAATTAAATAATCACTAATCAGATACTATAAAAATTTGCGATAAAATAACGTTGTACTGAAACAGGGCAAGTGCTTATACAACAACAAGCAAGTACATATCTACTTACTGTATCTCTGTGAATTTCCCACGAAAAAAGGAATCTTTATAGGATTACTTTGTTGTCCGTCTGTCTATCAAGACCCTTTTTCTCAAGAACGCGTGGTGCTATCAAGTTGAAATTAATATGAAATTCTCAAATCTTCGATCCCCAAGGGATGAAGTGATCAAACTTTAAGTCCAAATATTTTTTTAGTGATTATAAACTTATTTTTATTTTTCATGCTAGAGAACACTCAGTGTGTGAGGCAGACTTGTTCGATTTTGTAATTATGAATTAGGCATTTACTGCCTTTTACTGTACTCGCGTGTAATGTCTATTATCAACAGCCACTATGAATAACTTCCACTTTGTATGGGAGTTTGGAGATCTTTAAGAAAATCTTTTAGTAAATATTTTAGACATAGCTTTTTAACTATTATTACAATTTCTGTTACTGTTACTAGTTACTGTTTTGATCCCGTAAACTCTTTGTTTTCTCTGTACCCTCTTACCATGCGTACCTATGCATCTATCCATTCTAATTATGTACACTTTGGCACTCAACTTTGCTTGCATTTACTTTGGCTTTGTTTTCATATATCTTAGCATACTTCTTACATCCTTTTTATAGCACAGCACTTTTTATATAGTTCACCGCATACTACTCTCGTGTCCATCGTGACGTTGAGATTATAATATGATATTTAGTATTGTGCTTGATGCTAACCTATCCTCGACATTTTTTATTACATTACATTTGGACGACGCGTATGGCTCAGTTTGTAGTGACCCTACTTGCTGTGCCAGCGGTCGCGGGTTCGAGTCCCGCTGGGGGCATTCATTTGTGTGATGACGAATGTTTGTACTCCGGTCATGTGTGTTTATATTTATAATATTTATGTATTTAAAGTAAAATATGTGGAGTGTATCAACAATCTGGTATCCATAACACAGGCCTCGTAGCTTACCATGGAACTAGATGGTGCTGTGTGTTAAAGTTATTTAGTTAATGTTAGTTAGTGCTGTTTATTTTTGTTAACATATTTATTTATATTTATTACTTATGTTAGAGCAAATAATAATACGCCCCTACATAGTTATATGTATAATATAACATTCAGTAGAAGTAAAAACTTATTTACATGAAAAATGAAAACACATGCTTAAAATTACGACATTGAGAATGACTTTAATCATAATACGATTCCAATTGATTTTTGCTAAGTTTATTCTTATTGTGAAAAATAGATAAGGAATACCGAATATGCTATCAATTCAGTAATGTGATTGAGGTATTTTATTATTACAATTTTATTATGCGTAGGTATAGATATACCTATAACGTATAATAAAATTTAACATTAAATATTTTTCTTTAAAATATACTCGGATTTTGGTATGTCAATGTCAAATTATATATTTTAAATGTTTTTGTTTGTCTGTCCGTTTAAATGTGCCACAGTCAGTTCAGTTTTTTGTTGAATAGAAAGACAACATTCTGAATTATAACGTATTGTTTAGTTTGATTTAAATCGTTACTAGTTCCAAATTAGAGCTTCCTGCTCTACAATTTCCATATAGAATATGCCAGAACTACAGAATGATCCTTATATAAAATATTATGAGAATAATATAAGAGATTCTTACACAAATAAAATTCGTATAAAATACAAAAGATTGTGCGTTATATATAATTATCGTAATAACTGACTGTTTTTCTATAACAAAAACGCGTGTGTGCGTGTGTGTACTTATGTACGCACGTAAGAAGTTATACTTACTTAGCGTAACAGAACAAAAATAGCTAAAGATTTCATCCCGTATGCCACAACTCTCTGTTTGTAAAAGGAATGCAGCTAACTTCATCATGTCGCTTTTTGGCTGTCGGCGTGCGTGCGCAGCGTAAAATTTTTATTCTTATATTTTTTTCCAAACGTCCCAAAAGAAGTATAACTTCAAAAAACTAATTAGTTAAATCCTCTCCATTTTTGTTCAAAAATTGTGGCCAAATTGGATCACTGTCAATCCTGGTAACAAAATTTAAAACTTCTTACTGAAAAAATATAAAAAAATACCCAGCTTCATGAAATTCATACTGTTCAAAAAATATAAATAATATGATTTCAAACAAACGAAGAATTGTGATGTATATTTATAATATATAATTATATTTAACAAAACAAAAAGTCTTTGGCTTGATAAAATGCTTTTATTTAAAGAAAGGAAAAATAGACAATTTCCGACAGGAAATTATATGGAATGGTGTTTCAACATCGTGTTAAGTTATAATAAAGAGCTGTGTTTGGATTCTTTATTTTATTGGATAACGTATATTTAAATCTGTTTTATTTGCAATTTAATTTTTTATTAAATAGAGAAACTATTGAAAGAGAAAATTTACAATGTTCGAATATTTCACTAAAATTATTATAAGAGTTAATCTATACTAATATCTATACTATAATATTATAAAGAGGTAAAGTTTGTGAATTGTGAGTTTGTGACGTTGTAGGAGGTAATCTCTGGATTTACTGAACCGATTTCGATGAAATTTGGTAAGAAGGTAGTTTGAGACCCTGGGAATGGACATAGAATACTTTTTATCCTAGAAATCATCTATCAAGGGGGGTGAAAATGGGGATGAAAGTTTCAAAGCTGTTAAATGTAAAAGCCCAAAAGTTTGGGGATGAAAGAGAAGTCAACCTAACCTAGTTACTAATAACCTTTAGAAAATTGAAATTCAAAAATCTTCTTATCATTTATTTTCTGTACACAAAATAAAATTAAAAGTTCAACAACCACATCATCAGAATCAAAATTCAAAATTCAACAAACTGCTGCAACTGAAAAGTTCAGGTTGAAGTCCCAAACTCAAACATTTCATTTTAAAGAGAAAACTCGCATTGATTATTTTGAATAAAAAAATCAAAACCAATATAGTTCACTCATTAGTAGTAGTATATATAGTTATTAGTATTGTTATGAACTCATTAAGATTTACTTATATAATACGACTAGTGACTCACTCTAGATTTGCTCGAGCTCGTCCCTAGCTTGCTTCCCAATACAAACTTTCATTCCCATTTTCACCCCCTTAAAAGAGGATTTCCGGGATAAAAAGTATCCTATGTCCTTCCCAGGGTCACGAACTATCTTCTTACCAAATTTCATCTAAATTAGTTCAGTAGATCCAAAGATTACCCCCTACAACATCACAAACTCGCAAACTTTACCTCTTTATAATATTAGTATAGATAGTATAAATGAAGATACAATCGGTTCTTACATTTTATATAAACTTGTATAACCCACGGCAATCCTGTTAAAACCACGAAACAGTATTTGTGTATAAATATTCCATTTTCTTCATGAAGTTGAAGTCAGAGTAGATACGGAGAAAAAAAAATATAATATTTATTAATTATCATAGATTAAGTAAAGTACAAAGTTCATAAATGAACAAAGAATTGTATTTCTCACTAAAAAAAATCCACCATATTTTGGAAACAAAATGTGTCAATCTTCAATACAGACTTAGATTTATGGTAAGCCAAGATTATGTCACGTAGTAAGAATATATCATTATTTTATTTATTTGTTTTAGTATTCTTTGTTAGCAATATCGATTGTACGTAAGTAGAAGAATCTCAGTATAAATGAAAAATGGTATTGCTATTTGCTATCCATACTAATATTATAAATGTGAAAGTGTGTTTGTTTGTTTGTTTGTTTGTCTTTCTTTCACGTTGAAACGGAGTGACGGATTGGCGTTATTTTTTATGTGTACTTAGATAGTTGAAGGGCTGAAGAGTGACATAGGCTACTTTTTACCGCGGAAAATTATCTAATTCCCACAGGAAAACACGTTATAATATTATACAAAAAATATTTATGATCAGTATTACTTGAAACTCGGTATTAATGCTCTTCAATAAAATTAAATAAAACATGTTTTAGTATTTTTCGAAATTCATCCTATAAGGGGGTAAAATAGGGTATGAAAGTTTGTATGAAACTACCTTTTTAGAGATTTTTTTGCAGTTCTACCGCGGGCGAAGCCGCGGGTTCTGCTAGTAATGATATAAGTACAACATAATATAATCAAATGGGTTGTAGTTAATTGCGATGGAGGTTACATCCACATACTTGTAATGCGATAAACTATACAGAAGACAGAGGAGTACAAGCGGAGTTATATGTGGCTTAATGTTACTTTTATGAACTTTCAAAAGACATTGGCTCTATCGGAATCTGAGCAGCAGTGCTGGAAATCCAGCAAAGATCATTTTGAGTTTATCAGAATAAATAATTAGACGATACGTTTGGCTCAGTTTGTAGTGACCCTACTTTCTGTGCCAGCGGTCCCGGGTTCGAGTCCTGCTGGGGGCATTCATTTATGTGATGACGAATGTTTGTACTCCAGTCATGGGTTGTTATATTTATTTAAAGTTGGTATGTATTTAAAGTTATATAGGTATGTGTAGTGTATCAACTATCTGGTATCCATAACACAGGCCTCGCAGCTTACCATGGAGCTAGATGGTGCTGTGTGTTAATGTTCTATCATATTTATATTTATATTATAAATTCTGGAAAAAATATATTTTTTATCTCAAATATAAATGCTTAACTATAATTTTATTACGGCAATTTCAAAACGGAACTGATGAACTTCCGCTTTGAAATTGTCGAGTCTCATTCCGGCAGCATTTTGTTTATAGAATTGCGATATTTTTTTCTTAAATAGGTATTATTTGGATATTTATCTTAAATATTTTCCAATTCATTATATTTTGAAATGACAAGTAGATACCATTTTTGTGTTAGAATAGTCATACTAATATAACTTAATGAATTTGAGTGTTTACAAAAAATACAAATGGCTTATTAGTTTAACTGCGGATAAATATTAGTCTAATATATATTTTTCAAAGTCTTTAAAATTCTATATCACGTGCACAATTTGTCTTCACTCACGCTTACTTTCCTCACGAGTCGTCGGGAGTGACCTGAATCAGTAAGTACTACACGTAATATAACACAATAGCAAACGTTAATCGAAATGTACACACGAGCTGTAGGTATTTTGGCAATGTCATTAGATTTCGTTATTGCATTATAGTTTTGAATAGGTCCTTAAATCTATACATATAATAAAATTGTAACTAAGCCGAATCTGTACATTAAATATTTTTTGGAAAATCTTATTGAAATAGTCATTATTATCGATACAGAGGGCGAATCTATAGTTTTTAGAATTTTTGTCTGTCTGTCTGTATGTTACCGCATCACAAGAAAACCACTGGACAGATTTTGATGAAATTTGGTATGATGATAGCTGATTATCCGGGTCAACATATAGGATACTTTTTACCGCGGGAAAATATCTCATTTCTGAGAAAAAATACAAAAACTGCATTGTAAGAGTATACTAATATGTAAAACCTAAGAATTTGGTTTTTGGTCATCTGAACGCGGGCGGTGCCGCGGGCAATGCTAGTACACTATATATTTTTAACACTTAAACATAAGGGCAAGCAAATAAATCATTAATATTATATCCGGAAAAGACACTAGCTGATTGTTTTTAAAAAAACATAGTAAAAATAACCAATACCCATAGATTATTGTTTTAGAGACACGGGAAAACTAGTCTCAGTAATATTATCAATGCAAAGCCCAGTGAGTGCGTAAGCGAGTGTATAGAAAGGTTTGTTACATATTTAAACTATAACAGCTCAGTTACGGGGATTTTCGGGGATTTAGGTTTTTGGAAGAGACAGCATTTATATATCCCTATCCTATATATAGGTTAAAAATTATTTCTGTAATAGTACAGAAATAATTTTTAGATTTATGACAAAATTAAATGTGATCATACCTTTTTTTTTTTAACGTTGGGAAATGCATTTACGCACGAGGTGTGGGACTCACCGGCAAAGCTAGTACTACCCACTAAAACCCAACAAAGCCTTCCCCCGTCTTAATGGGGCGTCGCAGGATCGCTTACGCATTCAACTACGACGCCCCGACGGTAGGTCTGCCAAAGCAGACCACAACAACCACGGGGTTGCTCCAAGGTCCACTCTGCTATCAGAGAAGTACCAGGAGCAACCCGCATGGTACACCGCCCTCCGAAGAGGGCCACCTCCCACCGCCCACCGAAGTGGGCCACCTCCCTGTGCGTTTCTTGGCTTCGCGCCCGGTTGGATTGCCGGGCACTACTGAGCCCCCCCACCACGACAAAAATGTGATCATACCTATTTTAAGCAAATATTTTCAAATAAAACCTAGTTCTCACTTACTTTAAATGATATATAATTCAATATAATTAAAAAACAACAAAAAGTCTAATTACTTATCCATTACAAGACTCCAGCGATTTATTTACTTTTAGCAAAAACATAAGAAACGTGTACAATTGATATAAAACTTTGTTCTCGTACGATATTTCCCGTGAATTCCCTTGAGCTTGGACCGGAAACTAAGCACTTACTCACATATATTACCTTAGAACAAAGAATACAATTAGTAGAGACTTGTATTTGGGCAAATTTTGAAAATAGTAAGTTTTAATTGACTTAAAAATAAAACTCTAAAAATATAACCTTAACCGTCTATTGGTGGAGGAAATACGAAAAAGAAATGAAGAAAATACCTACTAAATATTTTGTCTTCAGAAATCTTTGGATACCATAATATATACTTTTACATATACATCTATCTTTATACTTAGACTTCACGGTATCTGGAATCAGCTGTCAGTATTGCCACAGATCATATAATACTATACTAGTAACTGCTCACTTTTATTAAAATTGTCATAGTAATCAAATCGATTGATTGAAAATTTAATACATAAACTCCACTATTAACAGGATACGTTTTAAAAACTTTATTATACACTTAACCAGTAGTAACTTATGCTTTACTCCAGCTCATAATCTATCGATGTGCTAAAATTACATCCAAATCCGTTCAACCAATTCAACGTTGAAAGGTAACAAACATACACACTCAAACAAACTTTCGCAATTATAATCGTAATCCAAAAGGGCAAAATTATATAAAAATCATAAATCTTGCATATCCTCTTTATCTCACATCTCACTAAATTCTACAGTTTCATAGATTTACGAGAGTCTGTTTTTTAGCTTATTAGCATGGACTATTATTATTGTTTATTTTCCGGTCTTACTTAAGTATCTAAATAAGGTACATGAAACATCGTACATTATGAAAGACTAATGCCCGATTTCACCAACGTCACCTAAGTTTAAGGGATCACCTAAGCATAGTTAGGGGGCTGTTAGGGGACAGTTTCTGTTTCACCGACAGTTAGGGGTCACCTAAATATTAAAAGGCCCCCTAAATTTAGGTGCTCGAAATATGGGCTTAAAGACAATCGTAAAACGAAATTTAATTTAGGGGCTAGTTTAGGGGACTTTTAAGCTAGGAATCCCATACGTAGGTGGTAGCTTATAGGTTGTTGGTGAAATCGGGCATAACTCTCGATATGTGCATATCACTTCTACTTTTACGTTCTGAGATTTTTCCATTTGTACATAATGAAAGGGAGTCATTCCCAAATGGTAGAAATGTAATTTACGAGTGAAGTCCCTTCCTTTGTGTAATGGTATTATCTTAACAACGTTTGTGTTATCTTATTATTTTTAATAGCAGTTAATGATCCAATCAGGACAACATGCTATTGTCATATGCAGTTGTCATTGTTATTATTGGTTTGTTAAAACAAACAACGCAAAATTCTGATAAAAAAAACATCTATATAAACATTTCATATATTGTCTTCCTAGAATCTGAAAGATAGATAATATGAGATTCCTTACCGTATAAATAAGTATTTTTTAATAATTAAAAGATATTTAAAAGATATTATCTAAATTGTCTAAAACTATACTTATTTTAAGAATTTGTTATTCATAGTGCGGGAGGGGAATAACTTTGCATAGATAATAATATAGCAACATCAACGAATAATCTTTGATTTAAATTGCAATAAAGCTTATAAAGTTTGTTTTCCATGGTGTTACTGCATGGTACACTTATATTGTTTTCACATTTTGATTAACTCATAAACGTTGCTTGTGAATTATCTACAGTATCAATCTGATATTAGTACCTAAATAAATTAATGATGTGATGTTCTTCTAGCCGATTCCGGCCACGGCGGCCAATCTCATTGTGACTAGCCAACTGCGCAGGAGATATTATAGTGCACAAGTGTACGCGCAGACACAACGTGCACTCTCTATGCTAACTGCTCGACATGACCAGTGAGAGTTAAGGCGCGGGACCGACGGCTTTACGATGTGTTGGTTACTTTGACGGTGAAACACTGCCAACTTCCCAACTCCGGGCTGTTACTGAGACTTACTATACAGAAAGACTCAATAACTAAACTTGGCCTGACCCGGGACTCGAACCCAGGACCCCCGAGTGTGCAGCCGTACATGCTACCCACTAGACCACCGAGGCAGTTAAATTAACATATAGTATAGATATAGTGATCTAGCACCATAGAACTCTTTCGTATATTTAATATCTATATACCTAATTATCTTGGATTGTAAAATATGATAGACGATCAGACAGGGACACGTGTGAGAATTATTTATATCGGTAAGAGAAAGGTTTCCCATGAAAAGGGTTTTCTGTTTATATTAACCTGGAAAATGTCATAGACTTTTTCTAGTACTTGTTATTACTAAATTAATATCCATTATATGAAAGTGTTAATAGTGCAATTATAATTTTTAATAGAATTATTATTAACAAAGCAGCATACAATGAATAAATGAGTCACACATGCTGTCTCCTTTGACATAACACTTTGTTGAATAAGTAGCATATAGTACCTACGCGCAAGCTGATCCCATCGTGGTAATTCAATTTACATACATTATCTAATCGAGCTTACGATGACAACGTAACGACTACATTGTTTGAATTTCACAAGACCCAATATATATTTAAATATATAACAGTATAGCAAAAAAGTCGCGCCTTATCTATACATACATATAATAAAATTGCAACTAAGCCGAATCTGTACATTAAATATTTTTTTGGAAAATCTTATTGAAATAGATATTATTATCGATACAGAGGCCGAATCTATAGTTTTTAGAATTTTTGTCTGTCTGTCTGTCTGTTACCGTATCACAGAAAAACCACTAGAGGGATTTTGATGAAATTTGGTATGGCGATAGCTGGTTATCCGGGTCAACATATAGGATAGTTTTACCGCGGGAAAATATCTCATATCTGAGAAAAAATACAAAAACTGCAATGTAAGAATATACTAATATGTAAAACCTAAGAACTTGGTTTTTGGTCATCTGAACGCGGCCGCGGGCGATGCTAGTTTACTATACGCGTTCATTTTCAACTGAAGCATATAATAAAATCAATAATTAACTCAAATCCTAATCTATTTTACATTGAAATGAATAAAATTAATAAGCAGAACAATGTTGAACAATAATTAAATTTGACAATTATAACACGGAGATATTCATGAATAGAATGTCATTAGAAAAATTCGCATTTTTTTCTGAAGTACTCATCTCAAGTGTTCTTGGCATGCCCATCTCTGTTTTCCTCAAGGTTAATAACACCTCTTTACTCTTAAAAAGACAATAGATAGGCCAGAAATAAATTGCATAAGTTATTCTGAGCTGGCAAAGTAAAAATTATAAAATTATAAATGGACTAGCATTGCCCGCGGCCGCCCGCGTTCAGATGACCAAAAAGCAAATTCTTAGGTTATATATATTAGTATACTCTTTTTAGCAGTTTTTTGCATTTTTTCTCAGAAATGAGATATTTTCCCGCGGTAAAAAGCATCCTATATGTTGACCCGGGTAACCAACTAGCTATCACCATACCAAATTTCATCAAAATCCCTCCAGTGGTTTTTCTGTGATGCGGTAACAGACAGACAGACAAAAATTCTAAAAAACTATAGATTCGGCCTCTGTATCGATAATAATGTCTATTTCAATAAGATTTTCCACAAAATATTTAATGTACAGATTCCGCTTAGTTACAATTTTATTATATGTATAGATTAAAATATATTCTAAACTCAAAATTGAAGAACAAAGTTCTTATCACTCAGTTCCATACTTAATTTACGAACTTAGAAACAGGTTAAATGACGGAGTCTGGCGTTGAGAAAAAGGAACGATAATTTGATTCATGATTGCTTGTAAACGTAATTTTCATATATAAAACCACGTTGCATACCTATATACCTAAATATTTATTCTATTCGAAGCAATTTAGATATTTCACCTATATACATTTATCGTGGGTTTGTATAGAAATATATTTTAATAACAGATACAGACAAACAGATAAGAGAGTAGTGAGTACATATATACATACTATAAATATAAACACCCATGACTGGAGCGGGACTCGAACCTGAGAAAGCACAGCAAATATGGTCCCTACAAACTAAACCAAACGCGTCGTCAAAAAGGGTTTAACTCAAAATGTTTGTTGAGTATTACTTTAAACACAAAGCCTAAAATGATAGATGAACTTTAATTTGAACGGTATTTCCCCTTCGCGGTACACTACTATTAAGACTGATTCAAGGTCTAAATAAAATAAAGTTTATACATATATATATATATATATATATATATATATATATATATATATATATATATATATATATAATTATAATGAACAGTATATGAATTCACATACTATAAAATAAGAGTAAGTACTAACTTTTTTTTATTTTGATTTTTGACCTTTTTAACCGACTTCCAAAAAGGAGGAGGTTCAATTCTCAATTCGTCAGAATCTTTTTTTTATGTATGTTAAACAAATTAAATGTACTACCAAAACACTGTTATTTAAGTATAGTTTTTGAGGATTATTTTATCAGTAGGTACATAGTTAAATTAAAAAACTGCATAGATATAAATAGTACCTAATAATATTTCATTCGTTTGACACAAATAAACATTCATAATTATAATACCACAAGCGTTAAAATAAATGAACACAACACCCAATAAGGGAGATCCTTATTTCATATTGTTTATACTATTTTTGTTAACTTCTAAGAAATGCAAGTAACACCCGTAGTAGGCGAGATCAAGGTGAAGATCAAAATGTGGAGCACGAGTCGACCTCTTTGTTATTATTATGTATACCGTCGTGTATTGTAAACTCTTCAACGAGTTAACTATAGATATAGCAAAGCTTTATATGGGAACTTTAGATAAATGAGTAAAGATTCTAAAGAAATAATTTCATTACAATCTTTACACTTAAAAATTACCTATATGTATATTCTTACAGTTATTTGCTTATAAAAGCAACTTAAATTACCTGCTTCATGAAATTACCTTAATCTTTTTAACAAAAGTATGTTTAAAAGCTTACTACATCATTACGGACCTTACCTGAGGGTTATTGCCAGTTTGACAATTTAAAGGAGTTACATGTTAACAGTTTTATTGATGAAAACTTTTTTATATCTTAAATAAATCCTGCACCAAAAATTATTATTTTTTAATCTAATACATAATTTTCCATTTTTCCTTTATCATCCTACATTTTTTCTTAATATATCTCTTAATTATTTTGCAAATATAATTTAGATGCAAATATATGTACGTCTATACATATAATAAAATTGTAACGAAGCCGAATCTGTACATTAGATATTTTTTTGGAAAATCTTATTGAAATAAACATTATTATCGATACAGAGGCCGAATTTATAGTTTTTAGAATGTTTGTCTGTCTGTTACCGCATCACAGAAAAACCACTGGAGAGATTTTGATGAAATTTGGTATAGTGATAGCTGGTTCAACATTCGGGTCAACATATGGGATACTTTTTACCGCGGGAAAATATCTCATTTTTGAGAAAAAATACAAAACTGCAAAGTAAGAGTATACTACTCGTTATATGTAAAACCTAAGAATTTAGTTTTCGTTTTTGTAGGTCATCTGAACGCAGGCGGAGCCGCGGGCAATGCTAGTTAGTTATAAATTCAGTTTTCAAAGAAACTCTTTTGTACTTTACGGAATTTCTTTTACAAAGCTTTTAATTAATAGTGTAAGTTATATACTCATTTAATAAATTATATCAATGACGGAAATGGAGATAGTTTCTAAAGTAAATAATAACACGTTTTGTTAAGGTTAACATAAGATCTTATTAAATGACAAGATTTGATGAAAATGTTATTAGCAAACCCATGGAACCAGTTCGGGATACTATAAATATGTAGGTACATCAGTAACGTTAAGTAACAAGTTCGCGCCGGAAATTATGTCATACTACACGCAACAGATTCCCTTCCCCATGGTTAAATATACATAATTATAAGTAATACTAATAAATATAATTTGCATTGAATGCAATCGTCAAGCGTGGGCTAAAAATATCTTGTACGAACATATTTTTAGTACTTTGTTTGATATTAATCATTTAAAACGTTCCATTCAGAAATATTTTATTTTTTAATATTTTATGCTTTACACTTCATTGTTTCTTCCAGATGTTTTTCATATCACTTTATAGTAGGGACTTACTAGAGTACCGGGTGTTTAACAATGGCGTATGTGTTACTCCAGGTCGTAGTCTACTTAATACTTAATTTTATCTAAATCTTTCCATTCATTTAAGAAGGAGTAAGTAACAAACAAACATACATACACACTTTGTAATTTTAAAGGTATTATCATGGAGATTTTTTAATATGAAAAACTTAGCTCTTAGAATCATATATATAAAACATTGTCGTCCCTTAAAGGTTTTTTTTTAATTTTGGAAAAAATATACAATACCCTTTTTTTGAGTTCAACTTTCACAACAAACGACAAAATTGGTGTCCATCGTAATAAATAATTCGTGTTTATGCAATTCTACAAATGTAGAGTTCACACCTTTTTATAGGTTTGGATTATTGGGTTATGTAAGTGTGCGGCAATGATGACCTAACACAGAAGTGAAAAATAACTATGTCCAATAACTTTTTTCTTTTTTATATTTTAAAAATTAAGTAAAATTTATAAAACATTAATGTTACGCCACAAAATCCACGCGTACGGTGACATTTTTTCAGAATAAGCTCGGCAATGTTTTTGGTAAAGAGCGTGCAAACAACATCTTATTGATACGAAGTAGAAATCAGAGTGGGTCAATGTATACTCAATTCAATATACAAAAAAAAAACAGTCGAATTGAGAACCTCCTCCTTTTTGAAGTCGGTTGAAAAACACACTTAAAGCTTTTTCATTTAATGTCTCAAATTAACATAATAAGTAATTATCTTAATACTAATATGTAATAAATATCTAAGAAATATTAAGCTTATTATTATACTACAATTATACTTAATGTTACGAACACACCTTTTCTCTTTTGTAAACAACATTTAATATTTAATACTCCATCAGCCACGCGCTTTAATTTCCCACGTTTATTTACTAGGCTTGGAGGAAATAAGGAAATCCTTTTCTACCGTAGTTTTTGTATTATTGAGTAATAGGTTTTAGATGGCATCCGTCATATAAAAATTACCTGTATCTGTGTGTCTCTGTTTCTAAAGGATAAATATCATAAATACATAACATACACCAAAAATTATTATGTTTGTTTGTAAATATAGATATTATTAATAGTTAATTTAAAAATAATCAATTGTGACATTTTTGACAATTATTTTTTGAATAGATTTGATTGCTTGGTTTATGGATGGTTCGATTGTTTAAGGTGTTTTAAAAGTATATACTGGGTTTCACGATAGCTTTCCAATACAAAGTAAGCAGTAATTTGTAATTCAATAAAAAATTTAGTCACGAATGCGTTCTGTTAAATAATAATTACAAAAATACTATGAGATTGGATGAATCATAAAGGTCAATCGAAGATAATAGTGGTCTTCTTTATTTTATATGAATGTTATCTTTAATAAAAACCATTTAAATAGTTACATTTACATATAAATATTGTATTGAATTAAAACGAAAAAATATTCTTATTTTTTTAAAATTAATAAGTTTAATAACATTTAGTTTTCTTTACCATTTTCTTAAGCTTCGATTTCCATTTTCGTAGGTTTTTAAGTTAATGTTAATATTATTAAATATTATTAAAATAAATATCTTAATGACAAATTATATTCAAATTAAAAAACAGAAGTAAAAAAAATAAACACGCATAAATTCAAACATATGTATATTATGTACGTATATATCTCCCATTTCCCATATCTTTTTCTAATATATTGATCATAATAATGTATATCTAATTTTGTATAGAATCTATATCATTATATAATTAAATATTTGTAAATTTAATTTTACAAAACCTTACCTTAAAGATATTTTAATTCTTTATTTTGCACTGATGTCGAAGTTTTGAATTTAAAAGACACATTTCTACACAAACACACTAACCAAGAATTATTAGGCCCACAAACGTCCATACAATTTTAACTTTTAATTTAAAAATATCTCGCACATTTCACGTGTATCGTGTCAAATGTTTGTATGTAAACATGGTTATGTGCAAGGCACTGTAACGTGCGGGCGTCAATGAGAGACTGCCGGAATCAGTAGTATTACGGTAAACGCTCATTACGCTATTACTCAAAGTAACTTACCCTCTCCTTAAATATATTTAACTTTTAGACAAAAGCCATTGGGTAAAACCATGCAAAATGACTAATTTAATGTGGATTTCATACATCCAGTACATATTCCTCGAAGAAATCCCTGACGTCAGGCGAGCATGTTCTACATATTATGTATATCCTTACACATAC
The DNA here is from genome assembly GCA_947093115.1 of Brenthis daphne. Classification (NCBI taxonomy): domain Eukaryota; kingdom Metazoa; phylum Arthropoda; class Insecta; order Lepidoptera; family Nymphalidae; genus Brenthis; species Brenthis daphne. Next base: position 22,173,816 of record OX352481.1, read on the forward strand.
ATGTAAGTATACACACGTATATTGTAATAAATAAAATCACAGCCAAGAAATGGAATGCCCTGCCTGCGTCTGTTTTTCCAAGAGCGTACAACCTGAAACTTTTTTAGGTGCGTGTCAACAGTCTTTTTCTGGGCAAACTCGCTAGATCATAGACCTTATCTATGCCTTCAAGCTAAGATGAAGGTCAAGAGTGAGCCCATTTTTAATTTAAAAAAAAACTTGAATGTACACAAATCACTATTTTTCAATAACAAGTTGGCAAGATTTTTTAAAAAAAAACGGCGCCGTATTTTTTTATTCGCTATTATTAATAATTTTACATTTCAATCTAAGCTTACAACTTAAAATAAGTACTGTTTACTTAAAATATTATAAGACGTTTAGTGATAAAATACACTTAGATATACATTGTGTTTATAACATAAAATGAGCACAATCAGCTCACTGGATAAAGAGACAGTCACATTCGTATTTATTAGTGTGGACTTATACTAATTCCAACGAGTAAAGGCAGTAATTTAAGATCGACATCAATATGCCTGCAACGGGAAACATAGTGTAAAGAACGCAATGTAGAGTCGTTGTTCTTTTTCCATGTATAATGTATTATAAGGTGTCATACAATAAATATCAAAAAATATGAAAATAATTTATTTTAGTACAATATATTTACAATTTAAATATCTAAAAACATATAATTAATAAGAGTAAAATAAATTTCGAAATGCAAGAAATAGAACTTGAGGATTCCCCTATTACGGGGAAACCCCAATCTAAATTTATAAGAAAAAAATGTACGTATGTATTTTAGTTCAATGAACAGTTAAATAAAGTAGATTGTAAACAAAACTTTAATACATATTAAATGTTTACAACTAATATTCAATTTATTAATCCTAATAATATTATAAACGCGAAAGTTTCTGAGAATGTACGGATGCCTGGATATATACATGTATGGATGTTTGTTACTCTTTCACGTAAAAACTACTGAATGGATTTTAATGAAACTTTACAATAACATAGCTCATACATCAGAATAACACATAGGGTACTTTTTATGCCGAAAAAATGTACGGTTCCCGTGGGATAAAGTACTCGTTGTTCTAGAGGCGAACCCGAGCGAAGCGAGCGTGAGCCGCTAGTTATGAAATAAAGACTACCTTATTGGTCTAGACTCTAGTCTTTCTTATATGGCTGCAAATAATGTTGAGTTGGGCTAAAAGTGTTATTGGATTCTTTTGTCAAGAAATTCTCAGTAGCAGTTTTAATTGAAGAAGATGCTACTTGCGAGTCTCGCAGAAATTGTAACCACCACTCCTGCTCTCTTACATAATTTGAATTTCTACAATTGATATCGATAATGGATAAGAAAAAATAAACGGACAGACAGACAGACAAAAATTCTAAAAACTATAGATTCGGACACTGTATCGATAATAATGTCTATTTCAATTTGATTTTCCAAAAAATATTTAATGTACATATTCGACTTAGTTACAATTTTATTATATGTATAGATGACATTTTCATACATTTCCTAGTTTTCTACTAGCGACAACGTTCGTAAATACGATACGCAATAAAACTACTTTTTTAATGTACAATCTCGCTGGACTAATATACATAAATCAAACAACTTTTAATTTTGTAACAGGTAATAGAGTCATTTGGTCATTTTAAACTTTTAAAATAAGGAAATTTTGTTTGAACAATATAATATTTTATACCACATACTAGGAATATTATGAAACATTGTAAATAAAATTTGATATTTAATTTGAAGATACTATAACTACTATTTTATAGAAGAGTCCCTGGATATAGTACAAAGTAAATTTTAAAAATCGATTTACTTGTTAAAATAATAACTTAACACACGCACATACCTAATAAGAATTATTCAAATGAAATTCATTTTCAACGTGATTATTACTTGCCTTACGTTAAAAGAAAAAACATTAAGGAAAACTGCATGCTCAGAGAACCTAACGATTATAAAATTTTCCAAGCACATCGGCCAAACCACATTTGGCTAGCGGGGTAAGCTCTAACCTGATTCTCCTCGCATTAAGAGAAAGCATGTGCCCAGAAATTAAAAGGGCTCGAAATAAGAAAAAAAAACGTGAGTGTGTACTTATGTACGCAAGTAATAAGTTATACTTCTTTGGTGTAACGGAACAAAAATAGCTAAAGATTTCATCCCGTAAGCCACAAATCTCTGTTTGTAAAAGAAATGCAGCTAACGTCATCATGTCGCTTTCAGTTAACTTCATCATGTTGCTTTTTGGCTGTCGATGTGCGCGCGCGTCGTAAATATTTTACTCTCATAATTTTATCCAAACGTGCAAAAAGTAGTATAAATTCAAAAAACTTATTAGGTAGTTGTTAGTTTCCTTTCGTAAATAGAATAACCTAATTTTCTTATCATTTCTTTTTATTTTTCTTTCAAATAATAATATTCACGTAAAACATTCAATTAAAGTAGTAATGGATACACTACTTTAATAGTAACAAGTTTGTACTTCAAACTTAGTATAGTAGTAGCTTATTGTTTGTCACAACTCACAGTAACAGGAAAATCGTCTAGAACTATAACCGAAACAATTGAATACATTTGTTTTCTAAAAACTGTATTTTATACGTATTCATTAAATATGTAATTTTAAAATAAGTGCTTTTTAATTGTGCATTATTTCTTACTAAAAAATGGCACGCAAAATCGATAATATATACTAATATTATAAATAATAATTATTATTTATTTTAACCTGAAGTCGTATCCACTTAAGAGTATATGACAATATTTCAAATGGAAACGGATTGTTGTTTTTAACATGGACAGTTTGCCAGCCAGTGTGAGACAGACTTTTTTCTTCCACCTTGGGAGTCGGACTATGGGATTAATACTAGCGACTCACCCTTGCTCCGCTCGGGTTCGTCCCTAGCTACGTTTAACATTTAGTATAGATTTCTCAGAGATGAGATATTTTCCCGCAGTTAAAAGTATCCTATATTGACCCGGATGGCCAGCTACCATTATACCAAATTTCATCAAAATCTGTCCAGTAGTTTTCTCGTGATGCGTCCCACAGACAGACAAAATTTCTAAAACCCATAAATTCGGCCTCTGTATCGATGTCATTGTTATGACTATTCCAATAAGATTTTCTAAAAAAATATTTAATGTACAGATTCGACTCAGAATTTTATTATATGTATAGCTAGATGACACTATAAATCAAAACTTTTCTTAACTTCTCGAAACTGGGCTAGTATATCATACGCGGTCTTACATTAAACTAACCTGTCAAGTGAATGAATGGAGCACAAGCATAGAATATTCATAGCTTGTTAAAGTATAAAATCGCTGCTTGACTGTAGGTAACCTCATTCTTACAAGTTGATCCCCCTTGTTTGACATAAGAATAGCTTTTTGTTTCACTAGCCGGTTTTACCTAAATATATAAACTAAGTAAAGTTATCATACGAACAAAAATATTCTTGTAACGAACGGACCAATTAAGTTTTCGCATATACATTGTACATGCCATAGTTCTCACGTCACATAGTTGTTTTTAAGCAACTGACTGACTAAGTCGGGTTCGATTCCCCGAAGCAAATGTTACAATAACAATATATTTCTATATACCTAATGACAATAAGCATACATATACAGGGTTATTGGTAATTCGACGTATTCCCGTTAGGAGGTGATAGGGGTGCCTATTTGCGATAATTGTAACCCTCATATGCATTAGGTATGTAAAAGTGAACCATTTTTGAGTAATCATGTTTTTTAGCTTTTTTCAAAATAAGTCATAATAAAAGCCAAGATTTACTAAGAATTATAGATACTAAAGACTAGCCAAGAGAATAATAAAAAACATATAAAGGACTACCCTTTAGATGTTTTTATAAACCATTAGGGATTTCGCATTCCTGACAATTTGGGGAAGGGAGTTACAAAGATGAGTAGCTGTATTAGAAAAAGAGTTGCTGAAAAAGAAAAAAGAATAAGAGGCTCTTAGGATATTTAGGTAGGTTATAATTAGAGTGATTAGGCGAAAATGAGAACGCCCAATATCGACATTACATTTTTGGATATTTTTAAAGTGTTTTTTTTACAAGTGTCAATGTATTAAAACTTAGATGATTGGTAATGGAAAAAAATATTGTACAAAAATTAAGCGTCTGAGAAATAAATAAAATTAGAAATATGTATATGGGAAAAAATGTCTTAAACGGGTAAAACTGTAATCGAAAGTAATAGGTATACATTGGTAGATATTATATAAAGGGTGGTTCAGGGATATTTGAAAATAACATACCTAATAGTAATTATGGCTCAGAAGAAAACCTGATTTATTTTATTTTTGACCGAATTCAAAAATAGAGGTATTCAATTCAGGTTGTTATCTTTTATGTATGTATATACTTAACATCATAATTACCTTTTCACGTTACACGTACCTAGTTATAATCGATTTTCGATCGATACTTTAAGCTTGGCAATAATTAAACATCACTTTTACGTTTATTTAAAAATATAGTCTATGTTTAATCTTGTATAATATACTTAAACACGCACTTATTTATATATAATAATATAATAGTGTTATAATAAGATCTGTGGTAATATTAAGTTAAAACAAATAGCGTAGTGGTTATATTCTCTTTGCAAGAACTTAATTTTACGCGCCAAAATACATTTACGTTATTGCCAGTTAAAAAAAAGTAAAGCCGGCTATGCATGCCATCATATGTTGTGAAACATTCATTGTCAGTATAATACAATATAAGTTTTATCTTATTTGATAAAACAATAGTTCAAATTTGATATTTTTTGCCAAAATGCAACGATATTTTCTATGTCTATTCCGTATACTTCATATAGTAACCACAGATAAATAAAAAATTGTAACTTACACCTTATGCTACACTTACACGCTTGCCGAGGAAAACGTCTACAAGCTCCAAGCCTTTATAAACGCTTTGATGCCATTTACACGCTTGCGAGTTCATAACTTCATAAATGTGTTCTGGACAGGCAAGCAGACGCAGACGTGGACGTTGAAGTTGCGTCGACTATTAAGTTTGGCTTAGCATATCTTTAACTATACATAAAATAAAATTGCAACTAAGCTGGATCTGTACATTATATATTTTTTTGAAATCTTATTTAATTAGACATTATTATCGATAGAAGGGCCGAATCTAAATTTTTTAGAATTTTTGTTTTATTTAATTTTTTAGCGCCGCGCCGTGATCGAGAGCGACACTAAACACGCACCAACGTGTAAATACGCCACAAGCGCTTGCCGCAAGCTTCTTTTAAGCTGTGCTCAAAGAGCAACACTAGCCCGGATCGTGACAAGGTCACGCAACCAAGCCAAACACCCCGTTCACACGCTTGTGTTTGTGGTTGTGGACGCTTGTCGAGACTTGCTAAGCGTGTAAATGTAGCATTAGATTATCTACTTTCGATAGGTTTTAAAGTTGAAACGGACATAAATCATAATGACAGCTGTCAAGTGTCAATATGTAATAATGTTAACCTCAAAAGGCCGAAACTTAAATTTCGTTAAACTTAAAGTAAGAGGTGTTTGTTCTAAAAAGGCTATTAGATTATTGAAAGATTTATCTCGCTTTATTAAGAATGACTAATGAAGTAGAAAATCGTCCTCGAGATTGCACAGCATGTAGAATGGTTGGATCAATTGGTTTAGTCGGTATTGGAGCCTACTTAGCTAATGCTGCATTTAAAAACAAAACTCTGCCTGGGAAGATAGTTGTATCAACAATTTCCTTCAGTAAGTCGAAATTCATTCATTTGCATTTTATATAATTGGATAAATTATTAAAGAATTGCTGTTGTAGAATAAAATATTCTTAAGCTCAGTAATAAAATAAAGCTAATAACATTTTTTTTAATCTACTTGAAAATTTAATTGTGGGATAATTGTTTAATAAAGTGTTTAATATTTGACATTTGTTTCAGCATTTGTTACCTTAGGAGTCCAGAGGTACAAAAATCAGTTCCCATTTAACCAGAATGCTCAGAAATCAAAGATGTAATGTTTATATATTTTAATTGTAAAGATTATAAATTGTTTTTAGAGTAAGTTGTTATATAATAATAAGTTATTAATTAAAATCTATATAAACTAATTTATTTAATTTATTTGTTATGATAATTAAGCAGCTCGTTGTAATTTAAGTTTACCTAAACCAAAAATAATATAATAATATGCCAGGAAAGATTTCCTAACATAGACATATTATAGAAATTGGGACTGCCCTAGTTTGAGGTAATTTGTTTTACCTAAATAGACAATATATGGTGCTTACCTAAAATGTGTGAAAGTATTCAATTATATGTACTATATATTAAAACAAAATGCAGAAATAACACATATTAGTAACTACATAAGTATTATGTGTAATCAAGATATAGAATCATAAAATATGACCTTATTATAAGCAAAATGAACTTATTACCTAATCAATTCAATTCTCTTGTTAATGGCTTCAAAACATGCCAGTTGAGCATACCTATATTACTTCACCAATCATCATAGTCACATAGAATGGAGAAGAGATATAATATGGGAGATTGATTGGTAACTTATTACCTAATGACTGTATTTTAAATCAGTAAATATCAAAATAGTACAAAAATAGATATTTTTCTTTCACTTAATTCTATTTCATAATTGAAACACAAGCTCTACTTATTACTTAATTTTATATAAATTAAAATATTAAATATTTTAATTTTATTGGTATGTATAAAGCACTTAGCACACATTGCCATCTATATTCTATAATGTGAGGTTGTCTTGATCGGCCTTTCCTCCAATATCGGTCTTTTATAAGTCCATATATTTCAAGTCTTATAGGTAATAAAACATAATATAATATTGATTTATATATTATTTGAATTTAAATATATCAGGTGTCTAAAGCATAGACAAAGAACAACAAGTCTACAAGATGGTCTAAAGTCTAAACTCTAAAGCATATAAAGGTACATTTTTAAACCTAGTATGTAGTTACTGGTACTAGTTAGTTCCATGAGTATTACATGTTGCTCTAATTCCAATAGGTTTCCATAGATGGCGGTATTTTTTTATTAAACAAAACTTATGTAAATTTGTAATATTTTTAATGTGCTGACTGATATATGCATATGAGTTACTACATATATGCGTAAGTCTTCTAGGTTTTTCTAAATACAATTCAATACAATCTTAAATCTAGATACTCTAGCAGACTTACTTTATAAATGAGACCCTAGTACTACCGATCTCTTCTCCCATAACGATGATTTAACTACGCTTTACGTTACAAATAGTCTTCTTAACATTCCATTGAAATTTATTGCTTATTTTAAACGCTCTGACAGAGAGCTTATAAAGTTAATTGTAGATCAAATAAACTAACTGTCGTCCGCGATTTGTTTGCTTGATGGACGTTAAATCAAAGTCTGGTAAGTATGTACAGACATAATATCTCTTTAATCTCTTTAAAATAACTATATGAGTTCAATATGAGGTAGCTTTATGTAGCTAGGTAGTTTTAAATCACAGCTACTTTAATTTTATTAATTAAAATATACCTAATATTACTTTCTTAGATTTACGCGAGTATTGACATTTTAAAATAAAACTTTTTGGTTCCGAATGCTTTAGGTACAGCATACATTGTCATGGGAGAGATACAAGTTTTAGACGTCTCAAAGGTCATTCATAATGTACTTAGTTATTAAATATTAACTGTAAGTAAGTCATTTTAAATAAAACCAAAAATCTAAATAAATCCGCGAAATAATCCGAAAAGATAGTTTTGTTTAAAATGTTAAATATTCGCGTAAATTTAAGAAAGTATTATGTAAGTAAAAGTCATTAAGTAGGTATATAGTTATTTTAATATACAGTTTTATTTTTGAATTTATTAAATTTTAATAAGTAGCATAGGTGATTATATATACCTAATACCTATGAGTAAAATTTCCTCCAAACCAATTCACAATTTCAGTTTGCTGCCACTATTTTTTATTATTAATCATTTGTTTTATCTTTTTTTGAAATAATTCTGTCTGTGAGTTTATTCTATTCTATAGATATTTATTAATGTCACGTTACACCTAACTACACTGAAGTAAATTCTCAATAGTTACTTGGTCATTTAGCTTTATATAGATCATGAAGTCTCGAGTTCTTCAGTTTCAAAACTAGTTAGAATGTCTTACTTCTTAGTGTGTACTTAGATACATACATAGGTACTTATTTGGCTGGAAGTGAACGTAGTACATACTTAAATCATAACCTGCAAGCAAGAAATAAGATAATTTAAGAACTTAAGCCATTGAGTGAGTCAAAGCCGTTTAGCTATTTTTCTTCAGGCGATAATCAAAACAGATGCGCTTAATACCTTCGTTGCAGCATAAATGAGACGTGATGTTGACTTCTTTTATCCAGTAGCTGCTGACTTAGGGCGAACCCTAACTATAATAATTTTGTAACAACTTCGACTTTAAGAATTCAGAATATTGAATATTTTAAACAATTAAGATGTCTTACAAGATTAATTAACATAATATATAGGTATGACGTGATTTTGCTAGAAATTAAATTTGCCACCAAAAACAAAAATCTTAACACTGATAAAACTATCAGTTCATGAGATAGAGTCTTACATTTTTTCTCGTTAACACAACACGTTGTAGTTTAAAATATTTTTGTATGAAAAATAATAATTACGTAGTACATATATTAATTCAACCTAAACTTTCCCTAACTCCTTGGTAAAGCCTTGTCAAAATCAGACCTGCCCGGACAAAGCGGCAGATAGAGCCGGAAATTAGTCTACGAACTATGATATAATGATATATTTTAGATTCTAGTAACCCACACTTGCAAGTCGCTCAAGATATATGTATTTTATTATTTCTTTACCTTTTAGTCGCTTTTTGAAAAATCTATTTAGCTTATAACTATAGCTATAACCTCTAGGTAGCGGGATACTGATTGTCTGACTCATAAACGATCTCTATCTATATTCATTAATTTTTAGCTTTGAAAAACAGAAATATAAACGACATAAAAAGACGAATAAAATTATCCCAGACTCGAAGTTTTTATTAGTAATCTGTAAAAAATTCCACTAGTCACTTGATGGCTCCATCATTAGATCCGCTCAATGATATCAAAAAATTCTATTGTCATCTGGAGTTCTCATACCTACTAACAAAGTTTTAAATTCGTATCAATTAGAAGTAACAATTGTTTTATAAAAGTAAGACATACCAATAAACATTTTTTTAATGAGTATACAGATATACAGGTAATCCATTCTAATATTATAAATGCCAAAATCCCTCTGTCTCTCTCTCTGTCACTCTGTTACTTTTTCACGAGTAAACCACTGAACTAAATTTAATGAATTTTACGTATATCACTACGTAAAGTATACTTAAGTATATCACTTACAGATAGATGAGACCTTGGAGAAGAGCATAAGCTGTTTTGTCAAAAATAAACCTTGAAGGGGGTGAAATAAAAGTATGAGTTATACCACAGATCATATAATACTATACTAGCTAGTAGTAAAACATTCTGGCATATATGATATTATACTCTTATCACGTGACATTTTATGATTATCTTAAGGGATTAGGGAAGCGAGTGTGGGAATATAATAAATGCAAAAGACACGTAGGTCGAACGAAGCAAGGATAACCCACTAGTATATCTTTATATATATAATTCTTCTGTGAGTGTGTATGTCACTGAATTTCTCTCAAACGACTGAACCGATTTTGATGTAATTTTTTGTGTGTGTTCAAGGGGATCTGGGAATGGTTTAGATTCACAATTTGAATAATAATTTTCATCAAAAAATTATTAAAAAAAGTTTGAAATTTTCAAATTAAAGACGTGTAGACAGGACAACGTCTGTCGGGTCCGCTAGTATATATATAGTATATAAAGATTAGATGCTATACTCATTACTTAATAGCATGTACCTAAAGGCGAGTAAACAAAACACGCTCGGGCGCTCGCGTTTGCAAATTGTTTACTGAACTAAATATTTGTGTCCCGAAAAATTTCTTGAACTGTTCAATAGCCTTTACACTAGACGAATTCACTTAGATGTCAGGTTCTTTTGTTTTTGAAGTGAATAAATTTGCCTACTGTTTGCTTATTATTTCCTTCTTAAATTTTGATATTGTAGTTGGAAGTCGATGATCGGTGACTGTGAACCCGCTAGCTCTAAATAATTAGAATTACCGTTTCAAGTTTATAACATTGTGACTTCCCTGATTAAATTGTGTATTGAGCACTGAATACTTTATTATTTGAGCCCTGATAACGCCCACAAGATGAGTAACCACCAAAGATGATGTTCGTAGTATATGGATAACACGTCATCAGAAGTGGGATTCGAACCCACGCCCACATTAGATATTAATTTGATCCACTAAGTTACTTGCTTTTAAAAATAAAAAAATACATGTGCTGATTATTTTAAAGTAGGTACCTAATGTGAGTGATTCAATGCGACCATATCTTTTTATGTTTCAACGTTAATAGCAATAAGGAGCTTATGAATAGAGCTCAATTAGAATCAATAGAATGTAATAATTTGGCCACCCAACATGTTTTTGATACTGTCACAAACATTTTTATATATCTACTAGCATTGCCCGCGACTCCGCCCGCGATCAGATGACCAAAAACAAAATTCTTAGGGTTTACATATTAGTATACTCTTACAATGTAGTTTTTGTATTTTTTCTCAGAAATGAGATATTTTTCCGCGTTAAAAAGTATCCTATATGTTGACCCGTATGACCAGCTATCACCATACAAAATTTCATCAAAATCCCTTCAATGGTTTTTCTGTGATACGGTAACAGATCGACAGACAGACAGATATGTACCTATAGACTAGCGACTCGACCTCTCTTCGCTCGGGTTCGTCCCTAGCGTTTTAACGGTTAATATAACGTTAACACAGATCACATAATACTATACTGTATGGAATAGATAGACTATATTATATATATATAATATAATATACATAAATATGATGAGTTCTTGTGGGTGGTATTATAACGTACTGCCTCGGTGGTGTAGTGGCTAGCATGTACGGCTGCACACCCGGAGGTCCTGGGTTCGAGTCCCGGGTCGGGCCAAGTTTAGTTATTGAGTCTTCCTGTATAGTAAGTCTCAGTAACAGCCTGGAGTTGGGAAGTTGGCGGTGTTTCACCCCCGTGCCTCGGAGAGCACGTAAAGCCGTCGGTCCTGCGCCTTAACTCTCACCGGTCGTGTCGAGTGGTCGTCCCACCGGAGTATGAGAGTGATAGGAATAGAGAGTGCACTTGTGTCTGCGCGTACACTTGAGCACTATAATATCTCCTGCGCAGTTGGCTAATCTCATTGAGATTGGCCGCCGTGGCCGGAATCGGCTAGGAGGACATCATTATAACGTATTTTCCCGTGGGAATGAGATAATTTCCCGCGGTAAAAATTAAAAAGTAGTCTGTCATTATCCAGCCCTCCAACTATCTCTACAAAAAAAATCACGCCAATCAGTCTGTTTTGACGTGAAAGAAGGACAAACAATCAAAACAAGTCAATCACACTGTAGGTATATCGTAGAAAGAGAAAGTGTCAAATCTACAAATGCATTCAAGTAGTTTATATTAATTTTAAGGTTGCGTTCATAAATATAAAGTAGTAGTAAGGAAAAAAGAAAATGTGTTTGTGTTCTTGTGTTGTTACGTATTTCCGTTAATTTTTTCCAATTTTTCTCTTTATAAGAACCTTCCTCGTACTTCAATTTTCCTTTAAAAAAAACCAGCCGAATAGAGAATATGCGTTTTTTTTTAATATACAATAGCTTACATCGTTATATAATTGTAAAAAAATATCCAGCTCCAAAAAAAAACTAAAATGTAGTTTTTTTTTAAATATACCGATACGAATACTTTAAACGCCCGCCATTTCGCGCGCTTGACGTGACGTCAAAGTATATCGTATACAGAAAAATGACGACTCTTGCTTAAGCAATTTGTAGCGACAAAAAAATAATATTATTATTTTGTTAATCAAAAAGAAATTACATTAAAATATATTAATATAGGCTTAATTATAAGAGATAATTAAATATAAAGATTATGAAAAAAATATTTCACCTTTATTTAAATCACGCCTATTCCCTATTAGTGCATTTGGTCTCGGCTTTTGCGCAACACATTTACCAATTCATTTTTATTTGTATACATTTACAATTTTTAATCATGTAAGTTAAAAATAAGTATCTACAAAAAAAGCTCATGTCTATTACCTACCACGTCTTTTCGTCGTCGTTCGTCGTGATTTATAATTTTTAATACTCTACAATAGGTGTTCTACGTTGTAAGATGGAATTTTAAATATTATTTCCAAATTATTACCAATAAATATCAAATGATATATTGAGTGTCTTTAAACGAGAATATCTAATAATAGAAAATTGCAAATACTGTTGTACCTACGTATATTGTAATAGAAATCTAAGATTAAGATGTTCTCATGATCACTGGTTTATATAGTCCCTTATCTAATAGAGACATGAGTCTTCCAGTAAAACTAAGTGAATGGTATTACACGATTACGTCGCAATAAAGTCAACATCGCGACACAGATCGCGACTTGGGTAAACAAGTGTAATGATAAGACGAGTGCCGCGCCGCACAGTCGTGCGCTCCGACCGCCCGCCCGCCCTACTTGTGTCTAAAAATTATAACCAATAATATTATTGCCTATCATACATAAATAACCGAAACACATCTTTAAAATAATGGGTAAGTGCACATCTTTATTCTAAAATTTATTGTTGTTGTGTTTTCGACAACCATATGGCAGCATCTCACGTATTATAAGCGTATCTTTAAAAATTACAATAGAGAAAACTTTGTTTTATCCATTTTTAATTTATTATTGAGTAATTACACGTGTTGTTAAAGTGTCGTTGAACTTTCATAGAGTTTTCACGTCAATGAATTTACGTGTATATTGTTTGTTGCCCAATCTGCATAATGGGATAGTCTGTTGGAAAATTTTATCAAACTTTCATTATTTCAAAATGATTACATTTATGATGAAAAAGCTTTGTCTGAATAGATCTAAAACCAACGTAATACACTATCATCGACATCGGATCGATGTTACATTATTTTATATAAGTAATTTCGTTATCTGCAGATAAGCTGTGGGCAGGACCGAGTCAGTTCGGTGGGGCACCTTGGGACGGACGTGAGTACGGAATAATGGAAGATTTTCGCGAAAATTGGGATGTACAATCAGAAAAAAATACAATGAATAAGAGGGAATTTTCTGGCCGAGAAGGGATATTGCCCCAATCGCCTACAGAATTTGATCATGATACTCTTATTAACCAAAATAAGCTATTACCAGAAGCTCGAACAGGGCTAGATGTTACTTGGGAAGGTAATAGCAACGCCTGGAGTGCAGCTCTCGGTGCTATGGGAGGTGCTGGAACAGTCCTAGTCATCGCGGCCTTGCTGTTTTTGTTTAAAAGACCAAAGAAACAGGAAATTCCGGTGCTAGCACCTATGGATATCGGACAAAATGTAAGTATTATATGTACTTTTATTTACCTTTTATATAAGAACATGTTTGTGTTAAATATTGAACATGTGATTAATTTTCTTAATTATCAAAATTACATATTATGTATAAAATAAAGTTTCTTCAATGATAAATATAAAATTCATAGAAACAAAGCATGTCTATTACATTAAACTCTTGAAATTGAAATATTAAAATCATGTAGGTAAGTTCTTTTGAAATTACTCAAACAACGTTTCAAATAAAAAGTAAACATTGCTGAATAAGTTTGGATTTTGGTATTTTTAATTCAAAGAGTATGTTAGCATATTATGTAATACTAGCATTGCCCGCGGCTCCGCCCGCGTTTAGATGACCAAAAACCAAATATTTAGGTTTGACATATTAGTATACCTACTCTTACATTAAAGTTTTTGTATTTTTCTCAAAAATGAGATTTTTAACCTCGGTGAAAAGTCTCTGTATCGATAATAATGTTTATTTCAATAAGATTTTCCAAAAAATATCTAATGTACATATTCGGCTTAGTTACAATTTTATTATATGTATAGGTTTGCAAGCAACTTATTTTTTGTATTTAATTGTTCTTTAAGGACTAGACAGAGAGAACCAATTGTCTTTTTTTCGAAGAAGAACTTATATAGGTATACTAATATTATAAAGTGGTAAAGTTTGTGAGTTTGTGAGGTTGTAGGGGGTAATCTCTGGATCTACTGAACCGATTTAGAAGAAATTTGGTAAGAAGATAGTTTGAGACCCTGGAAAGGACATAGGATACTTTGTATCCTCGAAATCATCCCTCAAGGGGGTGAAAATGAGAATGAAAGTTGGTATGGGGAATCAACCTAGGGACGAATCCGAGCAAAGCGAGTGTGAGTCGCTAGTGTATTATAAATACAATCATCGTCGTGAAGATGGTGCCAATTAGACCCGCCATTGTGTATATTAACAACCTGTAGGATTTTTCGATTGGACTTGCGTCAACTATTCTTTGTTGATGATATCAGATATTTATTATCAGAAATCATTGTGGGTGTACATAAAATAACTAGCTAAAGTTTATTCATACTAGCCAAAGTTTTTATTTGTATACGTTTCAAGTAAAAACAATAGTATGCACAGTGCATATCACGACGACACGTTTGGCTCAGTTTGTAGTGACCCTACTTGCTGTGTCAGCGGTCGCGGGTTCGCGTCCCGCTGGAGGCATTCATTTGTGTGATGAGTACGAATGTGTGTACAGTTCCAGTCATGGTTGTTTATATTTATAATATGTATGTATTTAAAGTTATATATGTGTAGTGTATCAAATCCCTGGTATCCATGGCACAAGCCTTGTAGCTTACCATGGAACTAGATGGTGCTGTGTGTTAATGTCCCAGCATATTTATATCAAAGCTACATGTATTTTCATTTTAGAAACAAAATGTTTAATGAAATCTGTCCTTATTATGATATTAAATATTCAATTTACTTGCAAAAATATAAGGATTTCCGTTTTCCCGATTTCAGCCACGATCTTATCTCACTGGAATTATGGTTAACTAACACTGCCCGCGGCTCCGCCCGCGTTGAGATGACCAACATCCAAATTCTTAAGTTTTACATATCAGTATACTCTTACATTGCAGTTTTTTAATATTTCTCTGAAACGAGATATTTTCCCGCGTAAAAAGTATCCTATATGTTGACCCGGAAAATCAGCTATCACCATACCCAATTTTATCAAAATCCCTCCAGTGGTTTTTCAGTGATGCGGTAACAGACAGACAGACAAAAATTCTAAAAACTATAGATTCAGTCTCTGTATCGATAATAATGTTTATTTTAATAAGATTTTCCAAAAAATATTTAATGTGCAGATTCGGCTTAGTTACAATTTTATTATAATATGTATAGATATAGGCATCTGACAAGATATTACGTACATGAAGTGGACGATCTATACTGTCAAAGTATATAACACATAAATAAAAAATAGAAGAAAAAAAAACATTCAAAAAAGGATATTTTTAAAATATACTAACGAAAAATGCCATGATGCGTTCCTATATAATTTAATTAAAGATTGAAAAATTTAGCCATTAGGCAATGAGCTTATACTGCGTCATAGATGACGCTGTGTATACCTAGTTAAGACCGTCCCATTTTTTATATCGCATTAGATATCTGTACTAGCGTAGTATTATACCATACATTGCCCGTTGGGACGATAATTCGATACGATTATTGTTCTCCCACCGGTCATGCGACGCAAAAGCAATGGCTTTATGTGCTCCATGAAGCATGGGGATATAACTTCGGTAATCTTACTCGAGGCTACCTACTACTGAAAATTTCTTGTAATAAAAAGCCAAAACTTAAGTTTTACCCCATATTACGTCATCTGTATCTTACATGTCAGAAGACAAAAGAAGTATTTAAAGAATATAATTTTACACAAGAAAGAGAATATAATAAAAACATTGGACTTCGAAATACTGTAAAACATGTTAGTAATTAGACATAGATGGGGTAAATCGCAATAGGGTCACCGAGATCATATAGAAGGAAAGCTTATTATTACAAACTAGAAAGTATTTACGGTCGCCACCCCTGAGGGCTGGAACGTGCTCTAACTACAAATGAAACAAAAATGCTCGACTTTGCGGTTACCAACTTGACCTTAAGCTTTGGTCGCGGGCGCGAGAGACGTATTTTACGTTTGAAAATGTTTTGTTTACTTAAAATCTCTTTACACATTATGATAAATATAAATATGTTGGGATATTAACACACAGCACCATCTAGTAAGCTACGAGGCCTGTGTTATGGATACCAGATAGTTGATACACTACACGTATATAACTTCAAATACATGCATATTATAAAATTAAACACCCACGACTGGAGTACAAACATTCGTGCTCATCACACAAATTAATGCCTTCAACAGGACTCAAACCCGTGACCGCTGGCACAGCAAGCATGGTCACTACAAAGGTGAATCAAACGTATCGTTACGTCACATTAAGTTATGATAAACTAGTGTATAACATAATGTGTTGCAACGAAAAATGAAAATTATAAGCGTTTTATAAGTTTAATATTATTAATTAAAAACTACCAATCAGTTATTTTTTACTTTTTAGTACTTTTATTTGAAGTCGGTTTTTATTTTTTTGTTAAAAAGTTTTTATTTTTCCCTTTTTAATGTAGACAGTAGTAGCAAAGTAAGAATTCTAACGTGCTAGGCTTGTCGAATCAAAAAAAAACAAAAAAAAATACAGTCGAATTGAGAACCTCCTCCTTTTTGAAGTCGGTTGACAAAATAAGCCCAAACTCAAACTATCTACTATTAGCCGTTGAAGAGTTCCACCTATCCACCTTCTGGCCTTACCATCAGATCAGGTCAACAATACTGAACCACTGTACTATCAACGGAAATAGAAACACTTGCAAAGTTTCAAGTCAATATGATAATTAGAAGTAGGTTAAATCCATCATTAGCTATTTTTCCACCCTTAGGGGTGGTATTTTTTTTTTAAATTTAAATGGGACCAATCTGGAAGTATACCTTTTCAAACAAAACAAAAATTGTTCAAATCGGTTAATAAATGACGAAGTTCTGAGGTAAGAAACATAAAAAAAAAAAAACAGTCGAATTGATAACCTCCTCCTTTTTGAAGTCGGTTGAAAAATAGATAGAAGATAGATAATCATTAACCTGTATTATCTATCTTCTATCTATAATAAATAAAAATGAATGTTTGTATGTATGTCCTCTATGCGCTCCAAAGCCGATTTGAACCTATTGTCATAAAATTCTGGTGGGTTATTCTGTATAGACCGAAGGTTTCTGGTGCAAAAAAAAAGAACTTTTTCTTTGGGCGTTTGTTTTTTATGCATTCCTAATTCATTCAAGCTAAGGGACACCCGAACAAAACGAGGGTTACTCGCAAGAAATTTATAAAAATCCAAACGTTTGATTGAATACGTGGTTAATTTGAAACTACATACGTACACAAAATAAAAGCAAATTTATTTTTAAAGGTAACCTCTATTCTATTCAGCCCTTTTTAACGTCCCACTGCTGTGCACGGGCCTCCCTTCAATGCGAGGGGGATCAGACCATAGTCCACCACGCTGGCCAAGTGCGGGTTGGCGGACTTCACATGTCTTTCGAAAACTTGTTATATTCTCTCAAACATGCAGGTTTCCTCACGATGTTTTCCATCAACGTAAGACAAGTGGTAATCATGTTAGAAATGATTCGCGCATGAAAATATCAGAGGTGCGAGACCCGGGATTTGAACCCGCTTCACTTAGTTTCCCAAGCGAGCATGTTACCACTGAGCTACCACAGCCTACTTGTTCATACATGATCGTTAACAAAATAAAACCTTCTTATAAAGTTTAAACGGTAATGGTTTTGTTTTTATTCGAAATGTATTTTCCTTACTCACATGTTTAACTTGTTGAAATAAATATACCGTTTTATTTCCCCAGAGTTCGTTCTATAAGAAAAGTCTCTTTAAAAAGACTTTCGAAGTATTTATATGGGTCTTAACAAAGTAAAACTTTGAAACTGAAATCGAATTTACGTGTATAAATAAATTACGTACAATATATATATATATATATATATATATATATATATATATATATATATATATACATACGTTATTTCTTATGAAAATATAAATATTACCTAAAACTACTTCTTTCAAAGTTTGTTTTAGGTAATATTTATAGTATAGTTACATATATTATACAATAGCTACTAGCAATATAATGTTTATATCGCATTTTACTGTTGAAAATAGTGGCCTAATGCACGCTGAGCTGCAGGAGGTCGCTGTTATGGAGTCATTAAAGCGGTATGTTCTTCTAATGGTCAAAAATATACATCGACCTTTAATGAAATACAAAAAGCATAAGATATATGAGCGAATCAAAAAACGTACTACTTAGTACTTACTGATATTAAAAATGTTAGTATTTATTATTTGCCATGATTAGTTTGCTACAAGAGTTAAAATTACTTAAAAGTCATCATACTTAGAACAAAGAAATTATAAATATGTAGAATAAATTGAATTAAGAAAAACGTGTGTATAGAATGATCTAATCTGTAGATTCATATAGTACCATAAAAATCTGATTAACGACTTTGTTTATAATTTAACACTGTACTACTACGTTGCCACTAGATAAAACCGCGCGGCAACAAACTCCATACCGCAATATTACCTATAATTTTTCCCAATAAATTCTATTTTTCACTGTCACAAACATAGTTTGATTATTGACAGTCATGGACGAATGTGGTTAATTCGTTCATGTTGACAGTATATTAAAATGGATTTATCGAATTTATAGATATTACTGGGTACTACACTGTTGGGCAAAGGCCTCTGTTTTCAACCCCCGACGCAAAAAGAGGGGTGTCATAAGTTTGACGTCGATGTATATCTGTCTCTGTGTGTGTGTGTGTGTGTCTGTCTGTGGAATCGTAGCTCTCAAACGGATGGACCGATTTCGATGCGGTTTTTTCATTTGAAAGCCAGTTTCCTTGTGGTGGTTCTTAGCTATGTTTGGTTAGTATCGATCCAGCCGTGTAAGAGTATCAGCTCTTTTCCAAAATGATGTAAGGCATTTTGGCGTATGATTACTCGTTTAAGTGCTTCACGCGTGCCAGTTTAATCGTTAAATGATAATTAATTTGAATATATATATATATATATATATATATATATATATATCCCAAGGATACTTTTTATCCCAAAAGAAATGATTCCGTGAATTGGATCTGGTAGTTTTATGAAAATTATATTATATATTTATGTAAATTAATATAATTATTGCCATGGTGTAGTCCACCTCTGTTGTCAAATGCGAGTTGGTGGACTTCACATGTCCATCGAGAACTAGTTGATTGAGAGAAGTTGACATTACTACATTATTTTCCTATTCGTAGAACAATCTTTGTTTTGTATTAAAGGTGGGACAGTATGTCAAATGTATAGAACAATTTGCTAGTAGAAGGTCGATAAGAAATATGAAGTGAGAAGTGAAGTGATACTGAACGTTAAACTAGTGATAAAAAATGCTCGGTGATTAAATTAAGCATTAAAGGCTGTGCGTGTACCGTGTATACTTATATGGACTACTTTACGTAACTTTCATGTATGTACATAAAAGAAATAAAATTCTGTAACTCCAATGCTTACCGGTCCTAAAACTCTGGCTCGTAACAATACTTTCGTATTTATAACATTATTTTAGTAAGAGTCTGTAAATGTAGAGATGATATATGTTAGAATACAATACATTACTGGATAATATTCCAAGATCCTAAAACAAAACACCCAAAATTAGGTTCACCTTCAAGAATATCTTTACGTAGTACTGTATTAATAGGACCGAAGATTCTAGTTTATGTATATTTAGATATGTTACATGTTCGAATATAAACATACATGTATTAAAATGACAAAACATCCAAAAATAAGTTAACCTTTATAGCATACCGCAAGATTATGTATGGACTTTTCTCAATAAATTCTATTTTCCACTGTCATAAATGTCGTTATAGGTATCGATCAGATAAGCCTCACAGCATAAATGGATTGTAAAGATTTCAACGACGACAAAGCTCATAAACATCAAAACATGAAAGTGGTACAAATACATACAATATTTTAATTTTATTGTGACTACTTACAAAATTATGTTTCTATATTGTATCCATACTTATATTATTATAAATGTGAAAGTGTGTTTGTTTGTTAGTTTGTTTATTTGTCCTTCTTTCACGTCGAAACAGAGTGACGGATTGGTGTGTTTTTTTGTATGAAGATAGTGGGGCTGGAGAGTGACATAAACTTAAGCATTAAGCTTTTTACCGTGGAAAAACACGTTTATAGTACTGTATAATCCAAAAAAATATTTATGATCAGAATTACTTGAAACTTGGTATTAAATATTAATGTCTTCAATACAATTAAATAAATACATGTTTTAGAATTTTTCGAAATTCATCCCATAAGCGAATAAAATAGGGGATGAAAGTTTGAATGAAACCTACCTTTTTAGAGTTTTTTTTGTAGTTTTAATGCCGCGGGTTATAGGTTTAATACTAGTATACCTATAATGCATAAATTCTTAACATAAACCTTCAGCAAATGTGTTATATACATTTGCTGAAGGTTTGCTTGTATAAAAACTTAAAAATAAAAACCGAGTTCCAGGCACTAAAATGTAAAAAATAACTAAACGGGGGTTTTCATTTAAAATAGATACATTATACATTTTAGTGCCTGGAAGTCAGTTTTTATTTAATTTTTTTAAGTTTTTATTTTTCCATTTTTAGTGCAGACGTAATAAGCAGGTAATTTATAAAAAGAAAGTTTTTTCATAACATATTCGAATAAACAATTTATTTTAAAAAATAATTTATTGTTAATTTTTTAAAAAACCGCTCGACCGATTTTGATATGGGACCACCTGGAAAGTACACCCTTCGAAACAAAAAACAATCAGTTCAGGTTCAGTCTTCGAGTAATTGGTGAACATACATAAAAAAAGATTCCGACGAATTGGAAACCTCCTTTTTGGAAGTCGGTTTATGAAATAAATAAAAAGGATTAAAATATATAAAGCTGTGGTTTGTTACAAAGGATCTACATAACGTCTAGTATAGCTGATGCTGGAAGTCGCGTCCAACCTCGTATTTTAGGGAACGTTGGAAAACATAATAGTTTTCCACGAGTATATTATTTATATCAACAAATAATTTAAACATTCCGTTAAAATATACTAGAATTATATATTACACTAGCAGAATCCGCGGCTTCACTCGCGCTAAAACTACAAAAAAATTCTAAAAAGGTAGATTTCATACAAACTTTCATCCCCTATTTTACCCCCTTATGGGATGAATTTCGAAAAATGCTGAAACACTTATTTAATTGTATTGAAGAGCATTTATACCAAGTTTCAAGTTATTCTGTTCGTAAATATTTTTTGGAGTTTTATTTTAACATGTTTTTCCGTGGGAATTAACCTCCCGCGGTAAAAAGTAGCCTATGTCATACTCCAGACCTCTATCTCCACACAAAAAAATCACGCTAATCCGTCTCTCCGTTTCGACGTGAAAGAAAGATAAAGAAACAAACAAACAAACACACTTTCACATTTATAATATTAGTATGAACTTATCTGATGACAGGTATATTTTTGAACGCCATTTTACCAATAAAACACGACGTCTGTCTTTAAAAATGATTTCGCAGCTCGCACGCCCCGCACGGCGGCGAACGGCAGGAAGCTTCATCTCCTGAAATGTATTAGAATATATTTATTATATAAGTAAAATCAAGTGAATATCGTCTATTCGAATATACAATATGAAAATTCAACCTCACTTCTCATTATAAAACTAAATATAATTACATAACAAATGTACTGAATATTAACTTACAAACCTAGAGTTTTAACTATTAAACTTAGTTTAAAATAAACTAGTTTGGCCTATGCTTAACAGTTTACAGTACAATCAGATAGGCAGTGGTAGCCCAGTGGTGACGCGCTCGCTTGGGAAACCGAGTGAAGCGGGTTCAAATCCCGGGTCTCGCACCTTTGATATTTTTATGTGCGAATCATTTTCAACATGATTACCACTTGCCTTACGGTGAAGGAAAACATCGTGAGGAAACCTGCATGTCTGAGAGAACCTAGCAAGTTTTCGAAAGACATGTGAAGTCTGCCAACCCGCACTTGGCCAGCGTGGTTGACTATGGCCTGATCCCCCTCATATTGAAGGGAGGCCCGTGCTCAGCAGTGGACGTTAAGAAGGGCTGAATACATACATACAGATACCACTCACTTACCCTGTATACATAACTTATACGTTGAAAAGCAAAGTTATTTCTCTTACATATTTTCCAAGTTCAATTTTCAGTATATAGTTCAATGACAACTCCGTTCATCGTAAACAAACAGGGCGGGAATCAATTTCATTACGCACTTGTAAGTTTGTATCACGCGCGGGGTGCATGCAAAGTGTTGGAAGGACTGCGAATGCTGTATCATTTAAATACGTTATCGATATAAATGACTAGCTACTCACCCTCGCTTCAAAACAAATAAATCTATCCCACGGGAACCGTACATTTTTACAGGATAAAAAGTAACCTATTTCAGATTATAATCTATCTTTTTGCCAAATTTCATCGAGATCAGTTCAGTCGTTCTGGTGTGAAAGAGTACCAAACTTCCATCGGTGCTTCCTCACAAACTTTCACATTTATAATATTTATATTGACGTTATATTTTCTCTTTAATGACGACACGTTTGACTCAGTTTGTAGTAACCCTACTTGCTGTGCCAGCGGTCGCGGGTTCAAGTCCCGCTGGGGGCATTCATTTGTGTGATGAGCGCGAATGTTTGTACTCTAGTCATGGGTGTTTATATTTATAATATGTATGTATTTAAAGTTATATATGTGTAGTGTATCAACTATGTGGTATCCATGACACAAGCCTCGTAGCTTACCATGGAACTAGATGGCGCTGTGTCCCAACATATATTTATTATTTATATATTATTTACTCTTTAAATTCATTTTATAAATTTTGTTATGCATCTTTTATTTTTGTATGAAATTTTTACCTACACAAAAATATAGTATAAAGCGCCATCTCTTGTATACACTCAGAAACAAGGTCAGTCGTACACTGAAGCTGTTCTCTGAACAAGAACTTGTAAGCATAACAGTTTTTCATACTCACATCATAGATGGCGCTGTACAAAGCTCTGCTTCGACTTGTAGCAAAGCTACGTAGTTTTCGTAGCATACGTAGCTACGTAGTTATATTTTCAATTGGATATATTTTATTAACAAGAAATGAAATACAATAAAACTAAATATATATATAGTTATTGTATATAAAACCTTTCATTTATTATAACCGCGAATTAATCATCTTTCAAGAAACATAAATATTAAACGAATCATATCTGATAAAATATAACCTCCTTGTTTACTTTTTTACATTTTTTGACTTTTTATATAGGATTGAGCCAACAAAAAATTAAAAACCAATTTCATCATACTTACTGATTTTTTATGTAATAGCTCTATTTACTTATATACAATAAATACCTACTATCAATACATAATATACCAAAGAATATTCTAGAAATTTCCTATTTATAAAAATTTACTAAGTTAACTATTACAACAACTAAGCTACTAAAATGAGCAATATAAAAAAAAAAATTTTATTCAAACTCACAGGTAAAGCAAATTTGTTTTTTGCTTATACTTTAATTTACGTAAGAAATAAAGACGATGTATTCGTCTATAATACACTGCACCACCGTTGTATGAACAGCTTTATTTATTTTTAAGTCAATATAACGACGTAATTGATGACCGTCACAATTTGCCACTTCCGCCCGTATATACAAAGTAAAATGAAACCTTTGCTGTTTCTGTGTGAGTTTCTGCATGGACTTTGACTGATTTTGGTATGGAAAAATTGTTATGTATTTAATTACTTTATAGAATATTCAATTCAATTTAATTACCTTGTTAAAGGCTTCCAAGCTTGACAGTTGAGTACAGATTACTTCGCCAGTATCACGTACAATGGAGAGGACACTTTATAGGAAATTATTGACCCGCTTTATCTCTACTGTCGATTCTACCTTCATTAACATTTCGATCCTATCTATAACATACAAAAAATTACGTTGAGATTTTGCTTCTTTGAAGGACGACAGTTTTCTAGTTCCGGAAGCTCTTTAGGTCTCCTACAAAATGGACATACGACATGGTGTAGCTCACAGGAATGAATGGCTAAAGATCTTGTGTATGTATTCTGCCCTTTTTAACGTCCCACAGCTGGGTACGGGCCTCCCTTCAATACGAGGGGGATCAGGTAATATTCCACCACGCTAGCCAAGTGCGAGTTGGCGGACTTCACATGTCTTTCGAAAACATGCTAGGTCCTCTCAGACATGCATTCATCACGATGTTTTCCTTCACCGTAAGGCAATTGGTAATCATGTAAAAAATGACTTGCACATGAAAATATCAGAGGTGCGAGGCCCGAGATTTGAACCCGCTTCACTCGGTTTCCTACTGGGCTAACACTGCCTTCTTTAGATCTTAAGTTAGTATAAATGACGTATAAGAATTCTTCAGCTGAAACGATGTCAACCACAACGTACAATCTAATATAAAAAAAGTACCTATCAATAATGTGAAGTTTGTTTCACAATTAATTCGGAATTAATTTGAAGTAATTTAGTGTATAAGCCTAATTATTATCAATGTGTTATTATTACTTTATAACATTCGGGCTAGAAAAAATAAACATAAGAGAATATCATTCCGGTCTGGGCATTGTTGGTCTCATGGGTCTCAACATGATGATCAAGCTCATATTGAGTATATAAAGATATTGAGCACTAGCCATATATATGATATAAAACGGGCTATTTATGAGACAATATAATAAAACACAGCAAATATCCTTTTTCAAGTCATAAAAATAAAAATATGATTTATAATAATAATATAAATTATTCTACGTTATACCTCAACTATTGTTTATAATTTCTATATTGTCAAACTAGCTACCAATAGCAATGCGTATGTTGGGATCGCGTTAGCTGAAATTTCTCCTTGACCTACTTTTAACCCAACGTTCAGTTCAAAAAAGGTTAAGCCACCATAAATTGGAGTAAATGAGTTCGTTGAGAGGAGTCAATAATTTGATTTTTCAGTAATTATTAATTTAAAAACCTTTATAAATTTAAAACATATTATAATAATAAATAGTAAGTTAGGTATATAAACTGAATTTATTATTCAATATTTTTTATTGTGTACCATATAATATATAAAAACTGCCTCGGTGGTGTAGTGGCTAGCATGTACGGCTGCACACCCGGAGGTCCTGGTTCTGGAGGTCTGGTCGGGCCAAGTTTAGTTATTGAGACTTTCTGTATAGTAAGTCTCAGTAACAGCCCGGAGTTTGGGAAGTTGGCGGTGTCTCACCCCCGTGCCTCGGAGAGCACGTAAAGCCGTCGGTCCTGCGCCTTCACTCTCACCAGTCGTGTCGAGTGGTCGTCCCACTGGAGTATGAGAGTGATAGGAATAGAAAATGCACTTATGTCTGCGCGTACACTTGTGCACTATAATATCTCCTGCGCAGTTGGCTAATCTCAATGAGATTGGCCGCTGTAGCCGGAATCGGCTAGGAGAACATCATCATCAAAAATAATAATTCTGCCCTTTTTAAAGTCCCACTTCTGGGCACGGGTCTTCCCTAAATGCAAAGGGATCAAGCCATAATCCACAACGCTAGCAAAATTAGAGTTTCACATTTATTTCAAGAACTAGTTAAGTTTTCTGCTACGTGCAGTTTTCCTCGCGATTCCTTCATCGTATTAACAAGTGGTAATCGACAAGTTTGGTAAAAACTTCTCAATTTTGCAAGACCTGACTTTGAACCAGCATCAATCGGTTTTCCAAGTAAGCACGTTACCTATAAGCTATTGTCCTGAACTCGACTGAAAGCAGTATAAATCTCATAAATCCAAATTGTTATTATTTAAGATTTACAAAAGAACTTTTCTTTGTCGTATAGTTTACTTGGCTGGTACGAAAACCAACTTTTGTATGCGACTACTTAAATCTATAGGGTTGTTGACTCTAGCCTTTGATTACGACCGCACACTCTATTATTGTGTTCCATTGCCGTTGTGCCTCGGGATTTATTCAGTGGATTATTTGTTTTAAATTTGCGCCACATTTTATTTGCACTTTAATTAACAAACACTTCACATGCAGCTTTGGCTTAATTATTATGATTGGCATTTAATAACCGTTTATAGTTAGCAGAAATCAATTAAGTTTTTATTTATGTTTTTATTCGGAAACTACGTTATTTTTGCTATATTATAGGCTATTATAAGTTATAAATAAATATTACTATATGAAAAAATAATATTTTCTTCTAATTCAATATAGAGGATAAGTACGTACTATATTTAAACATACTTGATCGCTACATATTAAAGAAAGTAAGAACCTATTTCTACAAATGTGTGTACTAAAGCTTTAAGCTTATTGTCTTCTTGGCTTTAGCCTTAAGTTTGTTGACTCTAGAATTCAACTTTGACTACGGAATTATTACGTTTAAATGTTATTATGATCTCTCGGTATTTAAGTATTGAATGTAGAAGCAATGAAAAGCTGGTTTGATATTATTTTTTGTTAATTATTGTCTTATTATTAATTTTATTATTCCACAGTGTTTAAATATACCGATGAATTATAAATTTTCATATTTAACTGCATACATAGTATATACGCTGTATATTTTCACGACGTACTATTAATTCTTTATTTTTTTTTATTATTATTATTGGTTTTCTGCTTTATTGCGATCTACTTTTATTAAGAAGTTGCGTTGTAGATGGTAAAGCCGGAGACGATATCCATATTACTAATATTATAAATGTGAAAGTGAGTTTGTTTGTCCTTCTTTCATATCGAAACGGAGTGACGGAAAGACGTAATTTTTTATGTGGAGATAGTTGGAGGGCTGGAGAAAGATACAGGCTTCTTTTTACCGTGGGAGATTATCTTATTTCCACGGGAAAACACATTATAATACAACGCGAAAAATTATTTATTATTAGAATTACTTTAAACTTGGTATTAATTCTCTTCAATACAATTAAATAAATACGTGTTTTAGTATTTTTTCGAAATTCATTTTATAAGAGGTAAAATAGGGTATAAAAGTTTTTATGAAACCTAAGTTTTAGAATTTTTTATGTAGTCTTAGCGCGAGCGAAATCGCGGGTTCGGCTAGTTTAAAATAATTTAGCTGTCTTAAAAATCGGGTGTCGATATTATAATTCGACTTCTACGGCATTCTACGGCCGACTAGACCACTTAACTTACAATAAAAATTACAATTAAATTTATGATTAAATAACAAAAAAAAGTTGTTTCCTTATCAGTTTCCAAACACCACGAGGATTTTAAAATTAACACTGATATATTAAGTATTAACTAACATCTAATTATTAAATTAGATTAAAATTATATTTTATGAATATATAGCACAAGAATAAATAGACATTATTATCGACACAGAGTCCGAATCTATAGCTTTTAGAATTTTTGTCCGTCTGTCTGTTACCGCATCACGGAAAAACCACTGGAGGTGTATTAATGAAATTTGGTAAGATGGTAGCTGGTTATCCGGGTCAAAATATAGGATAATTTTTACCGCGGGAAAATATCTCATCTCTGAGAAATCTGTACTAAATGTTAAAACTTAACTAGGAATGAACCCGAGCGTAGCAAAGTTGAATTGCTAGTACATAATATATTCCAGACGTAATATACGCGTATAAAGCCAGTTGAATGTACATATTTTACTTCCTTATAACTTCATAAGGTTGTTGATTCAAGCCTTTGATTACAGCCCGCACTCCATTACTGTTTCAATGCCATTGTAACTTGGGATTTATTCTGTACACTTTATATTTTACTTATGCTACGTTCAATTTGTCTTTTAATTCATATATTACTTAATCGCTTTAACTGCTTTGGTTGCAGTAAATCTTCTGTGTGTATTCATTGGCCGACTTCATAAAGAGAGAGGTACTCAAGCCGCCTGTATATTTTATATAAACCAAGTTTCATAATTATTTTTAAATGCTTTTTTTGTTTTGTATTACTATTTTAAATAAGAAATATAAAATCGATACAATCTATACATACATATATAATATAAAAAATTACAACTGAGTCGAATGGGTACATTAAATTTTTTTTTTTTTGATTTTAATAGCCATTATTTATTAGCGATGCAGGGTCATATGTATAGTTTTTTATTTTTCTATATTTGTCTGTCCGTATCATAGAAAAACTACTTGACGGATTTTGATGAAATTCGGCGTGTAATAAATGATTACCTGGGCTTACTACTACTTTTTAATGCGGGAATATGTCTTATTTCTGAGGAAAAATGCAGAAACTGCAATGTAAGAGTATATTAATATGTAAAACCTAAGAATTTGGTTTTTTGTCATCTGAACGCAGGCGGAGCCGTGGGCAATGCTAGTATACAATAAATACGCTACCCGAAAATATGAACTCACAACTTTCCAAATTCTAAATATTTATACATAAAATCGAGTAGCTTTAACAAGTAAGGAGAT
Organism: Brenthis daphne; assembly: GCA_947093115.1. Taxonomy (NCBI): domain Eukaryota; kingdom Metazoa; phylum Arthropoda; class Insecta; order Lepidoptera; family Nymphalidae; genus Brenthis; species Brenthis daphne. The sequence continues at coordinate 22,202,697 of OX352481.1, forward strand.
AAATTCGAAAGACCTGATTTATATGAAACATTCACGAGTAATAAATGATCCAAATATTGGGCCGAGCCTGTTGAGCACCGCAACAAGTGCTGCATCGATCAGCACCGCGCTCCTCGCCCCGCACCTATTCTGATTTACCCTAATATCTTTCAGGAAAAACGTTAATATTGATTGCTTGTTAAGCGCTAACTAATCTCACTTCTTATACATTTTATGTATAATTTTGTTAACTTTATGTATCGGTGAGAGTGATGTGTGTATAGTGACTTTTCGATTTCGTAATATACTAATGTCCCTTGGAACTAAAAAAGAGTAGTACTTTTGTTGGTATTTTATTAAAAAAACACCCTGTGACATCTCACGTCAATCAGTTACTCAGTTTTTACATGAGGAAAAACAAACTAACACGCTTTCGCACTTCAGCACAACATTAGTAAGGATTTTGTTCTATAAAATACAAAAAATATTGTTCTATATGTTCGATGTGTAATCAATTTTAATATAGATAGTTTCCAGTAAGTTTTTTTCCGAGGTTATTTCGTATATTTTTAAAATAACTTTATTTATACTTAAGTATTTTAGCGTTAAAATAAAAAAAAGCGAAATATCACTTACTTATTACTAAAGCATTGCCCGCGGCTCCGCCCGCGTTCAGATGACCATAAACCAAATTCTTAGGTTTTACACATTAGTATAGTCTTACATTGCAGTTTTACTTTTTTTTTCTCAGAAATGAGACATTTTCCCGCGGTAAAAAGTATTTTATGTGTTGATCCGGATAACCAGCTATCACCATACCAAATTTCATTAAAATCCCTCCAGTGGTTTTTCCGTGATGCGGTAACAGACAGACATACAGACAGACGGACAAAAATTCTAAAAACTACAGATTCGGCCTCTGTATCGATAATAATGTCTATTTCAATAAGATTTTCCAAAAAATATTTAATGTACAGATTCGGCTTAGTAAGAATTTTATTATATGTATTTTGTGATAACGAAATCTTAGAAAATACTTAAAATATGGCAGGTAAATTCCTCATCCATTAAAAAGGAAAGAATTTTGAGTTTGAAAATTTGAATGAATTGCAGTACCTTTTATATGTACATATATGTAAACTTATTATTATTTATATATGATCCTAACATAAAGCACTATATGTACTTACAAAATTGAAAATACCATATAACACACATATAGTATGGATTACTTGATTTTAAATAGCTTCAAAGTATAAGTCCTTTATACGAAGAAAAGCATCTCGTTCCCGTTTTATTACTATATCATAAAAACTGCGGCCATAAAACTTAAGTAATTTTAAGAAAGGCATTGAATTTTAAAAGTTTTTGATACTGGATTTTATCGCATAAAAATCCGCCCAGAGATCCGCCCAGAGTTTCACTCTTCGAAATGACAGCGCAAATCGAAGTTTCCACGTAATCTTATCAAAAATGTATTTTAAGATGCTTACTTTATAAATACACTTTTCTGCTTTTTTCACCATGTAATGTTACTTATTTGCCCCCTATATTTTATTCATTTAGCAGTATATCTTAAGACGAATTCAGTTTATATACATACAGATCAATCATTGCGAAATGGCAGATCAATCAGTGCCATATGTAGAGCTCGTTTTCTTAAATAAAGTGGACAAACATTTCTGAATACAAAAAAATGATCCATAAACAAATCAAACTCACTATATTCAAATAATTTAAATATAGTTTAAATATGAAGTAAAATTTATATAATATTATTACAAAAACGTGATTAGTACTACTATAAGCGTATAGTATGAAGAAACAAAGTAACTGAATAAAATGATATACACGATCAGCAACATCTTTCAAGTAGCCTTAATCAACTTGTACTTAAGCGGGTCAACGAGCGACTTGTTCTCGAATCTCACTATATGTCACACGTAATTTTTATTCCATTTTCCCTAAAGAAATATGTTTAGGAACCCATTTATGTGAGAAAAAAATAAATTATTACGCCTGACGTGTTGAGATTGTCCAGAGAATACGTTCAGCGACGAACAATTTTATTAGCTACGCGTCCTCAACATTGTTTATTGGATAAAATAGTTTTTATCAAAGTTATTACTGCTAAGTGTGCCCATTTTTCAGAGATTTCGAATGAAAAGATTTAGCGCTAGTTTATTAGTTTTGGTGTGGTGGTCGATAAAATATAACCTATGATACTCATTGCTATTTGTTGATGAAAGAGGAAAATTATTCAGTTATTTAGAATTATTTTGGTATAATGAAATGATACTTAACCTAAATAAATATATGTATTTTATATTGAATTTCTCTAAGAGGCTTTACATATTAATTTGGAAAAAAACAATATAGTAAGAATTAATCGTTGTTAAGAGCTGGTATATTTATAATATGTGTACCTATATATTATTTTACTTTACTACTTCAGAATCCACTAACATTATCTAAACAAAAATGAAATACGTCTGGGAGTCTAGTAATTAAACAGAGAGGTGGCTTGGGAGCGAGAACGAGATTCATAGTCGGTATATACCTACGTTTATTGCAAAAAAATAAAAACGTTTTTGTCATGAATTATACAAATGACATAGATTTTCATCAAACTTCGGAACTTAAAACTTGTAAAATCACTAAAATCATGATATTATGCTACAAAAAATTCACCACTCACCAACGAGGTTTATACTGTTCACGCTAAAACCATTGGACAGGTTTAGAAAAAAATTAGTACCAGATAGACCTTGGTCTCTTCTAAGAAAACTTGGGTCCAAGAAATGCGATCATAACTAGCCACCAACTCGTCACGTGCTGCTACTCAAGTTTATTATCTATACTTAATATTATAAAGAGGTAAAGTTTGTGAGTTTGTGAATTTGTGAATTTGTGACGTTGTAGGGGGTAATCTCTGGATCTACTAAGCCGATTTAGATGAAATTTGGTAAGAAGATAGTTTGAGATCCTGGGAAGCGCATAGGATACTTTTTATCCCGAAAATCATTACTCAAGAGGTTGAAAATGGGGATGAAATTTTGTATGAGGAATCAACCAATTATATTTAATAAGCTTTCTCTAAAAATTGCACCGTTTGGGCGTTGACTTAAAAAAAAATTTTTTTTAGCTTAGTAGCTTACCTAAATATTTTAGGACCTAAATAATAATTTTACGCTATCAAAATTTAAGCCGATAAAGATATAATAAATAAGCACAAGCAATTTAATAATGAAATTTTAATATAAATTCAATCGCTTTTAAAAACCTGCACAAAAAGTTTAAAGTAAAAGCTATTAACACGTTTATTTTATGTCATAAAAGCTGAAGCGTTGGATAAAAGATGGCTTTATCGATTTGCCCCTATGTGCAATATAGGATTATCCGCGCTCGCCTCAATATGAATGGTACGCGGTAAGAATTATTATCTTATTGTATTATTCGTATATTACATAATTCAATATGGACCATCTTAGCTTTTAATTGTCGCTGTGGGTTATTAAAGCCAGTTGCATGATCACGATGACTGCACGACTACAGTAATAATACATACATGTACCAGCATTCAATATTAATCATAAAGAAGCAATAATTAAGACTTCACAATTTTTGAAGGGTTCTGTAGCTAAAAGGGACAAACCAAACTCTTATATGTCTGTTCGTTCGTAAACACAGCCATATTTACTCGAAGACTATTAGTATATATAAATACTAGCGGCTTACACTCGCTTCCTATTTGTTATTCCGATGAACTATATTATTGTAAAGTTTTATTAAAATCCAATCAGTAGTTTTTTTTTGTACTAAGCTGTATAAGTTAATATATTTTTTTAACTAACTGAGCATTGTATAGTGTATATGCTTCCAAAGTCGTAAACATTTTACGCCTGTAAAACTTTTAGAGTATGAACAGTTCATAGAAACACTACGAATGACAAACTTAATTATTCACTTGTATCTATTTTATGTTTTTCATGCTCTTTTATATAACAAAAAATATTTTATGTTCTTTATTTTTAACAATATTAGTGGAGATAAGAGTCCAATTCTATCAAAAGCCATCCCCAACTAACTGTAAACGCTTATATTATCTAAGTAATTGATAGGCATTCTATGACACTGTAATTTTAAAAGCATTAATTAAATCGGTGACATTTAATAAAATTGTTACTAAGCTGAATCTGTACATTAAATATTTTTTTGGAAAATCTTATTGAAATCGACATCGTTATCGATACAGAGGTGGAATCTATAGTTTTTAGAATTTTTGTTTGTGTGTCTGTCTGTGACCGCATGACGGAAAAACCACTCAAGGGATTTTGATGAAATTTGGTATGATGATAGCTGGTTATCCGGATCAATATATAGGATACTTTTTGCTGCGAGAAAATATCTCATCTCTGAGAAATCTATACTAAAGGTTAAAACGTAACTAGCCATGAACCCGAGCGTGCGGAGCGAGGGTGAGTCGCTAGTTATTCTATAATATTTGATAAGGCCCATATAATATATCAGAAAACCCTCAAGGCAATCTATTTTAGTGGGACACTTATTAATTCTAAAACTATTGATTGGGCAGCTCAAGTCGGCATGGGGCCTGTTGAGTACACCGTTTCTTAATGGACCTTAACCGTCGGCGGCCCTTTTAATTACAAAAGTTATATGAACTTATTTAGTGGTCTACCGTCATCTATGTATGGTTAGTTGAACCTTGGCCTATATGGTTTACTCATTGAAGATTATAAAAAGTGTTTATTTGTTCTTGAAAATATAGCATCAGATTTACAACGTACGCATTAGAAACAAAATTATAATAATCGATTCACAATTTACAAAGATAGCCTAACATAAAATCTCATTTTTGAAATCTGTCAAAAATAAGGTCTTTTAAAGCGCATCTCAAATGCATCCCACTTCCATCCCACGGGAAAGAGTTGGGTAAACTGTATAGCGGACTACGTTATAGACAACATTTTCATTAATTCTAACAATACAAAATAATGTTAAGCATTTATGAAAAAAAGTTACTTAGAAACGCGCCAAAGCAAAACAAGCATGGTACCAACTCTTATGCAAAATGTGTAGGAGATATATGTATTTTATAACATCGTCTGTTTAAAACTAACATTTTTTTAGATATCTATCGCTATTCAATACACTAATTTTGTATTCTACCTTGCACGAAAAATTGAATTGAAAAATCATATTCGTAAAAGTAAAACAAAATGAAAATGAAGCAAAAAAATACGAGCTTAAAAGTTTTTATTACAGCGGAATAAAATACCACTCAAAAGCACTTGCTATTTCCATTTTATTTAAACTCGTAAGCCTCTTTGTGATATATTTTATAATGTTATACTTATCCGCATCTTGCATACCTAGAGAAGGTGCTTAGAAATTGTGACTTTTATTTTACTGATTTTCCAAACGTTCAAGAGCTTTCAAATTTTTATAGGTTTCTTTTACATACTTAGGATAACTTATTACGTGTCTTTTTCGTAATATGTTATATACAACTAGCATTGCCCGCGGCTCCGCCCGCGTTCAGATGAAAAAAACCAAGTTCTTAGGTTTTACAGATTAGTATACTCTTACTTTGCAGTTTTTACATTTTTTCTCAGAAATGTCATTTCTGAGAAAAAATTATTAAATATTTCCCCGCTATAAAAAGTATCCTATATGTTGACCAGGATAACTAGCTATCACCATACCAAATCTCATCAAAATCCCTTCAGTGGTTTTTCTGTGATGCGGTAACAGACAGACAGACAAAAATTCTAAAAACTATAGATTCGGCCTCTGTATCGATAATAATGACTATTTCAATAAGATTTTCCAAAAAATATTTAATGTACAGATTCGGCTTAGTATATGTATAGATGTTAATAGCCATTATTTAGATATTTAAGGGGAAAAATTTAGTCTACTTCAAATGCATCATTTCGATAAAAGAAGGTGGTGGTGCAAGAAGAAATGTAAACAACTATCAGTAATTTAATATTACAGTTTTATAACAAAGGGGATCCCTTAGATCCCCAACAATATTTTATAAGCAGTAACTTTCTGTATCAAATATAGCATTTCTTTCATTATATTATATTTCAAAAATCTTTTCTCAAACCTTACGATTAGGATGACGAGCGCGCTCTCAATCACAAAACCACTTTATGGTATCTCGCAAAGCCGAAGTAATTACGTCTTGTTGACCTAGAAAGTTATAGTAATAAATCCTATGTATGTATATGCTAAAAGTTAATAAAATATAATATTTTAGGCAAAAATATAAGATATACAGTATATAATATTTTATTCCATCTAGTATGATGTGTATATATCTTATATATAAAATTTCCATGTCACAATGTTTGTTACCGTACTCCTCCGAAACGGCTTTACCGATTTTTACCAAATTTTATATGCGTATTCAGTAGGTCTGAGAATCGGCTATTATCTATTTTTCATACCCCTAAGTGATAAGGATAAGGGTGGTCCTCCCAGACCCCACCCCAGGGACGAACCCGAGCGAAGCGAGGGTGAGTCGCTAGTATATATATATATATATATATATATATATATATATTATATATATATATATATATATATATATATAGATGCATATTCATTATTTGTTATTATTTTGAGACTAATTTAATAATTTATCTTTCATTTGATGGACTATATAGTCTAATAGAATATTGAAATGTCTTACTAAAAACATGTTTAATGCATCACAAAGAGTAAATAGTTTTAACAGCAAAAGCGCAGTTCACCTTTTTGCGTTAACGTCGTTCCCATTCATCCGCTTTTTATTTGTGAGGAAATTTTATTTCAAACTTTGATTTTCTGTTTTGTATGTATTCGTCAATCAATCATTTATTTAATTGAACGTTCAGATATTTGTTTTAATAATTTATTGAAAACGTTTGATGAAAATTATATTTAACATTGTTCCATTTAACCCGCGACTTTAACAGACTGACTCAGTGATAGCATGCGTGCTCGCTTCTCCAGAGAGCGAATGTTTTCTTATACTTATTATTCCTTTAACTGCCTCGGTGGTGTAGCGGCTAGCATGTACGGCTGCACACCCGGAGGTCCTGGGTTCGAGTCCCAGGTCGGGCCAAGTTTAGTTATTGAGTCTTTCTGTATAGTAAGCCTCAGTAACAGCCCGGAGTTGGGAAGTTGGCGGTGTTTCACCCCCGTGCCTCGGAGAGCACGTAAAGCCGTCGGTCCTGCGCCTTATCTCTCACCGGTCGTGTCGAGTAGTCGTCCCATCAGAGTATGAGTGTGACAGGAATAGAGAGTGCACGTTGTGTCTGCGCGTACACTTGTGCACTATAATATCTCCTGCGTAGTTGGCTAGTCTCAATGAGATTGGCCGCCGTGGCCGGAATCGGTCAGGAGAACATCATTCCTTTAACTTAAACTTAAAAAAATACATTTTTTATTCAATAATATTATATACTAAATACTAATTTAACTAGACATTGGTATGTTATTTTGCTTTCCAGCGTAGACATACCCCAGGCTCACTTGTCCTTTCTTGTTTCTTCTTGTCGTCTTTTTGTCCTCTTCCTTCCTTGCTTCCATCATATACTAATATCTATCAGTATATGATGTCTTTGCTGTATTTATTTATGTATATTGAACTTATACTCTTATATTCTGATAGTGTTACCGGCCCACTTGTATTTAAGCGTTCTAATTGTTTAAGTAAATTAAAATGATAATTATCCTTATATAGAACCTAATTACATTTAGCTTAAATATATATATATATATATATATATAGAGAGAGAGAGAGAGCTTAGATAGCTTTTAATAAGTCTATTTATTTCCTAAAGCGATTAACTTTGAAAAATATCCAAGTAAACTTCCAACCCGAGCGCGACAAAAGGTTGTCGTAACTTACACAAAGGGTAGGTATAGATATCAACATGAAGATCTCCATTTCTATCATCCTTTGTCAGATATGAAATAGCATTAGCTATTTCGTTTGGTATTTCACGTATGACCTAGATTAGATGATATGGCGGCATTGGAACGATGAGCGCGACGGTGACCATCTGATCGCCCATCAATATTTGGACGGCATACATTTGAGCAAAACACTAATGATCTTAATATATTATACGAAATGTGTATTAATGGTTACTATACTTTAGAACGTTAAACGTGACTCCAATATAAAATACAACAATGCAAGACAGATTAATGGATATATTCAACTATAATTTCATTGTTTAACCTGAAAAGCTTAATGTAATTTTTATTCTTAAACAACTGTAGAGGCTGCTGCTTTTTGTGAACTTTTTACATACAAGGATGGTTTTCACCGTCAAGTGAAGTGCTTTGTTAAAAGGAAAATGGATAAAAAAGATGGCTAAAAATATTTAAAGACAAATGTAATTATTTCAAAAAAAACTCTGGCTATTCTTTTAATTAAAAACACAACATAATTTTAAATTCATTATTCTTTATTAAAAATTTAACTTTCATTTTCATAAATATCGAATATTATTATTTTAATTAATTAATTTTCTGTTAAAGAAAGGCTCCTATACTCATAATGGTCCTAGTCCTAAAGACACGAGGCTCTGTCCGTACTCCCAAGACGCCCTGCATGACCTTCTGTACCTGTTGCTCGCCCAGAGAAAGTGACGCGGCCGAAATGCGCCGCCGCCCTTGGGGATACCAGCCATATATTTAACGCTAATTTTTAAGCAAATTATTGACATGTGTAATAATAATTAATAGTTATGCGTACTATCTATAAATTTTTTTCATAAATATTAATAAGTGCTAATGTAACACAACAGTCACTGCAACTACTATGATTAAACATTGGATCAGTATTCCCACATTTCTATTGATTCCAGTTTAGTGAAACCAAACTATATTAATATATTTGACATTAATTAGATCTATATCACAAAAGCCCAAATCTTTTGTTCGCATTTTTGACTTCTATCCTTTTAATTCTTCCTCCTTTGAAATCCACGTAGGATTTACATGACATGTTGAAACGTCGATATGCATACAGCAATTGACAATTCGCACAATTAGATCAAGTGCGTATAGTGAGGCAAGATACGCGTTTTACCTGTGGGGTAATAAAATATGGAGTAAGATCGCTTCGTCCGGGCAACACTGGCCGGGGAGCGGCAGTTTGCGCGAGACGCGCCTCGGGCCGCGCGGCTCTAAGCATCCTTTTATACGCGTATTAAGTGATCTATATACATACATATACTTCAACAGTCGAAATATATAGGTAAAACTGTTCGAACCTGAAGAATAATACTTCATAAATTAAAACTATACTGCTACATAGAGATTTTACAGTTTTATGGCAATGTGCAATAATTGTTTAGATACTATCGATAGTAAGTTGTACGTAGTAAAACGTCGAAATTTTAAGAACAATTTGATTTTGTAAAATTTCTAGTAACTCGATGAATGTGATGCCGATGAAATTCATTTTCGTCCTATCATCAGTACAGTCAGAAGGAGAAGACTGACAACGAACTTTGTTTTACAAGTTTAAAGATTTTTTGGCAAATGGCTTGCCATTTTAATAAGCTTGTAATATAGAATGGATTAAATATCATGTGTTATACGTATTAAAACTCAATATTAGACTCTATTATTGTTATTCGTTAAGCTTTTCACGCAACTTATTATATTAACATTATTATATACAATTAAATAACATAAAAAAGTGTCGATCATTAAAAAAGGTGCTAGTTATTGTTGTGTAAAATCTTAAAATAAAAATTTAAATAATTTTCCACAACCTAGCTAAATGTTAGTATTAGTTAATTCGATCGTACTAAATAGAATCAGCGGTCGCAGTAGAAAACAGCTAATTTTAATAAACCAGCAATCTACCGAGATGATCTTTCCTGGGATAACTAGAGGCGCAACAGTCCGCTCGTAATCTAGCCCGTTTCATTCGATTCAAGGCGCTATTTTTTGCACATTTTTTTCTTTTCACCTTATCCTTTAATAGCTTTAACACTATCTTATGATAACGCAGTTGTTTTAAAACGGCGTCTACTCGTAGTAAAATCTTGCTTGAATATTAAATGAAATAAAGATTTGTCTTTGGTTATTGCAATTATTACATTAAACATAGATTAGATTACTTTTTTAAACAAATTCCTTCATTTTTTTAATTAAAGTCTTTAATGTGCCTATTTTATTACGTTTAGCCAATTTTTCAAGTTAGGAATAGTATATAGGTATATAAATATAATTTTAGCGTCATCATTTAATACAGATAAAAATTATATTTGCTTGTCAACTCCCCAGGTTCACTTGAACCGAAATTAGGATAAATTTGCCCTTCGAGATATCCTTTTCTGTGACCCACTTTGCGGGTGCTCTGTCGTCAAATCAGTCAGAATACATATATACATATTCACGTGATATATTCTGTCAACATTTACATTCATTATATTTGTCACACCTTAAATTCCCTAAAGAATAACGTCGGTATCGAATCGGGCGATAGTATTTCTTAAATCTACTTTGCGTAGAAAACGATTGTTAGAATAGTATTTTTACTTTCTCAAATAAACAAATTGGATAAAATGAGAAATCGCGTATTATAAAATCATCGCAATTTCATCATGGAATCGAATTAAAAAAATTTAATTTATTTAAATTAAAATCGAATTAAATAATAAATTTAAAAAAAATGATCGATATAAAGAATATTTTAAACTATGCATAAACTATTATAGTGAATATACATACATACAATGGAGAAATAAATGAAATTAATCTTATAATTCACAACGTAAACAAACGCCTACATAGGTACTCATCGTAGTACGCTTGTTTTCGGCGCCCACGCACGCTCGTCTACAACCTACTCATTCGTCTGGCACGGGGTTTTGTATGGATTTAGAAGGACAAATGACAAAAGTTGATGTTTTATAATATATAATTAACTATAGAACTTTCAATTCAAATCGACTTCCTACAGGTAGAGTTCCGTACGACACACATCATATTAGACATTGTGTTAAGTTTTTTATGTACCAATATATTATATTCTTTATTGCACTTAAAATATGATACAGAAAAATATAACACAAGTAAACATAGTTCACAAAGGTGGATTTATCTCTAAAAGAGATCTCTTCCAGTCAACCCCTGGTTGTCGAAGAAAATGTCAGCGGGCAATATAGTGCAAAAAAAATATACTAAATATATACTAGAAATAAAGGTAATAATAATCACATATACATACATACATACATACATACATATACATATATTACTTATAAAATATAATCGGACGTTGCACTTAAAGTCGGAAGTTATGCATTAGTGCTTGAAAGTTTTAGCGCGAGTTCGATTAAACTTTAGCCAATTTTTATTATTTATTGTTATACTTTAAAGTTTTCATTATAAATACGACATATTTTAAGTTTGTATGAGTGGTGTCATTAAAATTAGATAGGAAAAAATTCAACAGGCTATTATGGTTCGAAATAGCATTTTCAATGTAAAAAAAGGATAGATAGTCTGTGTTACTTCGTAAAAATCACTTTCGTCTTATCCTCTCGGGTACAGCATTCTAAAATACTCAATTAATAAACATTAAAAGAAATCTGGAATTCCAAATACTCGGATATACTCGTAGTAGCAAAAACCTAAAAGGTAATTTTATTAAACGTTCAAAAATGAGAGCTTTATTCGATTATAGCGGTTTAAAGATATAAAATTAATTTACTCACCTTAACTCTAAGTACATATTGGATACGTCGAGGGTTTCGCTATCATCCTTCCGAAAAACGAAAATTTCCTCAGGTCACTTGTTTTATCTTCACATTATTGAACAATTTTACTAATAATAATAATAATAATAATCTTTATTGTCCGAAAAGTTTAGCTTACAATATATTTTATACTTGAGGGTAACTCACACTAGGCAAAGCCTGTATCGTGAGTACCACAATTTGATTTACAAATGAAATATTGTTACACGCTAGTAATAGTTATTATTATGACAAAGAAATATGTAAAAACTATAAAAATAAAAGTATTGCTTAATTATGTTTATAATTTTATTCGAAGCTTTTTATCGAAGTGAAATATTTTGTCATCGCCATATTGAAATTCTACTAATGTGTTATTTACTGACTCATATCAAGCAGCTGTCATTTATACACGAAGATGAAATTCATCTCTGACCTATAAAATAAAACGGATCAAGTACACTTTTGCATTAATAGTAAGGCTTACCTTGATTTTAGTTATATATACTATATTCAAGAACTCCTTGATGAAATATTTTAAGTGCTTTGAAAATTTAAAATATTTCTTCTTAAACTTTGTACAAGCATAAATATGCATAGAATTTAGATCACATTTTATCGTACGGTTTAGTAATTCTATCTCAACTTTGGAATACGACCCTCGGTGCCAGTGAGCGTATAGTGGAATAGTTTACGAGTTGGCGACTGTGGACTGTGGTGTATTGAATATACTATCGTATATTGAAACCCTTTATGAAATGCAAAATGAACATTATTTACGTACTTAATATTTTATTGATATTGATCTTTCTAAATAATATAAAAAAAAAAAAACGTTGATAAAATTACTTCATCAAATCTCTATGAATATATTTTTTACCCGACTGCAAGGAAAGGGTTATGTTTTTCGCGCCTATCTTTGTTTGTTTGTAATATTCTTTATTCCCTCATATCTTCCAAACCACTCGATGGATTTATTTAATTAAGGTATCGTTAGATTCGTCTCATTAGCCCAAGTGCTGATAGATACGTGACATAAAAAAAATACGGGGGCTGCTAGACTTTATTGTTTAAGGTGTTTTTTTTTTTGTAATATGGGTATCAAATTAAAGGGTTCATAACAAGAATTCCAAAAAAAGTATAACATCCATGTAATACTTAAATTAATGATGATTTAAACCACATTTATATATTAAAAATCATTTTTAGGTTTATTTCATCATTTTTCATTTTAAATAACAGTGTAGGATATATATAATTATTTAAAGTTGGTTAACAACCATTCTCGCTAATTTTCCTACTTAAAAATACTTAAAAAGCTGTAAATAAATATATATATTATAAAAATAAAAATTCCGACTGCATAAAAGCTAACTAAAAAGATGAAAACAAGATCACAAAGGAATATAGTATTATGCAGTCGGAGACATACACGTTTCATCCTTGCTGCGAGATATACGAGTACATACTAGTGTGTATGTCTCCAACTGCATAATACTAAATTCCTTAATAAATTTGTTCTTATCTTTTTAGTTAGCTTTTATGCAGTCGGGTTTTTTTTATTTTTATAATATATTTATTTATTACCTTAATTTAATTTCTCCTTCTCTTAAAAGGGTTATCTATCCAATACGTATTTTATTAAAAAAACAGCAGTCAAATCCGATACTTTTAAGTTATTGAATGACGTGTGGGGTGCCATTAGGACTTAAACGAGGCGAAGGCGGATGGCGAGTAAAAGATAAATAGAATACTGCGTTTCTAAAAGTATTTTGTATTTAATAATAACTAAACTAAAATATAAAAAAATACATGTAGGTAGTGTGTTAGTTTATTAACGTAATATTCGAAATTGAATAACATGCTTAACAATTGTTTTTTTTTGAGATGCCATTATAATTATTACAATTTTTTTAATCTTTATTAAATAATAATAATTTAATAAAGTTTCTTATCTAACAATCTATGTTTTGATATTAAACAAAATTCACAGGAAATCAAAATACAAATTTAAACAACGAAAATTGACCTAACCATATAAGTCTTAAAAAAATATAGTTGGATTATTTTTTATCGTGTATTTAAAAGTGAAGTGATTAATTATTAAGACCTTGAAGAAATGAAAAGTGCATAACAATGAGTGGTTTAGGCCCTCCTGGTGTATGGGCCGCTCAGAAACGCCTCGAGTCCTGGGCTCGAGCGGCTCGCGAGAGGACCTCCAGTGCTAGTAGCGGCCAAAGCCATAACTCGACTGACAGCTTCGGTGAAGACAAATCTCATGGCAGTCCGAGTGTACGTATCATATCATTTTAAGAGTCACTTTTATTAGCTTTTCATTGAGTTAAAAATATTTTTAAATTTCTATTTTTGTTAATTCCAAAAAGGAGGAGGTTCTCAATTCGTCGGAATCTTTTTTTTATGTATATTCACCGATTACTCGAAGACGCCTGAACCGATTTGGAATTTTTTTTTGTTTCAAAGGGTATACTTTCCAGGTGGTCCCATATAAATTTTATCGAAATCGGTCGAGCGGTTTTTTTAAAAATCAACAATAAATATTTTTTTTGAATAAATTTTTAATCGAATATGTTATTAAAAAACTTTGTTCTAACAAATTACCTGCTTTTTACGTCTACACTAAAAATGCAAAAATAAAAACTTTTTAACAAAAAATAAGACCGACTTCCAGGCCCTAAAATGTAAAAAATAACTAAACGGAGGTTTTCATTTACAATAGATACCTAATCAGATATTTTAACTTTAATGTGTCTTTTTTTCTTATTCATTTTTAAGATATCAAGCAAGCTTATATAAAGATACATTTAAAAAAAATCTGTCCTTAGTTACATGTACGGAGGGAGTGTTTACTCTACTTTTGTATTTTTTTATAATTCGATTTTATCATAGTCTAGAGGTTTACATGAGACATCTGTCTACAAAATTCTTTTTATAATAAGTAAATAATAAATATGTTGGGACATTAACACACAGCACCATCTAGTTCCATGGTAAGCTACGAGGCTTGTGTTATGGATACCAGATAGTTGATACACTACACATATATAACTTAAAATACATACATATTACAAATATAAACACCTATGACTGGAGTACGAACATTCCTGCTCACCACACAAATGAATGCCCCCAGCGGGACTCGAACCCGCGACCGCGGGCACAGCAAGTACGGTCACTACACACTGAGCCAAACGTGTCGTCAGATACTAATAATCTTCCATTTTAACTTAAAATATTACATTTTTAAATGAATAATATATGTGAATAAAATTATTTCTGGGTTGTTCGTTTGCATGTACTCGTATACAGTCATACGGCTAGCTCTTAGAATAGCTACTAGTAATTAATTAAAAAGCTGCTCAGGTAAATAGAAAGCAAGGAAATAAAGGAATGTAATGAAACCGAGAGTGGTGTACCGAGCTCTTTCCTTTGTTTTCAAGTGTAAAACAAAAGAAAGTCAACTTTTTATATAACGTAAAAACATATTCTTACGAGAGAATGGGACATAGTGTTGTTTTGTCATAATTGTCTGTGTGTATTCGAAAATTGCTTAAATTTAAATTATATTTTTCAGATGGCATGTCATGTTAGTGTTTGTCATTGCAAGGATCGCAAACTTTTTATTTAAAAAGTTATAATTGTATTTTATTCATCTCATCGTCTCCGACTACAAGCTTGTAGGATCAGGCCATAGTTCACCACGCTGGCCAATTAGTGCGGGTTGGTGGACACATGTCTATCAAAAATTTGCTAGTTTCTCTAAGACATGCAAGTTTCCTCACCATGTTTTCCTTCACATGTTGAAAATGATTCGCACGTGAGAATATCAGAAGTGTGTGACTCGGGATTTGAACCCGGTTCACTCGGTTTCCCATGCGAGCACTTACCACCGCGTTAAAAGTTATAATATTTATGTAAAAAACTTTTTAATTTTTTGAATAAATGTATCTTAGATGTGTAGGGCATATAATATCCCATGGCATTGTATATCTATATGTATTCAGCCCTTTTTAACGTCCCACTGTTGGGCACAGGCCTCCCTTCAATACGAGGGGGATCAGGCCATAGTCGACCACGCTGGCCAAGTGCGGTTTGGCAGACTTCACATGTCTTTCGAAAACTTGCTAGGTTCTCTCAGACATGCAGGTTGGTTGTATATCTATATAAAAATTAGAAGTCCTTAAGATCTAAACCGTTTCAAAAGGTATGTCAAAAGAATCGAATTTACATTAGTCGCGTAAAGATTGGTAGAAAAATAATAATAACTGCTAATTATAAAATATGCTTTAGAATTATTGTTAATTACCTACAAAATTCAAAGCCAATTCCTCGCGTCATGCCCCGCATTTGTGAGAGTTACTTTACCTCGTTAATTTTATTTCAAATTGTAAGTACAATCAAGGTCTGTTATCAAATTAGTTTTCCTTTTAATCCATACCTATTAATTAAATATATAAATAAAATGAAAGTCAAAATTTGAATCTACGAATTCAAAATTGTCATTTAGAATTGTTTTGTTGTTACCCGCCGTAATGCCCGTATGCCGTACTAATTATAATAAAACTTACCTCTATTGGCGGATAGAGAATTTGGTTGAAAGTAACATATAAGATTATAGAATGATGAGACGGAGACATTAGACATACATACATCTTGACATCTTGAAGCAAGGATGAAACATGGATGCCTCCGACTGCATAATACTATGATCCTCCGTCAACTTATTTTCGTCTTATTAGTTCGCATTCTGCGCAGTCGGGTTTTTTATTTCTTAATTTAATTTTCATTCAACGTTTCAAATCAATACGAAGATTAACACTTCCAGGTAAATTTCTAAGAAATTAATTATAATTCTAAAAAATCTATTGTTAACTGACACGCCGGCGTGTCCGCGGTCTTGGAGGGTTGAATGACTTCCAAAATATGACATTACTACATTTATCTCAGGAACAGATATTACGAACTAGCATATTACATCTTCTATGATCGTAAGTGTGAAGGAGTTTTACTATCAATATTTCCTACTGAAATACGACTGTAACCGTATGTACTAACGCATAAACGGAAAATTTATTAAACATTAACGTCTTCTTGATATATGTATGTATGTATGTGTGTGTTATCAAAACGTTCATAGTACACTATTTATGAGTAGATAGTTTATCTAGTTTCGATAAAATGTATAGATAAAAGATTGTTTGAAAGCTAACACTGTTTTAGAGTTTTAGGATTTTGTCGTTCTATTTTCCAACCGATGCAAAGCAAATCTAATGTATTTCAATACGTAAAATACATACATATTTACCTATTAGATATTCATATCTTAAAATATTGTAGGCTGGCACTGACTTCGAAAATATCTGATTAGGTATCTATTGTAAATGAAAACCTCCGTTTAGTTATTTTTTACATTTTAGTGCCTGGAAATCGGTTTTATTTTTTATTAAAATGTTTTAAAAGTTAAATACTGAAATAAAATACTTTGATGTGCATTATTACGTGAAAGTAATTAAATGTTAAGAATGGTAACCCAGAGCATACACTCCCATTAAAGATTCCATTATAATGTGAAATGATTCATTTTAAATTCTAATTTATTAACGATTTTATTTATATTCACTCCGTGTTCTATATACTTTTCTTAATTCGTCCATAACATTCTGTTAGTATTTATTTCGATAGTACAATAGTCTATGGTTGGTACATAAGGTAGGTATACGACATAGGTAGGATTTGGACGACGAACATACATACTCGTATATAATATATTATGTAATATACCTTTATGTATGTTCATCTAGTTCGGATTGACCAACAGATTATAAATTGTATTCAATGAATAAAGATTAAACGATAGCGCTTCCATTAATTTTTTTGTACAAATCATGTTATTTCTGATGAAATCAAAACAAATTATGATGTTTTAGCTATGTTAACAAATATAGTAAGTTAATTTTAACTTATAATTGTCGTATTGCCTTGAAACTTTGTAAGCGTATGTATTTCCGTTGTCGGTAATATAATTTAGTTGGTATATTTGATATGATCAGGTGATGGCGCCAGGCGGTCGATAGTAAATTTCTTTAATGGCTACTAGTAAGCCCTTCGATTTTCAGTGTATTTGGATTGTTTTGACCACTCCTATACTTTAAGCTTAGGTTTAAGAGATTAATTTTAAATGTGATCTAGACAAATGTTTTTTTTTCCTTTCTTAATAAAATATAAATAAATTTGTAAAATAATTATCTACTCATAATTTTAATAGCATTTAGCTATGCATGGATTATTTGATAGTGCCACATTTAGAGCTCGTTTTAGTCTAATAATTATCTTTGAACCTACTTAAAATACTCTTAAATATATTAAAATAGTTTTATTATTCTATATTTACTTTTTTATGCCAACACTAAATAAAAAATAAGATCTTTAAAAAAAACACATTTCAAGACACAAAACAAAAAAATTACTGAAGGGAGTTTTAATAGATTTATAAAGGCAATACATGGCAAGTAAAATCTATATAAAATATGTATATGTACATTTTATACGTCACAAATTAAATGCATGTAAAGAATTTCATTTATTCCATTTATTCATTTAAAACAGAACATTTATAAGAACTACTAGCGGACACACCAGTCTAGTCATTTGTATACGACTATCGGACACATCAATATAGTCGCTAAATAAAACAACGTGTAAACAATTTCTAATTTTACACAACTAATAAAAACATTCAATAATTACTAAACATTCATGTGTGCATCTCAATTAATCAAAATTATATTTAAATAATACCTCTATAAAATATGTAATATTTTTTTTTAAATACATTAACATCGAAATTAAATTGAATAATTAAACTTCATATACTTTTAATAACTACACCTCTATAAAACATTTTATTTTCAACATTAAATTTAAATAATAAGCTTCACATAATTCTAATCAGTACACCTCTATTTTTATCACATTAACTGAAAATAACTTTAATATTTTTAAGCCAAATTAATTAATAATTTTTATCACTCATCGTCACTAAGTGATTAGACTAAGAATTTTTCATTTTTACCTAACTTTTTATTATACTTTCTACCTCTTCTATTTAAAGATATACTCTCTATAACTATCATTATCATACACTTTTACAATCTTATATGAACTCAGCATATTTATAGTTTTCCACTAGTTAAAAACATTTTTTAATTATTCTTCTTCGAACCTGAACAAGATCACCAATTTTATATTTTTAAACTAGAAAGTAGATTCTTGTCATAACCGTTCTTTACATTTATGAGATAAGTTTTTAATTATATACTAGTTTGGGCTTGAGCTCGCAGTTCAGATAAATCTGGGGGCTGGTAAGGTATACCAAAAAAAAATATTCCAAACCGCCGCTTAAAGCCATATGCCAGCCACTTTTGAGTGCAACTATTTATACCTTTTTCTACTAGAGGAACAAAATGCTCCCAATCATTATCATGTATAAACGATTAAAGACTAAAATTGTGCGATCAAAACTTTCGACTTGGACAGTGACGTTGGACAGGCAACATATTTTAATTTGCTTAGAAATAGTATAATTTCTAAATTCATGACTAGTGAAAGCCTTACTATGGCAAATCGCGTATAAGAAAAATCTATAAATAAAACCACGTTGTATGTCTGAAGGTTTTTTTTTAAATTGGCACGATAGACACAATCCAAGATATTTCGTTATAAAACTCCTAAGCTTTTCAAACCACTAACTCAACTATTTTCGCTCATGTGACCATTGTCATCCTAAAATATTTTAGTACTTCTTCAACGTACAAATTTTGGTATAATAATTTAATACTGATCTGCTATCTTTCTATGTAGATTATAGTCTTAATATATAGATCTCTTTGTATTCTAGTTATTTTTTAATATTTACTATTATGTTTTGTATCTTTAAATCATCCTTCTGAACAGTTACTATCCAATTTTCCTCACTAATATGTTGCATAGTTAGGGCATTAAGACTTTATGCATCCACGTGGTGCATTAATACACCCGGCCGATAATGTACTTTGAAATCAAAACTTTGTAATTCTAGCCACCATCGCCCTATCTTTGGCAACATATCTTTTTTTTGTCCATGTACTACCTACTTAAAACTTGATAACAAAAAAAATACTTTCCTAGATTTACGCGAATATTAGACATTTTAAATAAAACTATCTTTTCGGATTATTTCACGGATTTATTTTGATTTTTTGGTTCCCGACGTTTCGAATGCTTTACAGCAATCATTGTCACGGGAAAGCCGGTTATAGAAGTCTCAAACACATTTGTTACAGACAGTGCCTACCCACTATTTTACGAAAATGATTTAAGTTCAAAAAAAAATGGCACTAAAGTACCTTACCATATATGTGGATTTCTATTTCTAAACATTTAAAAAATAATTATTATTATTAAGTATTATAATTAAATATAGCATTATTATTTATTTCATTTTAGCTGTTAATATTTTACTAATGTTATTTAGTGTTATTATTATATTATGTATAACCATAAAGAATATTAAAAAAAATATATATTGAAAGTACAAACTATTAGAATATTATTTATCCAAACTGTGATTTAAAAATATAGATATAATCTAATTAACTATAATCAAATTATTATTATTTTTATTTTTACTTTATATTTTAAATTATGTTGTTTCTAATTTTTGTTAATTTTGTATTTTTTTTACAATTACCACAATTATTCCATAATATTATAAATGCTATGTACACTTGTTATTGATATGCATGTCAGATTCTTTTTTTTTTACTTTAATTATTGTAATGAATTGTTTAACATGTGCATTATAAGTGTGCTTGATAATAAATAAATAAATTCAATTTAGATTGCTATTATTTAAAGTTAAAATTTTAAGCAACACTATTGCTACCTTTATAGACGAAAATACTAATCAGAATTAGTGTTATTATTGGGATATCCCACACAGTATAAACTAACTACATCTACTGGTCTGTTATATTTGTTTTTGTTGTTAAATTTTATAATGTTTATTACAGGATTCCAAGATGATGGTAGTATCCAGCTATCTTCCCTATTGAAGTTGATATTAACAGATAAACACGAAAATTTCTTATAGGTACTTAAAACAACGGCCATTGCTTCCATGCTCATACGAATGATATTTTTGTTCTACAACCGTATTTTTGATTACGAAAATAAGCAATGGGTTTTAATTTCCCGTTTAATTGTTTTTGAAACAATATATCGCCAACGCCATGACTTGACACGTCTGTATGTAATTCGGTCTCAAATTCAGGATTGAATATTGCAAGGAATGGCTCCGATACTAAAACAGTTTAGATGTCATCTAATGATTTTTATTGCTCATGGGGGATGAGCAGTGGCATAGTTTATTAGATTTCAGCAACATTTAAAGGGTGTATTCTATCCTATTAGCAAAATATATACTAAATTTTCGAAAATAACTAGCCAAGCCTATGAAAAGTCTTAAATCATGAAGATTCGTTGGTTTTGCATATTCATTAAGTGCTTTGACTTTTTTCAGGGGATGGACGAATCTAACCACTAGTTACGACATGTCCTAGACTACTCAACTCGTTTTTTTAAATGAACATTTATTCCGACGTAATACTATCTCTAAATCACATTCTCCTACCCTTGTATGATCATCAAAACCATGGCTAAATGTTGTAACAAATTATCGAAATTAATGATATTATAGTCTCTTAGTGTCAAGATTTATTTTAGGCAACCACGACCTATACAATTTGTGGAATAGAGCATGAGTGACTAATATTGTAAATTTATTACATTTATACCTATTATAATCAATATTTCCGTGATTTTTGTAATTTGTTCAGGAATATCTACTTCTTTATCCAAAGACCTATGTTCCGAACGTTGTATGTGTATACTGTCTGTGTCTAAATCCTACTTTTATTTATCAGTTTCTTAAGGATCATTACCAGCTATTAAAACAGTCGTGTTAACACTAACTCTATCTATATTCAATTTTAATAAGCTTTCACCTTTTGGCGCTAGAACTTGACCTGCATGCCCTTTTATACATTACACTGATATTATACGATAAGTTAATTTTATTTGCATCAGATAATTTCATAGTATTACAAGCACTACCCAAAACGATGTACGCGCTTAATTCAATACAGTTTGCAATGACAGTCTTATGATATTTACGGCCACCTATATTTATAGGATGAATGTAAAATAGTTTTGATTTTTCCTCTTCAGATTTATAATTTTTTTTTTTTTGGACATTAGCACATCACCATCTAGTTCCATGGTAAGCTAAGAGGCTTGTTTTATGGATACCAGATAGTTATTATACTACACATATGTAATTTTAAATACATACATATTATATATAAACACGCATGACTGGAGTACAAACATTCACGTTAGTCACACAAATTAATGCCCCCAGCGGGACTCGAACCCGCGACCGCTAGCTACAGCAAGTAGCGTTACTACAAACTGAGCCAAAAGTGTCGTCATTTGTTTTTATGTTCATTGGTTTTTATGTTTGATATCTTGGGGGTATCTATATTTTTTTTTTTACCTATAACAATCCGAACGCTCGTGACCTACTTTCGACAATGATTACATTTTTTTTTTATAATCGAAACTATCCATTGTATGACCTAATTTATCACGTAACCTAAAATTAAACGTAACGTAAACTATCACACCTGGTTGAAACGTGACCTCTACGACCACATATAAAACGTTTATTTGTATTGAAGTTTTTGTTAATAAGATAAACAGAAGAGGCACGCGTATCTCTATAACCTGCACCACAAGCTCCGGCCTTTAACAAAGGGTCTCCTAACGTACACCTATATGATTACACCACATGTCACATTATCACTTAAACTTGAAGATTCACATATTGCTAATTTCTTATAATAAAGATCCAATACCTGTTCTTCTCGAGTAGTATCGATGAATTCATGTAGCTTTGCAGCGAGTCCACGATTAGCGGAAAAGTAGTCCACAAGTAGTTTTTCTAGTCTTGCCAGATGTCTATAGTCTCTTGATGTCCAAACCATAATAACGCGTTGCCTTCCAGGTTGCTGGTCATGTGGTTGATTAATGTTTTTTTTTTCCCATCCCATCCATATATTTTCGCCAGAGACTCCAACCGATGTAACCATGCATAAACAGATAAAACATTAGTACGTGTATCAAATTTAGCGACGTGTCGAGTTTTACTATAAATCTTGTAATATTTTTGCAATCTATATAAATAGGTGCACAGTTTTGTGGTACAGTAGATGGGGTTTGGGGCTTATTTAATTCCTTGACTTCGTTTATTGCTCGTGAGGGTATTTGTTCAGTAATTCTGATCGGATCATAATAATGTTATATAAATGATGATGATAATGTACATGGATGTTAATCACAAGTTTGTATCGGATTTGAGATTTGAGGCAATGTACATGAATTATTGAGGGTAGTTTGCTGGGGTTTAAGTGGTACAAAAATATCAACAATTTGATTACCTGCTGTAATTCTGACGTCCTAATATTTATTCTTCTTGCGGCGGAGCACTATTTACTAATTCTGTAGGATTTTCACACGGAGGCCGCTGTTAAGTTGCGGATTAATTATTTTTCTAATACTAGCTCCAACCGGCTTAGCCGTTGTTTGATTCGAACCGCGTCGTACGTTTAGAGATATAAAAAGAAAAAATCTTTCTTTCTCACATTTTAATTATATGTTTTTAATACTTACCTATTCCGGACTAAGAGAAATCCAAAAATTAAATATCATAAAATCTGAACGCGGTCGAACGGGATAAAAAGTATCCCTATGTCCTTCTCCTGGCTCTAAACTACCTCCCTGCCAATTTTTCAGCTAAATCGGTTCAGCCGTTCTTGACTGTTAGTAACTAACACGACTTTCTTTTATATATAGACTACAGAGTTTTAGTTTGCCTTTTGGTGGTGGCGAAGCCCTTATTTCGTCCTCGGAGTCGCTTGATATAATTCTTGATAGGATATGCTGACGGTCTATACTGGCACGTTGGTAATAACAAAGTTAAATTCGAAACACTTCTGACTGTTAGTAATAAATTTTAAATAAGACTACAGAGTTTCAGCAATTCCTCTTTACTTCGATCACTTAACAGGAATCCTTACCAAATGGCAATTACAACTATTTATAACATTTCCCCACCGTTGGTGTAAGGTGGCGGCATCTGTCTTCTACGTATAACATTTTCCCAACGGTGGATGACAATACTCTTTAAAACATTAATATTACAAATACAACTAACCGATATCGTTATTAATATTATAAAATTGTAAATAATACATTATAAATAATCAATATCAAATTAATATAATAAAATATAAAATTATAACTAACAAATTATGAAGAATCAATATGATCCTTAAATAATAAACAATAATAGTCAATTGAGCAACTATAACTAACAATATACAATGCCATGGGATATTATATGCCCTACACATCTAAGATACATTTTATTCAAAAAATTAAAAAGTTTTTTACATAAATATTATAACTTTTAACGCGGTGGTAAGTGCTCGCATGGGAAACCGAGTGAACCGGGTTCAAATCCCGAGTCACACACTTCTGATATTCTCACGTGCGAATCATTTTCAACATGATTACCACTTGCCTTGCAGTGAAGGAAAACATGGTGAGGAAACTTGCATGTCTTAGAGAAACTAGCAAGTTTTTGAAAGACATGTGTCCACCAACCCGCACTAATTGGCCAGCGTGGTGGACTACGGCCTGATCCTACAAGCTTATAGTCGGAGACGATGAGATGAATAAAATACAATTATAACTTTTTAAATAAAAAGTTTGCGATCCTTGCAATGACAAACATTAACATGACATGCCATCTGAAAAATATAATTTAAATTTAAGCAATTATCGAATAAGTGTTCGTACACAGACAATTATGACAAAACAACACTATGTCCCACTCTCTCGTGAGAATATATTTTTACGTTATATAAAATGTTGACTTTCTTTTGTTTTACACTTGAAAACAAAGGAAAGAGCTCGGTACACCACTCTCGGTTTCATTACATTCCTTTATTTCCTTGCTTTCTATTTACCTGAGCAGCTTTTTAATTAATTACTAGTCTATTCTAAGAGCTAGCTGTATGACTGTATACGAGTACATGCAAACGAACAACCCAGAAATAATTTTATCCACATATATTATTCATTTAAAAATGTAATATTTTAAGTTAAAATGGAAGATTATTAGTATCTGATAACACTTTTGGCTCAGTGTGTTGACCCTACTTGCTGTGCCCGCGGTCGCGGGTTCAAGTCCCGCTGGGGGCATTCATTTGTGTGTTGAGCAGGAATGTTTGTACTCCAATCATAGGTGTTTATATTTGTAATATGTATGTATTTAAAATTTATATATGTGTAGTGTATCTGGTATCCATAACACAAGCCTCGTAGCTTACCATGGAACTAGATGGTGCTGTGTTTTAATGTCCCAACATATTTATTATTTACTTATTATAAAAAGAATTTTGTAGACAGATGTCTCATGTAAACCTCTAGACTATGATAAAATCGAATTATAAAAAAATACAAAAGTAGAGTAAACACTCCCTCCGTACATGTAACTAAGGACAGATTTTTTTTAAATGTACCTTTATATAAGCTTGCTTGATATCTTAAAAATGAATAAGAAAAAAAGACACATTAAAGTTTTTCAAGACTCATTTATTTAAAGCCATTACTGCCGATAGTTATAGGTATGCTTCTAAAGTATATGGCTGAAAATTTTGAAATCTAATGTTAAGGTAAGATTTCAAAAATTCAAAAATGTCACCAAAGTACCTTACAATATTTGTCGATTTTAATTCTAAGCATTTTAATTTTTTTTTAATAAGTATTATCATTAAATATAGCAATATTATTTATTTAATTTTAGCTGTTATTATTATAAATATTACAATTAAAAAAATATTAATTAATAATATTATTTAATGTTGCTATTATTATATTATATAATGTAATATCAGTAATAGGGAAGATTTCTCGAAAGGAGGGCGTCACACGTATCGCCTATTTACATTCAGTCTGAATGTAAATAGACGTATATGTATGTATATTCGCGTAAACGGTAAATCTAAGCAAGTATTATGTTAAGGTAAGATTTGAAATTTAAAAATATTTTCAACGAAAATTGTTTTGAAGAAAATAGGTTAAATATGTAGTTTTTTAAAATATAGGATTTTAAATTAATTCAAGCTTCGTCAGTTTAGCAAATATTTGTTTTACAATGTATGTAGAAAATACTAATAAAACTTTTTTCTTTTATTGAATTATTTCTGAAATTAAAGTGTTTTAAATTAACAAACTCAAAAAGAGTTCTAATCAAAATATTTTCAATTAGAAAATAGGTATTAGGAAAAGAAAGAGAGGAAAGGAGTTAATTTTCGATTTAATTAGACATTCGTTTGGAAATTAACTTGTTTTTCGTTCACAGGTTTTTAGGATTAAGCCAATAATCGAGTTCCGAAGTAACACGTATCGAATGCATAAATGTGAGAAGAATAAAAAGAACTAAAAATTATTCGAACTTCAACAGCTTTTATACTTTGAAAGAACTCACCTCGAATATCGATGTATATACTCGTATGTATATACTCGTACCTACTATTGCTAACATTTTCATTTTAGTCGCATTGCTCATTTACAGTTTGAATACTATTTTAAAGATGTATTTTTGTGGTTTTTTATCCATTAAATTCTCCTCTCTAAATCTGTTATTTTTAGTTGAATAGCCAGGAGCTATCCAATTGAAACGATTTTTAACATATTTTAACTTTTACCTCTGAAAAACTTTATGAATTAGTTTAAATTTTATCTTTATATCAGTAATTTTAATTGTAAAACTTACGCAAGAATCTCATAAAAAAATAGATTTTATTCGCCATCTCATATACATTTAAAGTAAATAAACCTTGGAAATGGTCTGACCAATGCGCTTAGGGATTGAAGCGTGATATCTATGAAATACGTAAAGGTAGCTTTCATTCAATTAGAAATTAAACCAATAGGATCAAATTCAAAGTAAACCTAACATTTCTAACGCGAGTATCGTAAAGAGTAAAATGCATTAAGGGTGTGGTAAAACAAAGCCAATTATAGCGCGTCCGGAGTACTAATAAATTATGAGTGGAACAACAACGAAGTATGAACAGAATGAAAAATGTACAACGCGACAGAAGACGGCTAGGTCCTGTTCGTTATTTATGACACTTCTCAAAATATTGTATAATTTTGCATTGCAATGTGCATTATGCATGCTTTGGGTGATGAATTCTTAACTTTTTTATAATAAGTGTTACTATATACTATACTATCAAAACATACAATTTTTATCTCATCATGTCCTGACTTCTGACTGTTCGTCAACATTATAAAAGGAACTAAAATTAGTAGCGAGTTTTTGTTTTAACAGAAATCACAAGATACTATATTAATAATAATTTATATGGGTAAGCCAATTTAATCCAAATTTTTAACTAAGCCCTAAGAAATGGGCAAGCTTTTTATTTATCTACTGGAAACTTTGACGTCTGTCACATAATGAAAGATGGCGATGTTTGTGGAAAATGTTAAAAAACAAATGATCTTTAAATGTGACAATGTGATTAGTTTCATTTTAACCATCCGTATTAATATTATAAATGTGAGAATTTGTGAGTATGGATGTTTGTTAAACTTTCACATAAAAACGGCTGAACGGATCTGGATGAAATTTAGCACGGAGATAGATTATAGTCTAGAATAATGCATAGCCTACTTTTTATCCCGGAAAAATGTACGATTCCCGTGGCATAGGTTTGCTTTTGTTTTCTTTTGTCTATTTAATATTTTAATTTGTTATTCCGAAATACTTACTAACGTTTTTTAGACCATACTTTTGCAAATAAAGATTTCTTAGAAATACAAGTTTATCATAGCTAAAGCAGATTTCGAAAATACAAAAATTGAATAAGCTTAAAAGCTGAAATTTTAAATCTCTTCATCCGTCACTTAACCTTGCTCCACGCGCACGAAATCGATTGCAATTGCAAAAAGGATAGCTGTAGTCCCTTACATTTCTTCGTATTTTTATATTTATAAATATACGGATTCGGACTCTGTATCGATAATAATGTCTATTTCAATTAGATTTTGCAAAAAATATTCGGTGTTCGAATATTCGACTTAGCTACAATTTTATTATATGTATAGATTTTTCAAAAATCATGAAACGTTATCAAGTAATTTTTGTCAAACGCCATAAAGGTATGACAACATTACAAGTACAGCATAGATTGAGCATGACTATGTATTGGATAGGTATAATCGCTTATCGCTAACGAGTGCACACGACTTGCCTTCCAGGGTGTCGCCACACCCGGCTAGATACAAAGTACACTAATTAATCTTTAAACTACATATAACGCAAAACCATGATACGCTCACTGTGACATCATTTTACACAACTATGTGTTCACGTTATGTTGTAAATGATAGAGTTGGCTTTTAAATAGTTTGAAAAATAGAAACATGAAGAGATATGGCAGTTACAAATGTAATTTATATGTAGCTCTATATAAGCAAAAATGTATAAAAGTATGTATGTAATATGTATGTATATGCATATATGTATGTATGTATCTATGTACGTATGTATGTATGTTTGTATATATGTATATTTATATTATAATTGATGTTTGTAGTTTGTACCTACACCGCACCGCATTATTATTTTTATATTTTCTCACGCTTGAGGGTTTCTGGTATAAATCTCTTAAAGAGATAAGTCATCCTTTGCACACATGGTATCTGTTTTAACTTGTATGTTTTTTTTCTGGTACATAAATAAATAAATAAATAAAAGTGTTCTTATTTTTCTCAAAAATTAAACACAATCATCTAAAGAATGTAATGCGGTTGCCGGTCAGCCTTTTGGGTGTTTTGCCTTTTAAATTCTAGGCTACTGTGTCTTTTGTTTTTTTTTTCTCTATGTATGTATAAATAACCGACTTCCAATTCCAAAAATGAGGAGGTTCTCAATTAATCGAAATCTATTATTTTATGTATGTTCACCGATTACTCGAAGACGCCTGAAACGATTTGGATTTTTTTTTTGTTTTAAAGGGTATACTTCCCAGGTTGTCCCATATAAATTTTATCAAAATCGGTCGAGCGGTTTTTAAAAAATCTATCTTTTCGGATTATTTCGCGGATTTATTTTGATTTTTGGTTCCCGACGTTTCGAAGTCGGTGCCAGCCTACAATATGTTAAGATATGAATATCTAATAGGTTTACGTATAGAAATATATTAAATTTGCTTTGCTTTGGCTGGCACCGACTTCGAAAATATCCGATTAGGTATCTATTCTAAATGATAACCTCCGTTTAGTTATTTTTTACATTTTAGTGCCTGGAAGTCGGTTTTATTTTTTGTTAAAAAGTTTTTATGTCATACAATTTTTTTTAAATTGATATTGGTATAGGTTATATTAAGTGCATATGATTATAATTTTATTTTAATTAATAATAAGTTTCAGTTGAAATTTATGCAAAAAGAGTTTATATATACCGTTGTTGGCTCTTGTTAAAAGTTTCAGCCAAAGACGGCATCCGAGTTGTTGTTTTAATTTAATATTTAATACAAGTTAAAATGTACATTTTGACGTTTGCTAAGCATATTTATAAAATATATCTATAAATAGGCAAAAACATAACAGTTCAGTAGCTTTTGCTCTTCTGTTTGTCAAGCGATTTCCTTTTTTTAACCGACTTCCAGAAAGGAGGAGGTTCTCAATTCGTCAGAATCTTTTTTTTATGTATGTCCACCGATTACTCGAAGACATCTGAACCGATTTGGAAAATTTTTTTTTTTGTTTCAAAGGGTACTTCCCAAGCGGTCCCATATAAATTTTATCGAAATCGGTGAAGCGGTTTTTATTAAATCAACAAATAATTGTCTACTGGCACCGACTTCGAAAATATCTGATTAGGTATCTATTCTAAATAAAAACCTCCGTTTAGTTATTTTTTACATTTTAGTGAATGGAAGTCGGTTTTTTTAGTTTTTATTTTGCTTCTTGACGAGCTTTATTTTTATCAATAAAAAAATTACAGTTTTTTTTTCTATAGATAGGCTGGACGAACACTATTCTAATTAAAATTAATACTTTTGTACACGCAACTTTAAATTCAACAAGTTTGACTAGTAAATCATTTAAATATAAGGATATGTGATTGGATAATAAATTTTATGAAACGTATTTTGTTACAGGAGATGCTGATACCTAAGGAACAATGTCGGGTGCAGCCAATAAGCGAGAGCCGAACTGCTACATCGCTCCCTCACGCGCGACTTGCGAGGACTCCTTCCATATCATCTCAAAGCAGTCTTGACAGTGGCACTTCGAGGGCGACCGTGAGTTACATAATATTCTTAATTTTGGCTTTTCTCTTATTTTCTTTGCATTTGTTATTTTTTCTCATGTAATTCTGTAGGTCGCAGGTTCAAATCTCGAACGGAGCATATTTTTGTAATGGAAATATTATTATGATCATGTTATCATAAATTCTTAACTGATCTAATCACCCGCACCATCTAAGAAGTATAATCTTACTGTAGAAAGAGAAGAACCTTATATTATCCCGAAACAAAATATGCGCGATAGTACAAAAAAACGTGTGTGTGTATTTATGTAGGCACATAAGACGTTACACTTCTTTAACAGAACGAAAATAGCTAAAGATTTCATCCCGTATGTCGCGGTTCTCTGTTTGTAAAAGGAATGCAGCTAACTTCATCATGTCGCTTTCAGCTAAGTTCATCATGTCGCTTTTTAGCTGTCGGTGTGCATTGTAAAAATTTTACTGTTATAATTTTTTCCAAACGTGCCAAAAGAAGTATAACTTCAAAAATTATGACCGTGTTGGAACCAATCCAAAATTCCAAGAAAATGCTTTATTATATCTACACTGTACACATTACACAAATTAAAGACTGAACTTAAAAATGAAGAAAAATCCATATTTTAAATATTCATTCCTATAGACTTCGTTCACTTTTCAACATTCTCGATATAAAACTTTAAAATAAAAGGAGAACTATTGAAACAAAGTAACTTATGAAGTCTATTCGAAAACATACGTAAAAACCTTTTGCATTACACATCATACAATTTCCTAACAACTATTCCAACGTTTTAAATCGGACGCGCTTTTAAATTGTAAACAGACATACATACCGATTCACGGTATGATATTTTCAATACTATCGTTGAATTTTCTCTTTACCTAACTATTGAGAATTGTACTCGTTTTATTTAAAAATATTTTTATATACATATTTTTTTTTTGTTGCTGTGTATTTTGCGTATAATTACCTTATAATCTATACATATAATAAAATTGTAACTAAGCCGAATCTGTACAATAAATATTTTTTGGAAAATCTTATTGAAACAAACACTATTATCTATCGGTACAGAGGCCGAATCTATAGTTTTTAGAATTTTTGTGTCTGTTACTGCGTCACAGAAAAACCACTGAAGGGATTTTGATGAAATTTGGTATGGTCATAGCTGGTTATCCGCATCAACATATTATAGGATTTTACCGCGGGAAAATATATCATTTCTGAGAAAAAAAATACAAAAACTGCAATGTAAGAGTACGAGTATACTAATATGTAAAAATTAAGAATTTGGTTTTATCGTCATCTGAACGCGGGCGGAGCCGCGGGCAATGCTAGTAAAACAATATATCTTAAAGATTTCCGTACGAAAGCTACTGTGAGTTTAATCGACAGGTACTCGCTAGGTACTCAAATGCATCCATGCATGAATACTCGGGTACATAAGCACTCGCATATTCCAACTAACAATTACGTAGTACGTAATAAACATATTAAGTTTATTTTGAAGAAATTTTAATTGATAATAATTAATTATTTTTTATCGATATGCGGTCATTGTGGTTGATACAAGCTTCAGTACTCCACTGTCCAATATACTGTTATTAAAACAATTATTTTTATATTTGTAAGTTCATATTTATCATTTTATATTTTTGTCTGCAGAATAAATAAATTTAAATAATTTAATAAATTTAAACTTGCATTTATGGACTATGGATTATTTTTTTAGAATTTACTTTGAAAAATAAATTCTAATAAAACTTTTATAAAGGAGTTTAACCCTGCTGTAATACTTATATAAAACTACAAAATACTCCCACATTTTCTAGCATACAAAATATGCTCTTTGACTCTATAGAGAAGGGCTTATGCTTTTAAGATTTACTGAATATTTAGCAATGAAAAATGCTATTTTTATGTCAGAGCCAAAGTTACGAAAACTCTAGTTTTCTTTATTCAATTATTTAATTATTTTTAAATAAATAGTGTATAATTGATCCCGATAATATTTTATTTCAACTATAGATTTATTAAAAGTAAATTCATATATAATTACATACATACATAACTAATATAATTATTAATGTTTGTGGTTGGTTAAATTTGCAAGTAATGGTTCGCGGCTAAACTAACGAATGGAAAATTTATACATCGCTATACAAATATAAAATAAAATATATATACAGTAAAATATATTTTTTTGTATGTATAACTTTTTTTCTAATTAATGTTGAAAAAATATATTGATGTTCTCCTAACCGATTCCGGCCACGGCGGCCAATCTCATTGGAACTAGCCAACTGCGCAGGAGATATTATAGTGCACAAGTGTACGCGCAGACACAACGTGCACTCTCTATTCCTGTCACTCTCATACTCCGGTGGGACGACCACTCGACACGACCAGTGAGAGTTAAGGCGCAGGACCGACAGCTTTACGTGCTCTCCGAGGCACGGGGTTGAAACACCGCCAACTTCCCAACTCCGGACTTAGACTTACTATACAGAAAGACTCAATAACTAAACTTGGCCCGACCCGGGACTCGAACCCAGGACCTCCGAGTGTGCTGCCGTACATGCTAGTCACTACACCACCGAGGCACTTTAAAAAAATATATTAATCATATATCGAATATCAAAATAATACTTTAACTATAAGCTTAGTTTTGAATTTTCTATAATTAAGAGCAGTCGTTATAGCAAAGATTTTGATTTGATTTGATTTCCTTTTACTAAATACATTTATAGCGCTGTAGTAAGTGAATGTGACAACGCATTTATAATTGATCTATGCTGTTTTACTCTTGTGAAAGGTATTTTTGTTTACGGGATTCTATAGATTTTCGTTCTTTGTATTGCCATCAAACAAAATATAGAAATATAATATGTATAAACCCCATAAAGGTTTATTTCTACAGATGAATAACGTGTTCTATTCAAATAATATGAACGTAAAGGATTAAATTTTATTAAATTCTTTAAGAAACGTCACGACAGGCTGAACTCTGGAGTCTGAACTGGAAATTTAATTTCCGCATTTTATGTCGACACACAGGTTTCTCAATATTGATAGTAACGCGAAAATGTAGCTTTAACAATCACTGTCACTGCCATCGTCAAGTCGACAAAAGGGTTCGAGAATATTCGATTTTGTTTTAACAGAACTTATTTTCCATAACCTCTTATATGAGATCTATCTACTAAAATTATAAAGAGACAGAGTGTGTTTGTTTGTTTGTTTGCTTGAACTCACTAATCTCAGGAACTACTAATCCGATTTGAAAAATCCTTTTGCATTAGATAGTCCGTTTATTGAGGAAGGCTGTAGGCTATCATCTCGCTACTCCCAAGGGAGTCGAACAGTAATCTATACATATAATAAAATTGTAACTAAGCCGAATCCGTACACTGGATATTTTTTGAAAAACCTTATAGAAATAAACATTATTATCGATACAGACGCCGAATCTACAGTTTTTAGAATTTTTGTCTGTCTGTCTGTTACCGCAGCACAGAAAAACCACTGGAGGGATTTTGATGAAATTGGGTATGATGATAGCTGGTTATCCGGGTCAACATTTAGGACACTTTTTACCGCGGGAAAATATCTTATTTTTGAGAAAAAATACAAAAACTGCAATGTAACAGTATACTAATATGTAAAACCTAAGAATTTAGTTTTTGGTCATCTGAACGCGGGCGGAGCCGCGGGCAATGCTAGTGTAATATATAGTCTATCTATTCCTTACTAACTGTTACAACGTACCTAGGGCCGAACCCGAGCGAAACGAGGGTGAACCGCTAGTATGAGATTAAGTAAGTTAAATTTAGTATTTACTGTGCTTAAAAGTCTTTAATTTACTAAAGCAAACAGATTTAATTTAAGTTATATTTTTTTCTCAGTTCATACAAATTTGTTTACAAAGTCTTCAATAACATAATCATAATAAATCAAGCAATTAGTAGACTTTCGACGAGGCTTGCGCCGCCCTTCGCAGCCCGCTGCCCTGGGCGCTAAATACGCCACTGAATATATTTTTGATTTCATTAGATTATACTTAACCAAATCAAACTAAGTTAAAATAATATTTATTAAAATTTGGGCGGTTATAGTCAACTAAGTATATCCCTCTCTCACCTCTCATATTCTCATTTTCAACATGATTACCACTCCTTACGATGTAGGAAAATATAGTGAGGTAACTTGCACATGTCTGAGAGAACGTAGCAAGTTTTCGAAAGACCTGAATTTCACCAAACCACACTTAGCCAGAGTGGTGGAATATGGCCTCATTCCTCTCATATGAAGTGAGGCGGTAATAAGGGATTTATAGATTAATTTAACTTATTCTCAAAAATTACATTTCTTTTTCTTAAACTTTTCCTGAAAATTTAACCTACTCATATTTTAGCTGGTTATTATATAATAACTAGTGTATAGTTACGTTTTAACATTTAGTATAGATTTCTCAGAGATGAGATATTATCCAAAATTAAAAAGTATAGGTATATATGATATATGTTGACCCGAATAATCAGTTATCATCATACCAAATTTCATCAAAATCTGTTCAGTGGTTTTTTCGTGATTCCTTCCTAGACAGACGGATAGACAGACAGACAGACAAAAATTCTAAAAACTATAGATTCTGCCACTATCGTATTAATTACTATTTCAATAAGATTTTCCAAAAAATATTTAATGTACAGATTCGGCTTCGTTACAATTTTATTATATGTATAGATTTGAAGGTAAATACGAACAAATGATGTTTTAGTGATTTTATTCTAATTTTAGAAATACCTATGTACGTACGTACGTCAATAAAAAGGTGTTCGAGTTAATTTAGAATAAAAGACAATCTCCATTTTCTCCATATAAACCCGAAAAGCCGACACAACGTGAATTACTTGAACACACTCGGAATCTATCTAAATGCATCAGTAATACAAGTCATTTACCCATTTGTAATAATTTTAGTTTTCTTGAAAACACTTGTCTAGACAGTAAGTTAAAATGCAAATGCATCCACATTTAATTTGCTTTATTTAAAAAATAAAGACAAGAACAGAGAACTGTAATGAACATCACTGAGTCGTCGTCTTTGCAAAAACGTTCTGAAGATCTATTATAATAAAATTTATATAATATATATATATATATATATATATATATATATATATATATATAATTTTTTATTTAATATAATTTAATCATACAATTACAATAATGTACATATTAGTCTATTTTGATTTTAATATAAAAATAAGAAAACGTATCATAATCAAAATATACAAATCGGCAATTAATATGGTGTTTCTACTGAATCGATTGATGCCTTTGTATTATGTAAATTTTAACTTTAACTGTTAAACTTCGCTCGCGTGTTACAATTGATATATGCCTTATCAGTAGATGCTATCGGTAATGCAGGAGTGGTAAATAAAAACCTCAAAATTCGTCACTAAAAAGATTTAGCATGAAGAAATTAAACATCGATAAAAGCTTGTCTGTGGTAGATTTTAACGAATATAATTTCTTGAGCATCATGAAACTTGTGACCCTCGGAACTAACACAAACAGCTATGCAGTATATTTATAATATGTATGTATTTAAAGTTATATATATGTAGTGTATCAACTATCTGGTATCCATAACACAAGCCTCGTAGCTTACCATGGAACTAGATGGTGCTGTGTGTTAATGTCCCAACATTTATTTATTATTTATTTATTATTATTAGTTTCCGACCAATTTCAAAAAAAATACTCAATTAGGTTGTGCATTTCATAATTCTTTTCTTATTAGTGATGTTTTCATCATAGTGATTTTTAAACCAATGCATATTTTTATTCTTTATATTTTAATTCCATGTAATATTTTCGCCACTTGTAATATATTTTTTATTTATTAATTTTCCCATTATTTTATTAAAACAATTATGGCACTCCCAATAAATTATCTCTATGCATAAATTACATCACATCATTTCTACGTCGACACGTGAATGTAAAACAAACTAAAAAATACCTTTTATAGTCCTACAGATATATTATAATTCATTCCAATGAAATTTACATAATCCTAATATTGAACAATAAATATTAAATGTGCCATTTCACAATCACGACTGTACGTGATGAATGTGACACGTTGATCTGCTTTTTGTTCTCATCACGAATTCTGTCAGAATATTGTGTACTGAAACATGCGTTTCCTTTGTGTAATATTCAAGTGACAAAGCTGGTGTTATAGTTGAGTTCATGTCTGTATACGTGACTATGGATATGGGAGTTCGCAGGTTTATTTAATATGCACACTATATTATACACTATAATAATAAAATCTAATCTGTACATAAAATATTCTATGAAAATAATGACTGTTATGTATACGGAATGTAGACCCCAAAACAATCGTTGTTGATTTTTTTTATCTGTATGTCTGTAAGTGTCCATAGATTATTTTTGCAAAATGTTAATAATTTATCTTCCTAGAGAATCGCGATTGATGAAAACCGAATAAAAATCCTTATGGTAATGCCTGAACAAACGCAAACCCAACTTTATAATATGTAATGAAGTCAAAAGCTCACATTACACGTTATGGCTTAAAGCATTATGCTAACTAAAAGTTATTCTATAGTTCTATCACAGAAGGAAAGTAACAAGAAAACATGCACTCATATCTTTCTTATTTATTAAATATTGAAACAAAATCGATCACATTATTTCTAAGGCGCTCGTCCATTGAACAAAAAGCCTATATAATACAACACTTACATATAAATCAAAATCTACGCAGTTTTAAATGTGACCTTGCTCAATTTTCACTAAAAAGTACTTATGTAAGTGCATCGTATGTATATGTACAATTTACATCTCGCCTTTGACATTTTCCTTCCACAAAAACACTTCGACCATTCAAAGTATATTCGTGCAACTGGAATAGCAAAAGTTTTCCAGCAAAGGGCTTCAGGGAACCCGTTAAACTTATGAAAACACTTAATTATTTGTGTTGTCACTTCAAATATTTTGAGAGCGAACAATAAAGGTACAATTTATAATTGTTAAGGATTTTTTTATTTGAACTCGAGTTTCTATAACTGTTGTTATAGAAAGTCACTTTTATTCTTTCAAGTCCTTTTAAATGACAGTTTAGAGTATATTAAATACGGTCTCTTGACAGATTTCATTTGTATATACAGAAGAAAAATCTAAACAAAACCAAGCAGCTTGCTTGTTAGTGATTGTTCACGTCAACACTCAACAAGTAATGCTTTGAACATATATCA
This sequence comes from Brenthis daphne, assembly GCA_947093115.1. Lineage (NCBI taxonomy): Eukaryota > Metazoa > Arthropoda > Insecta > Lepidoptera > Nymphalidae > Brenthis > Brenthis daphne. The sequence goes on from OX352481.1 coordinate 22,240,254, forward strand.
CAGTTAGGAGAGTCATAATTTATTGATAGCTGGTTTCCAGCCCTGCTATGGCTCAGACTACATTACTGTTGTATTGTATACGGACTAATTACTCTCGTGTTACTCGTATTTGATACGACTCGGACGACACCTATCGTGCGTTGATAGCAATACCATGAGATATTCATTATTTTTAGGGTTCCACGCATCAAATAGAAAAAAGAACCCTTATAGGATCACTTCGTTGTCCGTCTGCCTGTTTGTCTGGGAACGCGTGAAGGTCATTGAAATATTTGGATAATTTTAGTAAAAATCCATTTGCTTTCAAATCCCTTTTTATTTCTAAATCAATATTGACAACTATCAAAATATTGAAGTGTTCTATATTCGAACACATATATTACATTCCTCCAACACTAATTAAGATGTAAATTAAATAATTAAATAAGGCTACTCCTTATAATTTATAGTTTTTCTACTTGTTCTAATTGGATAACGTCGATTATCCTGAGATTGCGTATTACCGACTGGTTCATGCACATCAGGTGGATCTACGTCAAAAAATTCATCATCGGAAATTTCATTATTTAAGTCCGGTGTCACCTTCGGTACTTGTAAAACATTATTATTCTATTGGCAATAAGCAATATAGCACATGGAAAGTAGGTATTATTAATAGTTGTATCGGTTCTCGTATGTTTAAAGTTTACATACCGGAGTTAAATCTTTTACGATGCGGTAGGTATTCTCAGCTAGAGATGTCAGCAAAATGGCCCGTCGTCTCACACCAGTTTTGTCAGTCTCATCATGTACATTATTTGCTACACAATATTGTATGAATCGACTTTTAAAAATGCTCCAATCTTGTATATGATGGTCAAAAAAAACATTACCACCAAACGTTGAACCGATATTACGTTCTGCCATTATTTATTCTTTGTTTAGTCACCAAATTATGCTAAACACAATAAATCAATCCTCGTGAATTCGATAATCCTCGTCGCCAATGAAATATTTGGATAATTTTAGTAAAAATCCATTTGCTTTATCAATATTGACAACTATCAAAATATTGAAGTGTTCTATATTCGAACACATATATTACAGTCATCAAGTTGAAATTATTATAAAATACTCAGATCTGCAATCCCTTGGAGCTGTGAAAAAATAAAACTTCTAAGTCAACGCAATCAAAAGGTACGGCCGTTTATGCCGCATATATTTTGACACTCGCAAATGAAACAAAACTTATAGGGTAATTCCCGTTAACCTAAAATCATGAAATTTGCCAAGAATCAATGTCTCAATAATGAAAAAAAGCAATGCCCAAGTAAAATTAAAAATCTAAAAATCGTTAATTTGTGATTATATTTAAACTTATGTAAATTTTTCATGCTACGGAACCCTCGGTGTGCGAGTCAGACTCTCACTTGTCCGATTTTTTTAAATGGCCAAGGATCTCGGACTATAATGAATGATACAGGAACGCATGTATGTGTATGTAACAAAAAGACTAACAAATACTTTCATTTTTATTGAAAACAAGAATTTGTTTCAGAGCCATCGCGGTTCATCTCCGGCGATACGCACATTTGCACCAGACGGACGTACTCTAGAGGCAGGAGTAGCTGGAGTGCCTCGGTCACCCTCACCGCTTCGAGCTGCATCCCTGGATGTCCGAGCAGCGCCCATCGCTCACGGGTCCTTAGCATCCTTAGCTGACTCTCCCGCACCGCCCAGCCCAAGACATGTGCCACCCAGATGCCTTTCCCCATTGCTAATGCCTCCAAGGTAAAGCCGATAAGCTTTAACACTTAAACAAAATTGAATTGTTATATCCGAAATGAGCTTTTATGTTTTTATTAATCCGGGTGCGCTCCTAGGTACCTACGTGTTAATTTTTTTGAACGGAACGCTAATTCTTTTTCTAAAATAAAAGTCGTCCAAGTTACTCCTTATAACATCAGCTATCTGCCAGTGAACTTCCGTCCAAATCAGTCCAGCTGTTTTGGAGATTAGCCGGAACAAACAAAAGACAGACAAAAATAAAAAAAATGTGTTTTTTCCCGTATGTAAAGTAAGTAAAGTACCGTATATAAGTCATAGGCATTTAGTAAAAAAAAGCTCTTATTTTGATATTACAAATAGACACTTCAGTTTTATTTATCTGTATAGATTCTATCATTATCTTTGACCAATAAAAAAAAATAATAGAATGCCAATCGTATTATGCAACTTAGTTCCATGTTCCAAGTAAACCATAAATATCTATAGGAGCTCATTCTACTTAGCCCAAAAAAAAATTTTTTTATTATTATTGCGCTGTATATCATTTAGACAAGTATTATAGTCGCTGTAATTTCTCATTGCTTGCTCTTTTAATATCGCAATTACAATGTTTGTATAATTCATATTTATTCTAAAGCCTTTAAGGGTAACGCGACGTTTAAATATTACGCCAGAATACCCGATACGCAAAAGATACCGCTCTGAGAATCAATCTAAGGCGGGCGTGTCCCTCACAAATTGATATAAACTCAATTTGCGCATCCAGGCCTTCTTCTGACACTCCACTCATTACTTTGTCCTAACAAGCCATCTTTGCTGATATAATTGCTATATGTTAACGGGATAATTGAGAGACTACTAAAAGAGCATGCGTTACGTATATACATATAATAAAATTGTAACTAAGCCGAATCTGTACATTAGATATTTTTTGGAAATTCTTATTGAAATAAACATTATTATCGATACAGAGGTCGAATCTATAGTTTTTAGAATTTTTGTCTGTCTGTCTGTCTGTCTGTTACCGCATCACAGAAAAACCACTGGAGGGATTTTGATAAAATTTGGTATGATGATAGCTGGTTATCCGGGTCAACATATAGGATACTTTTTATCGCGGGAAAATATCTCAGTTCTGAGAAAAATACAAAAACTGCATTGTAAGGGTATACTAATATGTAAAACCTAAGAATTTGGTTTTTGGTAATCTGCGGGCAATGCTAATTTATTATATAAGATCCTCTAATTTGTTCTTTGGCGAAGTCTATATATTACTTTGCTTATACAAAGTTTTTGAAGGTAATAAATGAATTATCGATTGGAAGAGTAATTTGATACTAGTATAGATATCTTAAAATCTTTACTTTTTTTAATTGAAACCAATGAAGTTGTTCTACGAATAGTAAAATTTAAAAATATGGCTCAAATTCTAAAAATTTGCAAAAAAGTTTGTTGGGAAAATCCACGATACGTAGGTATGTGTGAACATCAGAACAGAACCGAACACAGTACATATATGTGAACTAGAAATTGTACTGGACTTGTGATAAAAGTTGCATATCTCGTTTCATTAATTTTATATTTTTTATGAAATAAAGATACCTACATAAAAACTGATTGTTTTGTTAAGATTATTAACTTACCATTGGTTCGCCCGGTTTTTGGCTACAATAGTCTACAATGCAGACTCTACACGATACTAAATTTCATCGAAAACTCTCCAGTAGTTTCAGCGTTAAAGTGTAACCAATATACACACATTCAAATTTGCTAATTTAAATAACGGCGTGAAGAAACGTTATAGTAGGAGAGCCCAAGAGGGGATTTTCTGTAGTTACTCGAGCGCGGCAGATTAACATAAAAGAGGTTACCTTGCACTCTATTGAGTACTTTCACCACAATATAAGTCTTCTATATAAAGGGGCGCGTCTAGGGAAGCCGATTAAAATATTTAAAAAATGTTTGGATAAGGTAGAAATACTTGAAACCGTCAGATTAAGGTGTGGTAGGCTAGTCACATCCTGAAAAGTGTCCAATTCAATAATCTGCCGATTTGCACAAGCCTAAGAGGCAAAAATCATCATAAACTTTATAGTCGATTTTTGCCTCTTCGGCTTGTGCAAATCGGCAGATTATTGAATTGGACACTTTTCAGGATGTTACTAGCCTACCACACCTTAATCTGACGGTTTCAAGTATTTCTACCTTATCCAAACATTTTTTAAATATTTTAATCGGCTTCCCTAGACGCGCCCCTTTATATAGAAGACTTATATTATGGTGAAAGTACTCAATAGAGTGCAAGGTGACCTCTTTTATGTTAATCTGCCGCGCTCGAGTAACTACAGAAAATCCCCTCTTGGGCTCCCCTACTATTAACACAAAATCTATACATATAATAAAATTATAATTAAGCCGAATCTGTACATTAAATATTTTTTGGAAAATCTTATTGAAATAAACATTATTATCGATACAGAGGTCGAATCTATAGTTTTTAGAATTTTTGTCTGTCTGTCTGTTACCGCATCACAGAAAAATCACTGGAGGGATTTTGATAAAATTTGGTATGATGATAGCTGGTTATCCGGGTCAACATATAGGATACTTTTTACCGCGGGAAAATATCTTATTTCTGAGAAAAAATACAAAAACTGCATTGTAAGAGTATACTAATATGTAAAACCTAAGAATTTGATTTTTGGTCATCGAAACGCGGGCGGAGCCATGGGCAATGCTAGTATGTGATATAATGATGTTCTCCTAGCCGATTCCGGCTACGGCGGCCAATCTCATTGAGATTAGCCAACTGCGCAGGAGATATTATAGTGCACAAGTGTACGCGCAAACACAAGTGCACTTTCTATTCCTGTCACTCTCATACTCCGGTGGGACGACTGCTCAACACGACCGGTGAGAGTTAAGGCGCAGGACCGACGGCTTTACGTGCTCTCCGAGGCACGGGGGTGAAACACCGCCAACTTCCCAACTCCGGGCTGTTACTGAGACTTACTATACAGAAAGACTCAATAACTAAACTTGGCCCGACCCGGGACTCGAACCCAGGACCTCCGAGTGTGCAGCCGTACATGCTAGCCACTACACCACCGAGGCAGTTAGATATTATAAGCATTATAAGAATTGGAGTGGAGAAACACTCGAAATGCTTCATTCGTTACCGGTGTTAGGATTTTAGAAATCAAGTTTGAATTAAGTATTAAATGAGGTCAGGTCTGAGTGAAGGTTGAATTATTAAATAATAAAGGCGCCACGAGTGTACATTATTAACATCGTGAAATATATATTTCAACGTCCCATAGGCTGTTTAAATATTAATGCTTGGATTACGACTTGATGACATAGCACTGTGGTATGTGAGACACTATGCCTTTATTATGAATAGCTTATAGTCATCATTGTTGGTCTTGTTAGTAGATACGTTCCACTATATATATATATATATATATATATATATATATATATATATATATATATATATATATATATACCTACCTAAAGATACACGTACCTAAATTTAAACATCTATACATATAATAAAATAAAATATAATAAAAAGTCGAATCTGTACATTAAATATTTTTTGGAAAATCTAATTAAAATAGACACAATTATCGATACCGAGTCCGAATCTATAGTTTTTAAAAATTTTGTCTGTCTGTCTGTTACCGCATCACGAGAAAACCACTGGACAGATTTTGATGAAATTTGGTATTATGATAGCTGGTTATCCGGGTCAACATATAAAATACTTTTTACTGCGGGAAAATATCTCATTTCTGAGAGAAAAAAACAAAACTACAATGTAAGAGTATACTGTAAAACCTAAGAATTTGGTTTTTGGTCATCTCAACGCGGGCAATGCTAGTCTATATAATAAACTGGTGATGATTCGTGGCGTCTTTATTATTTAATAATTCAACCTTCACTCAGACCTGACTTCATTTGATACATTATTAGTGGGTAGCGTCTTGTTACAACTTCACCCGAGTCCTTTAATTGTGTCGTATTACCTGCTCTCCTATGTCAATAACCTTTTTTTTTAATTGGGGGGTCAATAGCCTATCCTAACCTGCCACAATAAATAGGCCATACAACGCACAGATATACCCAGATTTACAAATAAATTACATTTTTTTCTTTGCTTATGACTTATGTGCATCTCTCATAAAAAACTATAAATTTTGTATTTTATAGTAATTAGGTGTTTTATAATATTCTTTCTTTTTCTTTCTCTTTCTTCAACTTGATTTCTAGGAGCATAGTTATGAAGCGTATTGTAATTAAAACTGAACCAGACTCATCAAAAGACTTAGTTGGTAAAGATCTTTTTTACCATTTTTCCATTTATTTTTCTTTTTTAATACTATTGCTCACAAGCTACGTAGCTCTGATGCTTAATCTTTCGAACTATTGCATCGACAAACTTTATATACACTAAGCTAATGGTTGAAGATGAAGTGATTCGATGTTATTAGTGTATACAATATTTTCCATCTATTTTAGACGAATAGACCGAAGCAACTCCCTAGTGGAAAGCAGTAGCGGAGTGCCCCTCAGTCCTGGAGCAGGGGCGGCTATAAGCGCCTTGGGAGCCCTACAACCGGACCTTTACACGAAAAGAGAGGCTCCTTTAGTCATTGAACTAGAGGGCGCAGGCCCATCTTTAGGAAGAATCCACTTACGCCTGAAATACGACTTCGATAGATCGGATTTTGAAGTTCATCTAATCGAAGGTTAGCTTAATTAAAATTTTATTTGCCCATTTTTGTCAAATTTTCTTAAGTGAAAACGCAAGAAGTGTTAATTAAATCCCATCAACCATCAACAAATCGTTTTCAATCAACAAACAAATTTCTAGATTAAAATATACAGAGTAAAGTGATTTTTGAGCATTGTAATAGGAGAAAATCTTCGCTGTTTCATTGCATAAAGTGGAAAAAGCTAAAGCAATATTTTTGAAATAAAAATTTTAACGAAACGAATCAAAATCGGAACAAAAAAGTTCGAACCCTAAATTCATGACTTTATTGCTCTTCTGGGACTGCAGATTTGTAGTATTTTGTTTTTGTAAATATGTTTTCCTCAGCCGTATAGTAATTTTTAACTACAGTCAAAATGGTTATTTGTACAGATTTTCTTCTCAAATTTAGAAGATAAATAGAGCATACAAATAAATAGAGCAGCCATATTAAATTCTATTATATTAGCGTATACCTAAATCCGCTTAGGTAGCAAAAAATAAAGGTTTACCCAAACTTTGTTTACGCAGTCGTAATATTATAATAACCGCACCAGCTGAAATGTATAAATATGTATGAGGTATTTTAACAGCAAAAGCTAAAATGACCATGTAAGTAAAAAAAATAGAAAAAGGTTTAAAATAAACACTAACACAATCTTCGCAAAGTTTAACGAAATCGCGCTCTCCTATTAATATTATCTCTTACAAAACGATTTAAATTCATTTACTACATCTCGGTACCTACATGTTACTTTTTGATAATCATTTAATATTCGTCACCTGGTGTCTTAGCTACATTACATAGAAGATGACTAGAAAAATAGTACTATCCATAATCCACAGATTATTTCACGTAATAAGAGAAATCAGATAGAAATATCTTACAATTTAAGCAATAGACTGAAGTCAAAAGACATAGAGCAGAGCGAAACCAAAATATGATTTATGAACACACTATGTACTTATATTTGCTGTCAATAAAATTAATAATTTATTTAAAAAAAATAACTCGTAAATAGTTAATTTTATTTTTTCGCCCTAAGACTCGCTCTCAATTTTTATTTTGTTAATCATATTGCTCTATTTTCTGCTAGCCGCTAGATTATAGCTGTGATTATTATAGCCTTCCCAATTTTGTATTACATGTTACTACTACGTCCCATCCTACGAATAAATCTTTATTCATATCGTTACGCCGAAATAAGTATTAAATCGGTTTGGCTAAAGACAAAAGTTAAACAGACAGACAATTTCATAATTATTATATAATGACGATATTAATAAATATACAATCCGACATACGTGATCACATAAAATATTATTTAAATTTTAGCGCACGATCTCGCGGGATATGAAGCGGGAGGATTCAACGACCCTTATGTGCGGGTCAGTTTGCTACCCGAAGTGGACACGCGGGTTCGACAAACACCAGTCCACAGGAACGAGGCAAATCCTTTCTTCGATCAGCATTTTAAATTCCCTGTATCTCATGACGAACTCACCGATAAAACCCTGTTACTACAAGTATTTGATTATGACAGGTGAGACAATATTATCATAACTTAAAAAATAAATCTTAAAATAACACCAGAAAGCCATCCATCCATTGAATTAAATAGCCATATTTGCTAATACGTAATATGTAGGTATTCTTACATTCTGGTATAATTATAATCTGCTTTGATAATTATCATAACGCCGTGTGACATGTTTGATTGACACTGTATACGATATTGGTTATCGTGGGATTAAGATAAAGTATATATAGTCTAGGAAACAACTACTAAGCACATCGTCATAAGTGAAGTTTTTTACATTTTTACCTATTTGATTAGTTTTTGTAATATTCTCTCTCTTCTATACATCTTGTATAAAACAAAGTCGCTCCCGCTATTTGTATGCTTAGATATTTTAAACTACGCAACGGATTTTAATGCAGTTTTCAGCAACAGATAGAGTGATTCCAGGGGAAGGTTTTATGTATAATACATGCATATTATATTCATACTAACCGTTAAAACGTACACAGGGACGAACCCGAGCGAAGGATGCGACAGTCACTAGTTTTAATTAAATAATCGATGTTTTATAAAGAGTAACATAAGTATATATTTTATAGTTTATATATTACCTTTTAGTACATTTACCCAAATAGCCCTTAAAATTTCAAGGTTTTCACGCAACGAAGTGATGGGTTCAGCTAAAGTGCCTCTCTCACGTGTGGAAGTAGCGGGCGGGGCAGAAGTATGGGCAGAGTTATCCCGTGAAAGGAGACCGCCAGAAGAATTGCAAGAACTCTTACTTTCTCTTTCGTTCTTGCCGTCTGCTGAGAGACTAACTGTTGTGGTGTTGAAGGCCAGGAATTTACTGCCGCCTCAAGAAGGAAAAGATGCTTTAGGTATATGAATATAGTTAGCATTTATAGATTTAGGATCAGCTTTGTAGATATACTTAATAGCATTTTGCAATGATATTTGTTTTAAAAATGAACTTAGCAAGATTATAAATGTTGGCTATATACCTACTATAAAACTCATTGTAATAAAGAGTTCATTAATGATGATGACGAATGTATGTACTCCGGTCATGGGTGTTTATATTTATAATATTTATGTATTTAATTTTATATAAGGTTAGTGTATCAACTATCTGGTATCCATAACCTCGGCCTCGCAGCTTACCATGGAACTAGATGGTGCTGTGTGTTAATGTCCCAACATATCAAAAAAAAAATATAACAATATATTTCATTCACAGACGTATATGTAAAAGTGTACCTGCTCGTAAATGGTAAACGAGTCAAGAAGAAGAAAACGAACCGGAAAGAGATCAATAACCCCGTATGGAACGAAGCGCTCTCTTTCAGTCTTCCTTCCGCGAACTTACAGGAAGCTTCTATTGAGGTAAACTAACATTTTAAATAAAACTAGTTTATCAGTTATATTTTGATTTTTGCTCCTGACGACGCACGTTTAGAATTTTTATAACATTTAAGGTTTTTGACGTCTGAAAAGTTAGCGTTGTTATAGACAGTGTGTACTGCTTAGCATATTTTTTTTGTGGTTAAAAACCGTGACCATTTTTGCTGTAAAGCAATTGAAATAGCAGGAACATATAATAAAAAAAAACGCAACAATATCCAAAAAAATATGTTTTTTTTAAATGTCAAATATTCGTGTAAACCTAACAAAGTATTATGAGGTAAAACTTAAGAATACTTCCCTAGTATTATAACTTTCCTGCTTTAAAACGCTGCAAGTGGATAGGCAGTTGATAATTCGAACGACGTATTTACCAACGGATAGAATAATTCGATTCGCTGATGTTTGGTTAGCCTAATTTCAGTTTTGCCACATAGATACATCTTTGTACGGTATGGTTGCGTGTATGTCCGACCATTGACCATTATTTTACATTGCGTAATAGATCGTTGATTCGATTTCCGCTCTGGGTCATTTGCAATGACCATATAATATTAATAATTATTTGTTCCAATATAATGAAAATTAGGATTGATTTAAAAAAATCACTAAATATGCATTACATATACGTCTCAGTAAAGGCAAATAATATTTATATAAGTTACAAATAATTTTACTGGCTTTACTCTAGTCTCTCCATTTGTTTATACAGTATGCTGAAATAATTGAACTATAGGTACGCATTACACTAGGCTAACCCTCGCTTCGTTCTGAATGTTATCAGAGTATACCAGTAAATTATTTTTGTTAATTATTTATAATTTATAAATATTTTACAAAATAGACTGGATAATTGTTATTTGATCTATCTATTGGTGAAAACCTTGTGACGCCCACTTATTGGAGGTGTCGGAAAAATAAGCCGTCTGGGAGCTACAACGCTGCCTAAACCCTTTGAAATATAACAAAATAATGTATGAAGGAATTGTGTAAGTATCTTATATACTCGTAGGTCTACAGAAAAGTCCGCGATGGCATATGTCTATCTCTTAAGGATAACATACTATATCCATGTTCATTTAAAACGTACTTAGGGACGAACCCGAGCGAAGCGAGGGTGAGTCGCTGGTATAACACTAAAATAATCAAAGTATTCTTCTTCTTTTTTTCTTAAAATAATTAAAGTATTTCTATATCTATTAGTATTCTTCTTGTTCTTTTAGGTGTGTGTAGTGGCGGGCGGGGGCAGCGGGCTAGTGGTTGGGTGGTGCTGCGTGGGCGCAGCCGAGCCGGCGGCAGAGGGTCGTCACTGGGCGCAGATGGCGCACGAAACGCGCAAAGCTGTGGCCATGTGGCACACGCTCAGATAAATGTGATCTTCATCTTCCAAATTATATATAATGTAACTAACTAAAACACATGTAATTTAAATTTAATTGTATTTCACACGCACTCACTCACCATGTTTAGTATGTTAGTAACCTTAAGTCTTCCTATGAAAGTCACTTTGGAGTTAAATTTGATTTTCAATGATTAGCCCCGGATAAACGAATTCACAAAGTATGTTTAAAATTAGGTAATATTATAAAATATAATCTGTGTATCTTTACATATTTATCTATGCTATCCAATTTAAGGATGAAAACAGAATTGCGAGGTCGTTTACGTTAAAAATAATTAAAAAGTTAAAATATGATTAAAAAGTTAAACATCGGGCTCTCTTACCACCCGAATATACGCTATTCCTAATAAATTTTCTTCTGAACAAAACTTCAGTGCAGTAAGTATATCCTTATGTGTATACTAATGTATGAACTCTACAACACGTGCCACTTTCAGTTGAGTTTCATGGTAATTGCTCGTAATCATACATACATATTATAAAAAACCTATCTAATATCGTTTAGAGTGTATAATAGAAAGAAAAAATAATGTTTCCTAGAAACTATGTATAAGTATTTTATCTATGTAACTGTATGATTCATTCATAGATTAATTATTAAGAAACATTATGTATTAAAAGAATATTAAATGTTAATCTTTTGACATACAGCACAAATAAATACTAACAACTTTGAAGGGCTAGTCGTAGAGTCATAGAAATATTAAATGTATACATAGAATAGGCAAAAGAAATAAATAAATTTTGAAAAGTGGGCAACCGTAGCTCTGTGGAAACACAACAGAAATGTTTAGATGTTTCAATAATTTAAAAACTTAACATATTAGAATCGATATGGGTATTTTATTTTTTTAATCCCTCAAGGACCGCGAACACGCCGGCGTTACAGTTAACAATAGATTTCTTAGAAATTTAATTAATTTCTTTGAAATGTACCTGGAGGTGTTAAGAAGAATAAAACATAAATATAACATAACACATGGAGGAACTAAAACTAAACAAAACGTACCTATTGTGAGTGGCAGATATCTGCCCATATACTCTCTTTACAAAATCACAACCATTGCTGCGTAAAATAAGGAAAAACTTACAAGCACTCTATCGTATCGTATATGTGTAAGATTTACTCACGTTCAATGAGTCAGGAGAGACAACAACAATAATAGTAATAATGTTAATTGCCTAATCTACATGATACATTTATATTTCTGTACTTATTAGAATGTATTAATTATGGATCCTTCCTAGCCTATTGATTCATCGCATTTAGTTAATAAAACATATATAAAAGTATATTGTGATCTTAAAGTCTATACTATAATCTGCAGATAGATAAATCACTTGTAACGTATTATATAAGATTGTATTTATGTCGTAAATCTATTTTCCTTAAAGGCTCTACCTAATATTGCCTTTTGAAACGTTAAACGTCAAGTTGCTAAGTACTTCGTATTCATATTTAGTCTGTATGTCCTTAACTGTGGGCGCATTTGTACCTACCTACATGACGCTACTATTAAAAAAATTATTATATTATACTATATCAATGTATATTGTGAGGCACTAAAAGTGACCATCTAATGCAGCAGATGATACATGACTGCAAGATTTACCTAAGAGGTAAATGATCACTTAGGTAAGCCGATATAATACCAGTTTGACAGTTTGATTAGTGATGTATTATCAATCTCAAAGATTTTATCGTCTGATGATGATTCTGTATCGAATGTCGTCTGCCGATAGCCATGCCACGTGTCTAATATACATAATTTCTTTTTTTCATAAAGTAAATAATGCCTAGAATCGAAACAATCGAATATACATCGTCCAATTCAAAAAATGAAAAGAGAAGTGTATTTATTTATATGAAGATGTTTATAAGCTCTACCAATACTATAATATAAAAAATTCGTAATATTACTATCACAAAATTATCCCAAACGTTCACGCCTATTTGAAACGTCTACTTTATTGATATATTAAAGTTTACCCTGTTATTCACTTAATTGTACCATAAGTATTGTATGATATTTGAGCTTTGGGAAACACCAAACAAATCTTATGAATTTATACATTTTATATTAAGAGAAATATAATTTTTTAAAACAACATTTTTAGTCTATAGTCCAATAGATAAGTTCTTTTGTCTTTGCCCACAGTTACTCTATGGTGTGTATGGTGTACCTTGTATCTAGTCATTTCATTGTGATTCCTTATTTGAAATAAGATTTGTAATGTCGAATTTGATTCCAAAATATACGTATTTTTGTCTATATAAGTGTATCGGTGTGATAAGTATTTTCATTGATTTATTTTACAATGTCCATTAAATTATCTATTTGTATATGGTGTTTTATTTGGCAAGTCAAAATAAAAGTCGATTGTACAATTAAATATTTTATTATCCTCTTTATTTTACACTATGTACATTGATTAAATAAAGTAAATCTAGAATGAACGTAAAATGTCCAGTGTTTACCATTAAAGCTGGCTCAGTCGTAAAGGGAACACCGGTACTACTATCACTATTAAAGGTTCTAACTTACCACTCCCGCCGCGACGCCCGCACTGTCAACGGCAACTAGAATTGCATACACAAAAATGAAAATCTGGATATAACATATCATTGTTAGTTGTATGTATAAATTGTATACATATATACAAAAATGAATATCTAGCTATAACTTTACATATTATTAATATACACAATTTAGGAACTTATGAATTTTTCGAATTAGAACATATTATAAAAAAAATGTCAGTAATGTAATTAAAATAAATAAATTTAAAATTATAATTGCTATATTTACATATCAAAAAATTCCAATTTTAGTTATAGACATGATATAACATTTTTAATCGATAACAAATCGATATCAAATTAGTTGGTATTTCATTATTATTTTTAAACTAAAAAGCAGATCGATTGCATTTTTTTCAAAGCCACCGTTTAAATTCTACGGTTAGGAGTGGAATATCATGTAGTGAGTGTATAAGAAATAATCATGAAAATCGGTATAGAATTGGCGAAGATAGCGCGTGCTATACATACGAGTACATAAAAGAAACGTACATCCCAATTCTTCTATTTTAAGTAAAAATAAATTATTCATGTACGCCCTTTTACATATTGAAGTGTAATTTTTGAATGTTTAGGAAGAAAAATAAAAAAAACGATAAAAGGATCAAGTCATTTTACCAAATACCTATAATATAATCTGAGATCAAATGATATGAATATACTGGTACAAAAAATATTTTACTTCTAACAATATAATATTACGTGTACCATAATGGGAGTACGGCAGTGTATCACGCCAAGTCAGTGTACTTAATTAAAATAAAAATAAGCATGCAAAAAAATAAAAAAAAACTACATTAATACTTTACACATAAAGTCATCCATAGGCTGTAGATACGGAAAGTAGGAAGAAAATGTATTTATGTATAGTTTACGTATATTTGTATGTAGGGCAGTGTGTATATTTGGTATTGGTGTAGTGTGGGTGTTATGTCATTGTTTTGGGACTTTTGGGTGTATGTATTTGCATTCTGCATCCCTGCAACTGCCGCTGAATTCGAAAGGACATAGAACGCCATTCGGATCCTCTTCCCAGCTGAAAAGCATTTATTTTGGATCTATTACTTTAATGGCTAATGCCCGTGTTTTTGTTGTTTATTTTCTTATCATAGCCATGTTATAATGAAGAAAATCTGTTCAGCCACTTTCGACAAATATCAGACACGGCCAAGTAGAGAATATGTTGTAGATTATGTGAAACATGAGATCACGTGGATATTTAGATGCATACTTACATCGCAATGCAGGACGCGATGTTCGTACGCTTGGCCACATCCCTTAACATTTAATTCATGTAATGATATTCGAGTTTAGAAACTCGTGATTTATTACACCTAATGAAGAATTTAAAATTATCGGTAAGACGATTAAAATACTATGTTAGTTTTAATTTAAAAACCTAATCCTTAATTTGGAAAGATTTCAATATTAGTGCCTAACGCGATGTATCCATCAATATAGTTATAATAAATATAAAAATAATTCAAGATTCTTAACATCTCACGGCTTAGCACTCGGCTCCACACTTGGCGAGTGTGGTGTTTCCACGCCATAAAAATCTCAGAGCTGCGAGATATCTGAAGTTTGCGCTCACAGCCAACTTCACTCTGTTTTTAACCAACTTCATTAGCGAGTGTTTCTAATGAGCTACATTAATGCACAGTGCAATAATCGAGTCACTATAGCCAGAATATACTTTTATTCAAATACTATATACATATATTGACTATTGCGCTACTTCCAAGTGTCACAGCTAAAATACTTTCAACTACTGTTAACAAAAAAAAAATATTTCATCTGACTGACTAATAGGCACTAATTTTGAAAATTTCTAAAATTTATTTTTGTTAAGAATTGGAAATTGAACTCATTACATCTTTATCAAAAGTCCAAACAATTCTTTTATTAAAAAATATTGTTATTGAAATATGTATGTATAGCTAAAACAAATTGTCTTTAATGTCTCAAATGTTAGAGAAATAAATGACAGCTATATTAAATTTAAAATCCTTTACAAAATTAAGTACTACTCACTTTTTACACTGCAACGCATCTAGAGGCGATTTATATTCATTAAAATTGTCTTTAGCCTTATCATTATCAGGTAAGCATTGCAGCCTTTTTGACTCTACTTCATGCATAATTTCAGTTCTTTCATTAATCCACTCATCTTGAGTTTTTTTTTGACTAGGCTTTTTAAAATCAACTATTCTATCTTTAAGAGGACTTTTTGGCAGCTTTACGATTTTTTTATTATTACATACATCTACTTGAACCGATAATTTTGAATTTGGATTTCCTGCTGAGGTCTCCTTAAAATCATTGACGACACATACTTTAACTGCTTTTAAATTATTAGGATTTTTATGTTCTTCTTTTAAAGGATCATTCTCTTTTTGTAATTTATTAGCGGTAACTTTATCTATTGACGGTCTTATATATAAAATTTGGTTGGAATGTTTTATAGGTGAGCTGTAAATATAAAATATACGTTAATTTTAGTTCATGAAATGTGTAATTTTAATATATTGCATAAATATACCTTTTTAAAAGTATTTGGTGTTGATGTCTTATTTTATACAAGCCATTCTGAACTGTTTTCTGCTGTCTTTTGTTCAACGTTATCGCGGTTGTTATATTCCGTAGCTCTGTTGCCACTATTTTGTATCGTTGTGATAATTTTGTCGCTTCTTCTTTCAATTTTAACATTTTTGCAGATTCTTCAGCTATTCTTTTCCTAAAAACAATTGTTGCCAAGTTAAACCGTTTAATTATTACTATCTAATCTACCACTCTTATGACTATTTAAAAAAATCGCTCGAGTTTAATTTATCATTACCTTGACAGTGCAATTTTTTCCTCTAGCTTTTTGGCAGATTCTAACTTATATGACTCTAAAGAAACGTTTCTCGATTTAAGAGTTTCTTTAGTCATATTATTCATAATAAGAATATTTTGTCTAGCCTGTTTTACTTTTTCTAATTCCGCCATTCTTTTTACCAAGTTTTTATATTCTATTTGTTCTGATTTTGGGAGATGATTCATAGCCTAAAAAAAAGCAAATATTAGGCTTATCTATATATGCAGTAAAACAAACGAATTGATTCCAATCTAACCTTTGCAACAAATTTTTCGGGTGGTCTTGGTAGAGGTTCTTGGACAACATCCGGTAAAGTAGTCTTCTCTACTTCCATTCTAGTAGATTTCAAGAAGAGATCCAATTTCTGCTGGAATTCAGCCTGTTTCGATAACTTCATGTGCATTTCTGTCAAATTTTTAGTAGCTTCGTCTTCTCCTTCTGAATCTGATTCACCAAGTTGAATTATGAACTTCTTTTTTTCTATGTTTTTAGGTTGGGTCTTAACCTTGGTATCCTCATTTTTACTCTCTACTTCTTTTAAAGTCTTATCTAAAACATTAAGGTCTACAAGATTTGGCAGATTTTTACTTAAAGAAGTCAATAATTTGGCTCGTAATAAATCTTCATCTTCTTCCAATTCATCATCTTTTGAAACATTTTGGGATCCATCACTTGGTTTTGTATCTGGTTTAGAACATTCAGTTATGTACACTTTCCCTTTATCGTCACCATCTGAACCTATATCCATATCTACAGATTCTATATCTGTATTATTATCTACATTAATATCATCTTGGTTACTTATATCGAATTCGTGCATATTGGAGGACTGAGAAAGTCTTTTTTGTAACTTTTGTTTTTGTTTCATTTCGATAGCTTTCTTCAATAACGCGGACTTAAGACATATCATTCTTAATTCTGCCGTATCACTGTCTTCATCCTCCGAATTTATATCAGCTTTATTTTCAGAATTATTTTTCTCTGACAAGTCATTCTTAGCCTTAGCAGATTTTGTTTTAAGGGCGTGCTGTCGAAGCATTTCTAGATCCTCATCTGAAGTACCGTCACTATCACGAATTTCTTCTTTTTTCTCAATAGAACTGTCTACAACATCTTGTGAAATATCAGTATTTTTAATGGCCTCTATACTTTCATTACAAGTTGGTGTATCTTTTAATTCTACCTGAACTAAGCTTGGCTCTTTATCAGATGATTCTACCTTGTTATTCTTAATTACATTTTGCGTAATTCCTTGATTACTAACTTTATTTGCACTTAACATCTTAGTTAGCCTATCTTTTAATGTTGATGTATCATGTTTTTCTTTATTAAAAGAAACTGCATCAGCCAATTTACGGCGTTTACTAAGATAGTCATCATCTGAATATTGACTACTATCACTATCACTTTTAAGGCCTATTTTTTTCTTACGATGATTTTTTTTCTTATGATCTTTAATCCTTCCTGGGTCCTTATCTATCTGTCTTAATTTTTTTGACTTGTGATGAGGCCGCACGTGTTTTTTATCATTAGAAATCCTCAATGTTAATTTTTTGAAACCACATTCTGGATCTGTACCAGAAATTTCAGAAAGATCACATAATATTTCTCTTCTTGAATATTCTTTACCTAAAATCCGTTTTTTTATTGATGCTTAAACTAAATTATCCACAATGCAGTAATTTTTTTACATGCAAAGTAATTTACCTTCTCAAAGATTAATATTAAAAAATAAGTGTAAAGAAAATTCAGGAAAACTATCAAATATTGGAACAAAATAATTTTTTAATTATTTTAATATGAGTTCAAGATACTTTATGTAGTAAGTATAATTAGTCCATGGGCAGAAGAAGTTGGGTAGAAATCATTTTAAACGTAATAATGATTGACAATCTTCAATTGCAGCCAAAAAAAATGACTTTTACTATTTAGGTCTTAGTAAGATATATAACGTACTAAATTATATTATAAAAATGGTGACATTTTTACGCCTTTCTATCGCACAATATTGTTAGAATTTTGTATAAGAATGTTTTATTCCTCCTTCACAAAAAAGAATAGGTGTACTAATGTAATACCTATATTAAATAATTAAATGCAATAGTAACACCAACTTTGTGCTTTAATAAAATTACTAAACAAGTTTATTGACAAGTACAAAATATCAGGAAAAAATAAATAAGTAGTTTATTTAAAACTTTCAGTAAAATTTATCTGTAAAATAATGTTTGTTTTGTAGTTTTTATAAAAATATAATAGTTTTATAATGATAAATTAAAGAACCCAAAAAAAATGATGACCAGTTTGTACACTTATTGTATACATATACATAGTTTATGAAGGTGACAAAAAAGGTGAAAAAAAACACATTTGGTGCATACTTAAGTAAGAATCA
Organism: Brenthis daphne; assembly: GCA_947093115.1. Taxonomy (NCBI): domain Eukaryota; kingdom Metazoa; phylum Arthropoda; class Insecta; order Lepidoptera; family Nymphalidae; genus Brenthis; species Brenthis daphne. The sequence goes on from OX352481.1 coordinate 22,258,942, forward strand.
CTCAACTTTAAAATAATTAGATATCCAGAAATTATTACAAAAAATATAGTAATTTATGAACTACAAAATAAGAGAATGTAAAATTTATTTATATATTCTACATACCTATTCATCTATTCAAATAAATTAGATTTCCATTAGAATGATGCACCTAAGCAAAGCCTAAGCAATCAAAAGCATGTTTTTATCAAGAGGTAAAATTAAAAAGGTTCTATTAATCCCTCCACGACCACGGACACGCCGGCGTCACAGTTAACAATAAATTTCTCAGAAATTTAATTAATTTCTTAGAAATTTATCTGGAGGTGTTAAATGTATAAATAATATACTTAGCATAATATATTATAAATTAAAGCTTACTTTATGATTGATCAAATATGATTACTAAACAATACGTTATATCAGAAATTAGATAACCATACCTGATCCGATTGATGTTCTTTTGGCTTCTTTACGTTCAAGGACATTGTTATAATTTTCTAAGACCTGTAATCTTTGTCGTAATAAAAACTCTTCCTCTGAAGATATATCAGAAAGAACATCAACTTCATCGACTATTTCTCCCTCTTCCATTTCAGAATCAGCATTTGCTGATGGAACTTCGATGCAAGCCATTTTTTAACTTCAACAAAATATATGATTACTAAACAAATAGAATATAATAATTTAAAGAAATTTATGGTACTTACTTTGAAAAAATCCTTATCTTACAGCAAATTTAACATTACTTAAAAATTTAATATAGATTTACATTCAGAAAAGAAAGGCAAAACACTTGACCCTTCTCCAATCTCCATTACTGTCAAAATCTGAATGTGAATTCTGAAATCTTTCAATAGACAATTTGTAGACGTCAAATTGAAGCAAGCATGGATTGAGATTTACTCTTCCTACCTACTGTCATTTAATAATTCATGGATGATGGAAGAGAAAAACAAGGAAAGTGCTAAGGAGGCGTGGCGCGTGCGTCTTATATACATACATAGCAATGCTTAAGTGATCATAATCACATACTATGGTATATGAGTCTTATTTACAGTGGAAAATATTTTTCTTTAATTATGGATATTGCTACTTTTAAGTAAAATAAAACACCAATATTTCATAAGGCAGTGATAGCTCAGTGGTAATGCGCTATCTTGGGAATCCGAGTGAAGCAGGTTCAAATCCCAGGTCTTGCACCTCTGATACTTTCATGTGCAAGTTACAAGCCTTACTGTGAAGGAAAACATCATGAGGAAACCTGCATATTTGAGAAAACCTAGCAAGTTTTTGATTGACATGTGAAGTCCATCAAGCCATAGTCCACCACGCTGGCCAAGTGCGGGTTGACGCACTTGGCCAGCGTGGTGGACTATGGCTTGATTCCCCTCGTATTGAAGGGAGGTCCGTGCCCGGCTGAAAAAGACAAAGGGCTGAATACATGTCATTGGTTGTTTATTTGTAGTGCAATATATGAATAATAATGTATTTGTGTGAGTTCGGTAACACAGGTTCTGATACAAATGTAGTCACATCGCACTTCCCTTGCTTTTTATCTTCCGTACTTATTATCATAACTTGACCGTAATGTTATCACACATTAGTTTTTATTTATAATTAATTAGCTGTGTAATTATTTATATTGTTTGATATGAAACTTAATAGTGTCATTTAAAAAAAAATCCTTTTGTAATTTGTGTTATCTCGCCCGATATATTCAACGAAATCTCAACGAAAGTGTAGAGCTACCTGAATATTGCAGTTTTGTTGTGGGTGTGTCTCTGGTCGTCGACAATCAAGGATTTTATATATGTTATGGAATATATAAAATCCTTGTCGACAATACTCAGTAGCCGCGCAGCCAATTAGCGGGTAAACTACCGGAAAAGCGGGTAATTTTTGGCGATTTTTGATGGCGGGTAATTTTGTCGAGTATTTGCATTTTGTTTAAGTAGAATTGGGATTAAAGCAGGCATTTAAGTTTAGCTGGTTAATTTGATATATTAATTTTTTTTATGATTGATTTAATAATTTAAAGCTGTTTAATTGAGAACTGATTACACTGATTTCTTTTTTTTTAATTTGAGCTTTCTTTTATTCTATATAAAACAAGGATTAATTACTTAAAAAAAAACTATTTTCGGGTATTCTGCTCATGGTTGGCGCCGGCGAGATAAACCGCGTATTGTGAGGTTTATTAGTCAGGTAAATCAATGACTGTTATCTGGCAGCCCTGCTAAACTCATAAGTCATACATGACTTTGACAGAACAAAAACAAAACAATAGACAACATTGTCAACTTGTCAATATCTTTTTTATATAAATTATAAAAGGTAATTTGGAAAACAACTAAAAAATATTGTTTGTTTTTTTTTTCGGATAAATTCTAAGAGTGATTTAATATAATTAGACTTTATTATACGAGACCGGGTATAGTATACGCCCCCAATCGTCAACAGTTGTCATTGAGAAAAAAAGAAATACAAAAAAAAAAATATCGTTCTAATTTAATATTAAATATTTAAAAATGAGCGAGGAAGAAAATTATAAATTTGCGGCTTGTACCTTCTTTGCGAAAAATCATCCAGGAGAGATGTGCGGAAGTAATGGTCTTCCTTTAACTCCTAGCTCGATTACTATTCTAGGCAGATCCCAACGATTATTGACAATAGAACATCCAAATTTATGTACATATCTCGATATTATACGCGGCAAACATGGTAAGTTTTATATTCATATTTTAAATTAATTAAATTTTATGATTGTCGCTCTAAAGTCTTAAATGAATAAGTTCTTTAAATACTAATAATTTCCGATAACAATTATGTTTTTAGAAAGAATAATAGTTGTAGCTGAAGTCATTGGCAAATCACTCGCTGAGTATACAAATAAGTTTAATATGGAGGAAATCATAAATATTGGTCTCCAAGTATCAAATGCAATGATGTATTTACACGAACAAGATATAACTCATAGGACACTAACTGATGACAATATATTGCTTGATAGTTATGGAAGAGTAAAACTGTTTAATTATGGGTTGTATTATATGACTGATGAAGGAAATGAGGTTCCATTTCCACTTGGGTTAGTTTTTGTAACATTAACATTATGATATGTGTTATCAAATGTATATAAATAATGAAACATAATAATTATAATAATATATAATTAATTACTTATACATGTGATATACACTATAAAAAATTAGTTAATTTTGTTTTGAGAAAAATATAAACTTTTCAGTTTACCTCGATATTTAAGTCCTGAAACAATACTCAATGGTGGTGGTCCATCAGCCGATGTGTGGACATTTGGCATTATCCTTTTAGAACTCTGTATTGGAAAACTTTGGAATAATTTAAAACCTGGGCCAACTTTACGGAGGATATTAACATTAGTTCATGCTAATAACCCCGCTGAAAGGATAGCTAGAGAACATGATTGTATGGAAGCATATAAGGTAATTAAATTTAATCTATTTTAATATATAAATCTGAAGAATTATGATAAAGATGTTAGTCTCTGGAAGCACTTTTAATTAAATAATTTTAAATTATTTATATATACATTTATATAAACACGTAATGTTATGTATTAATTTCCAATAGTTTCCAATGGTTTTGCAATAGTTAAACCTAAATAAATATGAAATATTCATATTACAATTTTTTTTATTTCAGAATGTACCAGGAGAAGTCAAAGACATAATAGAGAAATGCCTGAAAATTTATCCTAGTGAGAGAAGTACATTTGTGGAACTTCACAATGATCTAAAAAAAATTAATAGTCAAATATTAGAAGATATTAAGAAACCTCGAGGACTAATGGCATGTAAACTACAGTATCTTTATCATTGGTGGCAGTTGGCTGGAGGTGACATACAGGCTGAATTAAAAAAGAATGGACTTATTAAAAGTAGTCCACCTATATTGTCTATGCCACTGTTAGTTTTAAATTTATATATAATTTTTTTTTTTAATTTAAACATCACATAATATTCACTTAAATGGTAACTTCATAGTAACATAAGACTACTCCTTATATGGACATGAAAATACAGGGTTAAAAAGAGATCTCAATAAGTGCTAAACATTTATTCCACGAACCATAATATATTAGGACTAATAATTTTGAATATCTTTCATTTATTTTAAATTTTAATACAAAATTAGTTAAATTTTAAAGCATTTTGCGATTTGCCTTGAACCTTTTACAAGCAGCAAGCGATTAGTAAAATGTCTATTTAAGTTATATTTTTCATGATATCCAGGAGGATCTTAATATCACCTCGTGGTTATCTTGGGAAGTTTAAAAAAGCCCTTTAGCCGTACAGAGTGTTTTTACACTTCTCCCTCCTATTAGATGGACGGGCCTATCAATATATATCTCATACAGATATACCCAAAACTATAAAATATAAACAGATGTACCCAAAACATATGTTGTAATTAAGAATTTTCCATTTTCATCACACTGTTAATTAATAAGAAAACTGGTTTCAGTGCAATTCTTTTAGATGGAGGTACAATAGGCGGCAAAAGTGGAGCTCTTTTTGATCGTCGAATTGCAAAATACAGTTTAGATCTATTAAAGAATCGCCTAAGTCACATTCCACCACAAGATTTCTACCCACTAATGCATGAGAGAAGGAAAGACTATGATGCTGTGGCATTACCGAAGACCATCAGGGAACGAGATACAGAGTACCAGTTTTATAGATTACTATGGTTTCAAAGGCTTTTGCATGTAAGTTGGTTTTAAAGGTATTATCCTTAATTATTATAATTGAATTGTTATTAGTTTTGTTTATAACAACTTTTTACATATTTATTCTTGATGCTTCTAAATAAGCGTGAGAGAATTTGAGAGGATCATATGCATTTTAAAATTAGATACTTAAATACTTTATTCAGAAAACACAGGCAAAGAACCAGTGCCGGCCCTAGCCCTTCATCAGAGTAGAGCGAGATTGTCTTTCTGCGTCCATTGGTCGACCCTTTCACATCACATAAATGTATTTTAGTTTATAATAAATAAATAATAATAACAACTTTTTTCAAAAATCAACTTTTATTGCAAAAAATATTATTTAAATTGAATTAAATAGCTCTAGTGACATCAACAGAAGGCATCAAAATTTTTAGTTCAATTCAATTCTCTTGTTAATGTTTTCAAAACGTGCCAGTGTAGTGCATCAAAATGTTATTTCTCACTCCAAATTGAGTTTCGCATTTGCCATTATGGTGCCCTTTGCCACCTGTCTCCTAGAGCGACTGCTTCTCTCGCTCTACCTCAAGGCTGGCTCTGCAAAGGACATGCATACATGACTGACTAACTGTAAATAATGTTTTCATTTATTGTACAATCAAATGTCTACAATATTATTTATTGTAAAATCAAGATGGCGCCTGAAGCTCCACCGGAAATTGTCAGCATTTTGTGATATTATACTCAATAAGTGATCCTAAACCTTATAAAAACAAAAAATTGGATCGGAAATTTAGTGCAAAGTTTACCAAAAAAAAAACATCTATTTTTACATGTCTAATTGTTCTAGGGGTATCCATATACATCGCAATATATAAAAGCTGAAGCTGAAGTAGACATACCGCCGCTAGTACGCGGTGACGTGTGGGCCGCCTTGCTCGGGGTGGTGGGGGATATAGAGGAACAGTATGAACAGATTGACAAAGAAACACCCACGCCTACTGATAGACAGGTGTGCATATTAGATACTTTTTTAGAGTTATGCGAATATTTGACATTTCGAATAAAACTGTCAATAACAACGTTAAATTGACCTTTGAGATGTCTAAAACCTTAGTCTCTCCCGTGACCATGATTGGTGTGGTAGAGAGAGAAGGCTATATAATGTCTTGTTGCTCGGTTTTTCTTTTATGGAAACTGCATGCTATGTGTATTGTTCAATGTTGTAATTTATTTTTCATTAAGTTCAGTGAAAAGAATCCAAACAATATAGAGTTTGTGTTTGAGAATTTATTTCATATTTGTTTCATTTTTTACTTTAAATTCGATGAATGAAGATACAGACTATCACTTTATACTATAAAAATAATTTATCAATTCTATCATTGAAGCACAATTCTGCCGTCTGTGGTGGGGACTGTGGTGGGTGGACTAATTTAATTAACTAGAATTAAACTGTCATTTTGTCTTTAAAAATCGTTACTGATTCTGGTTAATGATCTCAGTGTTACTAGGCCAACCTTTTATATAGGCTTCACTAAAATAATAAATAAATCAATAAGTAGAGACGAACTCGAGCGGAGCGAGGATGAGCCGCTAGTATACAATAATAATAATTCAAAATATGTGTAGATCGACGTAGACATCCCCCGCTGCCACCAGTACTGCTGGCTGCTGTGCGGCGCGGCCGGGCACAGGACGCTGAAGCGCTTGCTCAAAGCCTGGCTGCTGACGAACCCCCAGTACGTGTACTGGCAAGGACTGGACTCGTTGACTGCACCATTCCTATATTTGAATTTTTGTAATGAAGGTAAGAATTTATTTTCTTTTTATGTATGTATTAGACAGGAGATGATTTTTTGCGTTTTTTTTAATAACAAGGCCAGTTCATATTTCTTGCAATTTGCGCAGATTTGTTTGATTTGAGTGACAGAAATGAAATTGAGTTATGTTGTACATTTGAAATCGGTCAAGCTGATCCCACGGGATGCCCCATTGTATATGTAGATAGATATAAAAAATCTATAAATAGTAAAGAGAATAGTGTACTTCTTTACGAATACACCTGTCTACTAGCGATATAAATCGCTTACGTCATTAGTTACATGTAAATGGGGCAGTGGTGCCCCAGTGGTAACGCGCTCGCTTGGGAAACCGAGTAAAGCGGGTTCGAATTCCGGGTCTCGCACCTCTGATATTTTCATGTGCGGGTAATTTCCAACATGATTACCACTTGTCTTACAATAAAGGATAACATTTTGAGGAGGTTTGCATTTCTGAGAGTACCTTGCAAGGTTTGAATCAGCCAGATCAGCCAGCTTGGTGGTCTACGGCCTGATCCCCCTCGTATTGAAGGGAGGCCCGTGCCCAGTAGTGGGACGTTAAAAAGGGCTAAATACAATGAGGCTAGCCGCCGGTACCGAAATCGGTCAGTAGGACATTATTATTATTGTCTTTAAGATTAAAGTTACTCAAAATTCTTAGGATTTTAGTATTTAAGGAAGTCCGCGGGCTTGAGCTAAGAGTACTTCATTGGACTTGTTAGGCTGTTATATTAACAGCTCTTAAAGAAATTTTCTTACTATATATACGGCATGTATTATTTAAGTGAAACTTCTTTAGAATATATAGGATTAAATACACATAAATATATAGATACACATAAATATATAGGATTAAGCCGGCGAGAGAATGAGAGAGAATATATTGCCATGTTGCCATGGTAACCGTTGTTATTGTCTGACAAATATATAATATTATATTCTTTCCGTATATGATATTCTATAAATATATAATTGTAATATGCCTTATTTAATTAGTGATTTGATTTAATTTAATTGAGATATTTGCCAAAAAAGTTCTTTTTAATTATTTGAGATAGAATACATTACACAGGAAGTGAAAAATAATAAAATTAATTACTGAATTATATGTAATGAATATTTATGTCAAATAAAATGTAAAATAACTTTTAAACTTGGTAAAAATATTATAAAAACATAAACCTTATAATATTATCCTACTCCTGATACTCTATATTCATCTCATTCTCTCGTGACTTACTTTTCTGGAGTTTCAAAATCTACCGTGTGTGAATTGCACACACGCACTTTTTTTTATTATTAACTAGTGACTTAAGCTCGCTTCGCCTAAGTATGTACATATAGCATTGCCACAATTTAATAGATGATATTATGAGGAATAATTCCGTAATACATTGTTTTCATATAACTTTATTGGTTCACGCGGCGCACGCCAATAAAGCTCCCAGTCGGCATGATTTTTTCCGACATCTTAAATAATATTCATCATATTTCAGCTAATTTACACAAAACCTTAATGAGCTATATACCTAAATCTTCCTCACGAATCACTCCATTTATTGGTGAAAACCGTATGAAAATCTGTTCGGTAGTTTTTGAGTTTATCACGTTTAAATAGACAGACAGACTCGGTCAGGGGACTTTATTTTATAATATGTATTGATAGTACCTTTTGTTCTCAGCTCGAGCGTTCGCCTGTCTATCAGCATTCGTGCCACGATTCTTACACAAGTTCTTCTTGAAAGACAACAGTGCGGTTATAAAGGAGTATTTGGCAAAGTTTTGGCAAATGGCGGCCTTTCACGAACCAGAGTTGGCAACACATTTGCACGATATCAACTTTGTGCCAGAATTGTTTGCTATACCATGGTTTTTGACTATGTTTTCTCGTAAGTTTAAAGTTTTATTATTATTTATTGGGTATAAATTATTGTTACATCTCGTCCCAAAAGGAAGGAAGTATTAGGAAATGAATGTAAGCATTGGTCGGAAATCGAGAATTTCTTTTAAGTAGAGTTTAATAAAACAATAAGTTAAACAAACTCATTGGAGTCTGTATATAATATGCTTATTGATCTCTAAAGACATACATGTTTGCTAACATATATCTCTTCAAAAAATGGCGTCGACGTATGACTTTTAGTCAAGCCAAAGAATAAAATTCCAAAATCGAAAGTTTTAATTCTCTGAACACAAAATTCGAATCTACGCACACCGCATAAAGTACTTTCTTAAACGAAATAACGTGCCTTTTAATTCTGTCATTCGAAAAGCAATGAACAACAGAGATTTGAACAAAGCGCAATTCAATTTCTAACTGTGCACTTCTTTCTGAGGTGACTTTTGAGATGCTAATTGTGTATATTGAGTTTTTGTATATCAATGTAATTATTAAGATAATTTTAAGTCTTTACAAAACCGCCGACTTTTTATTATTAAATATTTTGAATTTTAAAATATTTTTTTATATATCTAGCATTGCCCACGGCTCCGCCCGCGTTCAGATGACCAAAAACCAAATTCTTAGGTTTTACATATAAGTATACTCTTACAATGCAGTTTTTGTATTTTTTCTCAGAAATGAGATATTTTTCACCAAAATCCCGCCAGTGGTTTTTCTGTGATGCGGTAACAGACATTAGTACAATTTTATTATATGTACAGATTACGTTATATTGTCAATTATTATAAAAAACAATAGCTAAACCATAATAGTTTCGAGAAGGAACCCTCTCTAGGCTAATTTGTGTAAAAACCATAAAGTACCTACTGGCTAAGCAACTTGGTCGTGGAAACGTAAAACGCGTTTTCACGATAATCCTTTTCTCATGAGAAAATCGTCATACTGACGTATTTAGATTCGTTATTTAACGATCTGTGGTCGTGTGAATATGCTGATAGAAATTTATGATCAAAACGTTTATATATTATTTTATGAATAAAATAAAACGATTATTATTAATCTTAAATAACAACTTTTACCCGTGACTCCAATCGTTTATACCCATAGCCATTTTGGGTTTGCACGCACGATTTCGCAATAGATATTATTTTAACTCGCTTCTTGTACCTATCTCGTATCTCGGTAAAAAACACTAAAAAATCACTTAAAAATATTATTAAGCTCATATGTTAGTAAAGTGAATAATTATAAATATATTTTCCATTTTACTGTACTGTAGGATAAATAACATTCATTTTATCCGACTATAATCGGAATGAACCCAAAATGGTCTATCTCACTCTCACCTGAATTCTCTAACAACCAGTCCCATTAAATTTGGTTACGCTATTATTCTGTTCTCAATTCCACTTTTAATTTCTCGTTAAAATGTATTGTGAATGACCTGAATCATGTTTTTATTTATTTATTTAAGCCTTCGTACGGTACTAAATAATCATATAAGTACAAATTATTAGGAGTAGTTATTTTGAATTCGTAGACATATTCCTGAATTTTATTTATTTATTTAGTACATATATCTTTAGTATATATCAGAAGGTTGCGTGTTCATATCACGTCGGGGTCACAGCTTTGGATTATGTAAGAAGATAAAACTAACTCTAATAAAATATTATTTGCACCAGTTTAATAACGTGTAAACCTAGTAATATTACATGACATAATATGTACCTATCAATCAACTTAAAAAAACTCTCTAGGTACGATTTTTATTTGTAAAATTGATCTTTTTCAGAAAGGACACCTATATACATAGATAAAGTTAAAAAGCAAAACCTTATCTAAACACAAAATTTGATCTAAATCGTTCGAGCCACGAGATACGCGAAATAAAATGTGTATACAAGAATTACTCATTTAATATTATAAAATATATGTATGTATGTACATAATATGTTCATATGCATCTACATATATGATGATGATGTTCTCCTAGCCGATTTCGGCTACGGCGGCCAATCTCATTGAGATTAGCCAACTGCGCAGGAGATATTATAGTGCTCAAGTGTACGCGCAGACACAACGTGCACTCTCTACTCCTGTCACTCTCATACTCCGGTGGGACGACGCGAGACACTCGCGGTGAGTGTCGGCGCAGGACCGACGGCTTTACGTGGTCTCCGAGGCACGGGGGTGATACACCGCCTACTTCCCAACTCCAGGCTGTTACTGAGACTTACTATACAGAAAGACTCAATAACTAAACTTGGCCCGACCCGGGACTCGAACCCAGGACCTCCGGGTGTGCAGCCGTACATGCTAGCCACTACACCACCGAGGCAGTTAACATATATAAAGGTATTATGATATAACAAAGTTTTATGTTACATGTTCATTTTAGACGTATTCCCTCTCCACAAGATCGTCCACCTGTGGGACGCGCTGCTCGTGGAAGGGCCGTCGCTGCCGTTGTTCATGGGCGTGGGGATTCTCAGGCAGTTGAGAGACACTTTGCTAGACTCCGGCTTCAATGAGTGCATCCTGCTTTTCTCTGATCTACCTGAAATTGATATTGGGGAGTGTGTTAAGGTATATTTTTGTTATTTTTGAGTGTTGTTTTTATATATTGTTTTAATTTTTTCGCATTCATTATGGTGTCTCTTAGAATTCATTAGTATAATATTAAATGAAAATATTATGTTTCAATGAAATATGAATGCAGAGTTTGTTATTCTAATGAAGTATTTGATATTTTATATAATTGTAGAGCAGAAACATAGTAATATTAAAAGTTTAATTACATATATCGAAAAGTAATATCAAAAAATTTAATAAAACAATCATAGACAAAGTCGTGGGAAACTTCCAATATATCAAATATATATTATGCTATAACAAATGTAAATAGAATAGCAAGAAATCCGCCATATTGAAAGGTCAATGTTCCATATGACGGGTATTTTGCTACTCCACTATTCCTCGGCACGTCTCGTAAAATCCTCTTAAGCATTGCTATATCCTATATCTGTGTAAGTCAACCTTCGTAATTACGAAGAACCTCGTGATTAGTATCCATAAAGCGAACAAAACACGTAATTAAACCACTCGGAATGAATACGCTATTGATATTTAAAGAACAGCAAACCTTATGTCGAAAATAATAAGAGTCTTAAGTGTATAGTTTTATTGAGAGTCCGTTTAAGAAAACTTTTTATAGTTTTCCCATAATTTAGTTTACTATTAAACGTCTAGTTAAATGATTGTTTGTAGGTCGACGTGCTTTGCGCCATCTTTAATATTCATTTTAACTATTACTTTAAATGTTTCTCGTTAGTGGTCTCGTATTCTATTATGTGTGATATAGGTAGTTAGATGTCGATTTTCAAATTTTTGTTTTGTAAATAATTGACATGATTCTTACAACGAAATGAGTACACTTTCTGTATTTATTTTGATTAACTTAACGTTTTTCAAGTGGTTTTGTTCTATTCCATTTTAACAGTTCAAAGGTTATTTTATTACCTCTTGGTCGGAATAGTTTCATACATATTGGTAACTCCATTACTAAATGATATTTTTTTTTAATTATTAGATATAATTAAGCACGTAATGTTATAACTGTGTAATCAAACTTTTTTAAATATTACAAAAAAAATAACAATGCAACCTCATTTTTTAACTTATTTATCGTATTATTCTTTGATAGGAATCAATAGAGATGTTCCGCAGCTCGCCACGGAGCATCAGTTACCGCAGATTCACTAATGAACCGGAAATGAAGGATCCTATGGTAGGTTTTTTTATATATCTATCTCCAGTTTCTGTCTGTTTTGCAGTGAAATATTTACAAAACACATCTCCGTTTGAAAGTTATACTTACTTTACACAAGCTAAAGCCAATATAATTCAGACACTTGTAGGAAATATATTTTTATAATACTTTCTTAGATTTACGAGAATATTTGACGTTTTAAATAGAACTCTGATCGAAAATGTTTTTGGATAATTTTGCGGATTTATTTTTATTTTTGGTTCCCGACGTTTCGAATGCTTTACAGCAAAATAAAGGCAGTGGTAGCCCAGTGGTAACGCGCTCGCTTGGGAAACCGAGTGAAGCGAGTTCAAATCCCGGGTCTCGCACCTCTGATATTTTCATGTGCGAATCATTTCTAACATGATTACCACTTGTCTTAACGGTGAAGAAAAACATCGTGAGGAAACCTGCATGTCTTAGAGAGCTTAGCAAGTTTTCAAAAGACATGTGAAGTCCGCCAACTTGCACTTGGCCAGCGTGGTGGACTATGGCCTGATCCCCCTCGTATGAAGGGAGGCCCGTGCCCAGCAGTGGGACGTTAAAAAGGGCTGAATACACAGCAATCATGGTCACGGGAGAGGCTTTGAGACGTTTAAAACCGTAGTTTATACATGAATGCATTTCCCAACGTTAAAAAATTAGTTGGCTATCGCGGACTGTACACATTTTTTAAAAACTTTAAACATTTTTTTTAAACATTTTTTTTTTAAGTTAAAAAATATTGTAATGTAATTGGTGCAATTTTCATTTTGTTAATTGTGGGTAGGCTGCCTGTAACAACTATACCTCCAAGACATGTAACACCTCAGTATCTCCCGTGACCATGGATGCTGTAAAGCATTCGAAACGTCGGGAAACAAAAATGCAAATAAATCCGCGACAAAATCCGAAAAGATAGTTTTATTTAAAATGTCAAATATTCGCGTAAATCTAAGAAAGTATTTTGTTTTTTTTTTCATTGTGTTCTGCTTCTTACTTTTGTATTTTTAATATAACCTGATTGATTTATGTGTTATCCTATTATTATTTATGTAATAGTGTACTGTTTGTTTCCCTAAAATAAATAAATAGCTATTAATTATTCAGTTATAGTCATAGAACCTAAGTTTGATGTTTATACATAAATGCAAGTGAGCATGTGATTGGACTAAGTATATACTTTAGTCTTCTTAGTGGACACGTGACATCTTGTGACCTACATAGCTTCTTATATACAATGCGATATGTAACTGATTTGCTTTTTTATTATTACTTTATTCTTAAATTTCACTGTATATATTAGTAGCTTGCTTCCCAATACAAACTTTCAACCCCATTTTCACCCTCTTTAGGGATGATTTCCGGGATAAAAAGATCCTATGTCCTTCCCAGGGTTTCAAACTATTTTTTTTACCAAATTTCATCTAAATCGGTTCAGTAGATCCAGAGATTACCAATTTCAATTATACAATCTCACAAACTTTTTACCTCTTTATAATATTGGTATAGATAAAGCTGATATTAACTTTATTTGATGTTTTGTTTGTTTATCCGCATTGAAACGATGAATACGATTGGAAAAATATTTTTGCATATTTTAGCGTATTTATTGAGGGAGGTTATTATTTATTTACAGGTCTATAGGCAATAAACCTTAGGAGCGGAGGAAATTATACATAATTAAATTACGCGATCGTAGGCGCAAAAGCTAATCATTCTACAAATATAATTATTATAAATTGAATCGTAAGATAGATCATAGATATTTAATTCTCTCATTTTCTCTTAACTCATTTTAAACGTATAATAACTTAAAAGGTAGTATGAAAAATTAAATAACAATAATATTAATATTCCAATGAATTTTTATTATACGATTTCATTATATTTTTTATGCTTACCGTCTCATAGCTTTGATGCTTCTCTAGGTAGTATTGATGTACAAACATATAGGTAAAGAAGAATTCTTTATTGAAACGGAAACTCAACAACTCACCAAATTGTAATCATAATGGGATGCGTAGTTTAGGAACTCATAGAGAGAGTACAAACATACAAAGAATCATTCGTTTTCATATATATAGATGAGTAATATATATACTGCATATTTGATATTACCATTTCTTGTACGTATCTAATAAAATCGAACGTGCTATTTCCTTAAGACTGTTATCTCTATACATCTTATCCAGCACGGATTGCTGTTCTCGGAATCGTTCACATAACAAAGTAATTACAAATTATTATGCCCATTGTTATCTGTTGAAGTTATGATACTTCGCTGCTTAGGTTATTTTAATGTTCATTGGATAATCGATACTTATTAATTATCTATACATTTTTATGGTTATTTGATTGCACTATTGACTAAAAGTTGTATAGAAGTGAGTACTTGAGGTACCTTCTAATATAATTTTGCAGTTTGATTTATTCAATAACAATCATTGGATATTTGTATATGGAACTACTACGTCAATAATAATACAATGTATGTATGTCCAAAATTCAGGTAAACCGTATGTATTTTTAATTATTATCTCTCAACCTAGCAATATCATTTTAATGTATTTACATAAATACTAATAGCAAAGCTTATTGATTAACAGTACTTACTTGTTAAGTGATAACATACCTTTTTAATTTTGAATTATACACAATTTTTCAAAAATAATATATTTATACAAAATATTTTAGTTGGTCTTAACATCGCTCAAATGTCACATATTGAGTAGCTACAGTCAGTTAATATGTGTAAAATTCTAGATCTTCTATTAAACTAAATACAATTTAATGTGATATTATAAAAATACCTACGCACGATCCATAGAATAAATATTCAATAATAATAATATGTCCGAACATTAACACACAGCACCATCTAGTTCCATGGTAAGCTACGACGCTTGTGTTACGGATACCAGATAGTTGATACATTACACATATATAACTTTAAATACATTCATATTATAAATATAAACACCCATGACTGAAGTACAAACATTCGAGCTCATCACACAAATGAATCCAGCGGTACTCGAACCCGCGACTGGCACGGCAATTAGGGTCGCTACAAACTGAGCCAAACTTTTCGTCCAAATATTAAAAATCCTATTGAAAGCATACCTATTTATACTGTAAAAGTAGTTAATGCTATAGGTACATTTGAATAAAATAATGTTAATTTTTGGCACGAAATCTCTGTACATATAAAAAAGCTAGTTCTGCGAATTATAAATATCGATTATTAAAGCAAATCTCATTATCGTATTCGAAAGTTCCAACAGTGGTTTCATTTATAAATACGAACGCAAATTTCGACTTTTAATTTGCTAATCACTTTTCATTACAATTAATAATGTAATTAGCTACATCAATTACCATTACGTGTAACTTGTTATAATCTGATTCTTTGTGTTCTGATACGGTTAATCTTACCTTACTCGAATAGATGGCATTATAGAATTGTTATAGTTATAGAAATTAGTTAAGTACCTGGGTGAACGAGCTTCGCTCGGCGTTTTTTCGAAATTATATAAAACTTGCGGTTTTTTTTCAGAAATGATACCTATATAGATAAAAGCAAAAACTTGTCGAAGTAGATACAAAATTTGATCCAAATCGTTAGAGCCGTTTCCGAGATACACAAAATAAATTTATACAGTAGGTACATAAATTGCTCATTTGATGTAAGATTATAGATTATAATTGACATTTTAGTAGTATTAAAACATTCAAAATTGACATATAATTTTGTGAGATATAATCATGAGAGACATATGTGTCTCCCGTGACCATGATTGCTGTAAAGCATTCGAAACGTCGGGAACCAAAAATCTAAATAAATTCGCGAAAAAATCCGAAAAGATAATTTTATTTAAAATGTCAAGTATTCGCGTAAATCTAAGAAAGTATTATTTGACATATAATGTTTGTTGGACTTCTTATCTTGAAGGATTTTTTGACTTTTTCAAAATAAATCAATATATTATCTAGTTTTTGGTCTCAAAATTTATAATTTGATACTTAACTATTTTCGTTTTAACTACCATAGTCCATAAGTAATATGTGACTGAAACTGTCTACTGAGCAGCTTCAAATCCTGGAACGTTGGTAATGATTGACCACCTTAAAACCCTTATATTAGTAAAACAAATGGCAGAGTTAGAAACGTCCAATAGAATTATTTAGACATGTCCTGACATATTTATTATTATTATTAAATAATTTGTAGTAACATTGTCTCTTAAACTTTTGAACTTGATTTTTATAAAAACTCTAGTATAAGACTAAGGTAAAAACACTTTATTGATCATTGAACCAAATTCTATTAGCAAAAGATAACGACTCTCCATTCACTTACATATATAAAGATGAAAGGCTAAACACGCTAGCCGCGAGGTACTTTATCCGACTGCGCCGAAGCCGAAAAAGGGGATGTATATTGCATGTATACATTACATGCATTGATACTATGTTTCAGTCGACATCGCGGAAACTAACTCGCGAACTGTTTTCATTCATCAGATTATATTTTTTTTTATAAGACAAAACACAACGTAAACTAAAATTGTATTGTCTATATAAAGACGGAGAGTGTTTGTTTGTTTGTTTGTTTGTTTGTTTGTTTGAACACAATTATATTGGAAAGTACTAGGGTGATTTGAAAATATTTTAAATAATTTTATATGTTACTGAACATTATGCTAACACTCTTAGTAACAATTATACTGAAACAAAATTAACCAGCGTAGCCGCGGTTGAAAGCTGTATTATAACTTTTATCTGATGATAGAAATATAAGTCTTTAGAGCTTACGCATACGACGACTTTTTAATGAGCATCTTAAAAATATATTTAAAACGTGATTTGCTTAGGCCCTTAATGATTTGGGAGGTATTTTCTTATCATTTAATTAATTTTATTAAATTATATGGTTAGTTAAATCTAACCCACTATTATTATTTTATTTAGATTACTTATTTTTTCAGGACGTAGTTGAAGTTCCTATGGAAATGCTGCTGTCAGAGATATCTCCCCGGCTTAGTTTGTCAGACTTCTTTTCGTTAACATGTCAAGAGAAGTCCTGTGTTGTTGACATAAGGTCTAATTTACTGTAAGTACTAAATATTTTTCGTTTACTTATACTTTATAAAAATATATAGTAAAGGGAAAAAAGGAAAATGTGGATCACAGGTTACTTCACCAATAAAATAAAACGTATTATTAAAGATATGTACATAATATATGACCAGCGTGGTGGACTATGGCCTGATCCCCCTCGTGTTAAAGGGAGGCCCGTGCCCAGGCGTGTTCCTAGTTATAGCTAATGTAAGATTTATATACAATACTAAATTAGCGGATCCTTTTGAAATAAAAGCCATTTGGAAGATATGAAATCGTGTTTTTAATAATATTCAAATTATTATTTGTTTCATGTGCGATCTTAAAATTATAACATCTTATAATGTGGTATTTAAAGATAGTGTATATCATGTGGCTCATCAAATATTAATCAGTCATCATATTATTGACGATCGCTCAACACGCAAGTGCTATTGTTATGTAAACTTTAGAAAATAACTTTCTTAATATTTAATCGTATCAATTTTATCGTGACATATCGTTAAAATCGTACCTTTCATCTATTTTTGAGTGATACATATTTAAAAATGTAAACCTTTAGTTATACAACTTTTGCCACAAAATGGCCGAATCTTCTATTATATCTATATACAAAAATAGGTAAAGACAAAACAGTACAGTTTCGAATTTTTCAACAAAAAATTATGAAACAGTTGATTTATTAATATTATAAAGAGGAAAGATTTATTTTTTTGTTTCTTTGTACCGAATAGGCTTCGAAACTACTGAACCGATTTAGATGAAATTTGATAAAAAGATAGTTTGAGGTCCTGCGAAGGGCATATAATAATAATATATAAGGACATATAATATTTTTTATTCCGGAAATCATCTCTTAAGGGAGAGAAAATGGGGATGAAAGCTTGTATGGCAGGTTTTTATATAAATACGTAAATTCTTTTTATATATTATGCTCTCCTCAAATTTTCAATAATGATTATGTTCTAATTTCGATCACTGAGCGAACATTAGTTAAATTAAATATATTGTGTCTATTTATTTTGCCATTTTCAACATGGTTTTACTAGCTTCATTTAACTAATAAATCTTGGATGTCCATTTTAACCTACTCGTTATCTATTGTCTTATCAATTTAAACTTCATAAGTATGTGAAGTCTCTATTACAAAACATTAAATTGATACCATATAATTGATGTAATGATAGCCGGTAGAACTCTTCAAAGGCTACTACTAAAAGCTACAACCTAAGATTTTGAACTCATTTCATTTGTTTTGATGAGTTCTATACAGTTCTATACAAAGTAAGCCTTATAGGATCACTTCGTTGTCCGTATGTCTGTCTGTATTTTTTTTTATTGTGTAGTAAATATTTGCGATTATAAACTTATTTTAGTGTTTTTTTGCCACGGAACCGTCGGTGTGAAAGTCAGACTCGCACTTGTCTTATTCTTTTTTAATTTGCAAACGTTAAACTTGTTCTAGATATGAAAAGAGTTGTATAGATGGCAGTATAAACGTGCCATACAGTGGTGTGCATCTCGGACAGCACGATCTCAAATTGTTGGGCTCGCATCCATACAAAGCACTGAGCGAGGCGATTAAATTGAAGAAAACTATAGTAGTAGCGTCCGCTGAAGACGAAACTGCACAGTTGGTGAGATACTTTAGTTACATTGCAATTTTTTAAATTTTAAAGGTTTTTTTTTTCTTAGTTCGTCTTAATTTGTATGTTCAGGTATATATATTTTTATTTTTATTTCAAATATTAGTTATCAGGATAACTGACAGAGTGACAGTTAATATACTCGTAATATAGTTCTATATTTTGCTTATTAATCTCTTAACTTTCACGAGTCTACCGTAATTACGTTAGGAAATACTTCTAATAAATAATAAATAAATAATAAAAAAATGCCATATATTAAAACCAGCGATTTACGTCCCTAAGTACGTTTTTTTTGCGAAGGACCCTAATTCTTTTTCTAAAATAAAAGTAGACAAAGTTACTTCTTATAACATCAGCTATTTACCAGTGAAAGTCCCGTCAAAATCGGTCCAGTCGTTTTAATAATTAGCCGGTACAAACAGACACAAAAATTTTAGAAATTGTGTTTTTCTTATAAATACCGTATATATTTTGCCATATGCATTACAAACAGATACTTCAATTTTAATTTTTTTGTATAGATAAAAGTCCCCCGCCGCGGTGAGTTTGTGTTTGTTCGAACTAATTTCTAAAACTACTCTACGGATTTTCATGTAGTTTTCACTAATTGATAGTGAGTTTATCTAGGAAAATTGTAAGTTATAATTTATGAAGATATTACAAAAATAAGCTTACGTGAATTAAGTCGGTAAAAATCGTCCCTTCTGAGAACTTCCGCATCATTATAAATGCGAAGGGCATCTAGGGACGCCAGTAACATTATTCATATTAAGACATGTTAATACAATAACGTCATTAGGCAATATTTTCCCACAGTTTACCGATTATCTCGTCAAGTGCGGGGTGCCGCGCGTGTGCACCCTGCACGGCGGCGTGTCGGCGCTGCACGCGCACGTGCCCTCGCTCTTCACGCTGCCCAGGAGGAACGGGCATAAGTAACATCACTGTTGGGTAGTACATATACGATACTAGTGATTGCCCGCTGCTTCGTTTGCCTGTTATGTATGTATGTACATATGTTGATATAAATTAGGTACAATATTGCAAAGAATTGAAAGAATTTTATTAGCTGCCCTATTTCAATTTGTTAAATTTACAGATCCACTTAAAAGTATTGGGCAAAAGTAATACCTAATCTATTCCCTCATAGAAGCGTAGCTCTGAGATTGACCTCCTATAAATCAAGGCCTGACTCGAGTTAATAATAGATGTTTGTTCATTTAACATTAAAATATATTTTTTTGTTAAAAAAATATACTTTTTTTAATTAAAAATTATCTATATGTAAATATTTTTTTATTCTAGTAAATTTTGTTGCCTTTCGTTTTATAGATCATGCGGAATTTAATTAAAATCTCATACTTATTGTGGCTTTAAATATCAATATCTACTTATTTATATTCTTTTTTTTTTGTTTGAATAATGATTAAATAATTTATATTTTTTTAATTTAATATATATTTTAATAATATATATGTACATACAATTAATTTAGTTTAATATAATAAGGATATGCATAAATCTG
This sequence comes from Brenthis daphne, assembly GCA_947093115.1. Taxonomy (NCBI): domain Eukaryota; kingdom Metazoa; phylum Arthropoda; class Insecta; order Lepidoptera; family Nymphalidae; genus Brenthis; species Brenthis daphne. The sequence continues at coordinate 22,279,449 of OX352481.1, forward strand.
GGTAACCTTTTGCTAGCTATTTTTAAAATGAAGTTGTAGATAACATAATACCTACTTTCATATACTTACGCGAATATTTTACATTTTAAATATAACTATCTTTTCCCTAAAAGATGGTTTTGTAGATAACATTTATTATTATTTAATATTTTAATATTAATACATTCGAATAATAATTATAATAACAGTATGATATGTGCATATATATAAATATATATATATATATATATATATATATATATATATATATATATATATATATATATATATATCAGCAGAACGCAATGAATGCTGCAAATTAATATATTATAAATAAAAAAAATGTGCACGAGTGTTTTGAGACTTCTTCACGGTGTTAAGGGCTATTGAAAAAAAAAAATCGGTATAAAGACAGCTTATATTAAATATGTACATACATAGGCTATTTTTTTGGTGTAGCTATCACGCGGGCGCAGCCACGGACGAAAATTAGTTATAAAAATTATGCATAATAATCATTGATGTACCAAAACTCAAGATACACAAATATTAGGGTCTCAAAAGTGTCCTCAAAAAAAGTGCACCTTTCGAAATTGAATTGCGCTCATATCTCTTTTGTGCATTGACAAAATTAAAATACACGTTGTTTTGTTTAAAAAAGTACTTTATGTGGTGTGCGTAAGTTCGAATTTGTGTTGTGACAATTAGAACTTTCGATCTTTGAATTTTCTTTAGGTTGACTCAAGTCACATGTCGATACCATTCTCTGAAGAGATGTTTGTTAGGAGATGTGTATCTTTGTTTTTATATATCAATGATAATAATACGTAGATTTCACTTTGATCTATATAAAAATCAGTATATTTTTACTTTGTTATCACTATACCTGGGTGAAGTCGGAGTTTGTTACTAGTATATAAGAAGTAGTCTAATTTTTTTATTAGTGATAAATGATATGTATTAGAAAATATTATTTCATATATAATTTATTTAATGTTCATTAATTATTAATTTATTTTAAGGTCATGTAAAATAACGCTACATTTTATTTGTATATTATGCATGTAATGTTATTTATACTGTTTATCTACTATAATTGTAACCTAAAGTAATAAATGAATTCCTATTTAATTTTTTTATTTTTATTTTCGTTGGTTTATTTAGTTATTTCTAGTCAGTGTAACGTGTTCAGTATTGTTCATAAAAAAAATATAAAAGTTCTGCATAATATAACCTAGGTTTTGTTCGCCTTTAAACCACTTAGCACGATTAACGCTATAAACGATAGCAATAAAACGCAGCTCGAGATACGTAATTTAATAATGGAATTCAGACTAAAAATATTTAAAAATTGTATTGTATTCAGCCTTTTTTAACGTCCCACTGCTGGGCACGGGCCTCCCTTCAATACGAGGGGGATCAGGCCATAGTCCACCACGCTGGCCAAGTGCGGGTTGGCGGACTTCACATGTCTTTCGAAAACTTGCTAAGTTCTCTAAGACATGCAGGTTTCCTCACGATGTTTTCCTTCACCGTTAAGACAAGTGGTAATCATGTTAGAAATGATTCGCACATGAAAATATCAGAGGTGAGAGACCCGGGATTTGAACTCGCTTCACTCGGTTTCCCAAGCGAGCGCGTTACCACAGGGCTACCACTGCCTTAAAAAATAATATTTTTTTTAAATTAAATTGAAGACGTGTACATGAGAAAAATTCAATTCAGACTTCATCAATAAAAAGTTTCATTGAAATCAGTACAGTGATTAGGTATTGATTTATGAAGAATAAAATAGACAAATGTTCACTGTAAAGCCTTTAAGTTTATTCTGTTACAATTTAATTTTAATATATACTCTATATGATGTATTATCTAATACAATAGGTGCTTAACTCGAAGAAAATTTATTAAAAATGCTAATCGTGATAATTTAAAATATTGTAACGTTACAAGTTTGTTTGTTTATTTGAGAAGGCTCCCAAGTAAGTATTGCAATTATATACATGCTTTATATTAACATACAAGCGACTCATCTTCGCTACGCTCGGGTTTTGACGGTTAGTGTAGATTTTTCAGAGATATTTTCTCGCAGTAAAAAGTATCCTTTATGTTGACCCGGATAACCAGCTATCATCATACGATATATCATGAAAATCTGTCTAGTGGTTTTCTCGTGATGTGTTCCCAGACAGACAGATAAAATTCTAAAAACTATAGATTCGGCCTCTGTATCGATAATAATGACTATTTCGATAAGATTTTCCAAAAAATGGTTAATGTATAGATTTGAATTTTGTTATACGCATAGATAGATTAAATGACTTATGCATCGTAGTAGCTCCCAGATTAAAGGAGACCACAATTTAGAGATCCGGCTGCAAGGTTGCTACGTTCATAGCGTATTTAATCAAAATTAATTTTTTATATACAATAATAAAAGGGACAATATGTTTTGACCGGGGTGCCTATTAAAATGTGCCCGTTAGTATGTTTAATTAAGTAAATAATAATTGACTTTTTGGAACAAAAACGATGCATTTGTAACTATTAAAATGAATTATACTTTAACTGCCTCGGTGGTGTAGTGGCTAGCATGTACGGCTGCACACCCGGAGGTCCTGGGTTCAAGTCCCGGGTCGGGCCAAGTTTAGTTATTGAGTCTTTCTGTATATTAAGTCTCAGTAACAGCCCGGAGTTGGGAAGTTGGCGGTGTTTCACCCCCGTGCCTCGGAGAGCACGTAAAGCCGTCGGTCCTGCGCCGACACTCTCGCCGGTCGTGTCTCGCGTCGTCCCACCGGAGTATGAGAGTGACAGGAATAGAGAGTGCACTTGTGTCTGCGCGTACACTTGAGCACTATAATATCTCCTGCGCAGTTGGATAATCTCAATGAGATTGGCCGCCGTAGCCGGAATCGGCTAGGAGAACATCATCACTCCACTTTAATTAATATGGCCTAATTGGTCATGTAAAAGCATTTAAAGATAATCTTTAATTAAAAAAAATATAAGAAGAAAGTTGCTTATGGCATATAATATGAAAACGGTGAAGTAAAATGTTCGACGTATGTATGTATATACATAGTACATAATAAGTTAATGCTATTCATTGAATAGATATGGTATATGTGAAAGTTTCCTAAGTTACGTATTTAACAGAGCCTTATAAAGAAAATTACTTACGTTCACATTTATTACATGTAGTAGGTACACCTGTTGGCTGTTTAGCTATGGATTAACTAAGTTGTTCTTGTATAGAATGGGTAGTCTTTAAAATCTCTATTTGTTTCTTGGCTAAATCGACTTACTTGGTCTAAATCTTATTACGTTACTCCATACAAACAATAAATTTTACTATAAATAATGACCCTAAAAGGGTCGTAAAACATTTCAGCATCCGCATTTAACAGAAAATTTATAAATTAACTTCCATTTTATCGTCTCATTGACTTCAACTTTATTGGTTCTAAACACAAAAAATTCTGAAGTAGCAAGTTTCGTATGTACAGCTAATTGACAACCAGATCACACCAATGCGGGTTGAACTTCCGTTGCGCCTAATATTTTATATTTTTTATATTTATGGCTACATTTTTATACTGTCTAACAATCAAATTATTTTGCTTTAAATAACTTTTTTACTGATATTGTCAATTTTTACATGGACAAAATTCGAAACTGTAGGATATTACAACAATTGTTTAAAGGCGATATACGAGATCGATTTTAATAAAAACTTAGTCTAGATATATAGACTACATATAAAAACTAAAAACTTGAATAAATACAATTAATTAAAAGTAAAAACTTTGTATTCGACCGGGATTCGAACCCGGACGGACACCTGTAATCGTCAATCTTGCGCCTTGGCCGCTTGACCACGATGCATAAGCATATGCCTGAGCGTGAGAAATTAGCGATTATATTTTGCGTGGAATAATGCGAAAGAAAACCGCATGAAAACTGTAAAACACGCGTTTTCCCTGACATAGATTTTTGCCCCCGAAAACATCATATAAAATATTTTTCCTAGTCCGAAATCGAATTCGTTATTTTATTAATTTTGATATATCATTAAATTAAAAACGTCATTTGATAAAAAAACCAGCCCTGAAAAATTTAAGCCTAAGCCTGTTTTACACGAGTATATTTCACGTTTAAAAAAAGTTAAAAAACGGTGGTAAAATGATAATAAATATTAATATACATAAAAATATTTACCCGCATAATTAATATAACTAATAAGTATGTTACTGAAAGCGTATGCGCACCCCCGTGACCGTCCATGGTCATGCTTTTACCCCCTATCACGTTATGAATGAGAGGTCTGGGAGGGGGGAGAGGGGACGGTCAACGCCGCCTCGCATTCGCCGGCCGTATTCCGCCGCGAGCGCGTGTCACCGCGATACTTAGACAAACATTCCACGCGTGTGTATAATCCACACCTGAAATGAGCGATAGTGAAACCTAATTGTGATAGTGGTATATTATATATTTTCTACTGACTTGTTCTAGTTAAAAAGAGTTTCGCACGAAAGGACCGTAGCGTGACAGTTTGCTGTGTTTTGTGCGAGTTACTCGAGGAGTTTCTTTAGTGTAAGTCGGAGGCCGAAGAGAAACCCGGCCCCGACATGGAGAGTTACTTCGACATCTCCAACGATCTGAAAGATGTCTGGGACGCGGACATCGACCCGGTAAGTAATCTTATCATTTCGTACACCAAGCAATTCCCATAGGTAATTAATTACCTATGGGAATTAGACGCGCCAAAATTTGGAATATTTATATAAAGGTCAAATTCAGAGGTGATAATGATAAAATATACTATTCCACATCTTGATTATAGCTCAAGCGAATGCAAAAGTTTATTATTATAAATAGGAAAATGTATACGAAAATATCTTAATCTTTCACTACAGCAAAGTCAGGTCACAGAGCTAATAAATAATTGCAGCTCCGACCGACCTTGTTTTGTAATCAAGGTACCTGCATCGCTAAAGAAAATAATCGGTGTACGACTCACGATTCCAGTATCGCAACAATTGCATTCCTGCATATTAGAGATCAGTTTTACAAATTTACGTAAAATTGGTATCATTCCGACTTCGATCAGTTCGTATTTATCCATGTTATTTGTAGCATTAAGTCATAAAAAGATAAAGTAAGTCGCATTAGAAGTAAAAATTTATAAGTGATACATTTACGACAAAACCGTTATGCGAAACCCGATAAAGCGGACTTCATAACTTAAAAAAACTTTCTGATATGGTAGTTTGAGATTTTTTTAAGATTTTTATTCCTACTCGACTCACTACGTGCGATCTGCACGTTTTTTAACATTTGACCAAATGTTTTATCTTAGATTTATTCGTTGATAAGTAATCGAATAGAAAATTTAGATTAGTAAGTTAAAATATCAATTTTTGTATTTTTAAGTTTAGATGTTATTTGTTAATCTATAAATATCTTTGAATCCAAAGATATGTTGATGCATGAGCATCAATATATATATATATATATATATATATATATATATATATATATATATATATATATATATATATATATATATATAGAGTATTTTCCTACCAATAATTGTTAAAATTCAACTGGATAGTGAAAGACCAAAATTTAGAACATTAGTCCAAACTCTAAACAAATTACGATTTTGTAAGTTTTTAAATTTAAAAGTAAAATCTGAAACACCTAAATCACAGCAAATTTAGTGTCTTGATTAACATTCAATTGATTTTCGTTCATTTAACAGTTTGAATATTATTCTTTTCCAATACAAAAATAAAAATTTTAAAAGGTCAAAAAGAATTAATAATAAATCGTGTATTACTTACAGCCGTGAAGGTTAAAAAGTCGAAATAACAAACAAATCTAATAAGAAAAACACCCCAGTTGAACAGGTTGTTGTGAGCATAGAGGCACCTGTTGAGTCTCCCTGCGGTGACGTCACGTACGATAATGGACGATAATCCGTTGGAATTAGGGAGTCGTCTCGTGCAGAATTATTTGTTCATCGTTGAACGGTCTCTGCATATGTATAGGTTATAGCGTACATTTCTTATGGAAGCGTACGGTACACCGTAGAGCGTCGACCCGGTGCGTTGAACTGAACTAAGAGGCCCGCCAGCCGTTTTTATTAACAATATTATCATGTTCTGTAGATGAATCGAGTTTGGAGAAATATTAACAATGATATAAAAGATCCGTCCGAAATGTAGTGATTTGTATGTAAATGGTCGTCGTATGATTGATAGGTAGTAGGTACATTCACAATTTATTTCTACACGTTTAAAGTTTCATTTTATTTTGATAGGTTAAAGTGTTTGTTTGTATGAATTTTTTGTTCTTTATTATATATTCGGTACTTAGCCTTGTTATTTATTTTGCGGTGAATTTTGAGTGCCGAGCGTTGAACGAGCCAACATTTAATTACTGAAGAGATAGCGTTGCTGATTTTATAATTGGTAGCTTTTTCTTTTGGCATATTTCATTTCAATATCTAATTTTGACTGTTTTTAGTTTCCTTAAGGTCGGTTTATGGCCATTAATAATAATCAAGTGACCCGAAAATTTTGATAATTTATAACCGCATAATTAAGCAGTCCGTTTTTTTATCTCCAACCTATAGTAGATATTTTAATTTATATATCTCAGTCTATATTATTATCTAATATATATATATATATATATATATATATATATATATATATATATATATATATAATTTTTAGGTACTTCTATTTAGAATTTCTGTCTGTCTGTCTGTTTGGGAACCCATCATGAAATAACCACTGAACAGATTTTCATGAAGTTTGGTATGATGATAGCTGGTTATCCGGGTCAATATATAGGATACTTTTTACTACGGGAAAATATCTCATCTCTGAGAAATCTATACTAAACGTTAAAAGGTAACTAACTATAGGGACAAAACCGAGCGGAGCGAGGGTGAGTCGCTGGCTGGTTTTAATATGTAAGCTTTGGTTTCCGCACAAAATTTCTCTTGCTAAAGCGAAAATAAAAGTATCGGCTCACACTGCCCACGTTACACAATCGACCAGCAAAAATCCTTCTTTAAATCTTATAATCAATTCTTCCTGTGAATCATTTAAAAAATGCCCGGTCATTAAGTCTGCGAATGTTCCGATTCATTTAATTTGTTAATTTACAAGGTAATTTTAGACCAAATGCAAAAGTTTACTTGAACATATATGATGCACGTCGATTTAATTCGTTGATTAGATAATAAATTATGCAATCATGTGTATAATAAATTAGCCTGATATATAATTTAAAAGGAGTTATATAACAATTAAATACTTATTATTTATGTATATTTATTTGTATAATTCGGGCTTTCAACATCGACATGAACTTGCCACCATAGTGAACAGTGAACACCATACTAGCCTAATAAGTTCCATAAATGTATCGGTAAGAATAGGGTTTTAGCGAAAGTGTAGGCTTAACGATAACTGTAGAAGCAACCTAACGGCCGCATTGTGATGGTAATTGTAATTGAATTTCCTTTCCTTATGCCGACAGAGGCGGTATGCGTAAAGTAAAATTATAACAATAGGTGTTTCCTTTTTAAATAGATTAAAAGATATATAAGATACTAGCATTGCCCGCGGCTCCGCCAGCGTTCAGATCACCAAAAAGCAAATTCTTTGGTTTTACATATTAGTATACTTTTACAATGCAGTTTTTGTATTTTTTCTTAGAAATGAGATATTTTCCCACAGTAAAAAGTATCCCATATGTTGACCCGGATAACCAGCTACGACCATACAAAATTTCATCAAAATCCGTCAAGTGGTTTTTCTGTGACAGACAAAAATTCTAAAAACTATAGATTCGGCCTTTGTATCGATAATAATGTTTATTTTAATAAGATTTTTCAAAAAATATTTAATGTACAGATTCGGCTTAGTTACCATTTTATTATATGTATAGATTATTTTAATGTCTATTTGAATAAAGTATATTTTGATTTGAAAAAAAAAATGTACAGATTCGACTCGGTTAGAATTTTATTATATGTACAGAAGTCTTATTGCTAAAAAATAAAGATTTTTTGCACTTGTCAAGAAAAATGAGTTAAATTATGAATATTTACTTATTATTTTTGTCTCTTCTAAAGTTTATAATAAGATATTTTTTAATTAACACTGCAATACGATACTTATAGATGATGTAACTCAAAATTAAGAAAGCTATTTATTCTGAATCCATATAATTTATGTTTAAAAGGACGTAAAATTTTTAAACAAGATAACCAAAACCTTGCTTGCCACTTGTGTAACGGGTTTCACTCTAGTGAATGTTGATATGTCAGGTGACACAAAAATCTTGAACTATAATTATATTTTCAAGAAATTTAAGCAAAAGTATAACTTGTTTATCTTACATTTTAACCTTATTTTCTTCAGTATTAATAATTAATGTCATTTAGGACATAATAAATTACAAAAACCATTTTTATTAGTGCCAATACATTTAACATCTATAATCTATATCTATACATATATATAATAAAATTGGAAACTCTTATTGATATAGTCATTATTATCGATACAGAGGCCGAATCTTCGGTTTAATTTTTGTCTGTCTGTCTGGGAACGCATCACGAGAAAACCACTAGACAGATTTTGATGGGTATGATGATAACTGGTTATCCGGGTCAAAATATAGGATACTTTGTAGTGCGGGAATATATCTCATCTCTGAGAAATCTATACTAAACGTGAAAACTAGCTAGGTTCAATAAATATTTGCTTTTTTTCTCTTATTACTTACGTAATATCTAAGTGATAGAACAATTTATTACATTAAACTATAGACACCGAACATTTATAAACCGATGCAAAAATATATTTTATATTCAAAGTTGTACTATTACTTTGTAACTTCAAAAACCTGTCCTCAATGCTCGCGTGCAAGCGACACGACCGTTTATTTTTACTAGCTCTCATATCCCAGTACCGAGCGGCTTATATTGGACTAATCAATCAAAAGTAATGTCTTCATAAATCACCATTTACTATATAAAAGTTTTTGATGAAATTAAGAAAGAAATCGATCACATGACGGTTAGATCATCCAAAGATATACTTAATATTGTGTCTCATTTGTGAAGTTTAAACAATGGCTATATTGCGTAAATATATTCCAATGGGTTGCGTCACTCACGATGTATCTGGCTTTCAAAAACACGCTGTTGATACAAGTGCACGAGTAGCAATAGCAACTAGCGAGTAAAGACTTTAAAATATATAGAAAAACTAGCGACTCACCCTCGCTCCGCTCGGGTTCGTCCCTAATGTGGGCCACCCTTATCACTTAGGGGTATGGAAAATAGATAGTAGCCGATTCTCAGACCTACTGAATACGCATATAAAATTTGGTAAAAATCGGTAAAGCCGTTTCGAAGGTAAGTACGGTAACTACTTAACATTGTGACATGGAAATTTTATATATTAGATATGTAGATAGATACTTCTAATATAAGGTTGCCTACTTCAGTGTCTTATATCCGACCTATGTATAACCTGGGTCAATGCTTCACTTGCACATAGTACTTACATGTGTTCTATTGATTTTTTAACGTAACAAAGTTTTTTAAGTATATAATCGCTCTAAGCTACTAGTTTAATTTACCTGAAGTTCGATTTATTCAAAAATCATCTATTATAACATTTGTATAATTATAAGATCATAAACTTAAATTTGATTAAATCGATCAAGTGATATTTGAGCGTGCATTTTTGAAAGATTAATTTGATAAATTTGGGGCACAAAACTTGCATTTGATCGAGTAATTTATTTGATCAGGGTTATCAACTCGTTTTAGTGACCTTTAAGCATTATAAATCCCACTATTATATTATAAAATTAAATTCAATATTGGTTAAGTCTAGCTAGTGGAAACCAGGTGTAACGTCGCTAATTGCATTTAAACCAGGATTGCAATTTGGCAAATTGGCCATGATGGTACAGCATTTTATATAAATAAAAAAAAAACAATTTACAAACTTAAAAGTAAATAAATATGTTGGGACATTAACACACAGCACCATCTAGTTCCATGGTAAGCTACGAGGCTTGTGTTATGGATACCAGATAGTTGATACACTACACATATATAAACTTTAAATACATACATATTATAAATATAAACACCCATGACTGCAGTACAAACATTCGTGCTCATCACACAATGAATGCCCCCAGCGGGACTCGAACCCGCGACCGTTGGCACAGCAAGTAGGGGTCACTACACACTGAGCCAAACGTGTCGTCAAATAAAAAAAGTACAATAATATTTTTTGTTTGTAAAACAGATACTTAATGAAAAAAAAACCCTCTCAGATGTTTACAATACCTATACTATATATCAAGGCATAAAATGAATGTGTATAATAAAAATTTGTGCGTAATTGCAAAGTTAAATGTTTACAAGTGTATTAAAGTCCTTTCTCCTTGTCAATGTATGGTCAAGAGCGAGACATAAACCGGTTTGAAGAAATGCTTATTACATTCGCTCTTATTCCGTTTCTTTTTAATAAAAAACCGGTAAAATGTACTATTTAACGAAAATCAAATTTGTTTGTCGGTTGACTTCTAAGACGAATCGAAAAATTCTTTGAAAAGTTCTTTGAAATTAATTCGTAATCGACACGACACTGGTTTTCTTCCTACAGTAGCAGAATTACCACTTTATAATGGAAAACGAGGAAGAGAAAATATATTCGGCTATAATTTTTATATTGTGTCTTAAATGCGATATTTTCCCCAATTGTAAACTGGTGAATGAATAAGTTACATCATAAGGGTGGTTTTATTGTTTAATATGTACAAAGTAGGGTCGAACAACTAGCATCTGCGTGTTACAAACTGTAATCACGATACGGGCGGCAAGCGGCAACCGTGCGTGCAACCCTGTGTTTCGTGTCGTGTGAAAGGCGCTTCGTTTGCATTCCTCTCACCGACAGCAAACTTACCGTCAACCTGATGTCTCACTTAGCTCTTATTACTGTGGTATAAAGACAACATTAAAAGCATTACTCCTACTAGTTGGATTGCTCATATCACAAATTTAGACAGTCGCTGGAACAATTGTCATTCTTCATTAGCACTGTCTAGTGACACATTTTTCTCGACACGGTTAATGACTCTTGCCTTTTCAGGCGCCCTGTAATTGAACTGAATCTATTTAATTTAAACGATGTACCAATCGTACTACTATTTTAAACGCGACAGTTTATATGTTACTCTATCACGGTGAAGTGGCTGGACTAATTTAGATGTAATTTAGTACAAACATAGGCTATGGATATATTGGACATATAAAGCGTGAAGTAACAAATATATAGCTACTGTTAGGCACCTAGGGACGCACCCGAGCGAAACGAGGTTAAGTCGTTGTTTTATATATACGTTTACGTGAATAAAATAGGTGAAAACTTTTCTTAATAAAGTTTGCTCTTAAAGTTGTCTTTCTAGCTTATAAGTAAAGTATAGGCACAGATCATATAATACTATTACTAGTAGTATAGGATATAATAAATATATAAGTTATACTAGCATTGCCCGCGGCTCCGCCCGCGTTCAGATGACCGAAAACCAAATTCTTAGGTTTTACATGTGAGTATACGCTTACATTGCAGTCTTTGTATTTTTTCTCAGAAATGAGATATTTTCCCGCGGTAAAAAGTACCCTATATGTTGACCCGGATAACCAGCTATCACCATACCAAATTTTATCAAAATCCCTTAAGTGGTTTTTTTGTGATGCGGTAACAGACAGACAGACAGACAAAAATTGTAAAAACTATAGATTCGGCAATTGTATCGATAATAATGTTTATTTCAATAAGATTTTCCTATAAATTTTTAATGTACAGATTCGGCTTAGTTACAATTTTATTATATGTATAGATTACGAGGAACAATGTTTACTATTACCGTCATAAACTAGGGATTAAATTACCTATCCATTTCGCAATTTTAAATGACATTTATATTAGGAATGCAATTTGTTTCACGATTCGATAGTCAATTACGATACGTAATGTGTTCTATAATTAGGTGGCTCGTTACTTACCGTTTCGGCTAATACTACACTGATAACTGAATCGACACCAGCATTCAATTTTGTGTAATTGAAAAATAGTTCGTTAAAAGTCTCAGTCTAACCGCAAAAGTGGTCTTACAACTTTGCCCCGTAAATTGAAATGATGGAATTGCATTTCTAAACAATTTACATAATGGTGTAAACAATTATTTTAGAATGATTTCACTAGTTGTTTATAAAATATTATACAGACTGTTAATTATATGTTTATCGCTTCGACTAATTTTATATAGAACCGGCTCTCTCTCGCTTCGCTCAGGTTCGCCTCTAGAAAAACGAACAAATCTATCCCACGGGAACCGTACATTTTTCCGGAATAAAAATTAGTCTATGTGTTATTCTGATGTATGAGCTATATTATTGTAAAGTTTCATCAAAATCCATTCCGTGGTTTTTGCTTGAAAGAGTAACAAACATACATCCATACTCACAATCTTTTACATTTATAATATTAGTATAGATTTTTGAGTTTTTTTTTTTTATATTTGTCAACTTTCCTTTTCTTTATGTTCTGAATCCGTTAATATTAACATACAAAAATTTTAAACTTTCAAAAATATCACAAAATTATACATAATGTAGAAAAATATATATTTATTCATTTTAATACAATCTGTGTTTATTACTTATATATTTTAAACTTTATTTCTCGCATCGATGTAATTTTTTGAATTATATGGTTACATACTTTATGGGCTGGAGAATGAGACAAATTCTTATCATGACACATCTTAATATAACAACTTCTCATTGTAATACAAGTAGCGTCGTAAATGATTAAGTAAGTGATGTTAGTCACAAAAGTAATTTTATTTTCCACCGGTAATGGAAAGTAATCTTATCATACATACTCTTATGTAATTGTCATTGAGATGCATTTTACACGACTTTAATATGTCAAATACCGACCTGTGATAAACTTGACTTGAAAATCTGACATTATTACGAACAATTTGCAATAACTGCACTACAGTGTGTCTAGATTTATTAAAGTACTTAATTCATTGGTTTTTTTTACATTTGTAAAACTAAGCAAAAGTTAAATATCTTAAATATGAATATTTTGCGGCGATTTGACTGAGTATTTTCCAACAAAATAGGATCTCACACTGAATAGCACTTCCTACGATAGAGCATCAAAAACAACCCTTAGAAATACCATAATTGTATATTTTTCGTGAAGTTTTACTTCTGGCTTTTTTATTACTTAGGGAATCCACCGAAACAGCAAAATCCTGCTACCTATTATAATTCAAAAAATTACTTTAAAAGTTAAAAACAACAGCGTTGGCTTTGGTATAAGTTTTACTGAACCCTTTCTGTAAGGAACCCTTAAACAGTTATTTCATAGAAAGTTTGAATAAAACTTTATCAATACTTCAATAATAACTTTATACACCATTAAAACGTTTATAAAAATGGGAAAGTTAGCTCAAATATTTTATTACACAAATTTTCTTAATCGGAAGTTGTGAATCGCAATCGTTTGAATGTATCGAAAAGACAACTTTCACAGCCAATGACATTTCCGATAACGATTGTCGTTCACAACACGTTTTAAAGGCGAATTATGTTTAGGAATTGAATATTGAATGACAAAAAGTATAAACTTCATATAGTTTATGATAAAAATAATACATTGTTTAATATTATATCTTAATTAAACTTTCTCGTACCAGATATCGTATTACAAACCATTATCGTAATTTTATTTGCAAAAATTTGGATTGTTTTAAAAACGATAGCACTTTATATCAACATTCGTACATACAAAGTATTTTTAGGTTTAAGATATGTTCCATGTATTATTAATTATTATTGAATTGAATTCTTTCTAGAAAATGTTAATTAAAAACAACAATACTTCAATTAATATCAGTTTTTCTTAATTAATATTAAAATTGTGAAAGTGTTTGCTTTCTCAATGGAGCTATGAATCGACTTATATTTTAAATAAAATTTCTATACGAGCATCTAATTTGCTTTTTATTCCGTTATAGTGCAAATAATAAAGAACGCGCTATGTATATTTGCTGAGTAAAGTAATAGCAAGTTATTAGTTTCGTATATTCTCAATGCGTATCGTACCTACTTTGCATCTCTAATGCAAAAATCGATTTATTTTTCAAAACTTAGCATGACTATCCATATATTTTATACAAATATATACTATAATATTTACATTACGTTATCACTGGAATAAGTGGATTATTGAAACAAATGCGAATAATTTTTTTTCGTTTGATATAATTCACCCAAACGTTTTTTGTGCGGATGGCTTTATGTAAGATGTTAATCCCCACTATATCCTCGCCTGGTGAAATCAATCCGGTTGGTTTGAAACTAAAGAAGTTGGATAGAAATTCTGTCCTTAACTAGAATCAGATCATTTTATGTAATGCTGGGAAATGTTGTAGTCGTGTGCATTACTCGATAATACCAGATATTTTGTATTATTAAAAGTTTCATATATAACTATAACATTGCAAATGTGTATAAGAAACTATCTAGGCGAGATATCCTTAAGCTCTCAGCATTGCTCCTCTAGGAACACTGAACAGTCGTGGAAAAGAGAGTGCGAGAGCGAACAAAACACCATTTGTCGGATAGTTCTACATCTTGATTTAGATTTACAACTGGACCCGATAAGCTAAGATGGCGCTGCTGTCGGGTTCTAGGATTTTTATTTTTATTAGTAGCAAACCCGAAAAAAACAAATAAATAATTCTTCATACTACATACATATTATGTCACTAAACTCCGATTTTAATGAAATATTATTGTGTGTTTGTCATATTGTTTGTTTTATTGTCGAAATCAATTATGCCATCCAAACGAAAAGCCATCGTTCGGGCAGGACAACGTCAAGTGTGTCCGCTAACAATATAATAATATCCTTTAATTCATTATAGTGCAATATATTAATATTATGAATTCAAAACAACAATAGTTTTGTACATTTGTCGTCTTAAAGAAAGCAAATAAGATATATTATAATATATATCATTCCAGATCTCTCACTGTCCGTTATCAATAATTTGTTTCCATGGCATTGGCATTTGGAGTTTATTGTAAAGACTTCTACTAGTATTATATGTATAGCAGGAAAATAGTAATTTATCCTCTTCAAAGCGACTTTTAATTTGTGTCAGTTTACAAATTACTCGCTATATCTTTTACATATATATTACAAGATAATAGAGGAAGCTAATAACAAAATAAACAAAATAACTATACACTGTCACGAATTTTAAATTTTATTACGAAAAATTAGTTCCTGAAAACTCATTTATAAGTTTAAGTCGTGTCTAATTGAAAAATAAAGCCATATCGTTAGGTAGGGCTTACGTAATGTTATCGAAGTATCGACAAATCGAATTTACCTGCACTATGTAGCACGTGCCTCTTATCAGCGGCGTTTGATTCGGTATGTTTCCATAAAAAAATCAAATAAATGCGAAACTATCACTCCAAGGTGATTTTATTAAAACCAACAAGTTAGTACTTTTAAAGTTTTTAATATTTCTTTATTTCATTAACTGTTCTCTATTATCACTAAAACGTTTCATACCATATTTGTTGTAGATTGTTTTTAAATTACATAATATGAGTAATGTTATAAGCTTTTGTCATCATTATGATATTGGAGATACTGAATTGTTATTAAGATTTGCATGTTCATTGAAAAACATATTTAATATTTACATTTGGTGGCAAAAAAAGTAGTGGAAAAATAATTTTATAAATTATATGAGTCACAGATATACCACTAACAACATAAAATGCTAATTACATCGATCAAAAAAGTTTTTATTTAGAATAAATATATATAGAAAAACCACTGGAGGGATTTTTATGTGGTACGGTCAACATATAGGATACTTTTTACCGGAAAATATCTTATTTCTGAGAAAAAATACAAAAACTGCAGTGTAAGAGTATACTAATATGTAAAACCTAAGAATTTGGTTTTTGGTCATCTGAACGCGGGCGGAGCCGCGGGCAATGCTAGTTAGTTTATATTAATAAAATCCGTCGTCTATTTTTATTTATTTATTAACTAATTTTGGTAGTAATGAGTATTCTATTTATATGTGTATATGTACTGTTTGAAAACATTACATATTAATTTAAAACATTATTGTAAGGCTTCATGGTTAGTTCTACGACATTCTATCTATATTATTTCTTAGTCTGTGCAATTAACATTCTCAAAGTTAAGGACACCAACTAAATAATAATTACACAGGTGTGAAATTGAATCGCTTGATTAATTATTTATTGGTCTTTGCAAAGCAATAACTTCTATAATATACTATTATAATTTTTTATAAACTGATATAAAAGTATAAAAAAAAAATATTCTTCTTTAATAAAACTTTTTTTTTTGGATAATTCCGTAATTTTATTTTTTTATTTTTGGTTTTCGGCATTCCCGATTTATTTATTTTTTATATTATAAGGTACTGCGATGCCATTTATATTTTCTACTGTATTATAATAATATTACTACCAACAACATAACCTAATGCAACCTATTTTGTTACACTCTACTTTACTGACTTGGCATCCGTATGTTTCGGTGTGATTTTAAAGACCTTGTTTGCTCTAAAGCATACCAAACATCGGGAGACAAAAATAAAGAAAAAACCGCAAAAAATTAATTTAAAATGTCAAATATTCTCATTCTCATGAATGAATATCTAAAATATTGAGATCTATGTGTTCGTAAAATTAAGAATCCTATAGCTTGTCATAAATCATAATATTATGCCTCTTATTAAAGTTTAAAGAACACGCAGAGGCATGGCTAAAATCCATTGCATCTAATTGTCTTAGCTGAGCATAAACATGATTGTGAGTTAACAATGCATTTGGCTTCCGAAGCCCGATAAAGAACGTGTAGAATTCTCTTTTGCTTTAAAATTAAAACTTTCGATTATGTTTTATGACACCTTATCTTGCCCATATATTTCTTATTCCTCATAAAATTCTCGTAAAATGCGCGTACAGTCGTGACCTTATAATATCTCGTTCAAATGGGATATAAATTTTGTGTATAGAACATGCAAAAGTTTTTTTTTTTAAATTGACATTTACTTAAGTTTAGTAAGTTACCGTATGTTTAAATGTAAGTCCCTATTACTTTACTTGTTACTTTTATTAATTACACTTGGTTGTTATTTTGCCTCTGCCTGTGTCTCTAAAATCCAGCTCATTATATTTTTAACTGATACTAATAATATTACGAGTTTTACACATTTGGTTATTATTTTAATACATATATATACGAGTATATTTCTTCTGTACGTGTGTTTGTCACCTAACTTCTTCTAAACGGCTGGACTAATGTGGATGAAATTTTTTGTGTATATTTCAATGGGTTCCTGGATGGTTTGAGAATACAATTATACCCGATAGGTGGCGCTGCAATCAGTGTGTCATCAAATTATTATTAGATATAACATAAAGCCCGAGAGTTTGTTTTTTTAGTGGTTTGAACACGGGCGAAGCCGCGGGTTCTGCTAATATATAAATAAATGTAAGTTGCGTTTTAAAATATTTTCCTAAATAATAAAAAGATAAATATTAACAATAATTTCATTTACTTCAGTTACAAAATAAAGAAAAACCAATGAATGAGATAATTGTTTTTAGAATTATGCAGGGAATTCCTAACCATTATTATTTTGTTATCGTTTTCTGACTCGGTATGTTTTAAACCATCTTTATCTGTGGATGATTAAAATGTAGAAGTTGTGCTCAACTTATTATTAATTACTTATTTATACTAATATTTAAACAGGCAGAGTTTGTTTGTTTGTTTGAACGCGCTAATCTCAGAAACTACTAATCCAATTTTAAAAATTCATTTTGCATTAGATAGCCCGTTTATTGAATTATCTATTCCTTACTAACCGTTAAAATGTATCTAGAAACTAACACAAGCAAAGCGAGCGTGAGCCGCTAGTATTATACGTACCTCATATGTGTATGTACATAATATATTTAGTTGTCCGCCTCCATCCAAAAGAAAAAAGTCGCCTTAAAACACCAATCAACACTTATGTGTTTGATTCAAAATATTACATTCTCTAAACATTTCTAAAACAGACTTCATTTTTTATGGAAATTTATATTTAAAAATGTCAATAATAGAAAACAAAGGGGACAAAATCATGATAAAACTAACTAAGCTTAACAATAACAAATACCAAACACAACTGAAATGTAAAAGACGGTATCGTGACGGTTTGTTTTCTAAATGACACCGGTCTTTCACCGGCAAATGTGGCGTCACTCATTGCTTGTATACGGCGTACATAAAGAGGAACAACAGTCTTGATATATGTATATCCATGCTAATATTATAAATATGAAAGTGTGTTTGTTTGTTTGTCCTTCTTTCACGTCAAAACAGAGTGACGGATTGGCGTATTTTTTTGTGTGAAGGCAGTTGGAGGTCTGGAGAGTGACATAGGCTACTTTTTACAGCGGGAGATTATCTCATTCCCACGGGAAAACACGTTATAACACAACCCAAAAACTGCAACACCAGGGGCATCACATGCGCGTTGCCGCCCCTTTAAAAACCTATTTAGTCCCCTTTTGAAGGACCCCATAAAATAAAGAACTTAAATAAAAACGCACAGACAAAAGTTTTAAATATAACTTCATTATTATTATTTGTACAGGTTAAGGTCCTGATTCGCTGTGTATTCTTGGTATAACCGTTTCTTAAAGTTTTTAAGTGTGGGCGGGATCGGGATTTGAATATTTTTGTAATAAAACCCACGTAATAAACAGTGACGTTAAAGGTGAAGACAAGGAAAATACAATAGAAAAATCTAATTACTCTTCTATGAGCTTTTATCAATTACCATAATAATGAATTTTCTGGTAACATAAACTTTTTAAGATGTATTATATTTAAATTAAGTACTTATTTATGTGTTTAAAGTTATATATGTGTAGTGTATCAACTATCTGGTATATATAACACAAGCCTCGTAGCTTACCATGGAACTAGATGGTGCTGTGTGAAATGTCCGAACATATTTAATATTTAAAAAAAAGAAATTAAAATTAGTAATGCAAAACTTATATATTATACACTCACTCACTTGTAGGTAGTATAGGTACATATGGGCGAAAGCTAGTCCTGTTATGTTACGACTTATGAATATGATTCAATAAGCAATCGTGCTAACGAAACGTCGGTGGAGTGGAACATAGTTGGCGTTTATCTGCCGATTTCTACGGCATTGTGGAAACTTCACTGATTATTGACACAGTTGTTATATGATACTCGCATAGTCCGCGGCTCCGCCCGCGTTCAGATGACCAAAAACCAAATTCTTAGGTTTTATATTATATTAGTATACTCTTACATTGCAGTTTTTGTATTTTTTCTCAGAAATGAGATATTTTCCTCGTGGTAAAAGGTATCCTTTATGTTGATCCGGATAACCAGCTATCATCATACCAAATTTCATCAAAATCTGTCCAGTGGTTTTCTCGTGATGCAGTAACAGACAGATAGACAGACAGACAAAAATTCTAAAAACTATAGATTTGGGCTCTGTATCGATAATAATGTCTATTTCAATTGGATTTTCCAAAAAATATTTAATGTACAGATTCGACTTAGTTACAATTTTATTATATACATATAGATTGCTTGATTTGATAAAACTTTCAGGGCATCAAAATATCAATCACCGTCTCTCTAGAATTATCTAATTCGAGCGACTTACTTTCTTAAGAGTAATCAACGTATAAATAAATATTTTCTTTAGAAATTATTCGGTATGTAGAATTAGTATTATAATATGATATCCTTAGCCGCTGAGTGATTCTTTGATTAATTAAAGTACCATTACATCGATCAAAACGTATTTTTTGATCGATGACCCATTACATTTTGTTGGACCTTTTAAAGTTAAGTTAGGTACTATAGAAAACTTTGATATAAGGTAGGTATAGGTACTTATTATAAAAAATTAAAATAGTTAAAACTGAGAAAAATCATACTTGCATAGAAAGATAAAGGAAAATACTAAAATTGAGTAATTCCATTGAGTAGTATACTTTAATGAACAGTTCTACTACTCAGGTGAATCAGCTGCCGTCTACCGAATAGGAAATTGTTGTAAATTATTTACAATGATAACACTGGTGGGTTTAGGTAAGATATTGTTATAAAATGGCTAAGTAAGACTTATGTTACTTTAGACATTGGCAAGTTAGAACTAGAATTAAAAAATATGATTCGTGTTCTTTTACTAGCGAGTCACTCTCGCTAAAAATATCCTATATGTTGGCCCGGATAACCAGCTATCATCATACTAAATTTCATCAAAATCTGTCCACTGGTTTTTTCGTAATGCGCTCACAGCTGTCTGTGTCAGCTTTGTGTGTGTGTGTGTGTGTCAGACAGACAAAAAATTATTACATGTATAGCAATGTGATTATATGTATAGATTATTCATTCGTACTAACTACTAAAGACAAATTGAATGAAAATGACTTGAGTCAAGGGATTACAAACAACCCATACGCTCAATGGACTAAGGTGGAGTCGGGGCGCGGTTAACTCGCATAACTAGATTGATGTGGAAAGTTTTAAAAGAAAATTGTTAGTCTTTATATTTGTTTTAGTAGTTTATTTAAAAGAAAACATTATTTTTATTATAATCTAGTATAAGTTACTTCATTTATAAAATCCAATATTCGAAAAATATAGTTACTGATATAATTTTTTACAAATTTATGTGGATAATATCTATCTAATACCTTTAAAGGAGCAATTCTTGTATATTTATTTATTTATATATACCGGCGATCTCGGAAACGGCTGTAACGATTTCGGTGAAATTTGGTATGTAGGAGTTTTCGGAGGCGAAAAATCGATCTAGATTAGTCTTATCTCTGGAAAAGCCAAAAGCCAAAGCCAAAGCGCAAGATTGACAATCACAGGTGGTCCGGGTTCGAATCCCGGTCGGATACAAAGTTTTACTTTTGTTTTCTTTTTTTAAATTATATTCAATTTTCATTTATCTAAAATTACTTCCTACTACGTAGACTACGTACTAAGAATAAACATCAAAATCTGTGTAAAAACCGTTTATAACACTTTAACTAGTCAAAATATCACTTATTGACTTCCACTATAGAATCTGTTATTTTTTTCAGTTATATAAAACGAAATATGCCATAATAAATAACTAACTGATCGTTAACAAAGGCCTTTATCAGCAAAATGTCGTCAACTACAATATCTAATGACTGACGTTTTTCATGGTAGAAGGATTTTGCACGTTATCATGACTTTAAATAGAAAAAATTCAATCGTTATGTTTATGCTATATTATTTATTTATAACCTCTACATTTCGTAAAATTGTTAGATAATATAATAGAATTTATTTTACACAGTTTCTTGAATATGAATAACAAGTGATGCTATTGTAAAGAACAGTTGGAAAACCAATTTTAAAAGTGATAAAATATATCAAATTCATTATCATCCAGACCAAAATAGGATTTCCCCACAAGAAGTCTCGATCGTCCAAGTACGTATATCAAGTAAATGACTAATGTTTGTTTATAAACTATACATGCGGTGAAGTCCCCGTGTTAATATGACAGTATTATGTTAAGTGTTAACATTTTGACAGTTTTTATACCTATTTGGTTTTTTATATAAGGCAAAATATCGTTCTATTTAGTTTAAGTAAAGCTTAAAGTAATTGATCTGGATTAATTTTATCCCAGTTCCCGGGCGCTCCCACGAGATCGTGTAGGAGCACAGTGCATTTGAAAAACAAGGTAAATGGGACACGCGACGTAGTGGACTTAATGCGTCCCGACATTGTGTCCTGATCACGCTAAGGCTGCCTGCACGCTATGCTCAGGTCAAGGTGATAGTGATTTTATGATTATGTGGCAGTCTAACTAATTTATTTTCTGACTTACATCGGCCTTTATCAACTGGTTGTTGACTTCGTCTATATCTACAGGACAATTGCTCATAAAAAAATATGAGTAGGTACACGGATGTTTAACAATAAATTATTTTGTTATTCATATAGGTACCTGTGGATAACACAAATGTTTTTATCATATCATAAAATGGTTAATTTCCATTTATAAATACAGTATTTTCATCTTTATTTGTTATATATGTAACTAGCGACTTAGCGCGTCCCTAGCTTGATTCCCTATACAATCTTTCATCCCCATTTTCACTCCCTTAAGGGATGATTTCCGGGATAAAAATTACCCTATGTCCTTCCCTCTCAAACTATCTTCTTACCAAATTTCATGTAAATCGGTTCAATAGATCCAGAGATTACCCCCTACAAAGTCACAAACTCACAAACTTTACCTCTTTATAATATTAGTATAGATAAGTAAGGGTCTTTTTATCTCGTCTACTTTGTAGCCGGCCTTCGAACCTTCAACAAGTTCCTTATATTTATAGGTATACGATGAGTATCTTTACAATAAATTGAACGATCATCCTTACTGATATTATAGATACAAAAATGTGTATTTGTTAACTTGTTCTTCTTATATCTTATATTTTATTATTTTGTCCTCGTATTAAACTGATTTTGTTTAAAATTAATTGGTATATTGCTAAGAATAGCTTATGTATTTACATAATATGTGTGGCTAGGATGAAGCGAGGACGGTGTCTCGGATGAAGCGAGGACGGTGTCTCGGATGTATACAAAGAATAGGTATATGATACAATAATACAGCTTCATATAATAAATTAAGAATTAAAAAAACCCCTACGCAAATTAATTGTCATTTAACGATTACACTGGCACGCGTGAAGCACTTAATCGAGTAATCATACGCCTAAATACCTTACATCATTTTGGAAAAGAGCTGATACTCTTACACTGCTGGACCGATATTAACCAAACATAGCTAAGAACCACCTCAAGGAAACTGGCTTTCAAATGCAAAAAACCGCATCTAAATCGGTCCGTTTGAGAGCTACGATGCCACAGACAGACATACACAGACAGACATCGACGTCAAACTTATAACACCCCTCAGTTTGCGTGGGGGATTAAAAAATGTTAATTTTGTTGAAGAAAACATGTGATAAGATGTAGGTAATTTTTCATCAGTTAGAAATTATTAAATTTAAGCAGAACTGCAATGTCATTATAATGAGTTCTGAGCATAACTTTTAGGTTTTGTATCATAAACTTGATACATATACATTATACCGGATGAGTTATAGATACATTAAAAGTGTAAAAGATTGCCATTTGCATGATTTCTACTCGTGTAACAGATAACAAGAATGCGTGCAAGCTGACGAGTCACATCCGCAGCGCATGTAAAATTATTGTAATTACTTCGTAAATTTTCACCCACAAATATTTAATACTAGCGACTCACCCTCGCTCCACTCGGTTTTGTCCCTTGGTACGTTTTAACGGATAGTATAAATTTCTCAGGGGTGAGATATTTTGCCGCAGTAAAAAGTATCCTATATGTTGACCCGGATAACCAGCTATCATCATATCAAATTTCATCTAAATCTGTCCAGTTGTTTTCTCGTAATGCGTTCCCAGACAGACAGACAGACAAACAGAAATTCTAATATAGATTTGGCCTCTGTATCAATCATAATGTCTATTTCAATAAGATTTTCTAAGAAACATTTAATGTACAGATTCGATTCAGAATTTTATTATATGTATAGATTTTAATTAGCCAATCAAATTTAAATATAAAAATAAAAGACTATACAGAGAAGGTTATCTATGAAAGGCATTGTATTTAAACCTAAACCTTTAACATCTTAATTTTTTACGTATATAAACTAGGAAGTTAAAAAAGTTCCATCCCAACAATCAGCATTAGGTACAAGTTATGTTTTAATTTGATATAATAGTCAACAAAAAATCTGATGCTCATAATAATTCAGTTGTTATTCTAACAAATTCAACTTTGTATATAGTTACTACTTATTACATAAAGCAAATTGTAATTTACGATCGGTTAGTGGTTTCTGTCAGTACTGACATGATGACTTAATCAGTGGTCGGTATTAAGTAGGTACGTCAAATTGTTGATCGCTCGACTTAAGATCTAGGTCGATTGAAATCGTCTGGGATTGTTTTTCGCAAATCCTCTACAGTTCCTAAAATAAACCTGAATAATCTATACATATAATAAAATTGTAACTAAGCCGAATCTGTACATTAAATAATTTTTGAAAAATCTTATTGAAATAGACATTATTATCGATACAGAGGCCGAATCTACAGTTTTTGGAATTTTCGTTTGTCTGTCTGTCTGTTACCGTATCACAGAAAAACCACTGTAAGGATTTTGATGAAATTTGGTATGGTGATTGCTGGTTATCCGGGTCAACATATAGGATAATTTTTACCGCGGGAAAATATCTCATTTCTGTGAAAAAATATAAAAACTGCGATGTTAGAGTATACTAATATGTAAAACCTAAGAATTTGGTTTTTGGTCATCTGAACGCGGGTGGAGCCGCGGGCAATGCTAGTAAGTTAATATAATCGAAATAAGATCTGTTCTTTTTACGCAGTAATAAGTAATTGAAGTATAAGGTCCTTGTTGTATAAATAAAAAAAAATGGTGTTTATCACGATTTCAATTTATATTATATTTATAATCTTAAACCTATAAATTTTTATAACCTTCGTTGTACGTTATAAATAGATAGACTACGTTATATATTTATATATATATATATATATATATATATATATATATATTTATATATATATATATATATAGGTATGATGAGTTGTTGTGGGTTGTATTAAAATTTAAAACGTGTTTTACCCCCGTGGGAATGAGATAATCCTCCAACTATCTCTACACAAAACCACGCCAATTCATCTCTCTGTTTCGACGTAAAAGAAGGACAAACAAACAAACACACTTTCACATTTATAATATTAGTATGGACTAGTTCGTGCCTGCCATTCTCATCATTATTGGGCTTGTTACAACTAATCTGATTACCTGTAATAATTATGAAAAATATTTTGTATTAAATATACATATTTAAACAAAAATATATCGCGTGTGATGGATAGGCCCATCCCTAAGATAAAATGCTTATAAAAATTGGACTAATGGCATAAGTACTACCCTCACATCGAATTTCTTGAAGAGGGTAGTTTGTACTTTCCCGAGACAACCCGCTCTTGTTATCATTACTTTTATCAACTAGAAATAACCTTTAAAGTCGTAATATTCATTTCGATATCGTCACGCTTTTTAACTGGTCATGTAACTGGTATCCGCTTCTTCCCGTTAGACACTCGAAAGTTTCATTATTATGTTTTTAGTTCATGGCTAAAGCTTGTACTGCTTATTATTTGATTTTCACTATATTGCATCATTATTAAATAAATGCAGTTTATAGAGATTAAACGCGGTATGAGGGCATATAAAATATCAGAGTAAAAAGAAAACGTATTAGATATACATATATCAAACGTTTAGTTAAGTATTCAATCATGTCCCTCTCCTTATATGAACAAGTTGTGGATTAGAATTTTAATAAATTTCTAAAATTTATCTATGTTTATATTCAGACTAATACGCCTATAACAACACAACCCCCATTGAAATCTAAACCTTCTAGGGATGCGATTTATCTGGCAGGCATTTCGAAAAATTGTAGAGCTTAAAAACATTTTGATGTATTAGTTACCAACAATTTACACTTTTCTCTTTCATTATTATACATTACATAATAAACAATATTACAAGGTATTTTGAAAACTCTTAAGTTAACATTTGTTATATGTTTAAGAAACAGGATGATACTTCCTAATGATAGTCAAAAAGTGGACAATCTCCAAATGGCAACTATGCGAGGGTCAACGACTTGATACTCTATTAAATTAAAATAACGTTTTTTTGCTTTACGTATTGATCTTTTTGTTGCTATGTCTTCGTTTAGGAATGTAACTCGTAACTCATATCTATATACGATTGAAAATTGGTATGTGTATTACTTAAAGTCTGGCCCGGATTTGCTTCATTTCTTCAAGCAGAGAGCCAGTCATTTCGCGTATTGCAGATAAAATTCGTCAGTGCTGTGGATACTTACACTTTAAATAGCTTATTGCCGATTTCACCAACGTCACCTAAATTTAAGGGATCCCCTAAGCATGGTTAGGGGGCTGTTTTAGGGGATAGTTTCTGTTTCACCGACAGATAGGGGTCGCCTAAATGTTAAAATGCCACCTAAATATAGGTACTAGAAATATGGGCTCTGACGATGGTAACACGAAATTTAATTTAGGAGCTAGTGTAGGGGAACTTTTAAGCTAGGGATCCCATACGTAGATGGCAGCTTATGGGATGTTGGTGAAATCGGGCATTATACTTGTACAAACTTTACAAGTGACTATTACTGATATTTATAGAATAATATACCGTGAGTGTTTCACTTTGATCTCTTACTGTGTGATAAAAGGAATTACCAACAAACGTATAATTTATCCCTAATAAAATGCCACTTCTGGGTTCGGGTCTTCCATCAATATGAATGCTAGGTATCAGGCAATAGTTCATCACGCTGGTCGAGTGCGGGTTGGCGGACTTCACACGTCTATCGAAAACTAGTTAAGTTCTCTCAGACATGCAGGTGTCCTCATGATTTTTTCCTTTATCATATTAGCATGTATTTGTAATATTTGTTACCTATTTATATATGAGATTTATAATCTTCAATCCACAACTTTATACTAAATGAGATTACCTACATCTGAAGCAATCCTATGACGTATGGACATATTACCTATGTCAGAAAACTTACCGGTCATGTACTCAGTAACTCATCAAAATTTCATCGTAATCTGTTTACGAATGAATTCGTAATACTTTCTTAGATTTACGCGAATATTTGACATTTTAAATAAAACTATCTTATCGATTTTTTCCGCGAAAAAATCCGACAAGATAGTTTTATTTAGAACGAATTCGTTTTACTTTAACATAATATTCCCTCCACGACCGCGGACACGCCGGCGTTACAGTTAACAATAGATTTCTTAGAAATTTAATTAATTTCTTAGAAAGTTACCTGGAGGTGATATAGTAATTCTTTTTTTTTTCCATCTATACATATAAAATTGTAACTAAGCCAAATCTGTACATTAAATATTTTATAGAAAATCTTATTGAAATAGACATTATTATCGATACAGAGGCCGAATCTATAGTTTTTAGAATTTTTGTCTGTCTGTTTGTGTGTTACCGCATCACGGAAAAACTACTGGATGGATTTTGATGAAATTTGGTAAGATGATAGCTGGTTATCCGGGTCAACATATAGGTTACTTTTTACCGCGGGAAAATATCTCATTTCTGAGAAAAAATACAAAAACTGCAATGTAAGAGTATACTAATATGTAAAACCTAAGAATTTGGTCCTTGGACATCTGAACGCGGGCGGAGCCGCGGGTAATGCTAGTTGTGACTATAAATTACTTGTTCTTCTACTTATGGCTTTTAAAGGAAATTGTAGTCCATTAATTTGCTAAATAAATTAACTGTCTCGATATAGGTACGTGTATCGCCGAAGTAGGATCGGAGTTCGGACGGACGTCCGTATTAACAGTTAACATCGACATGACGTTAGTCATAATCCGTAAATGTCGAGAGATTTATACACCTACAAAAATATTTTTATATCTAGAGATATATTTCGCAAAGTTTAGAAGAAATATGTGTAAAATAACATAATAACGATTAAGTTATATAATATACTAGCATTGCCCGCGGCTGCGCCCGCGTTCAGATGACCAAAAACCAAATTCTTAGGTTTTACATATTAATATACTCTTACATTGCACTTTTTGTATTTTTTTAGTAATGAGAAATTATCCCAGGATAAAAAGTATCCTATATGTTGACCCGGATAACCAGCTACTATCATACCAAATTTCATCAAAATCCCTGCAGTGGTTTTCCCGTGATGCGGTAACAGACAGACACAAATTCTAAAAACTATAGATTCGGCCTCTGTATCGATAATAATGTCTATTTCAACAAGATTTTCCAAAAAATATTTAATGTACAGATTCGGCTTAGTTACAATTTTATTATATGTATAGATTACTTTGTTGGCTATGACAATAAACATGATTAATTATAGTGTAGGATCTAAAGGCCTATGCCTATATTGTATACTGGATATATATAATATTAGCATGTTGATGTCATCTAATGTTGGCATATTAGCATATAACTGATTGGAAATATCACAAAATGCCAAATTAGCTCACAGATCGTGTTATGGAAATGAGAGGAGTTCAGCAATGAATATTTAGCTGCTAAATTATTAGGTCCTGTCACGATGGCTCTAGCGAGTGTATGTTCATTCTTTTTTTGTGTATAGTAGGCATTACGTTTTTATACATTGTCAGGTACAGTAATGGGTACTGGCCCAAAAAGTGTCAAACTTTATGACGCTGTTAAACAGTAGGTAGGTGTATAAATAAGAATATACCGAATGACTTTTGATTCAAATTGAGTAATTTATTAGTATAGAAATTAATTTCTATCGATAATTTGTTTATGTTAACTTACAGTGATTTATTATCCACATTTTTGTGCTAAGTAACTTTGTATGTGTTCATATTTTTTAAATCTTTGAACATTAATTAAAATTAGTATTCACCTAAAGGTGGAATTCGACCCATATATAATCATTATTGAACATTTGAGAAAAACAAATTATATAAATAAAACATATTATAATATGGATAGAATTTACCTATCTATATAAAAGAATGTATCAAATCGCATTTATTTATTGCAAATTCTCTTAAAACATACTAAATTATAATAGTTTAGTGACTTTGACGTATGTATATGACATATATAAATGATTCTAATACAATATACAGACTTTTTTGATATCCGGTGCCATTAGCCATTTGCCATTGCGGTCAACAATAGTAATCATATCGAGGGACCTATCAAATATAGATTAGGTTAATATAGCACTAATTTTGATTAATTAATTAAATTTAAATGAATGAGAGCTTGAAAATAATTTTCAGTTCGTCTTATACAGAACAGAGTAACAGTAAAACTCTTAGATATCAATATTATTAAGCAAAGCTGAAAAGTTTGTTTGTTTGCGCTGATATCTGGATGTACTGGTCTAATTAGGAAAAAGTATTCGTGTTTTATAGCCTATTTATTGAGGAAGGTTTTATAGGCTGTCTTACATTTCACTCGGACTTACGAGAGCGGAATAATCCTACGATGGTAAGCAACGCAGGCAGAGCTGCGAGAAAACGCTAGTCTCATATATATGTATTGGACGTGATATGTTTGATTTCCACATCTACATTAGAAGGCAGTCAGAAATCATTAAAGCAAATCAACGTCCCACCTCTTGCAAAGTAAAAATAAAAACTACTAATTGCAATTAATTCTAGATTATAGGCACTAGATAAAGAGATAAACTATTTGAAAACTTGTATATTCATCGTTTTATCTACTTGTATCTCATGAAATGTTTTAGAATTATAACAGTAAACTGCCCTGGCCCCTAACATTATTCGGGTGAGTTTTTTGATTTGGCATTCTTAAGGAATTTTATATTTTTGCTTATTATATAAGGCAGTTTATTTCTAATAGGTTGTGGTGGTTGCATCCATTCTTCGTCTTCAGAGTTTCATTTAGTAACGATCGATGCAGCCACATATTATATAAATGGAAGGGTACAGACGTAGAATCGAAAATGTGACAATTTTTGTTTTGTACCGATAATGAATCTATGCCTATGGTAATTGCATTCCCACTGGTTCTTTATAAATACTCAACGGATGTCGCTAAAAATGCGTTTTTATCTCCATATTATGTCCAAAGAGAAAAGAACTGGGAAAGTCAATGACATAACCGATATAGAAGAAGAGGATTGTCCAAAAATGTACAATTAGTAAAAAGTTACAGCATACGTTAAGTTGATCTCAATAAAAATATTATACTTCCAAACCCTAAATAGGTATAGTTTCTTTCATAATGTATTGATTGGGACGTTCCTGTCCGTCCTGTTCTTTGCCTGTACCTACCCTTCAATTTTATCAAAAGGCAGACTTATACACAAGCTTTCGCATTTGCGACTATATCATAGTATTCATTTATTACCTGTTATTACAAAACTATCTTTGATAATTCATATCGATCTATAGCAAAATCTTGTTTTAAGTTTAAGTTTTTTTTAAGTTTATAATGTTTGGTTTAAACAAGCTACAAGGAGAATTAATAGCCTTTTGTGATGATGGGATATTTATAAATGCGAGTAAATTTTCCTTATTGTTGCTCGCAATTATATGAATATGAATATTGATAACGTCTTAAATTGTTCGAATTAAATGATTTATAATCAATAGTAACGACTGGATTTTGTTATTGGCTCGCATTTTTATCAAACTCGTTTTATATGTTACTTACATTTCATTCCAGTTATAAATCGCGTTTAAAAGATTTCGCCTGCAATAAATATTTGTCAACTTCTTTTTATTTCAATTGTACAACACTAATGAATTAAATGTTGATTGCTGTATTTCTGGGTGCTGCTTTTCGAATTTTATATACAATAATGTAATAATGTTATAAAATAATATCGAAAAATAATATTATGTTGAAAAAATTATATAAAAAAAACAAAACCTTTTTAAATACCTAAGCCTCAGGCATCGCCCCTAGACTGCCGAATCGCAAAGCTTGAATGGGATAGGTTGAAACACCTGTTGATGCAGCATTCCACGTGTACCGTTACACGCTCACAATCGCGCTCGTTTATTTGTTACTCTTTACTTTTATATTCACTTCAAGTGAGATCTCTGTCAGCTTTTAGAATTGCGACCTGTTTAATATTTAATGCTTAAGATATTTTAGGATCTGCATTATATGACTTTCTCTTATTACTTTATGTTTTGACCTATGTATGTATATCTCACGGAGGCTACTTGTCTAAATGGAATGAAAATTCTGCCATCTGTGTCGCTTTCCAGAACATAAACTATGCAAAAAATTACATCTACGTCGTGTAAATATAATTAAGGACTAAGCAACACATATGTTCCTATTTATATAATTTTGAATAGAGATTCTAAAATGTCAGTTATTAGATGGGAATTAATTCGCTTGGTAAGTCTCGAGTGACTTACATACGCTTCAATTTATTTACTAGTTCATACTTCCATACTAATATTATTAATGTGAAAGTTTGTGAGGATGGATGAATGTTTGTTACTCTTTCACGCCAGCACAGCTGAACAGGTCTGGATGAAATTTGGCACTGAGATAGATTAGTCTGGAATAGCACATAGGTTTTTATCCCGGAAAAATCTACGGTTCCCGTGGGATAGATTTGTTTTTGTTTAGGAACGAACCCGAAGCGAAGCGAGGGTGAGTAGCTAATCTTATATACATACTAGCATTTCCCGCGGCTCTGCCCGCGTTCAGATGA
Source organism: Brenthis daphne (assembly GCA_947093115.1). Lineage (NCBI taxonomy): Eukaryota > Metazoa > Arthropoda > Insecta > Lepidoptera > Nymphalidae > Brenthis > Brenthis daphne. The sequence continues at coordinate 22,311,097 of OX352481.1, forward strand.
CCAAAAACCAAATGCTTAGGTTTTACATATTAATATACTCTTACATTGCAGTTTTTGTATTTTTTCTCAGAAATGAGACATTTTCTCGCGGTGAAAAGTATCCTATATGTTGACCCGGATAACCAGCTATCACAATAGCAAATTTCATCAAAATCGCTCCAGTGGTTTTTCTGTGATGCGGTAGCAGACAGACAGACAGACAGACTGACAAAAAATCTAAAAACTATAGATCCGGTCTCTGTATCGATAATAATGTTTATTTCAATAAGATTTTCCAAAAAATATTTAATGTACAGATTCGGCTTAGTTACAATTTTATTATATGTATAGAATACATATACAACTTATGAAATTGTTAATATCGAACTTTATTAAATAGTAAATACCAAACAAGTAGTAATGAGGTTACATTTCAAATACGAAACCTGTCTCATTGTATATGTAAAATCAACTGATATGAGTGCCATTTATTATAAGGTCGCATCATCAATCATAGACTTGTAAAGGTTTGATGATAACTTGTAATAGATGACCACACCACACTATCGATAGGTGAATGCCAGTGTGTAGAAATTCCGGGTCAAATAATATATCCGTCCCTTTCTTCCTTTCTCCGGTCTTGCTGTTGCTGTCTTTAACGTGAATCCTTTTCTAAGGTTATATCTTAGTTTCGTAGATGTAGCTGTTTATATTCATTATTCATGTATAGCTTTCGCTGACATTAGCGGTAACACTGAATAAGACGCCCATTAAAGCATATTCTCATAAATATAAGAAATTATCATCATCATTTCGTGAGTAAAACTTTATTTAGAAAATTTATGTATTATTTTTATATTTTAAGTTTATGTATATAAACTCTATTGCTGGTAATTTTTTTACCATAGCAGGGTAGCACAAGACGAGTTTAGCGGATCTTTATCTATTTGTGGTTTCCCAAACTAGGGATAGAAATTTGACATGAAAATCATGTCGAAGAATCAATTAAGAAGATTTAACAAATACTCCAAATTTCTTAATAGCATTTATATCCTAATAATAGCGTAAGCATATATATATATATATATATATATATATATATATATATATATATATATATATATATATATATATACTTACCTAGCACGCATTCATTTGTCTGTTACAATATGTTCAAAATAAATTATTTCAATATAAAAACATTATGTACCTACATCAGTTATTATATCCTATTAACAAATAGCATTTGGTAAATGGTTATTTATTGACAACAAGAGATTGCATCTAAAGGACGTTTCGTATCCTGCTTTAAAGTACAATCAAATGTACGATTGAATTGTTTTAAAATATGGAAAGCATTAAAGTAACTTTAATGCACACAAACTGTCTCTATAGTAAAACTCATTCACATCTCTATAGTTCCTGGGTATAAGAAGGAGAATCTAACAAACAAATTTTCACATTTAATATATCAATAAAGACAAAAAAGACCCTTATCTAGACACCACTGTGTGTACAGTGTAACGACGACAGTGTAACACTAGGTAATCTACCTATAAATTACGATGGGCTTTCCCAGTATTCGCATAGCTGATATTTTCCTGTATTGTAAATAAATAAGATTGTTCTCAGAACATTATATCTTATGACGTCAAAATTGAATAGATATTGGTATTGTGTTTATGTAATTTCTTACTTCTTAAGTTATGTTATAATTGTACTTAGAATGTGGGTTTGTTTGTTTATCAGTTAACTTTTTCGTGTGTTTAGTAAGATTCGGCCACTGTATCGATAATAATGTTTATTTCAATAAGATCTTCCAAAAAATATCTAATGTACAGATTCGGCTTAGTTACAATTTTATTATATGTATAGATAATATCCTTCTAACCGAATCGCCACCGGATGTTAATCTTTTTGAGACTAGCCAACTACGCAGGAAACATTAGTTCTTAAGTGTGAGCGTAAACCCAAGTTCACTTTCAATGCCTTTTACTCCCAAAGTCTTGAGGACCATTCGACTAAACAGGTGGGAAATCAGGTGTAGGACCGACGCGACGGCTTTACGCACTCTTCGAGACACGGAGGTGTGACACTTCACATTTTCTAGCCTTCCTAGCTGTTGCTGAGAATTTATTGATAGAAAAACTCTATAATTGGTCAGACATGATTTTCGGATATATGAAAAGCCAAACATATATACATGCTTGCCATTTAACAAAGCAGTTCAATTGAAAAAAACTTGATACATAGTTTCTTTGGGGTAACGGAATATTTGACTACAAGGTACTCATTATGTTTTAATGATTATAATTATTTTTATTAGATATAAAGATTATCAGCCATGTAAAGTATTAAAATAATGTTACGCGTGCAAATTTTATATTGCGCTTGTTTTCACGATTTCGACATAAAAGTTTATGAGAACGCTCACCTCGTCTATATTAGAACCGAAGTTAATGAATAGATACTATTTATAGGTTTTACAAAATTTATTAATTAAAGATATCTAATGAAAGTATTATATCATACTGAATATATAATTATATTGGTTTTTAATTATAACTGGTCCATATCAAATTGCCATTTCGTAAAGCTATTTATATGCTCCAGTTTTATTAATGTTTTTTATACACATACCTACTACGTATTTTGTGAAATTGTTACATTTCTAAACGCACACGTGCATATTCTCAATAGTATCGCCGGAAATCTAATTACAACGCAAAACTGTTATCGCGATAATATTTACATGTAATTTAATGGACTTATTAGTAATTTTTGGAGATAGTCTCTATCTGTAAAAATTAATGGTAATAGTTAAATAAAATCCGACGAATTGAGAACCTTCTTCTTTTTGGAAGTCGGTAAAAAATTTATAAATGAAATAAATGTTGAAAGAAATTTAATATGTAATTATTTTACGAAAAGAAAGAAATATAAAGTAATTTTTACGTGTTTTTCAAAAAGTAAGACTTTCTCTGCTAGCTGACACCGACTCCAATAAAATTACTTTACTTAGGTACGTTTACATAAAAAAATCTCAATTCCAAGAGATCGAAGTTTATTTAAAATAAGGGTTATTATTTATGTATATGTTTCGGTCTCTTCCGTGACCATGATTGCTGTAAAGCATTTGAAACGTCAGGAACCAAAAATCCGAAAAAAAAATGTTTTATTTCCTCCCGCGTTCAAATGACTAAAAACCAAATTCTTAGATTTTACACTTATAATACTCTTACAATGCAGTTTTTGAATTTTTTCTCAGAAATGAGATATTTTACCCCGGAAAAACGTATCCTATATCTTGACCCGGATAATCAGCTATCATCATACCAAATTTCATCAAAATCTCTCCAGTGGTTTTCTCCTGATGCGGTAACAGACAGACAGATAGACAAAAATTCTAATAACAATATATTCGGACTCTGTATCGACATGACATTATTACAATGTCTACTTCAATTAGTTTTTTCAAAAAATATTTAATGTGCATATTCGGCTTAGTTACAATTTTATTATATGTATAGATGTATAGATAAACACTTTTTAAATATTATATGTATCACAGTTATAAATTAATATAATACAAGCACTTAGCCTAATGGTTTAAAAGATTTGATAGCATAGAGTTATATGTCCAAGGAAAAAGCAATGTCAACCGTTTTAAATTGGGTTTACGACATCCCTCGAGTTCGTGGAGATCTCCCGGGAATCATGAATAACGCTAAGTGTTCAAAGAATAAGCATGACTTATATGTAACTTAGGTACTTTATTTTTTTTAAACAAAAATCAGTTGAAGCTCTTTTATTTTTCTGTGTCGATTTATAGTATGTACTGAGTTACAGGTAACAAAATGAGACCGACGTAAGTTTTTGCTTTCTACCTAAACCATCGATAATTCTTGTTGGATAGCAGAATTGAACGCCACAAGTAGTTTTTTTTTTTGAGTATAGTCCTCGGCCTAACTTTTTAGCCTCCATAAAGTTGGCGCTAGCAGGACCTCGTGCAGATACAATCGAGTGGAGAATAGTTAACGTAATAATAAATATACGTATGTTTATAAAGTGTCCTATACCTAGATAGATACATAAACCCTACTATGTATAACGCACATACACACGCACACCTTGTCGTGGTTTTGTGCACCGGCAATCCAGCCGGTTGCAAAGCCAAGAAACTTAAATACTTTTGTACGTATGAGGGTGCCAGGGCGGTATGCCTAAATGCATTTCCCAACGTTAAAAAAAGGTAGTTACATAAAAAGTAAACCCATACAAGATAAAGAAATAGTTTGACTACAAAATATAAATTCTCTGCGAAGAAAAAAAAAGCATATAAACCATATTTTCGAGTCAATTAAGATTATTAAAATAAAAGTGGTGTAATGGTGATAAGCAACTTAATAATAATACGATACCAATGATATATTATTATCTGAGTATTTATGTTTGTGTATCAGTAGGTGAGTGTGCATTATCACCAGTGTTTTTAATTTTGTCAGTTTAACCCGACACCGCTGTCGTGTCGGGGTCAATTATGCCCCAAGCGGATGTACGCTACAGGACTTTTTAGAGTTCTGTTGGCAAATATAAAAAAATCATTTCACCTATTTAATTTTTATAATAAAAATAAAAATTATAATACCTAGTTACTTAATATTATGTACCTACTAATTTCATTAAAATGTTAAATTATATTGTTATAGAGAAATATTATATATTATATAAAAAAATATAGAAAAGCACGTGTTAAAGTATATGTAGCTTATTTATTATAGGTGCTAAATTAATTATAAAATTATATTAGTATCTATTCAAATAATCTCTATAAAAATATATACAGAACCCGGTCTATAAAAGGACCTTTCTGTCGTCAATTTACACCACGAATGAGATGATACAGACGGCTTGACATGTGTAACCGCGACAGGGCCATTTTCCGAGAAGGTCACGCTTGATTTAATTCGTCTAAATGTCACCAGATGGCCTAGCCAGTTTTTTTTAATGTATTGTGCTGAATATGCCATATCCGGTAGATTACAAAGAGTGTTTTATAAACGAAAATGAAATTAAAATAGGCGGTATATTCGATACTGTCCAAAATGTATTACATTTTATGCATGATAAAAACATAATCTAACAATAACAAGATGAATAACAACAATAAGAACAAGAAATAACTGTTATATTATGTACATATATTTTAATGTTCAAAAACGCGAAAATCAAATTTATTTCCTATGGTAATATTTTGGATTATGGGATTGTAAGGATAGAATGGGTGCGTAAGGATGGTTTATATTTAAAAATAAAAATAGGCCCTAATTGATGAGAAGACATTTTATGGAAAAATTAGATATATTACTTAATTAAAGATAAATAATTATGAGTTTTAGCATTTTTAGATTCTACAATGCCTACAATTACATATTTCAATCACTAAAACTATATTAATCTAATTGTTAACTCTTATAATCTTTGGTTTTATTATATGCGACAAAGGTTTAGTTACTATTTAATTATTAAAGTTAAATTTAACCTGTATTAGGTAGGTATTAAGTATAATTTGAATAACATGTTTACCAGAACGTTAAAGCTATCTCATTCTTAATGTATTTCATATAAACTATAAACATTATTTATCTTAACATTAGCGTCAAATAAACCATTCTGAAGAACAAACTTAAAGATTTGAAAAATACTAATTACTCTCGTAAAATATCAATGGCATAAATCTCTGCGAGAACACCATTACTTCTTACTTTTTTTTTATTTTGAATACACTTTCAGACGATTGTCTGGAATGAATAAATTGTAAACAAATGATATGAATTTGATATCATAATTTTTCTTTGGATATAGTAGGTAGGTACTTTTTTGGCTTGATTTGAAGCATTTATTTTCTTAACTAGCAATGTATAAAATAAATATGTTGGGACATTAACACACAGCACCATCTAGTTCCATGGTAAGCTACGAGGCTTGTGTTATGGATACCGGATAGTTGATACACTACACATATATAACTTTAAATACATACATATTATAAATATATACATATATATTTATTTATAATGTATGTATGTACTTTCTTCTTAACTCGGTTCAGCAAAATTATGCTTTCCTTCTATCCAACTTTTGATATAGCTTACACTTCACATGGTACAATCCCACGAGAATATTGTTGATACAAAAAAGGATGTAAGCAAATTAGTGTTTTATGTACAGTAATTATGATAGGATATCGGTTGCTTGTTTTATTGCTGCAGGCTTTATGAGCGATTGTATGTCATAATGTTTCCATTTCCTCGATACAAGTTTACAGTGTAGCGGAAATCGGTACATGTAGGACGATAACAAATTTTGTTTTTTTTTTTGCTTTTTTTCGTATTGAGCTCGACTAATAACTTTTTTCTTTTCAGGTAAGTGGTATGAATCGTGTTAAGTAAAAAGCTATAAACTACAAATGAGTACAGTGAGTGCTAATTGTTAAGAAAGTATGCGTTTAGCGAAATGAAAAATAACTAATGAATTATATCAATCTTTGCAATAGACTATGTTTATAACTTATCATAGAAATCTCTATCGGGATCAAGTCGTCGATCCTTAAAATATATATAAAAAAATCACTAAGTTTTGTTGGTGCGACACAGAAAGACATGCCAAAAAACAAGCACACACATTTTCAGATCAGTAATATTAAGTAAGGATTATCTACAGAATATTTAGTCAATTTGTATACAGTGACTAACTAATGCGCAGAAATCTGTGTGAATTGATTCTACCCATAGTCCATGCAATGCCAATGTTACTCTAATTGGATGGCACATCACGCTGAGTTCGATGACCTGGTAGAAATTTCGACAAACGCGTAACGCACTTTAATTACTTTACCTACTGGTTTGCATATCAAATTAAAGTTTATTTTATTACAGCCTAATTTCTTATTATCTTCTTTTAAAAACTTGTTTTTGACTTTATTGGTTAAAGAAAATTATAATATGGATACCAACTTAGTAGTTATATATAAATATTTTTCTTGGATATATGTACTGATATATTGTTAACTAGCATTGCCCGCGGCTGCGCCCGCTTTCAGATGACCAAAAATTCAAATTCTTTAGGTTTTACATATTAGTATGCTCTTACATTGCAGTTTTTGTATTTTTTTCTCAGAAATGAAGTAAATAATATAAGTAAAAAAATAGAAGAAAGTATTCCAAATTTCATCAAAATCCCTCCAGTGGTTTTTCTGTGATGTGGTAACAGACAGACACAAATTCCATAAAAACTGTATTGATAATAATGTTTATTTTAATAAGATTTTCCAAAAAATATTTAATGTACAGATTCGGCTTATTTACAATTTCATTATATGTATAGATGTAGTTTCATTAAAATAACTGAAACCACTAAAATTATTATTTTTAGCTTTAGTCTCTCATACTACCAAAATCTAGATACACCGTAACAAATCCTACTAACATCATAAATACGAAAGTGAATGTATGTTTCTTCGCGCTATTATAACTCAACGGCTTCGACCGTTTATAAGTGACAGCTTTATCCTGAACATCTTATCAAAAATTTATTTTTAATAGATACAGTTATACATAAAGATTGATTTCTTTTATAGAATTAATTATAGTCGAATTAATTTACTTTATATTACTGCAAATATTTCCCACAAAAATAACTGTAATAAAAAAAATATTAAATTTGACATGTACAATTGTTAAAGTTGTAATAAAAATCTATTTCTTACTAGTATTTCCCGGTTGAAACGAACCGCACATAGAAGAATAATATCGAATTTGAAATTTAATAAAGATAATAGATAAGATTGGCGCTTCAATTTATCAAGCACAATATAATATTAGATTACGTAAACACTTACTCGTATTGATATATGTATGTAGAATTCAAAATTTATCTATATTTATATATATTATATATAGTGTATATATATATATATATATATATATATATATATATATATATAGATACACTATGTTTTAAAATGACTTTCTTAAAAATACCTCAAAAGCTTGTAAGTTTTGATAAGCTTTCGTTTTTTTCATATAAAAGCTTTTCACGACTAGCAATGAATTTTATGAAACATAATAACAAATACAAATACGTTTAACTAAATAACTTGAATGTAAGTGTCATGAGGAGAATAATAGCACAAAGGGTACTCGTTCACGCAATAGCTTGCTGTTTACAATATAGTCAAGAGTAATTGTAGTTGCCGCTTATAATAATATCGTTAAATAACATTCATATAATGTAAAGTTACTACAATGCTGTCGGTCTGTTTATTGCACTCTTTTTTTATCGTGATATGCTCACAGATTTGCATTTAGGATAGTTTTTTTCTTATAATATACATACTTAGTACTTACTTTATCTAATGGCGTTGTATTCAGCCCTTTTTTAAAGTCCCACTGCTGGGCACGGACCTCCCTTCCGTACGAGGGGGATCAGGCCATAGTCCACCACACTGGCCAAGTGCGGGTTGGCGGACTTCACATGTCATTCGAAAACTTGCTAGGTTTTCTCAGACATGCAGGTTTCCTCTCGATGTTTTTCCTTCGCCGTAAAGCAAGCGGTAATCAAGTTAGAAATGATTCGCTCATGAAAATGTCAGTGGTGCGAGACACGGGATTTGAACCCGCTTCACTCAGTGTCCCAAGCGAGCGCGTTACGACTGGGCTACCACTGCCTCTAAAGGCATATATGTATGTATAAATTATAATATAGGTTTGGGTATACAAAAGTAAAAAAACCTAAATTTAAAATAATTTTACTGTAATATATTTTACTATAACATATACTACGAGTATTACAGTTAGTAAATTATGACAATCAATTAATAAATTTTTTGAAGATAAGTTTTTTAGTTTTTCGTGTATTTTTAACCGACATTCAAAAAGGAGGAGGTTCTCAATTCGTCGGTATCTTTTTTATGTATATACCGATTACTCGAAAACGCCTGAACCGAATTAGATTTTTTTTTCGTTTTAAAGGGTATACTTCCCAGGTGGTCCCATATGAATTTTATCAAAATCGGTCGAGCGGTTTTTTGAAACATCAACAATAATTTATTTTTAAATAAAACTATCTTTTCGGATTATTTCGCGGATTTATTTAGATCTTTGGTTCCCGACGTTTCGAATGCTTTACAGCATCCATGGTCACGGGAGAGACTGAGGTGTTACATGTCTCGAAACCTTCAAGACATGTTACAGACAGCCTACCCTTTTATTTAAAATGTCAAATATTCGCGTAAATCTAAGAAATAAAAATAAATAAAACCTAAAAAAAAAAAGTTAAATTTTTTATATATAATCAACAACAACTGCTATATTTTTATTTCGTGTTCCACCAGTATCGAAATATTGGTGTAGATAGTATTTACTCTAGGCCGTGCTTTAACTAAAGTAAACCGAAACGAATATTTCTACGGCCAATATGCCATTAGCACACAGTTTTGTTCTATTTAAACAAAATATATTTTATGAACTATGAACATGCCACCGTTGCCAATCTTTACATAGAAAATAATAGACTAGTTGTACAAAACAAGCTATTTACAACATTGTTAGGGCAAAATGTACTTATAATATCATAATTCGCTACAAACATGCGGGCGTGACTGGCGCGGACTCGTGGCTCATCTCATTATCATTTTTATCGCACGCGCTCGATTCACGCCGATCAACTCGTTTCACAGAATTCACAAACGATTATTGGAAATTTTAACGTTTTCCTAATGTCAATTGTTAAATGGAAAACAAATAATTTTAAAGAAAATTTCATTATCCTCGTTTAACCCTTTAAAGTAACCATTGACTAGAAAACTTTATTTAAAAAAAAAATCATTTCAATTCTTTGTTATTTGGCTCAAAAAGATTCAAAATGGTATTAAATTATTAATATTTCATTTTAAAATATAATATATGAAATGTTATGATCAAGTGTTCTAGACAACTATTATTTATTATCTAAATAACAGTTGTCCAGAACACTTGATCATAACTTTTTATGCTTTTAATATTGGTCTGATAAAGATTGTATAAAATACTTTTTGGTTATGTAATTGGCTTAATCACGTTTTAAATAAACTAAGTATAATAAATAATACAATATTATACTACTAGCGTATTCCTGCGGCTCCGCCCGCATAATACATCAATCACCAATATATCATATACTAAAACCTTCCCCGAAACACGATGCATCTTATGGTATGAGTATTATTCCGATCGGTTCAGTAGTTATCGCAGTATAATCGAACAAAAAAATCGGCTCTCCATTTATTACCTATAGATTATTGTACAGATTTAAAATCATTATAACTAGACTAGCATTTGCTTGATATGTGAGTTTGATTGTGAAAAAAAAATTACATGTGCATTCGTACAATAGTTACAATATCATTTTAATTACAATAATAAAAGTAAAGAAACAATACAATAAAACGGTCCTTACACGATTTTTGACGATTTATAAAAAATATAGCGATTTCAGTGAAGAAAGTTACGTTATTTTCCAAAACAACGTAAACACGTTTTTTAAGCATTGACGATAGGCACAAAAAGTTAGGTTCAAGAAACCAAAGGTGAACAACCCTTCCGGAAACCAGTTTCGGATATGTCGCCGATAATGCTGATTACCATATCATTGTGATGTACGTGAGGCCAGCTAATTTTAGCACTAGCACTAGTGTTACTTGAATTGTTTTACCCTCTCTCATTTAACGAGATATGAGGCATAGATAACATGTCATTCTACAATCGATAAAGAATATAAAATTTTAAAAATCGTATTGACATGACAAGTTTAATCGTTATGTCATAGAATTATTATATGTCATTCTTATATATCTTTTAAATTTCTATTCCTAAACGTTGCTTTAAAATTGTAAAATAGCATCTTGTTTCAACCCCAATGTTATTAATAAGTGCTGCACTTATTTATTAATTATATGTTATAATTTGTATTAATTTTTTGGAAAATATGTTTTTTTAAAGTATGTCAATGTCATTATGAACACATCGCTTTCAATGACTAGATCTACAGATACTTAGTTGAGAATAGAATAGGCTAATTTGATTTTAATAAGCAATTGTTGCCATTGTGCTATAAAATACAGATAGATATATTTAGACATAATTGGCAACACCAAACACAAATTCTTAGACCGTGAAGGTCGACAATGACAAATATAAATAATTTCTTTTTCCTTATTAATTTTCAATCATTATGATATGCCATAAAGAATATCCGTTAACATGTTTACAGTTTCTGTTAAATTGAGCGGTTGGTTATCTGAACGTTTATTGTCAAGGACGTGAGCCATTACCCGCCACCTTTATTATAATTCCTTAGATTTATAATAAAATTTTTATGTGATACTAACGCTACATGCCGATGACAGCTAACCTATATTCTGCGCATCGTTCAAAGTTTTAAGTTATCTAGTTCTCGTAATAGTTAGTAATTGATTGCAAAATCCTACTAAAAAGACAAATATAAAAATAATTAGGTAAGAGAACTAAAAGTGGAAAATAACTAAAATGTGTAAAAAATATATAAATAAGTTAAAAATAAAATTTAATTACTAATACAACTCAAAGCTTTTATATAGTATACTTAAATAGAAACTGATAGAATGCAGTTAAAACCAATGCAGTAATAGATTTGTACTCCATAACGTATGATGTAGAAGTATGGCGCATACTTGCGTCGGGAAAGTAAGTGCGTTCACACGAGCTCAAATCATGAATTGGGCACGGTAAAAGTTGCCATTTTGAATTTAACAAAAAACCGTAACCAGTAAATTTTTAGTCAAATCATTTTAATATTATAATTTTTGAAAGTAATGGATGTTTATATTTTTAACATTTGCGTTGCATGGTCAAAGCCTAAAATATTTCTCTTATCATTATTAATCTGTGGCATTCAGTCGAGTTGACAGTTGACACTCTACAACCACTATCGCTAATAAGAACTAAAAATGGCTTATTAATTCTCTATTAACGATTCTAGAAAGTCAATTTCCATTTTCTTGAAACCAAAAAAATACTAACATCTTAGGAAGTTTTGTATGTAGCAATTTGTTCCATCAATGATTTAATTATAACAGAAGAAAGACCAAGATTTATTAGGTGAACTTTACAATAAACTTATGTAAGTATATGCAAAAAAACTTGATTCATGGTGTTAATATAATTCTAGTTATCTATGCTTAAACAATCTAAATTTGATTAATACCGTTTTAATTCTAACATAGATATGCTTTTAATAGCGCAAAAGAAAAATCTCACGATACCTCTTGTCCGACTTTCAAGTGACTTCTCGTGGTAACTAAAGGTCATTGACTCCCAAACATGCGGGTTTTTTATTTGATGTTTACTTACTATGACAACAATAGTGTATGGAGAATCACTTTATTTTACATTTCTATTACATTATAATGTAAAGATTTCCCTGTGTTCGCATATTTCCATGTTATCTTTCCACTTACAAATAACATATTTTCAACGATTGAAGCCTCATTTACACGATTATTGTTTATTATATCGGAATTAGCGGTGTTATAAATGTGTACTAGCTTTGCCCGCGGCTCCGCCCGCGTTCAGATGACCAAAAACCAAATTATTAGGCTTTACATATTAGTATACTCTTACAATGCAGTTTTTGTATTTTTTCTCAGAAATGAGATATTTTCCCGCGGTAAAAAGTATCTTATAAGTTGACCCGGATAACCAGCTATCATCATACCAAATTTCATCAAAATCCCTCTAGTGGTTTTTCCGTGATGCGGTAACAGACAACCAAACAAAAATTCTAAAAACTATAGATTCGGCCTCTGTATCGATAATACATAATTATGTCTATTTCAATAATATTTTCCAAAAAATATTTAATGTACAGATTCGGCTTAGTTACAATTTTATTATATGTATAGATTTCTATTACATTATAATGTAAAGATTTTCCTGTTTTCGCATATTTCCATGTTATCTTTCCACTTACAAATAACATATTTTCAACTTGAAGCCACATTTACACGATTATTGTTTATTATATCGAAATTAGCGGTGTTATAAATATGTATCAGCAAATAACATATCAAAGAAATATTTACTAAAGAACAGTTTAAAACTTGAATGTTTTATATTTGTTCAAGTCTTTGCATGCAATTATTGCGAGTTAATCCCATTCAAATTACTTTTCCAAAGCAAAAACATTTCGAAAAGAGTTGACAGTGTATGTATGTCTATTACATTATTATTTGTTACACATTATTGCATGTACCAGGCAAGAGTAGATGAACCTTTAGAAATATAAAAGCTGACAATGTTTGTATTCATTAAATTTTCATAACAGCATATATGTATAGATTAAACTAAGCAAGTTATAGTAAAACTATAAAAAAACTATATAAATATATATTTTGAAAAAGTCGATGTGTTTATTGAAAACTATGCCAGTTTGCTAACTTTGTTGTATATATATTTACATGAGAATTATATTTATTAAGTAGTAATTTAAAACGTTTCTTTTTATATTAATGGCATTGGTAAAGTAGATAAAGTACCTATACTTTAACATACAGCTGTTTCCAATGCACGATTTTTATGTAAATTCACATTCTTCGCTATCGACATCTATCTATACATATAAATAATATAATAATTCTAATTGAGCTGTCTATTAAATATTTTTTGGAAAATCTTATTGAAATAATCATTATTATCAATACAGAGGCCGAATCTATAGTTTTTACAATTTTTGTCTGTCTGTCCGTCCGTCCGTCCGTCCGTCCGTCCGTCCGTCCGTCTGTCTGTCTGTCTGTCTGTCTATCTGTCAGTCGCAACGCAGAACGCATCAAGAGAAAACCATTAGACAGATTTTGATGAAATTTTATATGATGATAGCTGGTTATCCGAATCAACATATAAGACACTTTTTACTGCGGGAAAATATCTCATCTCTGAAATCTATACTAAACGTTAAAACATAACTAGGGACAAACACAAACACAAGCAAGTGTGTGTTGCGAAAATGTGGAATTTTGTGTGGTATGAAAAACAACGTCGTTGCAATTATGTGTTCAAATTATTTATATTTTTCATAAGCACGGTTAATCAAATTTTATGCTAAGGTTCCTAGCACCGATAAGCTGAACACAGGCGGTGTGACATGTTAAAAAAAATGTATTAAGTAAACGTTTTGTACGTTCTTGCATACATACCGTAATGAAAGTTTTTAAGATCACTTAAAGCAAAATACTTCTTGCTTTTTACTATTTGGTTATGGAAAAATCGAACTGTAGTAAGTACCTTTATCTATATTTCTTTAGCGGTATACATAAATAATAGATATGATAATTTGTACATATGTATAACATTCGTGTTCGTAATTCTTTTCTTCCTAAACGGCTTGACCGATTTTGATGATTTTTTTGTTTATTTATGAGGTCAACAAAATGTTTTATAGCTATAGTTGGATTCGATAGGCGCTGTTGTCTAGATTGATCTTTTGTTTGTTTTCCAAACAACTTGTTAAATTATTTTTGGTTTTGTCGCATAAAAATCATTATTTCAAAATTTTCAATTGGAAAAGTTGCCCGGAAATTTAGGATTTCGGGAAATAACTGAAGTGCTTTTTTCTTTAGGATTTTTGTATGAACTCAAATATTTTAGATTTTATTGAACATTGGCCAGGGCAACGACTGTCGGATCAACTAGACATCAAATAAAAGTTTTATAACTGCCTATTGTTATACTGCTCTAACTCAACTGAGGGTTTTTGAATTATCGAAAATATATGTTAATGATATTATATAACACCTTAGTTTTTACACACGTGCCATTTCACTTGGAAAACAACATTGTAGTTTTCAATAACTGTTGCAAATTTTCCCACGATCAGTCGTTTACCGCAATCTTATCAGAGAAAACTGATCTGATAGTGATCTGTTCACTCGTCCGTGCCGTTACATCCGCGCTTCGCATGTGAATTACACATATGTTGTGAAAATATTCATACATGAATAAAATGTCAATCAAAACAAAAAATGGCTTAGCTATATTCCTTTACATTTTGAAAGGAAATAATTTTAAAGTATAGTAGATACTATGTAGGATAACTTTGAGTAAAAGCTACGAAACTAAAACAGTGAATTTGTTGAAAAATATCTCGAACCCAGGACCACCGGATCTGCAACCGTACACGCTAGCTATAACACTAACGAGCCAGACATTGATTATAACGCCATCAGACATAAATACGAGTGTTTGGATGACATTTAATTTCAACATATCAAAGCATTGTCCTGCTCGATCACTTCATCGTGTTAATATCGGCAGACAATAATTTAGAAAGGTCATTACGCAAGCTTCGGGTCTCACTCACGAACTAGACTTTTGATTGCGAGTGTGCCTTTTGCAATTATAAATTACTATAGTTATAGCAACACACATGTTTGGCAAGTCGGTGTTCATTTTTATATATATATTTTATATGCCAGCCACTTTTATGGCGTTTTTAAATAACCAACCCGGTTTCTGATCCGGTTGTATGCACATTATTAACGAGATAGCTTTGGAAATAGAGTGACTTATTTTATTGTAAATCGATTTTTGTATATTGATTTATGTTTTTTTAAATATTTTTATTGAAGGAGACTTTCTGTGAAACAGAAAGTTAGGTACTTGAAACACAACTTTAAAATTTAATTAAACACTGGCTCGGCTAAAATATAGGTACCTGTATACTAAGTTAATAATTCAAATACTTAATTAAAACGAAATGTCAGTCTCAAATAAGTTTTACTCATGTTAAATTAGTAATCAATAAATATATATACGTATTTCTTAACTATTAATGCCATATTAACGATTGTGATAAAATCTCGGTACCAATCTCCATACGGTACCTTTGAATATATTATATTATATCTCCATACGGAATATTTGAATTGATACAATGTAGATTATTAATAAATTACAATACGTGATGAGTATGGGATTTAATTAGACAGGTATCTTCTGAGAGCACTTAGCTTTTGCACATATTGTTTAGAATCATAATATGTTATAAATTATTATTATCTACATACATATATTTAAGTTAGTATATGTATATGTTTCATTAAATTAATATTATTTTTGAGTAGGTATCATTCATATTTCTACTCTTTAGAGTCTTAGACATAGTACAGTCTTGTATTGTCGGTAACTTGTAAGTAATGGCTGTTAGTAATAAAGCCGTCTTTGCACATCTGCGTTAGAGTTACAAGATCTCAATATGTAATGTACATAATTGTTGTTAAAATGCACACGCAAAGTTTAAAATTGAATATTTATGACGGTTGATTGTAACAATCATCTTAAACCTTCAAAACTACGTAAGTACTAATCTTCACATGTCTAACTCTATTAAAAAAAAATATTAAACCTTGCCTTTTTACCAGCTTGTATGGTGACGCAAGAACAGGCAGTTGTTAAATATAAAATTTACCGTTTTACCCTTTACAGATTGAAGACCAATGGATCACCCTTGCAAAATTTTACAATAATTTGGCAACCTTGTACGAGTTTTCTTAATCTTGTTATATTGAGAAGGGCGTATTTTCTTGAGATGCATTCGAATAATTTGCGTTATTTCATATATCTACATATATGTATTATCACCTACTTTCTATTCATTCATGACGTAATTGGCCCAGAATTCCCACGATATAATTGCATACACTCTGCTAGAGAATTGAATAAGATTGAGATCGACTGTATTGTTCTTGTTTTTGGTAAAGATGAATCGTTAAATGAGTTATGACAATGAGGAGAGTTATGATAATTAATCGCTTATAGTATTACTAGCATTGCCCGCGGCTCCGACCGCGTTCAGATGACCAAAAACCAAATTCTTAGGTTTTATATATTAGTATACTCTTACATTGCAGTTTTTGTATTTTTTCTCAGAAATGAGAAATTTTCCCGTGGTAAAAAGTATCCTATATGTTGCCCCGAATAACCAGCTATAACCATACCCAAATTTATCAAAATCCATCCAGTGGTTTTTCTGTGATGCGGTAACAGACAGACAGACAGATATTCTAAAAACTGTAGATTCGGCCTCTATATCGATAATAATGTTTATTTCAATAATAAGATTTTCCAAAAAACATTTAATGTACAGATTCGGCTTAGTTACAATTTTATTGTATGTATAGATATTGAACTGGTTTTCGCTCGCTGTTCAGCTTCTGTGGAGATACATCGATAAAAATTTAATATGTTATACTTAATGTAGTGCATCTATTAGGTAATTAAATAATATGTATTCAAAATCAGTTTCATAACTCCAGTACAGATAATATTGTGTACAGATAAACTAATTTTAGCTATTCATAAGAAAATTAATAAGTTTGTTAAAGATATTTTATGTACATAGATAAGGCAATGTGGTAAATTTTGACATAAACCACCGTTTTGAAAAAGTGAAATTACTATTATTAAACTATTTATTACATAAGTATAGGAAAATGACTAGGAAAATGTAATAAATCTTATGATATCCAAAGATTTTACAAGTACCGCTAACTTAAACCTTGCACAGGGATATTCAAGCTTATAACCGCGTATCTCCCTTACATTTCCCAGATAACTACGAACCTTTTGCTGTAGTTGTAGCAGCTCCAAAAGGATCTATCAGCTATTTCACTGCATTTAGTGTTTTTATTTAGCTCTTCGTATAAAATCGATCTATTGAATTGGTACTTAGAATAGCATACTTTAAAAAAGCTTAATATTATTTAATAAATATAATATTTAATATAAAAATATAGTGATATCCCTAGCAACAACTGATGAACCCTTAGGGGTTCACGTACCCACTTTGAGAAACCTTGCTCTAGCGGTTTTGTAGATATGTACATTTGCATAGGTTAAGAGATAATACCCTCAATATTGCATGTAGCCGCCGCACGTGTTTCCGCGGCGTGACTGAAATATCGACAGCGCTTGCAGCCGTGAAAGTGAATTTCTTTAACGAAACTGCATTTCTGGCTAAAGAAAGGCATTTGAATAATTCTTAAATATATTTTTATTTGGTAAAAGTTTAAGAAGCACTGACCGATTAATAGCCTAGTTTCATATTAGTTTTTTTTGTGAAATTTCTTAGAATAGATTTTGAATTCTATAGAATATCTATGAAAAAGGAAGATGATTTAATGAAAATTACCAAAGATGTCTAAAGAAGGTCTCGAAAGACTAAATGTGTTTATTTATTAACAATTTCTTAAATACTAAAGCTGCTTAGGTAATATATAGTTGCACACTACTTGTATTCATAATAGATTGTTATTAAATTATACTTTTATAAGGCAATTTAATTAAATTTGCAAAGATAAAGAAGATTTAAAAGGCACAGACCAGTAGATAATTAAGATTTTTAGAAATCTTTGCACTATATTCTTGAAAATACCTAGGTTTTCTAGACAGTAGACAAAAACAAATTAAATCAAACTAACTAGTACCAGTGGGTAATCTTTGCAACGTGAATTCATAGTTGAATCCAACACATGAACTTTACTATTGTAGGCATAGCTTATGTAAAAAGCACTTAATAAGCAGCATATTTCTCACGACGCTGGTGTAAGCGAATATGAGTTATTTCACAATATAAATCTGGGTTAAATAAATCGACGTATTTGCCACTAAATTACAGAGTAAACATATTTTTGTAGATCAATAAACTTGCACATTAAGTATTACAACATTTTCAATAATATTTTTCAAAAACAAATATTGGCCCAATTTTTATTTTTTACGCTTTATTACCTTCATTCGTATGTAAGAAACAAATAAAAACTTTTTAACAAAAAAATAAAAACCGACTTCAAACAAAAGCACTAAAAAGTAAAAAATAACTGATAGGTAGTTTTCATTTACTATACATACCTAATCAAATATTTTCGAAGTCGGTGTGCTTTGCTTTGTATCGGCTGGCACCCTCCTCCTTTTTGAGGAAGTCGGTTGAAAATGTAATTAAATTTGATTTTGTCATATCTGTTTTGAAACCACAAGATTACGGTACTCGAGTGACAATACAATAATTTTATATGTATGTACTGTCGAGATGATTGGGTTATGAACTCAGAAAATACTCGTATATAGATTGGAACAAACAGGTTGGGAAAAAAGGACCTTAAATATTGAAGATATCAAGTTTAACTCAAAGGGAACTTTCTTTTATTTGTAATTATAATAATATGTAACGGCATTTTTTAAAGGCTCAATTGAACCGCTTATTGAACCAAATAAAAATGCAAAAAATAAATTGAACTAATCGATAGGGTTTAGTGTAAAGATAAAAACTGTAAAACAAAAATTATATCTTAAAGTTAGGTATAGAAAACCATGAAATCTTACAATTCGTGTATAACGGCTCTAGCTAACATCGTAGAACAAACTAACGGGAAATACAAGAAAAGTACCACAAATTATGAAAATATAATTGCGTAATAGAAACATTGTTTTTTTTTTCAAAATAACCTTATTCTGACTGACTAACTAAATTCTGATTCATGGTTTTCTGTCATTTGAAGACACAATGTTCGTTCTGGAAATTTTATCCTGAAAAATAAAATACTGTTCGCTTTCAGTACAACAGGGTATTGTCAATAATTTAGGTACTTTTATTCGTTGTGTTTGTCCATCCATTTGTTTCACTCAGTATAAAGAAGCTGTGAAGTGAAAATTTGCTACTAACTTTGAAAATCCTTTAAATTTTGACTCAATTACTTTGGTTTGACGAAGCCCAAACATTAAACTTGATGACTTAAGTCTGATAATATACATTACATATGTATAATCAAGTAGGATAAGCCGTATTTCTAAGTTTTTTTTCAATATTATCTTATATTATCTTATTTATAAAAGCGTAAACTAATAAATAGTGTGAATCACTCCAGGAGTAGATTAAAACCTATGATTTACATGTTTCTTTTATCGTTGTTGACGATTAAAATCTTTATTTAGAAATAATTTATAATTTATCTATACTCGTATAAATAAATATATATCTAAATTTCATTAGTAATGTTAACGAGAGAGTTAATTGTGTTTTTTTTGATTGGGTAGTGTAAAAATACATATTTTAAAATATAATAACACTAGCGGCTCACCCTCGCTTCGCTCGGGTTCGTCGCTAGGTACGTTTTAAATAGATATAAAAATAAAAAATCTTTCTTTCTCACAAAAATTAAAATATCATAAAAATTGGAACGCGGTCGAACGGGATAAAAAGTATCCTATGTCCTTCTCCTGGCTCTAAACTACCTCCCTGCCAATTTTCAGCTAAATCGGTTCAGCCGTTCTTGAGTTATAAGCGAAGTAACTAACACGACTTTCTTTTATATATATAGATAAGACGTGGAATGTCGTCCAGGCGCGGTATAGATACGGTGTGAAGGTCGGCCGCCTGTAGGACGTCCAGTCGCTCACGCTAAACTTTCTACCAGATATAACTTCATTTATTAGTACTAATTGGTATTTGTTGACTTTTTCCTATCGTGACTTATTTCTAACGCTTTAGATTTAAATTTATTTGCAATATATTATTTTATTATTAAATTTTTAATGTGGTAATAAAATTTTCATATTTTATAAGCAAAAAACGGTTATGTTAGTTCTATTTATATTATTAATACATAACAAGTACAAAAAGTCTAGTTTCACCAAGTACAGGTCAGTTGAGCAAGGCACTCAATCGACCGGATCTCCGGCTACGTAAGTCACGAGTCTACCACTTGGCTATAAAATGTTGATAGATACTTAGTATTAAAACTACATTAAAACGTTAATTTTATGCGTAATCTGAAGATATATATATATATATATATATATATATATATATATATATATATATTAATTTTGTTTTAAAGCCTATTTACATTTTTATTATTGCGTTTATAGCCTATACAAATAATAGATATTTATTAGTTTTGTAATAAATTATATGTTCATTAAACGATGTTACATCATATGTAAAATTATATAGGTAGTTCGGTGTATTATGTTCATGATATTTTTTTTCAGGATATCTTTCACAAAAAAGTTCCACTTCATATTTTAAAATCGGTCTAACTTTAAAAGTGAAAAGTAACTATACATATTTATAATATTTCTGCTTAATTCATGGTAACACTATTCATGAATAGGTTACAGAGAACGTACGAATGAATCATCGAACAAAATGACGGAACTAAAACCATTGTCGGTACACATTGGCGTGCAACTTTACAGCTGGACGCTATCACCAATTCGCAATGATAATAGTCCAATATCATTTTCTACAGAATGCTATAAATCAACCAGTTCTATCAGAAGTTTTACATATTTATCTATACATATAATAAAATTTTAATCATGTAAATGTTGATAATTTTTATTCGATGGCTGACTAATTCCATTTGTTATTTGTATTTGGGACTTAAGAAGGACTTAAAATGCTAATGGCCGATTTCACCAACGTCACCTAAGTTTAAGGGATCCCCTAAGCATAGTTATAGTTAGGGGGCTGTTAGGGGGCAGTTTATGTTTCACCGACAGTTAGGGGTCACCTAAATCTTAAAATGCCACCTAAATATAGGTACTAGAAATACGGGCTCTGACGATGGTAAAACGAAATTTAATTTAGGGGCTAGTTTAGGGGACTTTTAAGCTAGGGATCCCATACGTAGGTGGTACCTAATGGGTTGTTGGTGTAATCGGGCATAAGACAATGCTCACTACCAACAAAGCTTTAATAAGAGAAGTGACTTAGCTATTGAAAAAAACTCTGAATAATGAACAATTCTAGAGGCGGTCGTGAAAGTGGAAAACAACGAGTAGTATCCTTTGACAATAGGTCACCTTAACTAGATCACAGTGAAAGTTGTTATTGATTCTATACCTTTGTATTGGGTATTACCCTTTTTAAATCATTGTTAAATAACTATGTCAACATACACAACCACATTCCTAAAAAATGTTATGTATATTATTTGTGGTAACGTCCATTTGTAAAGCATTCTTATAACAACTAAGCTAATTTATTTTAGTTTAGTCTAAAGGCTAATTTAATAAAATTCCTCAAAATCCTTCCTTTTTCCGTATGCTATTACTGACAGACAGACAAAAATTCTAAAAACCATAGATTCGACCTCTGTATCGATAATAATGTTTATTTCAATAAGATTTTCCAAGAAATATTTAATGTGTATCGCATTCGGCTTAGCTAGAACTTTATTAGATATATATATATATATAAATTTATCATATTATATTTATGTAACTATTAGATGACATTGGTGGCAACAAAATGCTAGTATGACAAATACCGATGTATTTGTGATGCCAGCATTTGTCTAAACCAGAAGTAGCCTGTTTGATCCATAAGGCAAATGTTCCTACTTATTATACGAACTTTATCACTGCCATAAAACAACATTATAAAGCAGAGAACAGAGTGAGAATAACTATACTGTTTTCCATTAAACCCACAAGAGAAACTACGTCATGATAAAAATAATCTATTCAAAAGTTACAAAAGTTACGTTTCAAAACGAACTTATAAATGCTGCTTGCTCAACAGCCACCCCTACTGTCTCTTAGGTCCGCATATTCCACATAGTTGATATGGACATAAACCTAGACTGCTTTAATTATATAGCCGTTATGAATAATTTGTTCGAAATGTGTTCCGAACCCTGGACCACATTGATGCTGGTACGTCGTCGTACATATATATATGCTTATTAGATGAATTGTATTAAAAGTCAATTTATATATATATATATATATATATATATATATATATATATATATATTATATATAAGATAAATTAAGTTCATTGTTAAAAATAGATTCTCTGAAAGAGTAAAAAATGTATGAGATGTCTTGTCGACCATATACTTATTAATAATTAACATATTTCCTATAATATTTTATTTTTTCTGTTTCAGGTAAGTTTTTATAATGTGTCGCCATCAAATCAACGGGTCAATGATCTGCGTATTCCGCAAATTCGTAAGTTCTGTATTGATTACTTATGCAAAGTTTACATATTAAATGTAGTAAAAAGCAAATAAATGACTTATACGTACTTATTATGCTAACTACATTAAAACTAGGATAATAAAAAATTTGCACAAAATGCGGTAACAGACAGACAAAAATTCTAAAAAGTACAGATTCGGTCACTGTATCGATAATAATGTTTATTACAATAAGATTTAAAAAAAATCTAATGTACAGATTCGGCTTAGTTACAATTTTATTATATGTATGATGATGTTCTCCCGATCGATTCCAGCCACGGCGGCCAATCTCATTGAGACTAGCCAACTGCGCAGGAGATAGTATAGTGCATAAGTGTATGCGCAGACACAAGTGCACTCTCTATTTCTGTCACTCTCATACTCCGGTGGGACGACTGCTCGACACCAGTGAGAGTTAGGCGCAGGACCGACGGCTTTACGTGCTCTCCGATACACGGGGGTGAAACACCGCCAACTTCCCAACTCCGGGCAACAGTAACAACTGAGGCGTACTATACAGAAAGACTCAAATTATATGTATAGATGTCAAATATTCGCGTAAATGTAAAAAAGTACTAAACGTATTTAATTTAACTAAAATAAAAATAAGGAGAATAATTTGTTTATTTTACAATTTTCCTCATAAGTGTCACAATCGCAAGTAAAACTTAAAATCAAACGAAACCCGCATCTAAAATGTATTACAATATTATTTTGTACCATTATAATTGCGAATACCGCTATTCACTCAATCAGTTTACTGTTAAACGTTATCACGACTTACTTTGAAGTTCGTTCTATTTTTTGTTTGATTTTTTGTAACGAAGTAGTAACTGTGGGTATTGACCGAGCATAGCCTTAGGTAAAAGTACAACAGGTCTTATAAGACGGCACTTGTCAATTCCATTAAGTCGTCGAGGCGTATATTAATTGACACGCGTTACGCGTGCAAAAAAACAAAATTAATAATTCTTGGAAGAAAATAGCAATATTTTTACGTAATACTTCGCTCATATACTAGCAGGAACACTATTGTAACAAATCATAAGTATCTACAAGCGATTCACCCTCACTTCGCTCGGGTTCGTCCCTAGGTACGTTTTAACGGTTAGTATAGACGAGATAGAAGAGATAGACTATATAAGAGAGATAGAGAGATAGATATTACTGCTCCGCTCCCTTGGATAGTAGCATGTTGATATATAACCTATAACCTTCCTCAATAAACGGGCTATCTAATGCTAAAATATTTTTCTAATCGGATTATTAGTTCCTGAGATTAGCGCTTTCAAACAAACAGACTCTACCTCTTTATAATATGTATTAGTACACATTAGGAGCGCCAATTAAGCCGATGTATCGATTATATTATTATATTTTTAATAAATTGAAATAAGTTACAAGTTTTATATCAAAACAAAAACAATCGAATAATACACAATATGTATGTATTACGAGTGTAAAAAGTAGTTAACAATATTTTTAATCTGTATTGAATGGCATAGGAACCTCGCTTTCTCAGTGTCGCAAAAAGTGGAATAGCTTATTATAGCGAAGGCGAAGGCCGAGTGTGTAAATAAAGTAACTCATTACTGTGCCATGAATCCATGGTGAATGTAACTCTAACCAGTTTCACATGTGATTCTTTTGTACATTTACGAGTCTATCACTGAGTTGTTTATGTAAAATTTAACATTAACTAAAATTATTTTTACAAATTCATTAACAAGTATGTTAGTTGGTTAAATATTATATTTTTGTCTAGAAGACCTACGATACCGTTTATTTTTCCCCCAAATCTGTTATTTTTTATCCATAAAATATTACCTATTAACTTGTTCGTGTGCGTCACAGAAAGATGTTTGTCAAATTAATGAACACTTGAAGTTATTCTGAACTGAGAAAAATAATATTATCTAGATTCTAGAAACTATGTTTGCACTAATAACTAATTATAGACCGACTTTTAAAGAAAGGAGGTACTCAAATCAATCATATGGTTTTTGTGAACGTGATTTAAATAAAAAAATCGTACGTTCGCTAGATTTATGAACTATGCATAAATAAGTTATAATGCAGTTTGAATCTTAACTCGCATAACTGCAAGTTACGGTGGAATGCCTCGAAATGACCAATTTTGTCACCTTTAACAGTTTAATAGAGACAATGATAAATATTTCTATACTATTTATAGTAGTTATTACTAAAAATAGTGTTGTTAAAGGTTATTTTTTAGACTTATGTCTATTTTAAACCTACATTTCTTAACGCTATCACGGGAAAGGGACTAGCCCCTTGTAGAAGCAGACAGATTGTTTGCCTTCTACCGCTTTAATGTCGTACTCGTTGATAATAGGGCTGACAACAAACAACTCATCAAGACTATAAGACATCAGTTTGATTTAAAACAAATAAATTTGCAATGTTATAAAATAGAAATCATGCAATCACATTTCTGCAATATACGTTTCTACTGTATTACATATAGCATAAGTAGAAATTTCATCTAAAAGTAAAATTTGTCTACAATAAACGTAAATCGCTTAATGTAAGAAAAAACTTTGATTTGAGTTGTAAATATAAATAGTAACGATAATTAGAACTGACATTTCATGAATTGGACGCAATCAGGCAACCCTGGCAAAGGAAAGGCGAGCCTTGCGTGCACTGCATCTCAAGACGGTCAGTATGGGCCCTGACATCCCGTTGAACGAATACCACGGCTAACAGAGAAAATAGTATATTACAATCATATGCCAGACAGAGATAGATGTACCTGTACACTCAAATTTAACAGGTTTTTGCTATACTGGTTATGCAGGTGATGCGCTATGAACTATGAATGATTTCGTCTAAGAAAAGAAATAAAAACACGTTTTTATATACATAGATTTTTTTTATTATATCCGCTTAGACAGAACACATATGGAATTAACTTATTTGTTTTGTAAATAAATTTGTATCTTCTTATTAAGTTGGTTTATAGTATCTTACTTAAGTGTAAAAGTACAAGTATAGTTGCAAAAAACAACTATCCTTGCTCCTTTCTAACTATAGTTAATTTTCTTAAGTTACTATAGTTTCTAATATAGTATATGTAGTTTTGGCATGCCAATTAATTTGAAATATTTATGACTCAAAATTAATGCCCTACAAATTTATAATTCATTTTATTAATTGATATATTAAATATTATTGATAGGTATATTAAACATTGGTAAAAATTTTCTTATTAAGCCAGGTTATATTGTTTATCGATTTTATTTCACTTTATCAATAAATGCTTTACACTTATATTGTAGTAGATAAAAAATAAGGCCAAATTTTCTGTTTCAGTCACTTTTGTAATTATTAACGTGATTATTATTCTTATAATTTCCTTTATTATAAGACTAGGGCTTTCCTGCTGCTCCGCCCGCATAGTACATTAATCATCAATATATCATATACTAAAACATACACCGAAACACGCTGCATCTTATGGTATGAGTATTATTCCGATCGGTTCAGTAGTTATCGCAGTATAACCGAACAAAAAATCGGCTCTCCATTTATAAGTATAGATTTGTCCTATGTGTCCATAATGTCCTTTAAGTTATATACTTTATTTAATAGTTGCAGTCTTTCTCATAATATGTTCAGTATAGCCTAGGTAGTGATAATTTTATTGTATTCAGTCTATAATAAAAATATATGGTGGCCAGAATTTAAAACAAACAAATTGACAAATAACTGAAAAATAGATAAAAAGACATTAAACTTTGTAGTTTAATCTCAATGTACATACATACATAATATGTATCTACTACCGTACAATACTAGACCAATATGAATTATTCTAATTTTTATTTTTAGAAATTTATTTTATGTTTTACATTACATGATGGAATGCATAAAGAAGGCTCTCACGGCCCTTGTTTTAGCTTTTAGGACAAACAGACGTGGAATGCATGGAAAATATAGCGGACACCGATCCGTTACAGCATGGTTAGCAGTGTATTATATGAAAATTACTAAAGCTTTTTACAATGATATAACTGATTTTTAATAGAGTATAATGTATAATAATCATTGAAATAAATAAGTAACTATTCATATAAGTTCTCTATCAAAAGCCAAAAAAGTGAATTTATCGACGCGATCTGCACTAATAAGTCTAATATAAGTTAGTTGTTTAATAGGTATATCATCTCAAAAGGGTACAATAGGTTTAGTACGTCATTAAAATCATGTATAACAGTAGCAGATATGTAAATTTTACTCATATAATTTTGTCTTTAGCTTTTTCTATATATTTTCCTTCATGTCAAGGGTCACACTTACACCATGCGGCGCCCATACATTCCAGTCCCGTTGAATACGAGATTGGTTGTTTGTAAGAAATCGCTTTAAGTAACATGACCGCGTTTGCACATCTGCCGTATAGTTATAAGACATTATAATTTACTAGCGGACCCGACAGACGTTGTCCTGTCTACACGTCTTTAATTTGAAAATTTCAAACTTTTTTTAATAAGCTAAAACATTCTGGACCATTTTGATGAAAATTATTATTCAAATTGTGAATCTAAACCATTCCCAGATCCCCTTGAACACACACAAAAAATTTCATCAAAATCGGTCCAGTCGTTTGAGAGAAGTTCAGTAACATACACACTCACAGAAGAATTATATATATAAAGATGAGTATACCATTTATATAAAGTATTGCAAATATATATATATAATATAATAGATACCTATGTGTAATATAATTATTTTTATCAGTTAAAACGTCTAGTATGACATGTTTCTACGTATCAGGGAATGGTTTACATGTCATACGCATACCACAATCGGATTATATGTAAAGCAGGCTTGACATTACCATGTGTAACAGTTCCTCAAGTATTGATTCTTTACTATTTTTTCTTCCTTTTGTTTTAGAAATACGGCTTTCCAAGTGAAGCCACATACAGAATACCTAACTAAAATACCATAATTTGAACTAAATAAATGATAAGGTAGGACAAAAAAATATCTTAATATAGATAAATTATTTAAAGTTAAAAAAAATATCAGTAGCGAAAACTGTATTTCCAAGAACTCTAGCATTTCAAGGTGCTTGACCTTAGTGTGTCCGTCGTAAATCTATGAATTGAAGGTGTTAAAATATTACTAGAGGAAAATTTGCATTACTAATACGGCTTACGTATCGTAAAATTATATCTACATATATATAAGCTTTCGCTCGCAAAACCTGTGATAAAAATCAACCTATGTTTATTAGGGATAGCTCTGTTGTAACAAAATAATAATATACAAACAAATTTTTATTTAAAAAATTGTCTTTGCGAAAAGATTGTAACAAAATTATTTAGATGATATAAATAAAAAAATAAATTACTATAGTAATAAAATACGTTATTAACAATATTCTAATAATTATCTAAATAAAAATGATTCCGTCATTTTAGTCAGTTAATTATTTCATAAAATGTCCTTTTTCTATTACTATTTTCTAAGAAGCATTGAGGGGATTCGCACTGTTTCTATATAGATATTATAAATAATACATCTATATAGATATTATAAATAATACATAACAGCTCTCACTTTCGCTCCATTGAATATATTCTAGCAATAATGTTATCACAATTGTAAACAGATACAAGTGCAACTGGCGCAATGTCACCGACTGTCAATCTGGGGCATTAGGTACTACGAGAGTGACCTTAGAATAAATAATAGAAGTGGGATTATGTGGTTGAACTATGAATAGACTGTACACGTGATAAAGTGTTACTTTGTATGTTTATATATTACTAGCGACTCACCCTCGCTTGCTTCCCCATACAAACTTTCATCCCCATTCTTACCCCCTTAAGGGATGATTTCCGGGATAAAAAATCCAATATCCTTTCCAGGGTCTCAAACTATCTACTTACCAAATTTCATCTAAATCGGTTCAGTAGATCCAGAGATTACCCCCCCTCTCATTACAACATCTCTTTATAATATTAGTATAGAATATAGATTATAAAACCATTAAATATATAAAAAATGAATAACCCTTAAATTTTTATGTACTCGTATAACTAAATAAATTTTGCGTAAATAAGTTCTAAATCTTTATCTTAATATTTGTAATAAATTACTGTATCATCACAATTTACGATAAAATAAAGAAAATGCAGTCTTCTACTCGCAACTTATCATATTTATTAGCTAACTAGTAAACCAATTCAACGCATACCACTTCCAATAAAATTTACACTGAGGCTACAATATTGCTGAACTCGAATACATAACCCACAAACGGTACACGGAAATGTAAACTCTATGTATATTAAAAGAAAAGCTAAAAAGCCGTGTATACGATTAAGAACGATAGTATAAATTTATCTATGCACACTCGAAACCGGGCCGTGCCGGGGCGATAATTGAGTAATTACCTTCCTTGCAACATTATTTTTACTCTGCTTTAGTGTTAACGTAATTTTCAATATTTGATAACGTTATTTATTATTTACATTACTACTAAGATCTACATAGACTGTATAAGAAAACTGTAAATATTATATTTTTGTGTTTTTTGGCATATTAGTAGCTAGCTTTAAGCTCATACGATTTCGTTTCATTCGAAATATATATATATATATATATATATATATATATATATATATATATATATATATATATATATATATATATATATATATGATGAATGAACAATGAACTTTGTAATAATATATAAAGTTCATTGACTTAACACATAAAAGTATTATAAAATGTATCTAAAGCTGTGTACTCTGATCAGATAATGATATTGGATTTAGATTTAACAAGAGTTTAGCTTATTTTATTAGGTATAAAATTTCATATTTCCATTACACCAACTTAATGGTTTTAATATTTATGGTAAACATTATCATTTATGTATATTATATACTAGCGTGCATTATATACTACGTGTGTATTATATACTAGCGTGCGTCCCTTTCTTTTTTTAGCGGACCCTAATTCTTTTCTAAAATAAAAGTAGTCTAAATTACTCCTTTAACATCAGCTATCTAGCCAGTGAAAGTCCCGTCGAAACCAGTCCAACCATTTCGGAGATAAGCCGGAACAAACAAACAGACAGACAAAATTTTAAAAAATTGTGTTTTTCTTATGAGTGCCGTATATAATTTAATATGCATTTAGTAAAAAGCTTTAATTTCGACACTTCAATTTTATTTATCTATATAGATAAATGACATTTTTAATCATAATAATATTAGTACCTACTACCTACCTATGTATAAGTTGTATTACAGATCTGTAATATAACATAAAATATTGATATTTTGTGCTATTCGATATAAATCTGCCTTTTTATGATTTTAAAATGGCAAAAATCCGAAAAGATAATTTATTGAAAAATGACAAACATTCCTAAATCTAAGAAAGTATTAATTGGCAATTATTTTGAACAGGCTATTGCTTACATCAATTTTAAGTGCAATTTATCCCCAGGGACATAGACGCAGCACTATCCTAGTATTATATAAAACGCAAATCTAAGTTTTGGATAAAACACAACCTTTTGCTCTATTTGCCCCTCAGCACAAACAAATATAAACATGAGGAAGATAACGCCGGTATTTTATGACAACAGTTGTAATTAGCCGTGTGTTCATTCGTTATGAGTTACGACACGATCGAGGTTATTTATATAATGCTAAAGTTATTATACAATTATTTATGTTTTTTTATATATTTTCAACCGACTTCAAAAAGGAGGAGGTGCCAGTCGATATAAAATAAAGCACCGACTTCGAAATTATTTGATTAGGTATGTATAGTAAATAAATGAAAACTACCAATCAGTTATTTGTTACTTTTAAGTGCTTTAGTTTGAAGTCGGTGTTTATTTTTTTGTTAAAAAGTTTTTTATTAGATATTCTTTTTTATGGCTAAGTTTTCTATAATAATAAATAAAAAAAAATTGTTTGGTCTCTCATATCAGCTAAATATCAATCATCACGAACACAATTTGGTATTTCCATTTATAAGCTCGACACTACTATTTTGTAGGTGTAGATATAGCTAATAGCTTTACATGATAATTGATAACATTCGCAAAGATAAGCGTAATTATTTTTTTCTAGAAATTCTCACGAAAATACAAGTGATAATTATATTATACGTATACGAAAGTTGATAAAATAGAATGGTCTTATATTTGGATATTGGAAAGTAATAAATGCTACTCACGCAAATAATGCCGCGCCGTGTGACTCGCATTACGTCAGGCGATCAGGCATCTGAGTACCGTTAACTTACCACACTTCTAGGCATTGGTGTTACATGCTTAATTATTTAACTGCACGAAATATTTTTATTTATATCACTATCGATGTACGTTCAGTTTTGAAAAAATGATTATAGAAAACCACAGTTTTTAAGATCTCACAAAGAACTATGCAAAGTTGATAAATACTAATTATTATATAATAAGATTAGCACATTTACGTAATTTACAAAATTTTTGAGATGAGTTTCCGTTGATAAGACTTCCTTCCTGTTACAGTGTTGTCATACGCTATCTTCTGTTACAATAAAGCGATTCTACTAAAACGACATAATTATATCATATACATATAGCAGCGAGCAATTTGTTTAAATTTCTACTTCGAAAAACGGTATTTTCTCGAATATTCTTTTTAAAATATTAATATTATAAGCGATAATCAATCAATCAATCTGACCACTATTATAAATGCGGAAATTTGTATGTGTATGTTTGTTACTCCTCAATGCTTGGAAGTTTAGTACACATGTGCCATATAGGCTGTGACACATAAGCTACTGATAGACCACTAGGGATACACCGAGCGAAGCAAGGGTAAGTGGCTAGTGTACACTGTACATTTATGAAATAAATATTAAATCTATGTTAGTTTTAAATGATTTTTTTTAAACAATCACAAACAAATGCACATTATATTTGATCCATAGCTGTATTGTGTATGATCTTCACCCTTAATAACTATTGATTCTGTCGGGTAGTTATGAAGGGATGGAATAATTGGATTCGAAGGCTCTGCTTACGTCTCAATTAGTTTTCGCCTTGCGCCAGTTTCACAGAGAAGTATTCGAATATAATATTTTACGTAAAATATTACTTTATCCACAAAGAACTTTCACAAAATCGTGTTTACTAAATGAGAAGGTATTAAAATCTTTACGTTTTTGTTTGATTTATAGTATAAAACTGTTCATTACTTTGATTGATTTCAATTACGACGATATATCGTGTATAATCTCCAAGTAGAATATATATGCAGGTCCGCGCCTGGTAGTATAAAATTAATTATATCTAGCTTCATATTTCATTTGGAAGTCTGCAAAACATGTTTTTAAATAATAAATGATTTGAAGCCTTAAAACCGATATTATTCTTTTATACTTATCTTATTAAAAATGTTAATTTAAATGGTTTTTAAGGCATATCATCTAAATCAATGTCTATATTAGTGAACTAGAGACTCACCCTCGCTTTGTCAGGTTTTAGGTACGTTTTAATTTTTTCGAGCGGAACCCTAATTCTTTTTCTAAAATAAAAGAAGCCTATGTAGCCCTATAACATTAACTATCTTCCAGTGAAAGTCACGTCAAAATCAGTCCAGCCGTTTCAGAGATTATCCGGAACAAACAAACAGACAAAATTTCAAAAAAAATAGTTTTTCTTATAAGTACCGTATATAATTTCATAGGTAGGTATGCATTTAGTAAAACGCTGTTATTTTGACATTACAAACAGACACTTCAATTTTATTTAACTGTACTATAGATAAAATACCTAAGAACTTAAGGAATCGGGATGCTGTAAAGAGCTGGCCGATGTGACTGCGAGTCATTAAAATTACTATATAAGGATGATAATTATTTTGTCATTTGTTTTATTTATGTTAAAAAATATAATTCTATTACCCGTGAAAGCCGATTACAAGTCTTGGATGACAGGTGTTATGTTGTTGTTAATACCTACCTACAAGATGTATTATGTGAGTATATCAATGTTTTACGTATACATACAATTAAACTCAAAAAATGAACGCATAAAAAATAAAAAATAATAATAATGTAAATAATTTATCAGGAGATTAGTTTTATTTCGGTATATATTTTTTTACTTAATTTTGTTCGTCATTTTGAAGGCCTTTGATAAACAAACAGACGTAAGCGTCAATTTTACAACGTCCTTGGGTCGTGAGTTAAAATATATTCCTAGTTGCCTTATTTCACACATTTTCATTGAAACAAATTCTATTTTAAAATTTAAAGATCTATCTAGGTATAAATAGCATAAAAAGTTACTTTATTATTGAAGCTCCACTTACATAGAAAGGATATTCGAGCTTAAAATAAATGCGTGGGTTATTAAATTCAGTAGCAAGCTTAAAACTTTTATTTCTGGAAAATATTATTTACAATCTATTTTCGTCGAGTCGATAAAATATTACAAGCTAGAAGGTTTACTAAAGGCTGTCTAAATTGGTTCAATGGAATGAACGTAATAGCGTGTATTGGAGTTATCTGGTGTCGCAGGCTGTGGTACAGTGGCGGAAGATTGTAAATTGATGCTGTTAGCTCTCAGCCTCCACTCTCCCGACACGGTGACGTCATCGGCGCCCTGTGACGACACACCACGCCCCCGCGTGTCGCTCGGATACACTTGTGAGAGAATGTGATTAAGTATATTTTAATATTAATACTATTTTAAGTTTATGGTATTTTTGGATATTTTTTATTAGTTTCTATATACGCTTTCACAGATACATTTTCGTGTTGATTTCCATCTTTAATCTCGGACTCTAAAAGAAATTAACCTGTTACTACTCTCTCTAGTCATGCGCATACGCTCGCAAGTGGCAGTCGAAATTGTTAAAAAATAGCTGTTTATTATGTAGGTACGTACGTGACATACATCATCCTCCACACATTTTCATATACATATCTTCATCTTATTACAATTTAAACCTACATAGAATACAAAATGTATAAATTGTAATAAGATGTGTTAAACTCTTAGATTTTAGAATCAGACCTTGATAAATTACAAAGTTCTTTCGAAGGATAGTAATAAAAATTAACTAAATACCATATCTTAAAAGGTATGGTAAGTGCTGATATAGAAGTAACATAAATGCCGATATTAATTTAAAAAATGTGTACTACATTTTCAATATTATCACATATATGTATTAGTAGAACGGCATTACTCATTACTAGTAACAGACTTGTACCTAATAAATATTTATTTTCATTTAATATTTTATGAGATTGTTATACATTGACAACAATATGTACTTAATTTATACAAATGTATAAATCTTTATATATATAATTCTTCTGTGAGTGTGTATGTCACTGAACTTCTCTCAAACGACTGGACCGATTTTGATGAAATTTTTTGTGTGTGTTCAAGGGGATCTGAGAATGGTTTAGATTCACAATTTGAATAATAATTTTCATCAAAATGGTCCAGAATGTTTTAGCTTATTAAAAAAAGTTTGAAATTTTCAAATTAAAGACGTGTAGACAGGACAACGTCTGTCGGGTCCGCTAGTTAAGTATATATTTAATCAAAAATGAATCATGTAAATAATAAATACATAAAAGCATTATCAGAAAATTCATAAGATATCTATATAGAATCTTGATCAATAAAAAATATTCTTGAATATTATGTAACCTTTTATAATATTTTCTTAGATTTACACAAATATTTGATGTATTAAATAAATAAAATTATCTTTACGGATGCCCGACGTTTGAAATACTTTACAGCAATCGTGGTCACGGGAGAGACTGCTATAAAAAAATCGAAAAGATAGTATTATTTAAAACTAGCATTGCCCGCGGCTCCACCAGCGTTCAAATGACCAAAAACCAAATTCTTAAGTTTTACATATTAGTATACTCTTACATTACAGTTTTTGTATTTTTTCTCAGAAATGAGATATTTTCCCGCGGTAAAAAGTATCCTATATGTTGACCCAGATAACCAGCTATCACCATACCAAATTTCATCAAAATCCCTATAGTGGTTTTTCCGTGATGCGGTAACAGAC
This sequence comes from Brenthis daphne, assembly GCA_947093115.1. Taxonomy (NCBI): domain Eukaryota; kingdom Metazoa; phylum Arthropoda; class Insecta; order Lepidoptera; family Nymphalidae; genus Brenthis; species Brenthis daphne. Next base: position 22,346,279 of record OX352481.1, read on the forward strand.
AGACAGACAAAAATTCTAAAAACTATAAATTCGGCCTCTGTATCGATATGTCTATTTCAATAAGATTTTTCAAAAAATATTTCATGTACAGATTCGGATTAGTTAGAATTTTATTATATGTATAGATGTATCATTTCAGATTAAATACAGTAATGAAGCAAATTATTAATTGATACTCTTTTGATCTATTACTTTAATCATATTAATTTAAAATATTTTATAGACAAGGAGGCTGGGAAGGCTTAGATTAGAATAAAGATGAGCCAATCTTATAAATAAATTTTTCATTCTACGCGGCTGTACGTGTGACATTTAAAAATAATTTTACGCTACAAAACTCGTTACTGTCTCGGATACGCGTTGGCGTAATGTCACAAGTGGGTTAAAGGATACCGGATAGCTGGAAAATTGGATGGAAATGGCTTTGATTTATCAACAAATAGTGTTATTGGGTATAACTCTTTCTGACTTATTTAGTTTAACATTCTTTTCTTATCTTAAAATGTATGATATATTAAAGTGGTTGGTTCTTTTTATCTTTGGTATTGTTTTTTCTTGTGGTATTTTTTCATTGATATTTTTTTCTTATGGGATTTAGTGGTGATGTCATTAAGAAAAAAAAGCGTTGCTAAGCAAAAAACAGCATTTTAGCCTATTATCTATCAATATTCGATAAAAATATGGTCTCCTCCTTTTTAAGGATCTCTGTATATTTGCGTAGAGATAAAATAATAAATGCAGGTAATAATGGTGCTGCTGTGACGTCATAGCCGTCTAGACAACTTTTATGGGTATGACGTCCCATGGAAGTACATCACCCACATTGTAATTTTTGATGTCACACTGTCACTGAACAATAATATTACCTAAAGTCGCGGAAACACTATTATTATAATGTAGTTTATTCACGCATGAAGTTCAATTTATATTCATGACGCGAAGAGAAAGGTCAGTCGATGATTCTACAAGCATTCTTTTCTCATGAAACTTCTTGGCTGTTTCTAAGAAATTGAACATAACAAAGCACAAACTTAATTTGAATTAGAAACTTAAGTTTTGCCACTTATTATAATTATAATATTATAAATAGACGAATTTGTTGTATATTAAAATTATAATAAGTTCTTTATAATTTATATGTTAATTTAGAATGAAATTTTAATAGTATGTAGGTACGTCTCTCCACTGTGTTTTTATTAAAAGTATTTATTTTGTAATATACTCGTAAAAGCTTCAGTTGTCTGTGTTTTAGCGACTCGACATGGCGCCGATACTTCTTACTTAATATTAAACAAAAAATATCCACTCTTCAAGTATTTTCTAACATTTAGTATATAATATTATATTGCTAGGTGTTTTGAAAATATATTTTGGTTAGTAACTGGAGGAGAATGAACCGTAATGAAATTGGTTTGGCGCTAGAAGTAATTATTCATCTCATCTATTGTCTAGACGGGTCATGGTTGCGTAAGCTTTCATTCTGCTCTTCCATTAATTTATCTTACAAAATTGACCACAAACTGTAAAAACATTAAATGAATATTGTTAATAAATGAATATAATTAATTTAAGCAGATTCAAAAATATAGCTTGTTAACTTTTAATGACAGTGCAAAAGTAGGCCTCATTTTTACTCCATCCAAACATCGGCAAATTTGAAAGTTTCGACGACGTTTGGTTAATAAAAATTATATTTAGCATTAGCTAAATAATATATATATATATATATATATATATATATATATATATTCATATGTTTTGAAGTTATGCGCACGTATCGATAAAACTGATTTATTATGTACCTCATTGTATAGCTAGTGTGAATTTCTCAAGCCATTCGGTCTATTATAGCGCGACCTATTTCGTGCAAACTGAATGGTCCATATTGCAACACGTGATAGCATATGCACTATGCATGCCAGTGAGCCGCTCACTACTTTAATAAGCATAATGGCCATCCTCAACGGAATCTGTAAGCGAATAGTCTCAGATGCGAATATCAAATGTTATTTTGAAATAACCGGTATATAAAGACGTGTCTGAAATGACAGATAGGTACTCTCTGCTGTACTTCCTTGTAGGAAATTTTATTTTATTTTAAACACTATCCATATTAAGTGTTCAATAAAAATTAAAAACTATTCTAAAAGCTAGATTATAACTTTGACTATAAACTCTTATACAGAATTGTAGCGGCAGATATTTAAAATTACGTCTTATAATAAAACCGCGTAAAGCTTGTAAAATACAATGTTGTCTTTAAAGCTCATTAATTTTGCTACGATATGAGACATCTCACGTACCGTCATATGAAGTTAAAACGAGTAACTTCAAATGCATGATCAAGATAATAGCCGATACAAACGGTACTTGAACCGGATGCGAATCCACTATCGACTGGTGAAAGTAGATCTCACAAAAAATGCTCCCATTCCTTGCGCCCGCGCCGTCGATATTTCATGAGACATTCACTTCAGAGGAAGAAATAGACATCTAAAAAGGGAATATTTACTACAAAAAGTAATTTGCTTGAATGAATGAATTTGAATGGCAATGTAGTATATTATAGAAAATCTGGTTTTGTCGTCTTCAAATTATGATGTAACAAAAGCTTTTGTTTTGTGCTACTTCAAGTTGAAGCGAATCAGTTCAAATTATGTTCGGGAAGCCCGGGAAGGCTTTATCGCTAAAAGAGCGATTTCTTCCAGGCAACCTTTAGGTGTAGGAAATAGTACTAAGATAGAAGGGGCGCGAATGTATTTTAATTTAATTACTTAAGTTTAACATTTATCATTGCTATATCGCTATATATAATTTGGAGCATTTAACAAGGTGAACTGAAACACTGAGACGTAAACACGTAAACAAGGAAAAAACTGCGCAAGGTGCTCTTTTATTACGAACATATCAATCCACTGTAATATTCGAACGACCTCAAAAACATATATATAAGTAAAACCGCTCAATTAAATACTGAAAAAGCTATAGAAATCTGAAAAGAGTAATAAGCAACAATATTTCAAGTGAAATAGGCGAAACAAATTCATATTTATCGCTAGCGTATGTTTTTTAAACGAACAATGCAATAAAAGGAGTATAATGAAGTGCGTGCAAATTGATTAATGGTGTTTAGTTTAAAGTAAAGTCCGTTTCACACAAGTGAATATGACTTTAAGACAAAAAATGAAATGATATAATAAACTACATATTATAAAAAAAATTAACACTAAAAAAGCTAAAATATCTGACTGATACTCATATTTTGCATATTTATTGATTTTTTTTAAAAACAAAACGACCAAATTTGAACAATAGCATAAACTACTTCACTATGGTTATTGTGTAAAATGATCTACGCCCAGACGATGACGAAGCGATGTTTCATATTATAGTTATTTACTTTTAATAACTATAATGTCAAACTGTGACTGTGTTGAACGTAATTATTAAATAATGTGACCGCGCAAGGCTGCTTAAGTGCTTTATTAGTTGTTTTATAATAAAACTACGCCAAACAAAGGCATCATCAATCATATGGACGGCTTTTACGACGATTGAATGTAATTGATTTACTACGGTTTTTCAACGCCCTTTGATGTTATATAGAACATGGTAGTTAATTAAAAGACAATAAAAATTTGTCTATGTCTTGTTTAGAAAATGCATATCATTTAACGAAATAGAAAGGGAGAGAAAGAGCTAAATCTACTGTCTCAGTCACTTGTAAGACTTACAATGAAATGTATGAATGATATATTATGTAATTATTATAAATCATAGAGCAAATTACGTGTGCCACTTCACGTGGTTAAACCTAAATGTTTTATAGTTCGACTAATTTTAGTTAGACTTTTAGATGGTAAATAAATATTTTGTAAAATACATGCTTTCTCTAAGCATTTTAAACTAGATGAAGGCTAACTTTGAATAGTATTTTGGATAAGAACATCAATATACCAGTGACAGATAAAAGCTAATAATAAATGTAAAACAGATAATTATTTTATTAATAGACAAATTATTATTACCTTTACGATCAGTTAATTGTAAAAGGTTTGTTGAATGAAAATGTTATGATTGGGAGCTCTGTTAGTCATAACGGGACGCTATTTATGTCGTAGCTCACAATGGCAACTGTGTAGTAAAATACAATACGGTCAATCGAAGTTGATCAATGGAATGATTAAATTGTATTAAATACTAGCATTGCCCGCAGCTCCGCCCGCGTTCAAATGACCAAAAACCAAATTCTTAGGTTTTACATATTAGTATACTCTTACAATGCAGTTTTTGTATTTTTTCTCAGAAAGGAGATATTTTCCCGTGGTAAAAAGTATCATTTATGTTGACCCGGATAACCAGCATCATCATACCAAAATTTCATCCAAATCTGTCCAGTGGTCTCGTGATGCGGTAACAGACAGACAGACAGACAGACAGGCAGACAGACAGACAGGCAGACAGACAGACAGACAGACAGACAGACAGACAGACAGACAGACAGACAGACAGATAGACAGACAGACACAATAATTCTAAAAACTATAGATTCGGACTCTGTATCAATAATAATGTCTATTTCAATAAGATTTTCCAAAAAATATTTAATGTACAGATTCGACTAAGTTACAATTTTATTATATGTATAGATTTATTTAATGGTATTTAACACCTGCAAGTAAATTTCTAACAAATTAATTAAATTCCTAAGAAATCTATTGTTAACTGTAACGCCGGCGTGTCCGCGGTCGTGGAAGGATTAAAAATTATTTGGGGATTGCTTTTAGCACCATGGATTCAGGTGTAGGAATATTTATGTTGAACAAGATAACGCGTTTTATTCTTGACAATATACTGGAAATTAAAGGTAAAATGATAGGTATTCTACTTTCCCCTGTTTATTTATTTTCGTATTATATCTTTAATAAAAAAGTAACATGGCAATAATATCTTGAAGGTAATACGCAGGTAGGTATATGTACATAATTCAATATGTATTTATAGCCTTCAGCATTTTTGCAATAACTTTAGCGTCACAGTTAATTTTAACCGTTTCAACAAATATTTACGAGCGTACCTTATATTTTCATTTTGTTAGTTAATTTATTACTGATTTATGATGCTCATAACCCTTGAGGAACGTATCTATTTTTTATGGTAAGGAAATCCTGTGAAATTCAAGGAATATATTTAAACATCAAATTTTTTTCATATATTTTGTTGATTTTGTGAAGGTATATCCGGTGTAAAAAGAAATAAAAATAGTAATATACTTAAATATACTTTCAAACTACATATTATGAATCTTTTGACAATATTTAAAAAAAATAACGTTTTTTATTCGAAATAACGTGATAACAAGAACGGATTTTTAAAACGGATCTGGACCTGTGACTCAATAAGGAAAATCCTATGATTATTAAAAAGGTTATCTCAAAATTAAGACTATAGCAAATATTTAATTAAAAAATCAGATTACGATTGTGTAAAATATGATTGACGTAATTTTTAGTTTGTGTCAAATTACTATCGCAATAATATTGTGTACACGTTTTTGATATGGAATATTTACTACCTTTTGTAATATACGCACTTTATTATAAGTAATAAAAAATATTTTTTTGTTTGCTGACGCCATACCTACACAGTATACGCCATTCTCACGACTAAGACAAATAGAGCGTGCTTAAGACAGACGTACATACATAATGACGTACTCGTAGCATAAACACACTCGTGTACATACATTGCTCTCCTAGTATTGAACCCTTTTTTAACGCCCCACTGCTGGGCACGGGCCTCCCAATACGAGGGGGATCAGGCCATAGTCCACCACGCTGGCCAAGTGCGGGTTGGCGGACTTCACATGTCTTTCGAAAACTTACTAGATTCTCTCAGACATGCAGGTTTCCTCACGATGTTTTCCTTCACCGAAAGACAAGTGGTAATCATATTGGAAATGATTCGCACATGAAAATATCAGAGGTGCAGTCGGTTAATAACCAATACCGATTAGTTTCATACAAACATACGAGTATCAACAATACTTAACACGTTTGCTCTCAATAAACATTGTTAAGACGAGAATGGTGCAGGAATTGGGTTATAGTGACATTATCTGTTCGATATTATTATGCAAGGGCGGTATGACGCTCGGAACTAGTTGCAGTCGTACAACTTTCGACATTATGCACATATTGATATATAGATTAGCGAATAGCGTATGTAAGTTTCTCAATATATCAAAGTTGAGCTTTAAAACTTTACATAAGCTTAATAACTGTATAATTAACATGTTACATTATATATAACTATACATATAATAAAATTGTAACTAAGTCGAATCTGTACATTAAATATTTTTTGGAAAATCTTATTGAAATAGACATTATTATTTATTATCTATAACGAGGCCGAATCTATCGTTTTTAGAATTTTTGTCCGTCTGTCTGAATATATTGTTTATATAATAGTGAGTTTTATAGTTAGTTTCATAATAAACTATATATTTTTAATAAAACAACACAGTATTGCTAACATTATATCTCAATATATCATTATATGTAATAACTAATAACTTAATAAGGCAAATATTTTTTTAAAGTTATTGCAGAAATAAATCGCCATTCATTATTATGCTGACTGTACAGTCTCAATGTTGCCATTTCTGATTCCATTATTTATCTGCACGTGGACATTTTTTGATTGTTATATTAAATGTTTGCTTACTAACGTAAATAATATTGTTGTGTTAAATAATATAATACGTAATATATTACTACTAAAAGTCAATTTTAATTTTATTACTTCTCTTAAATAATTAAGCATGAAGCTAGTTTCATGACTTTGTAATATACTATGGTTCTCAGAAACAATGTGATTTCGAAAAATTTACATTATGTAATAAATCCTATCTAATATATTTAAACGAGCAATTCTTGTGTATTTATACCGGCGATCTTGGAAACGGCTCTAACGATTTTGCTGAAATTTGGTACGTGGGGGTTTTCGGGGGCGAAAAATCGATCTAGATTAGACTTATGTCTGGGTAAATGCGTGTTTTCGAATTTTCTTTCGCACGCAAAAAAGAAGATTGTACTCTCGGCCAAAACCTCCGGGCGAAGCTCGGTCGCCGAGGTAAGTAATTATAATATTAAATGGGCAATTCTTGTAATAAATAAGTTTATTTCGCGTATCACGGAAAAGGCTCCTAACTATTTGGATCAAATTTTGTATTTATATAAGGTTTTGCTTTGTAAGTTTATCTGTAAAGGTGTCTTTCCTGAAAGAAATATTATTATTATATAAATTGATTTACAATTGTCAAAGATAGCACATAACCGGTAACATACAGATAAAAAATATACATTTCTAAAAGTATTATATTAAAGTTGATCAAAAATAACAATCAATTAACAGCCATTTTATTTTATATTTGAAATATATTAAATTTAAATGTAAACTACAAAATAAATAAATTATAATTATGATATGACTGTTTAATTCCTCGTCTTTCCGAAAGCGGATTGCATTCACAATCAACGTAATTCATATAAAAAATAACATTCATCTAAAGGTTACTTGCAGTTGTAAAAATAAAATGGCCTTTGCATCTATAAGGATAAAGACTTAAAAGTGCACTATAAGTCAAGTTCGTAGTCGATCAATTAAGAATGCTAGATTGGTTTTAACTTAAACTATTTCTTAGATTGCTAAACATTTTATTTTTTTTAATTAATTTTGCGAACAGAGTTTTCTCCATAAGAAAGAAAAAGAATGTACGGCAAAGTTAATGAAAATCCATAAAACTTTATGTTCTTTTTTAGCTGACAGATAATACAGCCGTAAACAGTGCGTCTAGAAGCACAAGGCACATTTTGCACAAATTACTACTAGTGCCTGGGCTACCGAGCATCGCTCGGAGTTTTTGTCTGAAAAACATTAAAAAAAAAACAAACTAAATTTTTGAATAAATACAAAAAAAAACAAAAGTAAAAACTTTGTATCCGATCGGGATACGAACCCAGACACCTGTGGTTGTCAAACTTCTGCCTTGGGCGCTTGACCGCGATACTTATGTCCTAGTGTGCGAATTAGCGACCATATTTTGCGTGGAATAATGCAAAAAAAAATCGCATGAAAATTCGAAAACACGCGTTTTCCCAGAAATAAAACTAATCTGGATCGATTTATCGCCCCCGAAACCCCTTGTGTACTAAATTTCTTCAAAATCGTTGGAGCCGTTTCCAAGATTCAGATTATATATATACATACAAGAATTGCTCGTTTAAATATATTAGATTAGATAAGGTACTGGGAGAAGGAGCTTTGCTCGTGTTTTTTTCGGAAAAGATATAAAAATTGATTTATTTTTCAGAAAGGACACCTATATAAATGAACTTTAAAAGCAAAACCTTATCTAAATACAAACTTAGATCCAAATCGTTTAGAGCCGTTTCAGAGATATATATACCTACGAAATAAATTAATATATTATGTATATTGAGTATATTATGTAGCAAGAATTGCTAGTTTAATATTATAAGTAGGCATAAAACGAAGGCCTTTTTACTATTAATCCACTAAAAATAAATATGTATGAAAGTTACTCACTTCATTGGTCACTTTTGAAGTAAGAAATATGGAAATTAATATTTAGCTTCATATATTTTTACTGAAGGGAAATCGTATTAGATTATCTGCTTATATTGAGGAAATATATAAATTATAATAAAATATTGCCTAAAATAAAAATACTACAGCGTAGACAATTTCTTTAATAAAACCCTAAAAATACATTTCCTACGTAAAAGAAAGTTCTCTTTCTTCACAAATCTCACTTTATTTGATTTTTTCCACTGAATTTTTCCGATTTTTTAATAGTTATTCTGCTATACGTGGTGAAGACAAATCCAACAAAACAAACATCATAAAAATCGTTCCAGCAGTACTCGAGTTATAAGTGTTGTAACAAACCCGATTTTGTTTTATATACATAGATGTAACTGTAAACCTGTCTAGAATTAGATTTGGTTTATCGCTTAAATAAGTATTGTTATAACATCAACTTACCCAACTTGAGAGCTGTAAGAACTGACTTGATCCTCCATCAATCGGCCTTCACGTAAACATTTTAATTAAGGATCTTGTTTATAAAATGCATTTTTTTTTATTTTATATACAATATGTATAAAATCATATCTATACCTACTAATATTATAAAGCGGTTTGTGAGTTTGTAACGTTGTAGGGGGTAATTTCTGGAACTACTTTTTAAGACCCTGAGAAGAAGTTTAAGACCCTGGAAAGGACATAGGATACTTTTTATCCCGGAAATCATCCCTTAAAGAGGTTAAAATGGGGATGAAAGTTTGTATTGGGAAGCAATTAAATATATTTATTTATTTTTTTGATTTTGATTTGACTTCGCCCCGAGAAGAAGAATAACCATTAAAGCATAGGAAAAATTCATGAATAAATAAAGTAAAATGTAAATGACTCACGCTGGCTAATAACTATTTATATCTATTTAAAACGTACCTAAGAGAAGTAAAGAAGCGAGTGTAAGTCGCTAGTTTATATAATACATTTAATCGATACAAAAATATTAAATTATTATTTAATATGCAAGAATGTTGTTCTTATAGATATATTTTAAAACTAATAAAATGTGTCGATAGTTATGTAAATATATTTCTGCAAAACAATTTATTAGTATGTAGTGGTGAAGACATGAATATTTATACGTTGATAGTTCAGTAATACTCGTATAATGAAAAAGAGTTATTAAACGAACTTATTTCTTTATTTGCGTAATTTTTAGTTCTGTAAAAATAGTTATAAACTTGCTGTGGTTCCTTGTGGTCGTTATATGAACTTTAATGGTATTAATTCAATTCTGTTATCCTCCAATTACCGCGCCCTGTTTTATAGTTGAACTTCTTGAAACAAAATCAAAAGGTTCTTCTCAACAATGGAAAATATCGAAAACAAAAATCTATGTATAAATCGTGGAAAAATACTATATACAAAACTATAATTATTATATACGATGAAAGATACAGCTTCTCAGTTAGTTCTTTTTCCTTGAACTGCTGTTTTGGTCGTGAGCTGTCGAATACTTGAAGCCTGTAACAAATAATGCAGATATCTAATAGAAAAATTTTAAAATACATAAATAAAAGGAAAATAAAGTTTAAGTCATAGACGAACGAAAAAATACAGTTCAGCTCAAAACTACAAAGAATAGAAAGTGAAGTATGACTGTCGAAACGTTACGTCAGCTCTAATCGAGCCCACTGATGCATGCTGCGACGAGTAAGCGAAAACGAACTGTAATAGCGAAATAATTAAATAACTCGTTTTCAAACGATATTTTAATTACTTAATTGGAAGGTCGAGTTATATCCACACTGTTGTTTCGAATCATATGTTTATAACATTTAACAATGTTACATTTTTCTACACTTTCTTCTTAATCAAAAAATATTGATAAAACAACTGTGTGCGAGGCATGTTTGAATTTTATTCATCTATTTCGTACAAACGTCAAATTAGTTTTTTTTGGGCATATGAGAAGCTCTTGGCATATCCTAATTTATAAATCGCTCTTAAAATAGAGCGTCACAATTGTACCTGAAAAATCGTAATTCGGTTCTCTTGCAAACATATTGTGGAAATAAGAAACACGACACGTTTGGCTCAGTTTGTAGTGACCCTACTTTCTGTGCCAGCGGTCGCGGGTTCGAGTCCCGCTGGGGGCATTCATTTGTGTGATGACGAAGGTTTGTACTCCAGTCATGGGTGTTTATATTTATAATATGTATGTTTTTAAAGTTATATATGTGTAGTGTATCAACTATCTGATATCCATAACACAAGTCTCATAGCTTACCATGGAACTAGATGGTGCTGTGTGTAAATGTCCCAACGAAAAAAAAAAAATAATAATAAGAAAACATTTCAATTGTTATTTAAATTTCCATCACGTTCTTCAGATTATTTAGAATTTACTGCTTGGTATTTCCCACCAAGCGCCAGCTATGAAACGACGATGCAAACCAAAAGTACAATACCCCCGTCTCGACCGAGCAATACACCGAATTTAATTCTATATAGATAGATTCGAAAGCATGTCTTTGTGCATTTTACTAACACTAAATCGATACCATATCATTCGATGTAAGTCCAATGGAATTTAATTTACAGTCACAAAGCATAAATAAGTCTAAGTATAACTGGTATCGCTCTGTCGTATAACGCTGTCATTTTTTGTCCCCCTTTTGAAATTCTAGATAGCTTGAAATCGTACTCCAGACAGTTCACAACTCGCATAGTGAACAACAATAGAAGACTATTATGGAAGCAGTGAAAACATTTTTCCAACAACACGATCACGCGAGCGTGTCCGATTCGCAATCTCCAAAGGCACGCTAATAAACATTCTAAACGGCCTACGGTGTGGCCATACAAATTAGGTGGTGTCGACTCGTTATCAAGTGGTTTTGCTGATGAACTCTCAGGCACTACGCGATTCGCGAGCGTCGCTCGTGAGGGGTCGGCGACCGAGTTTGGCGGACGTTTACTCACTTCGCCTCAACTATTTGAACGACTCCTATTTACACTCGGCCAAGGTGAGGGCCGAACGAATTGCGAGCTAGAGATGCGAATTATAGTTCGTGCTATTGACCTCGTATGTATGTTATTAAGCACTCTTCGTATTTTTCTGCGTTACGTTTGTATGTATATATTATCGTGACTTCATAATTATTTATAGCATTCAGAGAATTATTAGATTTGTAAAAAAGGAATGCCCTTTTATTTTGGTATAGATGTCTATTACTTCACAAGTATCTTTGATATTTATAAATACAATAGCATTGCCCGCGGCTCCGCCCGCGTTCAGGTGACCAAAAATCAAATTCTTAGGTTTTACATATTAGTATACTCTTACAATGCAGTTTTTGTATTTTTCTCAGAAATGAGACATTTTCATGCGGTAAAAAGTATCCTTTAGGTATGTTAACCCTGATAACCAGCTATCATCATACCAAATTTCATTAAAATCTATCCAGTGGTTTTCTCATGATGCGGTAACAGACAGACAGACAAAAATTCTAAAAACTATAGATTCTACCTCTGTATCGATAATAATGTCAATTTAATTTAATAATAAGAATGTAAAATTCAATAAGATATTTCAAAAAATATTTAATGTACAGGTTCAGCTTAGTTATAATTTTATTATATGTATGTATAGATTTCTTTACGGCTTTGAAGTCCTATATGATAGATATAAGTTATAACTGTAAAATCTGTGGGCGTCTACGTCTTTATTTGGGGAATAGGTATACAACACGTATCAAACAAAATATCTGGCAAACAAAATGTTTGTTGCATGATACATCTCAAGGGCAAGACACAAAAACTGTGTATATTTCCAACCTCAATTGCGAGAATATACGAGTTTCTTATCAGTATAATTAAAGTCTTACGCGTGATTATAAACATATTTTTTTCCACTTTTTAATAAAAAAAGGTCAAGGTAGAAAGACTAAAACTACTTACCTTTATTTGCTAACTATATAAATTCTACAAAAGCTTTGTCCAACTAGCAGTTAATTAGAAACTATTGTTCCTACTTGATGAGAGTGAGTCAGTCGATATGAGGTAAACGAGTAATATCTTAGAGTAGATTTTACTATGAACATAAATCATTATCATATTAGATTTATTTATAGCAAACTTGTAAATCTTTGCAGGAGATGCAAGATGTATTGGACGAGGACTCAGAGATGGGCGACTGGCTGATCGAGCGGGACTCCAAACTAGGCGTAGTATTGCACGACAGATTGATGACAGATGCCGCGCTAGGCGCTGCACCCATAAAGACAGAACACTCATACAGCCTCCACTCCGATGTTGAATCTGCACCACCCTCGCCACACCACACCAAAGTTGACGGTATGAAATTGTTTAAATTTACTTGATATTTTAAATTTCATTAATGGACAAACCTTGATTTCGAGAGTTTAGTATATTCTCGATATTTGCATAAATACGTCATAAAAGTATAGGTAATTCAACCAGAAACATATTACACCTAACTTACGATTTTTCCATGTAGGTATCTGACTGTCGTGAATTATCTTAACTACTTACGAACATTCACGCAAAACATCCTATGTAAATAATTCAAATTCACACTAATATTATGTGGGATTATCTTCTAAACATTTCATTAATTTTTTATTTTATACATGCTGTGGACTTGTAAAGTTAATATATAATGCTTGATTACAATCGAATCAAAACTTATCGTTTAATTTATCTGATTAATTTACCTATTACTTGCGTTAACGTACGTGAATGCGTGCTCTTGGATAAACGAATTTTTTCTTAGCTTCGTGTAAAAATAAGGTTACATTAATCACGTTTTGCTTACTAATGAAATGCTTAAGTTTACATTTAAACGTTATAGTTATGCGTAAAAACAAAAATACTGGTTGGTAATTAAATGTAGGTGGAGATGGTGTTTGTACTAACTGCCTGGTACGTTGTAGGCAATTGTTACCGAAATAGAAATTTGAATCACAGGAAAAGTGTTTCAAATCAAATAATTAAGTAATTCTATTTAAGAATGAAATGAAATACGGAGTGTTGATTAGTTTGTAAATTCTTTTAGAAAAATATTTTTATATATCTATGGGTAGAACAGTTGTATCTAAAGGGTTGGTCGCTCGTTTAATATATTTGGACATTATTTCGTCTAGATGAGGCACGAAATATGAACTACATATTCAATTATGGTCAGTTTTAGTCAGACCAATTCGATTAAATCTTTATTGTTCCTTCAGATTCAACAAGCTGAGAACCATAGTTAAGTATTGTTTGAGTTGGTTAAGCTGAAAGCACTACTTACTACGTAAGCTCTAATGTTACGTTAGCCTTTATGGCATTGATATTATAAATGCTAAAGTTTGTGAGTAAGTTCCTGTTTCTCTTATTTCAACAAATTCGAGATAAATTCTGGATGCTGACAGCTTATATCCACGTGTTGGTCTAGAATACTTAATTCTATTTATTGTTTAACTAAAGACGAGCATTTTATATTTATAAGGTCGCAGATTAAGGCTTTTATGCATGTCATACGTTGTGATAAAACTTTATCTAGCTTTCAGGATTAGTTATCAAAAACATATTAGTATATATTACCACAGATTATATATACATATCTACTGATAATTCTGAAAATTGACAGAATAGAAATATTATACTAGCGGCTCGCCTTCGCTGGGTTCGCCTCTAGAAAAACAAAAGCAAATCTAAATCACGAGAACCGTACATTTTTCCGGGATAAAAAGCCTATGTGCTATTCCAAACTATAATCTATCTCTGTGCCAAATTTCATCTCGATCCATTTAGCCGTTCTGGCGTGATTGAGTAACAAACATCCAAGCATTTTTTTTTAATCTTTAATATTTGAAGGTCTTTGATCCAAACATTTAAAGTTTTACATTTATAATATTAGTAAGAAATAAGGTTTCTAGTATAGATTTTGTTATGTACCTCTATTTTAAAAATTAGTGCGTATAATAAAATACCAATTTAGGTTCATTGAAATAATCTAGCTGAAAACATTATTAAAATATATAAATGAACACTTAATTATAACAATGAACCCAGTACCCACACAATGATTATAATGATATTCGTCTTTATCTTATATCAAACGACTTTCGTGTGAACGAGACAATGTGCACTGCTCCACAGGGTTCCATGTTCGCTTGCAAACTGATATCATTGTAGAGTGGAATTTGAAAAACTTCTATTAGGACCGTTCAATATATGGAAAGATATTTATTGCCAATATGCTCCGGGAAGTACCGTTGCATTTTTATGATGATTTCATGCTGAATTATTATTCTAATCAATAATATAAATCAGATATAAATTATAGTATATAAGTATCTATGTATGTATATGTAAGTATGTATGTATTCAGCCCTTTTTAACGTCCCACTGCTGAGCACGGGCCTCCCTTCAGTACTAGGGGGATCAGGTCATAGTCCACCACGCTGGCCAAGTGCGGGTTGGCGGACTTCACATGTCTTTCGAAAACTTGTTAGGTTCTCTCAGACATGCAGGTTTCCTCACGATGTTTTCCTTATTATTTTATGTAAGTATATGTGTAGGTATATATGTTTGTATGTATGTGTGTATAAATATATTTATTTTTGTGTATAATTATAATATTTAGTTGATATATTTTAATATTAAGTCAATTCCATTTAATGCGTATACTGCACCTACACCGAACTGAATTAACTTATTTTCTCACTTCTGAAGTGTTTCTGGAAGAAATCTCTTAAAGAGATAAATTATCCTTTGTCGACATTCTGTTAGTTTATTTTGTATGCCATATATTTTATGGTACATAAATAAATAATATGTATAAAAATCGAAATAAGCATCACTCGAGAAAGTAGTGATAGAGTTGGTTATTAAAACATGTCACATTTCAATTTACTTGAGCACAAATATAGATTATGATTATATAATAATAAAAAAATGTAGGTAGGTAGGTACCTACTTATATATGATAAAAAACTATTTCAAACTGCATAAACTTACGCATTCCACTGATAATATTATATTTAAACATTAATCAGCTATTATGACAATCAGCTGAAAGATTCGAGAAATAATAATTAAAATTGCAACATAAAACAAAATAAAATAAAATTCTTACTATTTCTTAAATAGTTCATTAACATGGTTTAGTTACCTTCAAATATTAAATAAATAAATATGTTGAGACATTCACACACAGCACTATCTAGTTCCATGGTAAACTACGAGGCTTGTGTCATGGATACTAGATAATTCATACACTACACATATATAAAACATACATATTATAAATATTTACATTATAATTCACCCACGACTGGAGTAGAAACATTCGTGCTCATCACACAAATGAATGTCCCCAGCGGGACTCGAACCCGCGACCGCTGGCACAGCAAGAAGAGGAAAAAAGCTATACTGAAGAGTACAACAAGCATTAACAGTTTCAACAAATAAGCACATAAGTCGACGATCTGTATACAAAGCCACATTAACCCTGAATTTATATCGAATAGCTACGAGGCCTATTTTGCGCAGTAACAAAAAATATATTACATATAGTTAATAATATTAGGCGATCTTTATTAGCGCCATGTTGTAGAGTGAATTAACTTTAATCTGCCAGAGATAACGCTATCGCACATTCGATAGGCATTTGTATTCAAACAATATCGAATATTACGTAAGAAGTATATGTATTATGTACATTTAAATAGATTTTCGATATTGCTCAAAACGATATTTTTTTGTGTAATTTATTATGTTTATATTTTTTAATTTTCATCGAAAATACTTTATATCAAGTTTACTTAATAAAAACGGTTTCACTAATTTACAACTAATCGTTTGTGGAAACTAGAAATATGTACTTAAAAAATTACCTTACTTCGAAAACTTTGTGGTGCATAAAGCGGTTGTGTATGAACAGATGGACAATACTTTAATTTTTTTATTTTGATATATTGCTTTAAAACATTAGCTTAAAATTATATTTATTTAATCACAAAAAATATTCTTACATTTTTATATTCTACACTCATTTTGTCTTTATTTCATGTAGCGACGTGATTTTTCCCATAGTTGTAGTTTATGGACTTACAAGCAATTTTGGCTACTCTTCAATCAGTACATACTCGTATGTACCGATAAATTGTTCCTAAAATTTACTATTTGATGTTTCACAAATATCTACTTATACATATATCAGCAAAGCTAATATCGGTTAGCTTTTAATTAAAATTCATTATGTCATGTCGGGGTTTGGAACAACTAATCTATACATATAATAAAATTGTAACTAAGCCAAATCTGTACATTAAATATTTTTTTGGAAAATCTTATTGAAATAGACATTATTATCGATACAGAGGCCGAATCTATAGTTTTTAGAATTTTTGTCTGTCTGTCTGGTCCGCTGGAGGGATTTTGATGAAATTTGGTATGGTGGTAGCTGATTATCCTGGTCAACATATAGGATACTTTTTACCCCGGTAAAATATCTCATTTTAAAGAAAAAATACAAAAACTGCAATGTAGGAGTATACTAATATGTAAAACCTAAGAATTTGGTTATTGGTCATCTGAACGCGGGCGGAGCCGCGGGCAATGCTAGTTGTAACGTATTTGAGGACATGACTCAGAGTTCGTGGATTTCGCATCGGCTTGCATTGTTATATGCAAGATAAATGTCAAATGTTATATTGTTTTGCAGTTATGTAGGTATAACAGTTGTTAAGCTACAACCATTGCTATTCAAGGGAGGGGGAGGGAAGGGGGACAATCAAGTATAGTCTAATCTAATACTTATTCGATCTTGGATATATAAAAATAATTGAATGTATATATAAAATTTCGCGTTTGTACTGTTAGCCGTTAAGGAGTTGCTTCGTCTGAAGCCACTCCTAGATGGAAAATCAGGTCATAATTTTTTTTAAATCATAGTTATCAGAAATGAAGCAACATATAAAATGTCAACTCTACATAGTTCCTACCTCACATTCTTATCTTATTCTACAGGATAAGAGGAAGTGGTTCTAATTCAGCTTGCTATGTTTCAGCCATACTAACAAACATCGCAAGTCAAATAAAAGGTTATATAAGCGCTTAAATGTAACATTTCTTTCTTCACTTTCCAACTGTCTGTAAAATTTTGTGTTTAATTAAAAATTGAAACGATTAATATAAAATCTTCAATGTTAAAACATAAAACAACTCTGATATTAATTAATCTATAATTTTCTTGGATGTGCCATACATAGATATGATATAAATACATATATGTTGTAAAAAGTCGCTTATCACTTCAAAAATCAATTATTATCGGTGTCGGAAATATATATATATATATATATATATATATATATATATATATTTATATATAAAGTACATTTTTAATGCGTATTTAATACTTTCATATCTTGAATTCTACGAAATTGATTGTAAATGGCCTTTTTCGATAATATATAAGGTCATTTTTATTGCTATAAGAAAAGCTAAAAACAACAATCAGTCATCAAGAGAAACTTTCTTTCTATTTACATATTGTAAGTATAATATTTCGTAATAAATAAATTAAAGTCTCATAAAGCAGCCAAAGTATTTAATTTTTTACATTATTTTCGTTTTAAATTATTTAAATATGTAAATTTCGGTTTATTACAAAATCGTGACAAATTTTATTAGATAGTTTTAACGAATGTAATATAATATTGTCTTTGAAGCCAAATATGTCCAATATATTTTCTTTATATCATACGAATGGTACAAACACACTACTATTAAAAATGCAATAGTGTATGTGTGTTCTTAAGTTATTCGCTTCGCTATCTTTTATGCTCGACTAATACTTACTTAGGCAGTGGTAGCCCATAGGGTAACGCGCTTGGAAAACCAAGTGAAGCGGGTTCAAATCCCGGGTCTTGTACCTCTGATATTTTCATGTGCGAATCATTTCCAACATGATTACCACTTGTCTTAACGGTGAAGGAAAACATCGTGAGGAAACCTGCATGTCTGAGAGAACCTAGCAAGTTTTCAAAAGACATGTGAAGTCCGCCAACCCGCACTTGGCCAGCGTGGTGGACTATGGCCTGATCCCCCTTGTATTGAAGGGAGGCCTGTGTCCAGCAGTGGAGCGTTAAAAAGGACTGAATACAACACTTAGTACACTTACTTATTATCGATCGATCGAACCTACTGCATTAAAAACCCCAAGTAAAAACTAGTTTTCAAAATATAAGTAAATAGTTTTGTACATAAACCACATTTTTGATGAATATCTGGTTTGATTAGCTTCATATGTCAGTCGACACCAATGTTAATAGATAACTAAAAATAAGTAGTAGGTATAGACTAAATATTAAGTTAGCGTTGACTTTGGGAAACTTTTTAATAAGAAAATTATATTTTTTTATTAAAGGAAGGAATTATCAAAATTTGATAATTGAAAGATGCTAAGTTGCTGATGTCTGATATAGACAAACCAACAAACATATTTTATAATTGCATCTATAATATTAAATAAGGAAGTAAGGTTTCGTATTGGTGGGGAGATTTTTATATAATAATTGTGGCGTGAACCGGTTAGGTCCGTCAATCTGCCTAGCACTTACCGTTGCTCGGTCATTAATTTAATCACGAGCACCTTCGTATAAATTATATCTGGTTTTGGTGAAAGGTATTCGTATGTGCGGCATATGCCCGCTTTTACAATGTAAATTACGTCCAAACAACTTATGCATATATTCTAAAAGTCTTAAAATCCTTACCTTACACCAACCGTATTTACTGTTATATTTAAATAGGATTTCGATTGCATCCGTTTCAATTAAATATTTTTCTTTTTAGTTACCATTTTATACTTGTTTGTCTGTCTGTATTTTTTTTAATAAAAGCAAAAGGCACCTTGTTTTATATACCTGATCAAAAATATATAAAAAAGAAGGTAGGTTATGTACCTAGTAAGTTTCATTTCTATGTAGGTATGTGTCTGTTTGTTGCTTCGGTTTTTAGTGTATTAAGTATATTTTTAATGTTACTAGCCAAATATATAATACTTGAAATTATTATTATGATAAGTCGGCATGTCAATGTTATACTTATCGTTAAATGTAATCTACATGAACTGTAAAATTTAATTAATCTCGAAATGCCGCCAACATTGGTTATATTCAAATGTTATTTGTAAACTACAAATAACGTTGAAATAAAAGTAGCCTACGTTACTCTTTATAACATCAACTATCTGCCAGTGAAAGTCCCGTCAAGGAACAAACAGACAGACAGACAAAAATTTAAAAATCGTGTTTTTCTTATAAATACCGTATATAATTCCATATACATTTAGTAAAAAGCTGTTATTTTGACATTACAAACAGACACTTCAATTTTATTTATCTGTATAGATAAATACTTGAGCATTGCGCTAATTCAATTATTAGCACTTTCTTTAATATAATAGATGTCCGCAAGATGCCTCAGTTCGTCGACCGCAGTTATATCGCCATCAAAAGCATAAACCTGTCATGGTCTTAACGAATCCTAATAAATAGTATCAAGATGAATGGCCACTAGACGAAGTGGTAGATATTATTTGGATACAAGAACCAAACGCTATTTGCTTGTGTGAAGCAATTCATATTGTACTGTTTGTAAAAGAAAATTACTTCAAGTTGTCTTCGTAACAAAATCACGTACGGTAAGATAATAGATAAGGTCACAGAAATAAAAAAGAACACACAAGATAATTATAATAAGAATAAGTTAATAGACTTTTAAATCACTTTCATATTATTTATTTTATTTATTTAAGAAAAATCGCAAAATTTAATTCTTATCATTTTTTATACAAATGTAGTTAATCACACATTGGACATCATTACGATAGCTGATAAGGATCGGTTTCATCATAGCTGTCTGATAAACGGTCGCGAGTCGCACGCAATATCGTACAAACAGCCATACAAATACGCATTCAAATATTTGCAATAGCATTATCAAACACACTTGGTTGTTTCTATAAATAAAATGGAAATGACTCACGAGGTTTAATATAAATATAATATATAAATAGGTAAGTCGTGCCGTATTGTTTCGACTGCGTTGTCAAATTTTTACATGAGAAAAAGTTGTGTTGGAGTGTTGTATTAAAACTTCAACTATTATTAGAGTAGCCATGGCAGACTACGTCTATGTATACATATTGTATAACAACAAAATTTAAAAAATGTCTGTGCTGTAGAAGTCTTTAAGGATAATCAGAATATTTTTATTCTGTCCGAGGAAATCCCATTAAAATCGATTCAGTCATTTTGTAGATCCGAACAAACACACAGAAAAAGCTTTACAAATAGTTGTTCATAATTCGATTATAGTCAACATCAAATAGGCACTTTACGTTTTTTATGTAAGTACAATATATATTTGTGCTTGATAAATTAAACCACGATTCGAATTAATCTGCGAAAACTCAAACAGGGCTATAGTCGTTTTTGCTGTTCGGATAAAGCAAATATATCTATATTAATATGGAAAATATCAGTCTAAATTTTTTATACACATACTAGCATTGCCCGCGCCTCCGCCCGCGTTCAGATGACCAAAAACCAAATTCTTAGGTTTTACATATTAGTATACTCTTACATTACACTTTTTGAATTCAGATAAAAATTCTAAAAGCTATAGATTCGGCCTCTGTATCGATAATAATGTCTATTGCAATCAGATTTTCCAAAAAATATTTAATGTACAGATTCGGTTTAGTTACAATTTTATTATATATATAGATATGTACGGTAATTTAAAAGTATTGAAAATAGATCCCACAAAAAAACTAGGTGTTCAATAGAACACGAGTAATATCAAGGATATATTAACACTTTCTAATGGACGATTATTATCGTTCTTGAAATAAACAAACGCCTGACGAGTTAATCACGCATTCCTGATTTACAACGGTGATGCAACGGAATGTCTGCAGAAACGCTTCTAATGCTAACTACATATATATGTATTTAACCAACAGATGTATTTCTTATCAAATTCTTTTAGTGTGTACTTTTACTATGATTTAATTATTGTCAATTTAGATGTTATATATGAATTTAAAATTCTAAACCTTGTGTATATAAAGATTAATATCTTCAAAAGTTAATTTATGCTTAAATGTACATATAATGGAAATTCTCTATCTACAGAATCTTTAAATACGTGACATATCAAAATATTGGCCATAGAGCGAGTATGCCACGAACGTGTTAAAAAATAAGAAATTGATCGTTATCGACCATCTTTTTTTTCATGTAACATGCGCAAAAACAGTTAAAAGTGTAAAAGCATGCAATTTTACACCTAAATTTCAACACAGCAGTTCCACTTGATTGCACGAATGCATAACTTGAAATATTGAATTATAACAAGAGGAAATAACTGATTCGATACAGAAGCTTCAACACCTAATAGTGTACGTGTAACTTTCATAAGTGACAATCGAACGATTTTATACGTAATACCTACCACTGACCCACAAATATTGGCAAAAGAAACTAAAACTTACTGCAATAGATGCCTTATTTTCTGACCAAACGACCATATCTGTTACATTCGTTGTCAAAATGAATTTTTAGTTCAAAGATATTATAAGATACTTAACTGTTTTAATTCTAAGACAGCTTTTGAATGAAAACTTATCAGAAATATTTGTCAACATACAAATAATGTGACCGAGAGAAGGTTTTTAATTACCTTATATACGTTAGTAGCTAAAATAATATTAGTTTTCCTAGTACATCTACATTCTAAACTATTTCTGATCCACTTCATCTTCGTATGCTAAAACTAGTCGATAGTGAGCACTAAATCAGCTCTGCGCAGTTCACATGGGAAATATCGCAATGAGTTTCACAGCACATGTTAACTAAACGATGAATAAGATAATATACATGTAGGTAGGTACAACAAAACCTGTGCAGCTGTGGCCTGACGCTAGGGGATTTATCCAATTTCTGTATACACAATATACGTGATAAGATCACCATCTATTGTATTGGTTACTTAGATATACTCGTATTATGACACAAAAAGTTCTTTCAATGTCTGAGATATGCGCCAATTTTTCTTTGAATACTAGATAAAACTTTTGCATTAGTTAACAAGAAGTATAATAATTTCAGATATGGAAGATGAATGCTATCCTGCCATACCAGCCAGCGCGTGGCGAAGCAGGCGGCGGTCCAGCGACTCACCTCCTCCAGAAGTAAAGGCGGAACCAAAATCTGAGCCCGAGTCCCCCGCTTCATCATGTCCCCCCTCGCCTACCCCTGGCACGCCAGTTACACACGTCGATTACGTCATAGACCACACGGTACGTATCTAGAGTTCTAGACCACACGGCGCTTAAGATCTAGGTCAGTAATAAAATGATATACGCGAGAGTGTCAGACGGAAATATGTTGGTTCAAATGTATTGCTTGTTCCACTTACAAGTGTATCGAAAGAAGCCTGTTAATATGAAATTACAAGCGATTTGATTCAAGAAAATGATTTTGTAAAATATTTATGCGTACCTATGATATGTATAATTGTCGTCTCTCAAAAAATGTTAAAATTTATAACCATAAAATATAAATGAACTTAGAATGTTGCTACATCCAATTAAACATTACAAATAAGAGTTAGAAATAAATATAATAAAATGAAAGAGATTTAATTGATAAGTGAATCGCAATCGTGATTCTAAACAAAATCTCTATCAAACCCCATGACTGGGCAAAAATCAAAAGGTTACTGTAGTTCAGCTAGCCGATTCTACTTTGCGTCTTTCTCTGTAATTTAACCTTAAAAATTGTGGACGATTTTTAAAAACTGGCAAGATCTGGTGTAATTATATACAGCCTATATGTTTACGTGCCATGTCCGAAAAGGTTACACTTTACGGCCTCTCGATAATTTGGCTTGACAAGCAAAAAGGAAATGTTGACGATAATCGACAAGACTTTAGTGTTTCTTATGAAAAATAAATGTTGTTTCTCTTAAAGTTTTTCCATTTACAAATGACAAATAAAAGCATAAAGTAGTGCTTGGTTTAATTGTAAACTGTAAAAACCTTTGCAAAACCGGGCGCGGCTTTGCTTAAAGGATGTAAATTTTCTTCGGAATAACATAGCGGGGGAATATCTGCATACTAATTGATTGATAAACATCTGATATCAACACACGCAATCTTATTGCCAAATATGATTATTCAAGTTATATAAGTTATTATATAAGATTCAATTATGAAAATATGGTATAGATTCAGTTACTTTGTAAGGTTATTTGCTACCAAAATATAGATTGTCATTATATGTTTGTTAATTGTTATTAATAGTCTGTTTGCTGCTTTAACACATGTTGTTCAATACTTTCAAATTAATAAACAATTTTTAAATTATATATCTTATGATTGACAAGATTGACCACAAAGTTAAATACAAAAATTATTTTCTCATAAGTAAGTAGCATATTTGAACTATGTTACTAGGTTATCAATAGGGATTTCGACTTAAAATCAAATATATTCATATACTGTTGATCTTGATGTAATTAAATAATTGTACCAGGGGATAATATTTTAGGTTTTAAAATGTTTGTATCGATTTATAACCAATTTTTAAGACTTTTGTCCAAATAAATAAAATAGTATATTACCAAAACTTTGTTGTTGATATTTTTCATGTAACGTATTGCTAAATTTAATAATTTCTGTTAATAGATTGATGAATTGCTAATATCTAAGTATTTTTTTGCCCAGACCGGTACAATCCACATGCCACAAGCCGTGCTACAGAAGGTGGGGGCGGCGGGCGTACCGCAGTTGCTCTTGAGTGCGGCCCCGCGCATCGCCAACTCTTTGAACAACAACAAACTCTCCATTAAAGTCACGTCTTCAGGCACTTCAGGTAATGCTCGGACATGTACCACTTAGACCGACACAATGTCATTTTAATTGATTTGCAGTGTATCTTATAATGGCCAAGTGCGATGGAGGATATCAAAAAGATAGCGGTTAAAAATGATTAGGTACTGACAGCCCAAGACATAATTAAGTGGACGGAATTGAAGGAGATCTACTTTAAATTATTCGAATGCTTGAAATAGATAAATAGATAGTATTTTATTATTGAATCTGTTTTCCATTTTTTTATTATATATATTTTCTGTTATATAACACAATTTTTTATCGCATCGATCCGCATAAAAGATTTATATACAAAAATGCATGTTGTACATGCAGGCTTATCCAAAGCCAAAATATTTGAATTTAAATAACAAAAACATTGTCAAAGTCCATTGCCATCAAGAAATTATACCATGATATCACCTCGCTGAATAATGTACCTTCAACTTTTGGATACGATATGTCCTTTAACAAATAACTACATAATATTCGTTTTATATAATATTTATATATAAAAATTCCAATAAAAATCTGTGTAACCACAGATTCTCAGATCGAACATAAGACATTACTTACGAGTATAGTAGGATATTCTTATTAGTTTAAGAAGAACTCATGGCACATCATCATTGATTCGTTGAAAAGGACGAGCCCATATGTAAAGCGGATTCCTATTATAAACTAGCGACTCACCCTCTCTTTGCTCGGGTTCGTCCCTAGGTACGTTTTAATTTTTTTGAGCGGAACCCTAATTCTTTTTCTAAAATAAAAGTAGCCTATGTTACTCCCTATAACATCAACTATCTTCCAGTGAAAGTCCCGTCAAAATCAGTCCAGCTGTTTTAGAGATTATCCGGAACAGACAGACAGACAAAAATTAAAAAAAAATGTGTTTTCTTATAAGTTCCGTATATAATTTCATATGCATTTAGTAAAACGCTGTTATTTTGATATTACAAACAGATACTTCAATTTTATTTATCTGTATAGATTGAAAAGTTTGTAGTTTTGTGTATGTTTGTCATTCTTTCACGACGAAACAACTGGACGAATTTGAATAAAATGTAGTACATAGATAAACTATGAGTAAGACCAGAAGTAACACAAAGGCTGCATGAGGCACCTAGGCAAATCCAGCTGTTCCACACATACAAACTTTGGCGATCGTTAGCCATGGATTTTGATTAAGTCGCTCGTTGTTATTGTAATAGCACTAATGACCCGATTAACCATCGTTCATCGCCATCACAGCAGGTTTTAACCTGCCGCCCACACCGCCGTCGTCCCTCTCATCTTCGGACAGCGAGGGCGCCCTGTCCCCCGCGCACGAGGCCGCGCCGCCGCCCGCACCCGCCGCGCCCGCCCGTCGCTCGCACCTGTACGTGTCGCATCACTCGCGACAACCGATAAACACGCCGCTCATTAGCAGCCAGCCGGTGAGTTGGTATATCATTATGAAATATATATAAAACTAGCGACTCACTCAAAGGCTACTTACTGTTAACAATACCTAAAGGCATGTAATGCTAGAATCGGTAACGGAGGATAAGTCGCTAGTATATTATACAAATATCAATGAATATACAAATAACAAAAAATATTACTCGTATAGTAAAAAATAGTTTATAAACAGCTCAAAATAGCCAAACTTGAGCTTTAATAACTGTTAAAAAATGTATCTGTTGGTACTTGCTACTAAATCTAGTGCCCTTATGGCTCTATGTG
Organism: Brenthis daphne; assembly: GCA_947093115.1. Classification (NCBI taxonomy): domain Eukaryota; kingdom Metazoa; phylum Arthropoda; class Insecta; order Lepidoptera; family Nymphalidae; genus Brenthis; species Brenthis daphne. The sequence continues at coordinate 22,372,569 of OX352481.1, forward strand.
CCCTTGGAAACGCTTATAAGCCTTTTTTTCCTTCGACTGAGGAAAGCAAGCTGGTCTACTCTCAGTAAGATCATATCATACCATGGTTGATATTAAGTGTTTTTGTAATTGGAATACCTTTTTAATTCACAGAAAGGCTCAACCGGTACGCTAGTGTTGACTGATGAAGAGAAACGCACACTATTGGCCGAGGGCTATCCGGTACCAACGCGCCTGCCGCTCACCAAGGCTGAAGAAAAATCTCTTAAAAAAATTAGGAGGAAAATTAAAAATAAGGTAAGTTAATTTTTTTTAACTTAATAATCAGGGCTGCCAGATAGTATAATTGGATACGAAAATTGTTAAATATGGTTATTTTGTGTATATTTCAATATAAGTTATTACGTATTTTTATTTAAATTTTTTATTCATCACAGAGTATTTCTCAACAGTTTTGTTAATTTGTATAATAAAATTTAAGTTACTCGGCGGTATAAAATAAGTTGGCTCTATTGGCAGCAGTTGTCTCTACTGGCAGCTCTCTTAATACCATCTTACAATCTACATACATTCGGAAATCGGACCAATAACGGCCCAAAATCTGATTCACCTTCTAATTAATTATATATTAACAGACGTGTAAAATATTATTTCATTTACTTTACAGATATCAGCGCAAGAAAGCAGGCGTAAGAAAAAAGAATACATGGACCAATTAGAAAGAAAAGTAGAAATATTAGTATCTGAAAACTCAGATTATAGGAAAAGGGTAGAGACCCTGGAGCAAACCAACGCGAATCTTCTGAGTCAGCTGGCAGCTCTGCAAGCGCTCGTCACCCGCGGCTCTAGGAAGTGACGTCACACGTGGCGTCGCAGCTTCCTACAGCCAGGTACCACAATGGCGTCGCATTGCCGTCACATTTGCACAGGGACTTAACTTTCTGGACATTCTGAAATCGTTTGATCACATTATATTCAGGCCTATTTAAAGATCGACAGCAATGAATTTATGTATAAAAAATTTCCATACCTTTTTTGTCTATCAATAGTTCTGTGTGTAGAATTTGTAACAGTATTAGCCGATAGTGATCAGGATTAAGGACTGTGGGAAGTGATCTTTTCCACGGATTGTTTGCGAAGTATACAACGACGTCCCCATAGCGAAGTATATTTGTATATTTTGGATGTAACTTTACATTGATATCCAAAGGAAAGAAATGTTAATTTGAATGGTTGCTCATTGTATTCGTTAGTAAATAGTATTTTGTGGTGCTGGATATGATATACCTGCATTTTGGGATGAGTTCGGCGATTATGAAACATAAATCGATTTTAATGACGTTTAATGTACTGTTTTTATTTGATTCGTTCACACAAAATCAATTATGTTAAACATTCGCAATCGCCCGCCTCTAGTTTTTTAGGTATAGCAAATTTCGAGTGCCACATTAGATATTTATTTTTATTACTCAGAAAGTTTGTCGATCGCGATCCGATGACTCGATGACAGGGAATAGTGCTGGGTCTTTAGATAAATATCGATATTTACGTGTGTTGTTTGAAATCTCGTAATATATTTTAAATGCCGATGGGCAGTTAATTAAAATCTTGATTTGTGCGTGTTTTTATTAAAATATGCAATTAGGTTAGAATTATATTGTTACCTAAAGCGAGTCGTCGCTTTACTCTTCATAATAATTAACTTGAGTTCTGTTGATCACACTACATGTTATTGGTCTTATAATTTTATATCGGTTGTTGTGATTTAACGAAGAAGTTATGGGCACGTGAAGAAACCGTCTCGTCGTTCGCTTATTATAGCAAAAACCATTGAAGTAACTACTTAAATCGATCTATCGAGGTTTTTAATCGATTATCGAAATTTATTTAAAAAAAAATTTGGAAATACTTTAATATTTATAAAATAGTTTTAAATTGGATTTTATTAAAAATTATGCATAAATAAAATAAATTTCTGCTATAATAACTGGATAGTGTACAGATGTTTCCTCTGCGGCTTCAGTTCGCGGCCGCGCCCGGGAGGAGCGCCCGAGACTAGCATAATATTGTAAGGCTCGCCTTACCTTTTATATTGAATTCCATGAATTTGCATTTATAGCGAAATGTGTCGTCCTAGAGATTTTATCATATTTAAGATTTAGATATACGCATCTAACGGACCTAATTGAACCGTGCAAAATGTTTTCGGTTGCGTCTAGTCTTCGCTCTATAGTTGGACAAGTACAAATGGCATGCCTTCGACAAAAGTAACGTAACTAACGCTAATTAACCGCTAACAGTAATTTTAGTCATCAATCACTTAATCATTCATAGAATCTCGCAGAACAGTTAGGTCTTGCCAAAACGCGATTGTTTTCAAAACGTCTAACATTCTTTGTACTAAACACATTCCATTTTCTTTAGTTATGACTTATGAGTGACTTAAAGTGAGCTCGAGTACTTATGTTTAACTTAATATCTAACGCCTGTACAAATCATTACCTGCTGTTGTTTAAGAGTATCGTATCGCATTCATTTTAGCTCAGATGTTCGCGAATTTCGTCCTATTTCTTTGTATATTGTGGAATATCAATATTTATTTACAGAATAAAATTTTAACTTTAGAAATATTATAAATTCAAAATGTTATAACTAGACGAAATTCTAGTGACATCTATACATATGTATGTAGAATATATTTACACTCATTCAATCGGCATATTTGTGTTAGTATATTTATAAGAGATGAACGATTACGAATGAATCGAATGAAATTCAATCTTGAATCATAATCGACTTAATACCAAAAGGCTTACATGAGATTTGTAAGTAATTTTTATTTATATTATACTTTTACCAACCAATCAATTTTTTTTAAATATTTAATCATTCGATTTTCTGTTTGTTTATTATTTGTAATCGTTCACCTCACATATAACTATGTGTGCAATTACTATGTTCTCTTTTACATGATTAGAAGTTCTTCCTATTTAGATGTAAGCAAATAAATCTATTTATATCGCGCTGAATGTAATATATCGTTCCCGGCACGAAGGGAATCATTTTTAAAAGAATTTATTGAGATATATTTTAAGAGATTTTTTTCTAATGAAATTTTAGAAATATATATGAACACTGTTTTACGTGTCTGTCGCTGTACGAGTAAGTTAGTATCGTTAGTGAGGAGCCCGCTGTCGGTTATCGATTTTACCATAAACTAAGGTAGAATAATGAATGGTGATTTTTTGAACGCTGTACTGTATGAAATATATATATATATATATATATTTATTAAAGAAAGTATTTAACTTTTATATAATATATTTAATTCCTAATATGGCATTTACCGTCTACAAAAGAGTGATTTAATCGAAAACGATTTAGAAATTTACTAAAGTAGATATTTAACTTATCGATTTAACATTTTATCGATATCGTATCGATGAAATACATTTATTGTAAACTAAATGCCAAACTTACATACATTAGTATGAGTACCGCACATTGGGTGACAATCGCGTCGCTTTCATTCGAGAATATAGTATTGTTTACTTACATATTGTTATATCTTATACTGTTATTTGTGTTAAAGATGACACACTTGTGTTAAAGAGAGACAGAAAAATCATTTATTATTCCTTCTTTTTTCTTCAATCTTTACAGATATATTAGATCGACCCATTATAACTATACTGCAAGAATTTAAATTAAATTTATTTTTCATACGATGTTTTAGTAACTAGAAGAAAGTAAAACGATAAATTATTCTCGAATGCTTTTATTGGCGGTGTTGGGCGGTCAGCGGACGGTGGACACGGCGTGTCGGTTTGTTAATTATTAAAGTGTAATTTTATTGATAGTTTTATTTGTTAAAACTATTCGCTGTTACCTTGAGTCATGATTTGTTGAATCGTTCTTTTATTATTATTTTCCAATGACATTGCGAATTTACTGTCACCCTTGAGCTAATAAAGCGTCGGATATTGTAAATCGATTGTTTTATTTTTTTATTATTTTCCTTATACAATATATACCTAAAAATATGTTTTAAGTGTTTTATGAAATTTGCTAGATGTTTGTTATTATCACACAAAAACTCATTTAAATGAAACTTATAGATACTTTGATAGACTTTATCCTGGATACTTCCCATCCCGGTATATAATTTAGGTAGTTTCTTGTATAAATGGAACTAATACTTGTCTTACAGAAAAAGAAGGGCTAAATAATTCACTACTCTTCTGTTACGTTTTAACGGTTAGTACATATTTCTCAGACATTAAATATTTCCGAGCAGTAAAAAGTATCCTATATGTTGACCCGGATAACTAACATCGTCATACCAAATTTCATCAAAATCTGTTCAGTGGTTTTCTCGTGATGCGTTCCCAGACAGACAGACAGACAAAATTTCTAAAAACTACAGATTCGGCCTCTGTATCATCATCGTCGGCTATTTCAATAAAAGATTCTGAAAAATATTTAATGTACATATTCGACTCGGTAAGAATTTTAGTATATGTATAGATATGTATTAACATAAAATGGAAATCGAATCTGGGATAAGAGATCTAATTAATAAACCGTTATGTAAAGAAAAAAAAACAATAATAATTTTTATCTTATATATTCCATCAAGCATAAAAAAGCCTTTATACAATACAATAAACACACTCTAAAGACATCAAAATTTAGACTAGACTTTTATAATACAATTTTAATCCAACCAAGAAATATAAGGTCTGTTGTCCACATGCTTTACGCTATTCTTGGAAGATTATTTTGTCTATAATATGTTTCATATCGAAAACAGTTTTTTTTTAATTTAGTGGGCTACGAGGCTTAAGGTCAGTCTTTGTTATTTGTAACCACATAAAGTATTACTATTTGTGTAGCACACGTATTTAATCAATAGAACTTAAATCGTTTTAAAATACATAATGCTTAATGCATAGAACTTTGAGCCATCCTTATTTAAAACCTTCGCTATTTACTAGAGGATATGTTAAAAATCCAATGTAAATTAACGCTTACTTTAAACTTAATTAACTTAGCAATTAGATAGTAAATATGGAAATGGCATTATATTTTAAAATCAAACGTAGGTACTAACGTATATCGCTTATAATGATTTCGTTTCGTAATTTTTGGACAAATCTAAAAAATAAGGCACCAAACGAGCACCAAATAGAACTATAGAACTGCCACATTCCATATAAAATTGACAATCATTTAACATTACAATATTTTTCTCTGTGGCAACATTCTAAGTTCATTCGTCAAAGTAAAGTGAAATGTTGCTAACATAATTTATTTGATCAGAGCGTGATAAATACTTTTTTCTTTGCCATTATATGAGCGATAATGACCCACAAAGCAGTTCCCCATACAGCCTCAACTAGCTTTATTGCATGTGTTCTCATGTATGGAATTTTCCAATGGAATGGGAACAAATGTGCACATATCGAGTGACCAATGTATAAAGCAATAGCGTTGAGTCCTGGAGCCCTAAAAGGCCCTCCATCCCACAAACGCCAAGCATCAGTAAAGGTGTAGCAGATACTCAATATTGCGAGGGAAACTGCTGATGTTACTAGAACGAAAGATGTGGACCTGAAAAGAAAATATAATTGTTATATTCTGTTTTAACTTTTAAAAGTTATTATTCTGAGTGATCCGATCACGTAAAATCAAAAGTAATATATTTTTTTAAATACATGTACATGTTGGTAAAGTTGATACATTTAAGTCTTTACTTACCAAAGGTTCTTATTGATAGGCAATACGCCATGTTCTCTCGAAAAGCCGGCAAGTAAAGCACCTGCCAGTGCAAATACTAAAGCCCAGGCTAGCCATCGGGATACTCGTGCTTTATGTGATCGTTGCAGCAGAACTGTTGCTCCGGCCTGTACCCCGAATAGTGCTTGTACCGCTGATGTCAGACAGCCTTTAAAATAGGAAAAAATGGTCATTTAGTACTTTATTTCCACATAACATACCGTAGAGTGTAGAGAAACTAACTTATCTTCGACGATAAATGCTTGGTTAATATGTATTTCTTTAGTTTACATCTTAACGTAGTCCGCTTTATATTTATTTAAATTAACGTTTCTTCATAATATAAAATATATATATTGATCTTAGTTAAACTACCTAGCAGTCCTTCAGGATCAACCGGTGTTCCACCGTACACGCGTCTCGCATCACTGTGCTGGTAAAGATGAGCGTCTCCAAGCAACAAGCGGTCGATGTATCCGGCCGCGCCCCCGCTGCACTCCGGCGCCGTCCACTCATCGTGCTTGCCACCGGGACCCAGATATCCACTGCAAATATGTTGTATTTATTGTATTCATGTACGGTAAAGGAAAACATCGTGAGGAAACGTAGGTTGTAGATGTCTGAGAGAACCTAGCAAGTTTTCGAAAGACATGTGAAGTCCGCCACCCTGATCCCCTTTGTAGTAAAAGGAGGCCGATGCCCAGCAGTGGGACGTTCAAAAAGGGCTGAATAAGATGTATTACGTGATATGTATAAATAATAAGTGTACAATAAATAGTGGCATTTAATTTCGAAATTAAAACAAACGAAAATTTGCTGAGATGGGATCACCTATATAATGTTTATTAAGTATCTACATTTTAAAAAGTGAGTGTAAAATCTTCCATAAAATAAGCTCAATAATAAAGCTTTCTATACATGTATAAGACGAATCTTGATAAAAATAGCTAATACTATCTGGTGTAACTTTTAATAATACCATAAAATTAACCACCAGTCTTTCACACGAACTTACTATTATTAAGGTATATAACATTTTATTTTTTAATAATTAGATCGAAACTAAAAAAATAGCCGCCATACATAACATAGTTACCAATACATTGCAATAAAAACAGCTCGATAGAAACATAGTTTATACTTTATATTATAAACTTACGCTGGACAGTCAGGGTCGTGTATGATGAAGGTGATAGCGCTATGTGCCGCAATGAGCACGCCGGCTAGCACCCAACACCAAACACAAGAGAGTACGTCCTTCAATGCCTGACCGCATGCTCCCTAGAATATAATATAATTTATAGAAGTGAATAAATCAATGATGTAAAAACTAAAACCTAATACAATATTCTTATTAGTGTTATTAGCATTTAGCGTAATTATGATACATCACTCAGTTTATTTTAATTATGGATAAGTATAGGTACTACTCTCGCGGCTCGCACCCTCGCTTCGCTCGGGTTCCTCTCTAGGTACGTTTTGACGATTAATATGGAATTGATAGACTACGTATATATGTCTAATGTAATATATTTAAACGAGCAATTCGGGGGCGATCGATCTAGATTAGTCTTATGTCTGGGAAAACGCGTGTTTTCGAATTTTCATGCGGTTTTCTGTTGCATTATTTCACGCAAAATATTATGTTCGATAATTTCGCACGCTCGGATATAAGCATCATGGTCAAGCGGCCAAGGGGCAAGATTCGAATCCCGGTCGGATACAAAGGTATAATTTATTTGTTTTTGTTTTTTTGTATTTATTAAAGTTTTTGGTACAAGTTTAGTATATGGGACGTGGCCCCTGGAGAAGTGAGTGGTATTTTGGATAGAGGAGGGGATAGGGAGTACAAATATATAAAAATTATTTTGAGGAAACGAAGGATTTAAAATTTATTGAGACTTAAAATTAGAACATTTCCATACATTTTTCGTCTAAAATCCATATTTTTATAACAAATAAGGCTTTATTGTATTAATATTTTGATAACTTCACTAAAAACAATAACCTAAACAAAATAATCTTAAATTTTGATAAATGACAGAACAGGTTATCGCTAATAATTAGTTAAGAGTTATGCATATTAAAACGGAAAATTGTCGTCAGATTACTAAGATTCTAAAATAGAAAGATGTTATTATCAATTCGTAAAGATTCGTAAGATTCAGATAATAAAATTAAAAAATTTTGCTTAATGTAAATTAAGTATATATAACACAATATTTTACATAAATCAAATAAAAATTCGTAAATGTACGTTTTGATTTTATTATCTGTGAATACTTTTCAAGATTTTTGGAGGGTAGTCACAAAATACCGCGAAGTTCAATAATCAATAGTATATGTGAATACGATCTGTACTCATTAAACGCGTTTAAGTTTTCATATTTTTATATAGTTATTAGTATGTATTAGTAGTAGTATTATATAGTTATTTTTCTCATATTATTTTCCAGTAATTATTAGTTTTTGTTAATTTTCGTATACGTTCATTTCTAGTCTTTTGTTTTAATAGTATTACTATAGTTTTAAATGTTCTTAGTGTTTTAAGTGTCCTCATGCTGTTTATAAACGTAAGTAGACAATTTTTTAATCTCCTTTATTGTCACTTCTTAGAATTTATGTTTATTCAGTTGTTTTATTTGAATTATGAGTTCAGGAAAAATGCTCCTAGATTTTAATAAATCCTGCATTTACACACAGCCATTTTTGCACTATTTTTCTACATACAGTTTACAAAAGATGTTGAAAATGACCTGATTTTTTGTATAGCTACCTAATTCTTATGTGATCGTTAATTAAAACCCTTAGTTATGCAAACCCGCGGAGCTACGCTACGTTAATCCAGACTAACGACTTTTTTATCTCCTCCGGCTCTATGCCATATCGGCATATTATAAAATAAAAACTTTAATCATACTTTCTTAGATTTACGCGAATATTTGACATTTTAAATAAAACTATCTTTTCGGATTATTTCGCGGATATATTTTGATTTTTGGACCATGACCATGAATGCAGCATAAAGCATTCGAAACGTCGGGAACCAAAAATCAAAATAAATGCGCGAAATAATCCGAAAAGATAGTTTTATTTAAAAATTTTAATCTTATAAGCAATTAATTTACCAATATTTTAGATATTTACTGCTTATATGACAAATTTTAGTTTATAAGTTTGATTGCCCAAAAGGTTTACTTAGAACGCGTTACTAAATATTTAATAAGCATCTTTTGTGTTTGGTTTATCATAAAAACGTCACACGTCAGTGTCAGTATAATATTCAAAGTTCAAATTAAATTCGTGTCTTCCTTACAAAACGTGACACTGGCAGAATGGATTGCGTCTGTTAACGCAACTATAAGCTATTATAAAAAAAAAGTTCAAATAAAAAAAAACGAATGTCATAACAAATGAAAATTCCTAGAAGCCACGAAACTAAAGAATTGAATTGAATGATAATAAATAGTCAAGTGTAAGTCACACTAGGGATTTTACCCGGTTTAAATATTTATTGATATAATATTTATTGAGAAACAATGGCACCCTTTATAACTTTATTTTGTACTAACCCTTGGCGGTGTATAGTACTTCGGAGCGGTGAGCGCGTAGAAGCCGGCCGCGACGAGGTAAGCCACCGCCAGTCTCTGCAGGACGCCAAATATACGCAGCTCGTTCAGCATATTAGAGCCGTAGATCGTATTCAGGGATATTCCCAGCAAAAACATCATGCAGGACCGCTGAAATTAATATAAAGTTAACATGTAATCGAGTAAATAGATAAATTCATTATTTTCTCGATACTATTTATACGCCTTAATTTCTTATTTGCAAAGCACTATTATATTACTAGGATATTTTTTGATACAACAATTGTACCTTAATAACTAAATAGGTACCTACGTCTTCGAAGATAAATATATGTATGATAATTAACATTGTTAATGAGAAATTCAAACATACTCATTCAATTATTCAAGTTCACGCATTTTTTACGATAGTATTTAATTATAATCTTCTAAAAAACAATATAAATTATATTAAAACATTTTTTTTTCTAGGAGATTTCATTTTATTAACAATAATCTGAGATAAACCGCAATGGAAAGACACGCATCATGGACGACAGTTTCAATGAAAGTTTATCATAAAGAAAAGTATTTATAGAAGAAATATTAATAGCTTAACGGTTACGGGAAAATCTTTTAAAAATTCTGACTTAATGCGAATGAAGGTGTCGAATAAAAAAAATCGAATATAGTACCTACTAACGGCTAAATCAATAATGTTAAGTTTAAAACTAAGATAAAAATTATTACTCAGCAACTACTACAATTTAATAGCGCTACTTACTTAATATAAAAAAATGAAATACACATAATAAACAAACATAATTATATACAGAAATCATAGAGCTATAAAGAGAGACCATATATATATATATATATATATATATATATATATATATATATATCGACAGTACATAATATTTTACAATATACACCATATGAATTTTCTTTAACTATAGAGCTGAGAATTGACATAGGCTAATTACATACATACACTAAGATGTCATGTTGTAAATCGGCACATGAACACCTGACCGTCATTCGAAACTAAAGCAACCTCGTTAGTTGTAAACCAAACCAGGCCGAGATTTATTTACTCTACATCGCTCTCGGACTAATAACCAGTGTATGCCCACAAATTATACAGTCCATCGAAGAAAGTGATTGCATACCTCATCTAACAACGAGAACTAATAATGAAGTGGATGAAAAGCGATACGATTTAAACGCTTGATAATTATCACGGGGGTTGTGAGAGCGCACGTTTTGCACGCAACCGTTGAATTTCCAATGAAATGTGTTGCAAAAACTTGCAATCACACAATGTTTGTATCAAAAGCACGTCCGTAAGATATTGGATCTTATAACTTTTGAATAAAAAAATAGTGTTACGTAATAACGTTTTGCGAAACCAAATTGAATCTAAGGGGTTATAAATATTATATCATTAGCATAACTAATTGTCACAATAGAATGTGATTTTACTCAACGCCTTCATACTCTATTACCGGACAGCCGATAAGCCGGACATGTCAATAGCAAAATTCAATTTGGGCATCCATTAATTCGAATGTTTATTGAGAATGTCAGTGTAAAACACATTTGCAATTTGCACTCTACATTAAATATGACGGATAACAATGCATCATTCATTTTGGTAGGCTTATGTAATAGTACTGGTTTTCAAAAGGTTAACCGACTCGTCTACTTTTATTGTAAACAAATAAGCGACTCGCTAAACCAGTCTGCCCGAGAGCCTCGTCCCGTTTACGTTTATGTAATCTTAGCGGTCGCGAGTCGCGTCTGCGGTAGGTAGATTTCTCTTCAATAACCACCTTTATGGTATCTTTCTCTCGGTAACACTCCGTTTAAGCAAAATTCATTTCTTTTTTATCTACGTTTAAATAGGAATAAGTAGGTAATAGCGGATGCTGACAATTTGTAAAAAAATTATCATTTTTAAGTTGAATGTTCAATTTCAATATTTGTCTTTGAAACCAAAATAAACTTACCCTGATAATATGTAACACAATTTTCCATCTCGGCACGCCCTTAGCAAAAGCGCTCTTTATAGCTAGTGGTATGCAGACCCCCATGATCCACAGGAAGGCAGGGAACACTAGATCCCCTGCGGCCAGTCCGTTCCACGTCGCATGTTCCAGCCACCAGTAGCCGCCGGCTCCGTCGTTCACAAATATCATGAAAACTATAGCCATCCTGCAAACAAAAAACCGTAACTACCGTATCGCTAGCTAGTGTTTATTGAAATATTTTTTATTAAATAAGTATTTTCGCAATATAACACTGATTAATGAAATACTTTTTACCAAATAAGGATTATTCTATATATGGATAGATATTATGAGAATGTATTTTTTTAGCTCTTCTTATTAAGCTAACTAAATATCTATATGTGATACTTTTGTAAAGTTTCTAGAAAAAGATCTAGGTTATTGAATTATATGTTTCTTATCGTTTTATTATTATTATTATAATAATTCTTCCATGTCGAAAAGAACTTGAGTTTTATACACAACAATACATAAAATTACCCTCTGAACGTATCAAGAGCACGTAACCGCTGTTGAATTGCTAACTCCTTATCTCCATACCGCAGCTTGGCTGATCTCCTCACACGTGACATAATAAGTCTCAGCACCCCATACAGCACCCATGCCCCGAGCAACACTCCCAACAGAAGGAGTAGAGCTATATAAGACAAAAAACCAGATGTTAAACCTTTAAATGTTAAATGAATTTTTGCCATCATCAAAGTTTTATATTGGATTTTGGCAAAAAAAAAATATAAATTTGTCCAAGTGGGATCAGCCTTAAAACAATTTATGCATAACTTGGAATTTTTTTTGCGATTTCTTTGCCTATTTTTCCTTTACTTTATAACACACATGACATTTGTTATGATACTAGAAAATTCAAGTATTAATCGTTATCTATATATTAATACATGAAGAGAAAACTTTGAAGCCCTTTTTAAGCATATTGCATGTACGGAGGAGGATGAGATTTTTCATAGTTAAAGTTCATATAGAGAAGAAATGCAGAAAGCCAAAATTTATTGACTTTCTTTTACTCGCGAATCTGCTCGCGCATTTTATTTATAAATATATGTAATTACTTCAGTCCTAAAAGATAGTAGAGTAGCATGACATAAGGTAACCTTCTAAATTACGTACATTATATAAAGATGAAAAGTTTGTTTGTATGTACGTAAAAATTCCTGAATCTATGGACCCATTTCAAAATTCTTTCGAATTTTACAGGCTATCTGTATCTATATAAGTTTGAAAAAAGAACCTCAATGTCGATCAAACTTAATGAATTATGGTTGATTTTTAACCACGAGGCAATCACTAGTCTAATAAAATTTTGTCTCAAGACAAAGCCATACTCGTCATCATTCAAGCATTCCTTGCATGCAGATGATATTCACGTTTATCTCAATGTTACGCGATCAGACCACTTCAGATATTTGATAAGGAGCTTAGCATTTTTATTATATTAAATAATAGCTTAAAATAATATAAATAATAATTCATGAACAAAAAATATTAAATTAGTTTATAGGAATTTGCATTTAAAGACGTGCAGAAGTGCGCCATCAGTATATAAAAATATAAGAAGATTTTTGGAAATACACAAAATATGTAAAAATATTGGTTACTATGTAACAAAAGAAAAAGCTCAACAGCTAATTAGCTGTGTAATAATTATTAAAGAGAGCTAATTATTAGATCTAAAACAGTTACACTCTTCCATTACTGTAAAAAAAATCATAACAATTGTGAAATTATTTTGCTTTCTATCCGACCAGTTATCATACTTCTTTATTTACCTATGATTAGGTAATAGACATCTGTGTTCGTTAGTTTGCGGTATATTGTAATTGTCATACATGTAACATAGAAAATTTGTTGTGATCAAGAAAATTGATTGATATATTAGATAAAAGAGCTGTAAATTCATCTCATCAAGATAGTCTGACGCCTATTTAGGATAAAATGTCTTATCTTTGATACATTATGAATGTCGTCTTGTGATGGAAATGTGGTGCTCGGATATTATTACAAATAATCTTATTTAAAAAGATTCGAAAATGTTGTTCTTTTTATTACTTAGTTATTGTGTAGTTTTCTTAAGTGCCTCTGAATTGCGAGTCGATCCATTAGTTTTAATCGACCAAGGATTAGTTCGAGGGTTGCGGTCAAGTGATGGGACATATTCATCTTTTCTAGGAATACCTTATGCTTCAGTAGACCTTGAAAATCCTTTTGGAGTAAGTAAATTTTTAAGTTATTAATAAGCCCAAAATATAAAATTTAAAATAATAATTCTTCTTTTAGCCTGCCTTAGAACATCCAGGATTTGGTGGTGACGTATATAATGCTTATTACGGATCAGTAAGATGTCCACAATTCTCAACATCTGTATCGAGCAGCGGAGATGAAGTGTTGGACTGTCTTCGACTTAACATTTACTCCCCAACTTATGCGAGTGTTCTGAACCCTTTACCAGTGTTGGTATGGATACATGGAGGTGAATTTGGTACAGGGTATGGTGGTGAATATGGCCCGGAAAATTTAGTGAAACAAGGTATCATAGTTGTTACTATTAACTATCGTCTAGGACCTTATGGATTTATGTGTCTTGATATTCCCGCTGTCCCGGGTAATCAAGGTTTGAAAGATCAATATGAGGCATTAGTGTGGGTAAGGAACAACATCAAGTCTTTTGGCGGTAACCCTTATAATATAACTATAGCAGGTCAAGGAGCAGGATCTAGCTCAGTTTTATTACATTTGTATTCAGATAAGAAAAAGGTATATGGTAAAGTTATTGCGGAGAGCGGCACTCCCCAAAATATTGGAACATTCGTAGAAGCCGATACATACGCAGCAATCAAATTGGCCGCACATTTAGGTTTTAACACTACTAGTACTGAAGATGCCTTGAATTTTCTCAAGCAAACTTCACATGAATTAGTAACTGCAGCTGCTGTGGATTTAGATTTAAAACTTAGGCCTTGCAGAGAAAAATCTTTTAGTGGCATCAGTAACTTTATTGAAACTGATTCTAATTCACTGTCTAATGAAAAGAAAATTCGAAATACACCAGTACTAATCGGTCATACTAGAAGAGAAGTTTCAGATTTGACAAGTCTTTATGGAAGTAATTATTACAAAAGGGATCCTTTTTATGAAAAAATAGAAGATAACTTCAATTTAAATGACGATCAATTAATCGAAGCATCGAATTTCGTTAGGCATTTTTATATAGGAGATGAACCTGTATCGAAAGCTCTTCATTCAGAATTGGAAACTTTTGACTCTGATATAGTCTATAATCATCCTATTCAAAGAACTATTAGTCATTTACTTAATGAGAATGCAAATCCCATATACGAGTACGAGTTCAGCTTTGTCGACAGCTCTGCAGAAAATAGAGACGCGAATTCCAATGAGCTGGGATATTTATTTAAAATGTCAACTAATAAGATAGACGCAAATGATAATAATAAGTTGATAACTGATCGTGTAGCTACTCTGTGGGCAAACTTCATCAAATATGGGTATAGATTAATGGATACATTTATTTGTTATATATTTTTTATAGAATACTTTGTAAAAAAATTAATCTTTTATCTGTTTTAGCAATCCTACCCCAGAAGTCAACGAGCTGTTGCCAGTGGTGTGGGCTCCGATCACTAAGAATACAAGACCTTACCTTGTAATTGATTTAGACCTCGACCTTAAGAGCAGAATATATAAGGATAGAATGGCTTTCTGGGACCTCTTCTATGTAGCTTATGGGCGATACAACAAATATTTAAGAGAATGTATCTAATATTAAATATGGATATTGTTTTCAGTATTTTTTATAAATAAATTGAGAGCTGTTTATTTTATTTCTTTAAAAGTATATAATGTATAATAAACAAGTTTATAATGTTCACAATCCCTATCCATATAATCCATCACAGCCATACCTTTTATTGGAAAGTGGGTGTTATTTGATTTTTTCCATAGAGACAGATTGTTCTTTTTTTTCTATAGGAGATTGAGTTTGGTTAAAGTAACATAGGTTTATTTTATTTATATCGTGAAAAGGTTGAAGAACGGGCAGGATACTGTGAGAGCGTGAGTACTTTATCAAATCCTAAATATCAAATAATTGAGTTTATAATACTTTTCCCTAAATGTTTAATAACTTATAAAAAGTCTAACGGCACATTTTTTTAATTCTACCCTAACAACCTATCTTTGTAACAATCAGATTTAATAAAAGCATCCTCCAATCTTCAATAAATGTATACCACTTAAATCTTTCGCATTCTGGGTCACGCCTAACGGATGGCGATCATCAAACGATCCCAAGTCGACAAACAAAAGATTTAGCACAGCACTCATATGAACCTCCTTCTAACTGTATGCTAACTTAATGCTAATAAGATCATATGAAAGTATTCACTTACAAGATAACAATTGACAATCACTTGTAACCCGCTATTTGACGCTTAAAGTACACAATGTTCGAATTTCATACAACATGCCATGAATCTCTTTCCATAACTAAAGAAGGTCCAATGCTTTGATTTTTAGTCGTAAAGGCAAGATGCATTGAGCTTCATATCAACACCTAGAGATTTTCTATTTTTACAGTAAGATATAGACCATAACGTCGTCTCAGCGCTTATTTGTCCAAACAACCAATTTACCGAAAGAATTTTTTATACAGAATTATTGACTTAAATGTGTGAAATGCACGTTTTAAACCGAAAACTGAAAAAATGTATTTTATCTTTATTTATAAAAAAGTTAGAAATAAAGATTTGTTTTTAAAATAGTGGAAAAAAACTCTACTGTAAAGCGTAACAAGTATTGGTGGTTTGAACAAATAAACACTATGATAAGAGATATATGTACGTAGGTATTACATACTAATAAATGCAAAATACTGATTAGAAGATTACGTATTTTCGTTTTAATTTTCCTCATGTTAGTAGTTGCCTGAATATGTTTTATATTTATTTATTTAGCATTGTTTATTTAATTAGCGTCAAAGGTAAAGTACCTATGAAAAAAAAAATAATAGTAACAGGCGCAATACGAATCGATTTCGATGGAAATAGTGTAAGGACCATGGAATGCCTTCTGGAAATGGTTTAGATAGATTATTTTATTAAACGACTAAAAGAAATGAGAACTTTCACCTAAACTTTTTAGTTCCGCCAAATTTTTACAATTTCCGCTAACCTTTAGTGCGTGAGTTGAACCATCACAATCGATTGTCCCATTGTCTAACATACTCGTAGGTACACATTTTTGCAATTTGATTCAGCTCACGCAGGTACGGTGTGAATGGTCAAACTAGTTTTAAAACAAGTTTAGTTAAAGACAATTAATACCAGTATATACCTAATTTTTGTCAAAATATCAGACTTCCTTGTAAGTTGATCGATAATGATTTTATTAAATAAATATAAGTGTTATATTACGAAACGTTTGGCTCACTTTGTAGTGACGTTACTTGATGTGCTAGCGGTCGCGGGTTCGAGTCCCGCTGGGGGCATTCATTTGTGTGATGAGCGCGAATCTTTGTACTCTAGTCATGGGTGTTCATATTTATAATATGTATGTATTTAAATTTACATATGTGTGTAGTGTATCAACTATCTGGTATCATGGAACCATGGAACAATGGAATGGAATACCATGGAACTAGATGGTGCTGTGTGTTAATGAAAAAAAAAATATAATGTTGCCTTAGAGACAACAGTTACATCACATAGTCAATCAACGCGTTTTACTTAAAAAGAGTGAAGAAAGATCAATGTGAAACGTTATTTACTAGAACACTCGATGTTTCTAATTTCTGTCAACGCCTTTGCGCTACATTAAAGTTATATGTGTTGACAGTGTAGACATATGGTTTTAAAAGATGTAATTTTATTCGTAAAAAGTAAATCATGGACGTAAATAGGACTGGGATACGATTTAAGTATACATACGTCTAATGGCATTCTTAACATTAAAAATATATATATAAATAAAAATAAATATGTCGGGACATTAACACACAACACCATCTAGTTCCATGGTAAGCTACGAGGCTTGTGTTATGGGTACCAGATAGTTGATATAATACACATATATAACTTTAAATACATACATATTATATATATAAACACCCATGACTGTACAAACATTCGTGCTCATCACACAAATGAATGCCCCCAGCGGGACTCGAACCCGCGACCGCTGGCACAGCAAGCAGGGTTACTACAAACTGAGCCAAACGTGTCGTCTCGTCTATATTTTGTAAACAACCTTATTACATAAATAATGAATTTTACACAGGAAAAAGGATTTATTTATATAATAAGCAGATTGTTCTGAAGGTCGCCATTACGAGCAACTGTATTTGAACGCCTTGGCCGTTTAAAATATACATAAAGATATAAAATTTCATATAGCACTTTATGTGGATGGCACTTTAAATGAACTTGAAACATATAAACATGGTCATTCAAAGTAAATGAAATAGATTATATACAATATTTTATTCGGATTGCTTAATATCAATCCCTATATGTCCAAAATATTCTGAGACACAATGAAATGTCAATGATGTAAATGATTCCTTAGAATATCTGTTTCTAATTCAATTATGTATTTTTTCTATTTAAATTTATAATTTAAACGTTTATATTTAATAATTAATACTAATATAGATATATCCACTTTAAGCAATGCAAATTAATTTGCTTTAGATGACAGTGTCTGTACCTGGAATGTTGGTCATGCTTATTAAATAAAAGAAAATAAATCATGTTCAATTTAAAACGCTATACTTAATAGATTTATTATCTGGCAGATAAATGGGAGTGTCAGCGCGATAGTTAGAAAGTAAATGGTCGATCACTGCCAAGTTTAACTTCATATAACACCGAGACGCATAAAAAACATAAGAAATAGTACAGAACACTAGTGAAATACAATCAAAAAAATATCAAAACGACTAATTCTATAAACTAAGACGCACTTAAGATATAGATGATAAAAGGTACGACAGATTTCAAAACAAGGACATCGATTATAATATTAGTGTCAAGGTTCACGCGCCAAATGCAGCAGGAAAATTATGATTATACTTAATATAGCATTTTATTTTTTTCCAATATTTGCATTGCCAATATATAACACCTTTGCAAAAAATTTTGGCTTTGTAAATACTTAAAATACTGTTCAGGCTATCGAAGTCACTATTCATTCAGCTTTTGTAGAAATAAAATGGTCTTGATCTGGAAGAGTAGCAATCCTTTAGAGAAGACAAGAATTTATGGTTTCTTAGCAAACGGGAACTTTTACACCAACAAATCTTGCCCTAGAATTACAGTTAAGTCAATTAAAAAAATACAAAAATAAATAATTGGCGTCGGACAAATAAAATAATATTTTCTATTCGGTAGGTACCTTCTGGAGCAGGACTTACCTTGAGATTATACTCGAGGTATCTAAGTTCACTACTTTGAACTTACATATTATTATGCACTTAGTTCATAAATATTCTAGTATTTTTATTCTTTTGTTTCTAAAATAATTTATTTTAAGTATATTTTTAAGTCCGTGAGAGATTTGCTTATTTTTAGGTCCGCATCAAGTCTGATGGTAATGGTAAAAAATAAATCGTAAAAAAGTAAAATTAAGTATAATTTGTCAAATTCTATATAAAATACTATTTAATTTAATACTTACGCATATAAATATCAACAGGTTCTCGCGTCGTGCGTATGTCGCAGCCGTCGCCGGTCGCATTTAGGGTGTACACCCCAAACTCTCCTAAATTCGGCCGCAGTTGGCATAGCAAGCCTCTGTAAGAAAAATACATATCAACTAAAGACATATTAAGTAAATAACTTAATTACATCTGAATATTCATCAATATTCACTCGAAATGTGTTTTGTGAATAATTGCGACAGAATTCTATCTATTATTATATGACACTAGAAATAATCATAAAATAGTTTTGATCTCGTTATAATTTTAAAGAATATTTTGAGAAATTCGTTAGTCTTGTTTACTTTAGTTAAAACACAGGGTATTAGATATTTCTAACATATAGGTCGTTTAAAGTAAATGTTCAACAACGACTCCCACACAACGGAAACCACGATCAGACAGACGAGTACTTGGCTAATAGAATCTTTAATCAAGGAAGCGATCGTTTGACCAAAGACCTAGAGAGCTGAGAAAAACACTATCTCTCAATCATATGTCATTGTTCGATTAAACAATGAATGTGTACCTATCATTAATTTACAATCAAATCTTTATTGTTATAAGAATTAATTTATACAAGAAAAGTTATGGAAGAAATCTAATTTACAAATATTGGCTTTTGTTAATTTTATTTGTATTTTTAATCTTTTAAAAAAGGATTATAAGAAAGATATTAGAAGAGAAAGACGTTATGGCGCTTATTTACAATTAGTGTTTGATTTCAAAGCTCTAAGCTAGCTTAATTCACATGATATGTAAGATTTTTAAGCAATAATATTATTATCAGAAATTATATAAGAAATAATATATATTACCTAATAGCAAACACATTTTTTTTCATTTGAACAAACTTATATTAGAGGGATGATATTCATATCTGATGTATATTTTTTGTTAACTGCCTCGGTGGAGTAGTGGCTAGCATGTACGGCTTCACATCCGGGGGTCCTGGGTTCGAGTCCCGGGTCGGGCCAAGTTTAGTTATTGAGTCTTTCTGTATAAGTAAGCCCCAGTAACAGCCCGGAGTTGGGAAGTTGGCGGTGTTTCACCCCCGTGCCTCGGAGAGCACTTAAAGCCTGCACCTTAACTCTCACTGGTCGTGTCGAGTGGTCGTCCCACCAGAGCATGAGAGTGACAGGAATAGAGAGTGCAACTGTGTCTGCGCATACACTTGTGCACTATAATATCTCCTGCGCAGTTGGCTAGTCTCAATGAGATTGGCCGCCGAGGCCGGAATCGGTCAGGAGAACATCATATTTTTTGTGTTATTTTTTTAAAGGATGATTATATGGCTTACACAAGGGTATCTCATATCGTTTAAGATCATCATATAATTTCCTTTTATATTGAGTATCACTTTAAGAAATAATCTACCCCATGTGTGGACTAGATGGACTACTTTTGAGATTATTATTAGATATTTTGCAAATAAAAGCAAATTTAACTTTGCAATAACAATTTCAATTAACAAAATTGTTAAACCATTGTGTGACAGCTAGTAATCGTGGGCTAAAGCTAAAAGATTTTCCTAGTAATTACCATTTTCTAGTTACTCTTAAGCAGTCGCTGAGTCGATAAGAGAATGAAGGAGTTGCTGCGATTTATTTGCCTATATAAAGAAAGGGCTTCAGTTACAGATGACGTCGATACTCGCTTATAATTTTAATCAGTAGAAAGCCTTGTTTTATTTCAATTTTCTTTAAATTCAATATTGTTCAAATATTCAGGCCACGCTTTGAAGATAAAATGGTTGAATCTTCAAAACTACTTTCGAAGACTCTACTTTCTGGCTAAGCAAGTAGATAGGTACTTATGTAATAATAGGAACTTTAAAAGTGAACACATTACCTGAGTGTAATAAATTTGGTTCAAATTAAAATAATGGAAAGTATTTTTCTATTATGAATTTTAAAAAATGATACGAATAGTATACGAATAGTACCTATTGGAAATTTGAAGTTTCTAAATGTCTACAAACTATAGTTTATGTATATATTTTATAGATGTTATTTATTTTACTTACGTAGTATTCCTAATACTCATGTAATCTTCGCTGACACCAGCATATACCCGCCAAGTGGCTTTCCGTACAGTGCTCACGACCCACCAGCTCTCTGACTCCGCTGTCAAACTCTTCTGGAGCTCGAATGGGCACTAAAATAAAAATACATATTAATTTAAATATTTTACACAGTACAGTAAATATTTTAACAAAAAAAAAATAATTTTAATTATTTTCGCCAGCATTTAGGAACGTTATGTAAATATTTCGTTGAGAATATAAATTCAACTTTGGAAAGAAAACTTAATGCAATATGCTTGATAGGCATAATGTTCTTCATTTTTTTTTAAGATTTTTCCATGGATCGATGTACATATTATTCTATAAGAAATAGGTACATATAACTAAACATGTAAAGAAACTACAGGTTGACTAAAATTATTACCTACCACGCATAAAATAAAGATTTTTGTCAAGGGTATGTTAAGTTTGCAAAAATATAAACATTTATACAATGAGTATATCATTTACACATATAATAAAATTGTAACTAATCCGAATCTGGACATGAAATATTTTTTGGAAAATATTATTGAAATAGACATAATTATCGATACAGAGGCCGAATTTATAGTTTTTAGAATTTTTGTCTGTCTGTTACCGCATCACGGAAAAACCACTGGAGGGATTTTGATGAAATTTAATATGGTGATAGCTGATTATCCGGGTCAACATATAGAATACTTTTTACCGCGAGAAAATATCTCATTTCTGAGAAAAAGTACAAAAACTGAAATGTAAGAGTTTACTAATATGTAAAAACTAAGAATTTGATTTTTGGTAATCTGAACGCGGGCGGAGCCGCGGCCAATGCTAGTTAAAGGGTATATAATAATTTTTATTATTCGTAGTTTACTCACAAAGCAAATATTCTGACTGCCCAAATTGATTTCTATCTGTTGGGCGAATGTACATAGATTTAAAGCGTAAACTTTGTGTATATAATAATATGCACGCAAACCTACGAGGTAGATAATCCTGTCAGGATAATATTATACCTCATATCCACAAGTAAATCAACTAAACCTAGTTTTGAATAATAGGAATAATTTTCTACAAAACAAACTGTAATCTCGTCCAAATAACATTCTCTGTTGTTAGATTGCCAAACATTGCGGAGTGCATCATTAATTGTCTGATTATACAGTTTCACATTTGAACTATCTAAAGAAAGGTAAACTTATATAACAGGGCAATAAATGTTAGTGGTAATGCATATTATGCAAGTTTATGATAACATTTGTTTTAATGACATACAGACTTTTCTATTCTTGTCTCGTAAGCATGCACTTGAGTACACTTAGATGTTTTGTTATATTCATGTAGTAAAGTCAAAAGTACTTGTATAGGTCTATTATCTACTATATATCTAGTAACTAAATTCAGTAGTTTTAATTAAATTATGACTAATTTATTTTAGGTATAAATTAAAAAAAAACATTTGAATTGGTCATTAATTTATGTAAATTGTATGTTAATTTTCACGGAAATGCCATTTTAAATGTTTTGCCTATTAAACTTTCACTTTTACATAACTGGACGTATAGAGCACTATAATAAAATTTTGTCACATTGTGAAAGATCCTGAGTATTTTATAAATACTGATAAAAAAATTAGCTTAAAGTTGCTACATTTTAACTTTGAAAGAATAGAACCGTATTAGGCATGTTATGGGATGGCAATAAAGTCGTTAAATTCAAGTTATAATTTAAATAAATTATAGACTAAGTCAGAGTACAGGATGGGTATAAATAGGATAAAAACTTTTTAACAAAAAATAAAAACCGACTTCCAGGCACTAAAATGTAAAAAAATAACTAAACGGAGGTTTTCATTTAGAATAGATACCTAATCAGATATTTTCGAAGTCGGTGCCAGCCGATGCAAAGCAAATCTGATATATTTCAATACGTAAAATACATATTTATCTATTAGATATTCATAATATCTTAAAAAATTGTAGGCTGGTATTTTTCCATTTAGAGGCAGGTAATTTGTAAGAAGAAAGTTGTTTAATAACATATTCGATTAAAGAATTAATTAAAGAAAAATATATATTGTTGATTTTTTAAAAAACCGCTCGACCGATTTCGATAAAATTTATATGGGACCACCTGGGAAGTATAGTTTGAAACAAAAAAATATTTTCCAAATCGGTTCAGGCGTCTTCGAGTAATCGATGAACATACATAAAAAAATAAAAACTTTTTAACAAAAAAATAAAAGCCGACTTCAAAGAAAAGCACTAAAAAGTAAAAAATAACTGATTGGTAGTTTTCATTTACTATACATACCTAATCAAATATTTTCGAAGTCGGTGTGCTTTGCTTTGTATGGGCTGGCACCGATTTCGAAAATATTTGATTAGGTATGTATTTAATAGGTAGGCTTTAATTACTTAGCCAAAGCACACCGACTTCGAAAATATTTGATTAGGTATGTATAGTAAATGAAAACTACCAATCAGTTATTTTTTACTTTTTAGTGCTTTTCTTTGAAGTCGGTTTTTATTTTTTTGTTAAAAAGTTTTTATTTTTCCCTTTTTAGTGTAGACAGTAGTAGCAAAGTAAGAATTCTAACATGTTAGGCTTGTCAAATCAAACAAAATAAGCCCAAACTCAAATTATCTACTATTAGCCGTTGAAGAGCTCCACCTATCCACCTTCTGGCCTTACCATCAGATCAGGTCAACAATACCGAACCACTGTACTATCAACGGAAATAGAAACATTTGCAAAGTTTCAAGTCAATATGACAATTAGAAGTAGGTTAAATTCATTATTAGCTATTTTTCCACCCTTAGGGGTGGTATTTTCTTTTGAAATTTAAATGGGACCAATCTGGAAGTATACCCTTTCAAACAAAATAAAAATTGTCCAAATCGGTTAATAAATGACGGAGTTCTGAGGTAACAAACATAAAAAAAAAAACATACAGTCGAATTGAGAACCTCCTCCTTTTTGAAGTCGGTTGAAAAGATTCCGACGAATTGAGAACCTCCTCCTTTTTGGAATTGGAAGTTGGTTAAAACAATTAAGATGGTAGAGCTTTTAAAAAGATGATGGAGCTTTTGGAAAATTGAAAATTATTATGTTATACCTAACGTTTGACAATATTAAGCTAGTTCACTTTGGTCCACTTTAAATGTTAATAGACACCGCTATAATTTGGCGTGCGTGTAATAGTTTATTGTAACAGTTACTCGTTCATTTCATCACACGAGCGCACATACGAGTATCTCGATAACTAACGAAAGAGTAATTTCTCCCGAACAAGAACAATTGCATGTTTGGAATGCATGACATACATGCTGCGTCTAATAATTTTCTTTTATGACCTGATTGATGTTTGTTTAGTATAAATAAATCGATTTCTTAAAAGACCTCTACCTTTTTTATGTCGTTTTCGTGATATAGATTATTCATATTCATACGGTAGAGAAAATAAATAAAATTATAATGTTGCGTTCGAATTATTTTACTTAAAAACCAGGATTTTATTCATATTGTAATAAATTATTATAGAAAATTTAATAAAAAAAATAAAAGCAAATATTTGTTTCTGATATGGAGTAAAAAGAAATCAATTTCCATATATATATATAATATATATATATATATATATATATATATATATATATATATATATATATATATTATAGTAAACGAATAAGAGAAAATAGTTAACTACACTCGCATTGCTATTACTTCCTCGTGCCCTTTATTTTTAAATAAACCTGTAAAAGTACTTTAAAGTTTGAACACGATATATATCCATATGTTATGGTTTTCCAACATGTTTCTGTTCCCCTAGAATATGGAAATCCCATGACACGTCAATCGGAAGCAATTATAGTTAGTAGGTAATTAGGGGACGATACCCTTTAAGTTTATGTACATATTATGTATATTGTATTGTACGTTACATATAAGTAGCGAAGGATTTTAATAAATAATTTAGAAAGTTTTATAAAAAAATAATGTATAGCTAAGTTAAATATAACATAATTATTGCATCCGTTAGATATTTTTATTTTCGGTGAATATTGATCATGTTAATTTAAATTTTATATATTTGTTATGTTTTCAATTTCCACCATCATTTCTAAGCTGTCTCGCATACTGCCCTAGATTCCTGTAAAATTGTCGTCGGTCTCTTTCTCTAATAGGCTTAACTTTTTAAAGTTGTTAATATTATTATTTTTTCTTTTTTTTCCCTCATATTTGTGTCAGGTAGCAAAAGGAATACAATAAAAGTATAGTAGATATAAATAAAATCGACAATATTGCGGTTTGGAGTTCAAAACGGTACACACAATCGGAAATAAACATACTTAAAAAAACATACATACAGACGAACATACAACCTTCTTTTTGGAAGTCGGTTAAAAATTAATTCATTGAATATAAAATACTATTGACTTTTTTCATCTCATTCGTATAATATATGTAAATGCATTTAAAGTTATAATCATATTATTTATTGAGTTCACATAAATCTAACCAGCTTTCAAAACCACACAAGCGTATCAAAGGATTTTTGATGAAATCTTTAACGAGTAATTACTTAATAATTACGCCTAGGTATTGCTAACAGGATGTTATCACTCAACAAAGAATAATTTCTAAAAAAAAATATATTAATCGATAATTATTTGAAATAATACTATTTGTTTTTATAAAACAACAATCTGACTACAAATTTTGGTGTTGCCAAATGCAGACATTATTTTAGAAGGACATAATTTTTTTTTATATGAGGATTCCGAAAGAAAATTCCGTTTCTTTATTAATCTCAATATAAATAACATTATAACTACCTTTTACATATAACAAACTAAATACAATAATATAAGTTTATAATGTATCTAATTATTTATCTTTATTGTAGTTTTGATTAGAATTTTAGTAAACCTTTTCAGTTTTAATTTATTTTATTAAAGTCTGAGATGTTAATTAAAGGATTGTATAAGTATTGTTGTCTTGGCCACTCTTTATATCATGTCAGTTTCGCGTATAAGTCACTGTCATTGTAATACATCGGGTTCGATTACCGCGTGAGTCATATAGCAAATGTTATAAAGAACAAATATTTAGCGAGAATTAATAATAATAATAATAATAATAATAATAAATTAAATAATTAAAAACAAATAAATCACTTTTTGATTTAATACTTTTATCTACTGTCTTGTGTTTACGAATAATTCGTGTATGAATAAAATAAGTAAAATATTCTTGTATAGATACAAATTACACAGTATGCATTTTAAACCCAAATCAGAGGAATAATAAAATATTTTTAGTCAGTCACTTTGCACTCCTGAGTAAAAGTGTTCTGTGCTTTTGCAACAGATTAACATCTGAATTTATATCGGAATAAAAAGTAGTCATATCACTATAAACAGCCTGGAGAGTGTTCCAACCATAAAAAAAAAATAATATAATTAGAATAAATTCATATCTATGTAAAACAAATAAGGTCAAATTTTATGTTAATCTAATAGAATAAAACAAGTCTCTATGTAAAAAAACTAGACACGATAAACTATTAAATGTTACGTATTTTAATAACGTGTAAATTGTTAAATTAAATTTAGTGATCTCGTTAATTCTTCTAGATATTACTGCTATAAAAGTACCATAGTATATTAAAAATTATTATTAATAGTAAATATGTGCACAATTAAACAAACTTATTCTTAACTAGCGACTCACCCTCGCTCCGCTCGGGTTCGCCCCTACTTACGTTTTAACGTTTAGTATGGATTTTTCAGAGATGCGATATTTTCCTGCAATAATAATTATCCTATATGTTGACCCGGATAACCAGCTATCACCATACCAAATGTCATCAAAATCCCTCCGGTAGTTTTTCTTTGATGCGGTAACAGACAGACAGATAAAAATTCTAAAAACTTTAGATTCGGGCTCTGAATCGATCATAATGTTACAATAATGAAATGAAAATGTTTAATGTACAACTTGGACTTAGAATTTTATTATATGTATAGATGTATAGATGTCTATGACTTTAACTATCAAGTTATTCTATAAATAATAATACTTTCACTGAGGCTCAATCATCAAAACCGATTAATGCACATAACGTTTATATTGTTATTAATTAATAGATATTTGTTATTGATAGTATATAATGTACCTGAGAAATACCTTCTCAAAGAAATAAGTTTTTGATCGTCTCAAACAAAAATTAGTATAAAATTAAATATACCTTTAGTCTCAGTACATGGATGATGATAAAAAAAAATATATATCGCGACCTTCAAAAAATGAAACCACATAATTAAGGTTTATTTTTTATGTCACGTTAATATAAAGTTCCGACAAAATATTTAAATTGAATTTTGCTTTTAATCTATACATATAATAAAATTGTAACTAAGCCAAATTTGAACATTAGATATTTTTTAGAACATCTTATTGAATTAGACATTATTATCGATACAGAGGCCGAATCTATAGTTTTTAGAATTTTTGTCTGTCTGTCTGTCTGTAACCTCATCACAGAAATACCACTGTAGGGGTTTTAAAGAAATTTGGTATGGTGATAACTGGTTATCTGGGTCAACATATAGGATACTTTTTACCGAGGGAAAATATCTCATGTTTGAGAAAAAATATAAAAACTGCAATGTAAGAGTATACTAATATGTAAAACCTAAGAATTTCGTTTTTGGTGCGGCCGGAGCCACGGGCAATGCTAGTAAGTCTATATAATTTGAAAATCTGATAACTAATATTAACCTTCACTTGTTAGAATGATTAAAAACAAAGGCACTCGAGGGTGCCCGTTTTTGATGCAAACAAACATGTTATGTTCGTCGAGTGTTGTCGATTGCGGCACTGAATCGAAGGTTACGGGTTGAAAACCCAGATATAAATAGATTAACGGTTCTTCACTTTAGATTGCACGATAGGATGAAATTTTTCATGAAAGATTAAATATTAAGTCGAAACATTAATGAGACTGAGCAAAAATTAAAATCCTCATATGATTAATTTATTTAATTGTGACCTTTTTATACCTAAATTCGCGCTCAAATATGTTAATTATACTTACAAGTAAATTTAAATTTTAAAACTGTCTCAGAGTTACAAATTATGATATTTTATAGAGTAAGTAAGTACTATACCTTTAGTATTGAAAAGAACTGTATCATCATATTGTATTAAACTTACTTAATAAAGGATAAATATTATAAATATGTACATATGTATAGATGAAAATAAATAAACTTACTCTAAAACAATCGTCAGAAACTTCATAAACGCTGACATCTCTGTCAGCGACTCCGATCACGTATGCCTGGTCCATCCTCAAGTTGCTCATGTTCAGACCCTGGAACTCCTCCACACCAGGGTCTTCCAGCCATGACTTCATTACATCACGGAGCCACATCCAAGCATCTTGATCCACGGTTTCATTCATTTTTGACGATTATTATTTACGAAAATAACACTGTATTCAAAAAACTTTTTGAAATATAACTGAAATCATCGTTACAAAGTCGCGGTGGGTTTTTGCATGTCCACGTCTTAGCGACGGGAGTTACAGACTTGCACTGCCTGCCGGTATAACCGGTGCTCGCGTCTCGCGCAACACATTAGTAAATAATTGGCTTTCTACCACTCGCCGGAAAAAAATGCTGCACACATTGAGATGAGGTTCATGATGCAAGTTTCCCGCGCAATGGAAAATAATCTGGTTCTACGACTGGTTTATGCCGATCACAAAAAACTTAAATAGCATTCATTACCACTATTAACGCAATGCTGTTTCTTAATTCTTAAATACCATTTACCACTTGAGTGAATTATCAAATAGGTTGTATGTCAATGAATATTTTACTACATTACTATGTTATTTTATAAAACTGGCAGATTCGGTATCAATTAGTTAAAATGTTATCAGGTCATTTTCGTTAAGTTATACAAGAACTATCTATAAAATTTCTTAATGCATTTTATGGTCTATTTATTGAGGAAGACTAACATGATGGAACCACCCTTAGTAGCGAAGCAATCGTACATAAATGAATAGGTTACTAGACGCGCGGGGCCACGAGCAAAATGATCAATATATTTATTTTTCAATTAAAATAGCAATGAATCACATATTACAACAAGCTTCATTTTTATAAAAAATCTTTTTTAAAGAGGCTTATGTGTTTGACGTATAGGTATGTATGCATGTATGTATGTATGTTCCGTCGTAATCACAAAAAGGCTTTAAAGATTCATAGTCGTTAGATTAGGTTGATAACGCGAGTGTCCATAGGATATTTAAAATTTATTACGTATATTATACTATTATCCTAAACTATTTTTAAACATATAAATTGTATATATTTTTGTAATCGCAAACCCCACTCGATTAATTAGAACGAAATAAACTTTTTTCAAGTCACACATATATTTTTCATAAAATTACATTTTCTTTTTAAATGTCATAAATACACGTAGGAAGGTTTGGAACTTCCCATTAAAAATTGTCTCGTATGTGACTTGAAACTACTATATAGAGTATATTTTAATATTTATAATGTATTTAAATTAATTCTTTTCTCACTAGTTAACAGTGGTGTTAATATATTATTGCATATTTTTCGTTTTTATCTCGTAACAATCTCGACACACTGACCTATTGTTCTCAAAGATATGGAGATTAATTCAAGCAACGAGTCATATGAAATTATATCAGCCGAGGTATGTAGATATATTTACTTAAATGAATTTGACATAAGATTATTGTATTTATTTTATTTTATCCTTATTCTAGTTGATACTACATATACCTATTCACATAATAAATATTATGATAGGTATAAATCCTTTTAGTAGAATAATCTATATATATAAAAGAAAGTCGTGTTAGTTACTTCGCTTATAACTCAAGAACGGCTGAACCGATTTAGCTGAAAATTGGCAGGGAGGTAGTTTAGAGCCAGGAGAAGGACATAGGATACTTTTTATCCCGTTCGACCGCGTTCCAATTTTTATGATATTTTAATTTTTGGATTTCTCTTAGTCCGGAATAGGTAAGTATTAAAACATATAATTAAAATGTGAGAAAGAAAGATTTTTTCTTTTTATATCTATTTAAAACGTACCTAGCGACGAACCCGAGCGAAGCGAGGGTGAGCCGCTAGTATAATAATAAAGATGTTTGTTAATTGTTGGTGTATATTTGAAGATTAATATCTATAAATATTAGAGATGAATTAGGGAACTTGCGTTCCCCCCCAACGTGCGTTCACCTTGTCGTGGTGGGGGGGCTCAGTGGTGCCCGGCAATACAGCCGGGCGCGAAGCCAAGAAACGCACAGGGAGGTGGCCCGCTTCGGTAGGCGGTGGGAGGTGGCCCTCTTCGGAGGGCGGTGTACCATGCGGGTTGCTCCTAGTACTTCTCTGATAGCAGAGTGGACCTTGGAGCAACCCCATGGTTGTGGTGGTCTGCTTCGGCACTTTTATATATTATTACTTTTATATATATATAGTTATCTAGCAAATATTAGGAAAAAAACTAGGTGCGTTATGAAGTTTCCTTCCCCAGAAAAGAAACAAAATAATAAATGAGTACATTTTTCATTAATGAAAAATGAAAATTTTTTTAATAATATTTTTAAACTTACGTCTATCTTATTTCTTAAAATTATATTTTTATGTTAATTGATGATTAAGCCGATTGCTAGAACATAATATGTGAAACTTAAATAATTAAACGAACGAATGAGGCAAAGTATCTTATCAAGTTGCGTATTGCGTGCTAAGGTAGGCATTTAAACGAATGCTTGAGTTTCTGTTAAGAAGTTAGCCTTACGAAAATAACACACGACCTTCTGAGTTTAAGAAACCTCACAAGCAGTCAGTTTTGTGTCTTTTTGGTTAGCAGTCACTTGTTATGTATTTTTATTTAACGTCAAGATGAAATTAATAATTTTTTTGTTCTGTTTGGGAAAATTAAGTTTTGCGGGTCATAATATTGGATATCCAGTTGGACTCATGGCTGAGTGTACGTAGTGTTTATTGTATGTTCAATTGAAATTAGTTAACGGTGAACCACAATGTTGGTATTTTTTTTGATTTAAAAGAAAAACTAAATTCGGGTGTATATTTTTTGTATGCATTGTTCAAAATTTTCGCCAATTGCGAACCGAATTGCTTATACATAAATGGTGGTAGTAGTGATTGTAGCATATAATTCTAAAGAAAGTACGAAATAATTACGTTCTAAGCAGTGCCGGATCTAACTTTATCGCCGCCCCTGGGCATAGTAAAAAATGCCGCCCAATTAGCGAAATTTTGCATAAAATGATTAAAGTTTCGATAAAGTTTATTTTTTTTTATTTATTAATTTTTTGAAAAATACAGAAAATTAATTTAAAAATGATATTAATTTTTCGAAAAATGTACCTACTAGTTAATCTTTTTTATTTATTTATTTTTTATAAAATAAAAAAAAGCATTTTCGATAACGCGAAGAAAATTTTTCTTCCGCCCTCCGAGTTATGCCGCTCCTAAAAATTTGCCGCCCTGGACACTATCCCAAGTGTCCTAGTATAAATCCAGCCCTAATTCTAACTGTTTTTGAAATCGGTTTACGTTATATGTAAAAAAGTTATTACTTTTATATTCAATTATTTCATGCCCTAAAAAGGCCCTGGAATGATCAAAAATACAACACTATCAGAAAAAACGAAGGATTCTCTCAGAGTAGTACTGTTGAAGCCCAGCGACAGCTGGCTCGGTAGCAACGAGAAGGTGTGCCCACTGAGCATGGGCGGCGCGGCGTGCGCGGCAAAGCACCTGAGCTTTAAGAAAGGCAAAACTTTGGTGAGAGTTTTATATACAATAGTAACACATATAACGTTTAACATAGTATTATTTAATAAATATGATATTTAACTTCACTTCTATCAGTATAAGTTGACGTTTATATTTAACTTTATTAACTTAATTTAAATATGTTTACCAATAAATGAAATTAAACATTTTGTTTATGTGAACCTTTTATATACACTTAAATGTTTGTCATCAATCAAATGACAAGATGCGTAAATAAATATATGAGATTTCTCAGAGATCAGATATAAAAAGAGAATAAAAAGTATCTTATATGTTGACCCGGATAACCAGCTATCATCATACCTCATCGAAATCTATCCAGTGGGTTTCTCGTGATGTGTTCCCAGACAGAGAGACAGACAAAATATCTAAAAACTATATATTCGGCCTTTGTATTGATAATAATGATTATTTCAGAAAGATTTTCCAAAAAATATTTAAAGTACAGATTCGACTGAGTTAGAATTTTATTATATGTGTAGATTTATTTCTATTTAAAAGCAATAAGCGTTTCACCAAGAAGAATTTAATATAGAACTTGAGTTTGCTAGTTAAAATAAAACGTTTTTATAGCATCCAGTCCTTTATCTGGATATCTTAAGTTTTAAACTAGGAATGTTGCTTATAAAAATAGTGTACTTACCTATAAAAGTTATTTTTAAATGTTCTTGTTTTCTCTACGACTCTGTATTTGACTTTGGTTATGTACCCTCATTTGACAGAAACTTTAATTATCATCCATGACAGAAACAAGCTTTAAGCCAATGTAGAATTTTATTACTTCTAGTTATAAATAAGTTTTAATTTTTTCAGGTATTTATAAGCGGGTATTTGGATGCATCGTTTTCTCCTATTGTCAGAGCGGTAGCAATACCGTATGTTAAGCGCGGATATAACGTGATCATTATGGAAATATACCCTGTACTCCATAGGAGTTACCCGATGTAAGTATAAATAAATAAATATGTTGGGATATTATCACACAGCACCATCTAGTTCCATGGTAAGCTACGAGGCTTGTTGTATGGATACCAGATAGTTGATACACTACACATATGTAACTTTAAAAACATACATATTATAGATATAAACACCCATGACTGGAGTACAAACATTCGTGCTCATGACACAAATGAATGCCCCCAGCGGGATTCGAACCTGCGACCGCTGGCACAGCAAGTAGGGTCACTATAAACTGAGCTAAACGTGTCGTCGTATATGTACATTATATCATTAATATTTATATGAGCTTGTAAAGGTAATAGAATACAAAAAAATGAATAGTTTAATTATATTTTTATTTAATTTAAAATGAATCTCCAACCTTGTTCGAAGGCAAAGAATTTACTTTTATGCTAAGGGCTAACTAAGGCTATTGGGTAATATTATGTCTCAAATAAAATAAATATGTAGGGTCTAGTTACATTTGTAATGAGGTGAAAGTTACAAATTGAGGTCTAAGTAGTTACCATTTTTTATAGATCTAGTCTACATATTGTTTTTTATTTTATATTTAAAAAAGCCATTTCATAATATGAATCACACATAATATGTGAAAAATAAATCTTACCATAAAACACAATTTCACATTAAGATCACCTTTCGAAACAGCGGATCAAAATCATAGGAAAAGCAGATTTTTTTTACTTAGAGAGGTAGAGAGTGAATGTTCTGGAGAGTAACATATGCAATAACATTCCTGGTATCTTAACTTATTCCCGTGGGATGATAGTGTTTGTTCAAAAGTACCTTGTGACGCGCATGACCGACGCGAGTTTTTATAAGTTACTAGCATTGCTCGCGGCTCCGCCCGTATTCAGATTAACAAAAACCAAATTTTTAGGTGTTACATATTAGTACACTCTTACAATGCGTTTTTGTATTTTTTCTCAGAAATGAGATATTTTCCCGCGATAATAAGTATTCTATATATTGACCCGGATATCCAGCTATCATTATACCAAATTTCATCAAAATCTGTCCAGTGGTTTTCTCGCGATGTGGTAACAGACAGACAGACAGACAGACAAAATTTTCTAAAAACTATATATTCATGCCTCTGTATCGATAATAAAGTCTATTTCAATAAGATTTTCCAAAAAATATTTAATGTACAATTTCGGCTTAGTTAAAATTTTATTATATGTATAGATATTATGTGAGTTTTGTCTGCAAAAACAACAAATACAGCTTACAGTCTAAAAGTTCACCTTCCAAGAATGCTGTTAAGGCATGTCTTGATTTATTTTGTCAGATAACATTTTTAAATTTTTCTTCATACATTTAAAATTTTAACAACTTATTCTCTTTTCTTAATAGAGCGGCTCGCCTCACAAAGCCACTGGGCAAATTGCTAGGTGATTTCATAGCCCATTTAACACACAAAGGACTGCATCCCGATAAGCTAGAGCTGCTTGGAGGAAGTTTGGGCGCACATATAGCGTACTATGCGGCAATGAGATACCACAAGCTAACGCATCTGAAACCGGCTAGGCTCACTGGTATGATATAATTATTTTGTATCAGGTACTATAAGACTAGGCAGTGGTAGCCCAGTGGTAACGCGCTTGCTTGCGAAACCGAGTGAAGCGAGTTCAAATCCCGGGTCTGGCAACTTTAATATTTTCATGTGCGAATCATTTCCAACATGATTACCACTTGTCTTAACGGTGAAGGAAACATCGTGAGGAAACCTGAATGTTTGAGAGAATCTAGCAAATTTTCAACAGACATGTGAAGTTCACCAACCTGCCCTTGCCCAGCGTGGTGGACTATGGCCTGATCCCCCTAGTACTGAAGGGAGGCCCGTGCCCAGCAGTGGGACGTTAAAAAGAGCTGAATACATACTATAAGACTACATGCTCGTTCTTTTTTAAATGACAGATTATTTATTGTTGAATTTTATTTGGAATATAATGGAATAAAACAGCTCTACATTTTTAATACGTTATATACCTTTCAAATTAATTTATAATAGCATTTTTGAAATACTTTAATATAATTTAGTTCTAAAATAATAAATAAGCAACAACTTCCTCTCTAGTTATTGTAATAACTTGTACTATTTAAGATGACCTCGATCAGATAGTAAGGTAAGTAAAAAAGATTTAGGAAGTATTATAATTTAACAACTTTTATTCCAATTCAAAATTTGAACCATTTTTTGTGCAGTAGGTAAATTTATTATGATAATATTATTTGAAATATGCTAATGTACCTATAAGAATTTAAAATCATACCATTTACACCGGAAGTCTGTTTTCGCTATATTTTTGTTATGACCTTTATAAGTATAAAATTACCGTTACTTTACAATTTTATCCAGTAACTTACATTATAATATATGATGTTCTCCTGACCGATTCCGGCCACGATGGCCAATCACATTGAGACTAGCCAACTGCGCAGGAGATATTATAGTGCACAAGTGTACGCGCAGACACAAGTGCACTCTCTATTTCTGTCACTCTCATACTCCGGTGGGACGACCACTCGACACGACCAGTGAGAGTTAAGGCGCATTGGTCAGGACCGACGGCTTTACGTGCTCTCCGAGACACGGGGGTGAAACACCGCCGACTCCAACTCCGGACTGTTACTGAGGCTTAATATACAGAAAGACTCAACAACTAAACTTGGCTCGACCCGGGGCTCGAACCCAGGACCTCCGGGTGTGCAGCCATACATGCTAGCCACTACACCACCGAGGCAGTTGATTATAGATTATAATATATACAAATTATATATTCATACAACGTAATTTCTTACAGGTTTGGACCCGGCAGGGCCATGTTTCCGAACATTACCTCGTTCCGAGCGATTCAACTCGGACGCGGCACATAGAGTCGACGCTATTCATACAAATATTGATGGGTTTGGTTTAGCCGACGCAGATGCTGATGTCGATTTCTATGTAAATGGAGGTAGGAAGAATGTCATTATCTATGTTTTCTTAATATTGCACTAACAAAATAATTATATATATACATCGGTGGGCCATGCCACAGATTTCAATCCCATTTAGTTTTAAGTTTTTCGCAAAGAGCTAAAGCCTAGTAGAAAGTACTTTCTTTTTTTTAAATATAAGAATTTGGCGTACATATACGTACGTATACAATTACCGTGCAGAACAGACGATGGCTTTTACTGGAGCACAAAATGTAATTAAGGGCGCCCCGAATCAATTACGAAATAATTACGTTCGTTTGATCCCTTGCTGCTTGCTTGTTGTTATAAAAACTTTAATTATACAATTAATATGTAGGATGTTTAAGGATTTATTCTAAAAATCCTACACTTTAGAAACACGATTACTTGTTGTTTCCTCGATAGAAAAAAAAACCAAAATGATCTCTAAAAAACAAAATAAATCGTTAGTGCGGCGTAAATAATTCAAGGAAGTTCATCAGTTTTTTTAATAATAACAAAACTATAAGTTTTCTATATCGTATACACTGTACATTTTAAAAATGTGTATTTCTTTTAATAATACGAAGGAAATACCTAAATTCGCACGCGTTCAGTCCATACTAGCCATTACCCCTCCCCCTCCTCTGTCCCCTGTCGTCTAAAACTAAAATAAAAAGCTCGGTGCCCTCTTAATACTAGCGACTTACACTTGCTTAAATAGATATAAATGGTTGTTGTGAATGAACCTTCGGAGATAGACGTATTATATATATATATATATATATATATATATATATATATATATATATATTCTGTAGGCCTCTTTAAGACCTATAATTTTCTAGTGCATTGTTTTGATGTATTTCTTAAGATTTAGCCAGTGTTAGTCACGTACATTTTAATAGACGATTAGAAAGAATCAGTTATGGTGTATTCTAGAGGGAAATAAAGATATTAACTAGAGTAAGAAGACAAAAGTAAAATCGGTTCAGTACTTTTTGCGTGAAACGCACACAGACATTTAACACAAAAAACAGGGAGACATACAGACAAACAGTCAATTTTTTAATAACTATTATTTTGGAGTCGGCACTCAAGTTAGTGAGTGAGCATAATATATTTACATATTTATAGGTACTCACTTCACCTCGTCCTCTTTTAAAACAAGTTGTTTTAATAAATATGCCTTATTATTTATACTTTGAATGCTTTTAGGCGAGTTCCAGCCAGCGATGGTGTTCGATCACCTGTTGCCATGCTTGCAATTTTGCAGTCATGTGCGATCTGCCATATATTGGTTTATCTCACATTATGAACCAACAAAATTCTTAGGATTCACATGTCCTTCAGTCCAAGCAGTAAGACATGGACATTGCTATCACGGAGAAAATGAAGTCAACGTTCTTGGACCGAACACTAATTTTAGCAGACCCGGTATTTATTACTTAGCTACGACAGCTAGTATGCCATATTACATGGGATCCGATGGGTTAAAAGAAAGAAAGCGCGGGGTAAATAATTATTTATATAGAATAACAGATGACGAAGATATTGTTGTATAACAAAATATTTCTTATATTTGTAAGCGAAAAAGTCTGATAATTTTAGGGCCATCGGGTATAAATTCTAATATCATTAATTTAACGTATTAAATGTTATTTTTAGGACTTAATCAAATTAAGAATTTGACGCAAACAGCCCTACGCTTTAGATGTCACAAAAGGGTTCGAACGTTTATATATCAATATATGGTCGCTGGCAGCTGGCATTTGCCACTGCAGCCATTTTTCTTAACTTTCTTTTTAAAAATAGCGGCGCACGATGTCACTATTGTTTAGATTGAGAACAATTAAATAAACAAAAAAATTAAGCAACATAATGCTCTACGTTGTCGTTCCCGCGATATTTTGAGAAAAAGATTGCCAATTAAGATCTATGGAATCTTTTATTTAAATACATTTAACGCATATATATACTACGAAATCAGTTTATTTCTAATGATTATCATCATTTTCATATAGCGATCTTTAACTTAAAATAGCTTTTAAGCGTAACACTTTCGTAAAGCCTATAACCAATATTTTTTATTTCTTTAAATACCTTTTATACATTTTTACTACTTTGATTGTGCTTCGCAAATTAAGAAAAAATAAAAAATGGCGGAATGTCAACAGCACCATCACCACCAATAATATCTTTATTTATTTAGAAGTTAAATATTTTAAGGTAAAAGACAGGTTCTTTAAACGAAACAAACCATACATCGCAGAAATTTATTGAACATAAATACAAATAACATACAACAAATCGTTTATTATGTTTCCATTAGAAGATTTCATGCCGTATAAAACCTATTTATTATATACAGGAGCTACAAACACTCAGTCTAACGCAAAACTAATGCTCATATATAAATTTGAGCAATACTGGAAGCCTTGAGGTTATTAAAATGGCGGACGCCAAATAGTATAAAAAGCGGTAGGTTTACACTAGAATATTCTACATTATATTTAAGCTGGATATATGAAGAAATTGTATAATAATAATAATATTTATTGTCCTCAATAGGAATATTATGTTAAAACAACGCATGTACAACATACTTGCACTCGTGTAGTGCAGTGGTAGTATGACGAGTTGCAATGCAGAAACTACAGAGTACATTTTCTGCTTAGAGAAAATATTTGGTCATATACAGTTAATTTTAATGAGAAAGTCTAGGTTGACAACAGATTTCTTGCACATATCCAGCACTAAATAAAATATATAAGACTTATCTAATAATATGTAAAATACATATTACAAATCCAATAAATACTTCTAAAAATATATTCAATTCATAAAACAATATAAAATTATTATATAGAACACGCATAAATGTAATAACAATTGAAGTTTTATACTATGCAAACCAGTCAGATCTTCAAATGATATATCGGTGAATGCTGTAGTCAGCGGTTCCCAAACGGTTGTCCGCAGAACACTAGCGTTCCTTGTAAGAGTCACAGTAGTTCAGAGATCCGCCCCGAGAGTTAAATAAAACGTTATCAGACATGACGCCTAATGAAACTATGAAAATAGGGTTGCGTTAAAAAAATTATGATCAATAAGGTTCCGTGGCTAAAAAAAATTGGGAACCGCTGCCCCAGCCAATCATAAACATAACCAAGATTATATGCAAAAGTAGACATATTTTATGACGTATTATAAGAATTTAAAATATTTGTAATTTATTTTCGAAACAAAACTTAAATTTTCATTACACGAAAAAAATATGGACAGTTTAACTCTTATGTAAACATTAAATTTCGGTTAGAAAAACATGTGCCATTCCACACACAATAAAAAACATCTCTACTATGAATTATCAATTGTGTCATATACAATCCTAAGAGGAAACCACACTGAACACTAAAGCAGCAAACTATTAAGCACCACAGATTATATAATGATTATTTAATTCAAGTAAATACAATAGAAACAATAAAAAAAATTTGGAATGTAAGAATCAGCCAATTTATATAAAGAAATTAACGCCACACTTTGTAAAAGACATTCGGAAAAGATTGAACGAATGAATGACTTTATAAATTTTCATTTCACTTTTCACTTTAACTTAAATACAACTTTATTCAAAAAGTAAAAACTTTTATATTTTATCAAAATGAATATAGCATATACTATTAAATAAACATACCGTCAGATTTATTTAAACACCTTTTAAATAAAATTTATGACACGATAAATTCACAATTATATTTTATTTAAAATTGATCAATAACATGTAAATTAATTTTAATATCGAACGAATTTGGGTTATATCATATTAGGTAATTACAACTGTAATACATATATTTATGATAAAATAGGTCATATTATAGTACATACGATTATAATTATTATTATTAGCGGGTTGTAATAGTTGATATTTAGAGAATACAGGAACCATACAATATATCCAAGAAAGTTACATTTAGAAACACCACATAAAATATTTTTACGTATAAGGTGACATGTGCAATATTTTACATATAGATATTTATTATCATGTATTAAAAAACCAAAGAATTTTAAAAATCAATCCATTTATTGTTATCATTTTATTAATTAATAAATAATAATGTGTAAAATTGATTTTTGGCCTGACGCAGACCTAATTTTGTATTAAAATGTATGGATAATTGTTGAAATATATATATATAAAATATGATATCTCTTTATTTGTGCCATATAGTGTTGCAATTTTATTTACCATTACCTATACATGTACGTGTCTAATTCAAAATCTGTGTATCTATTCTCACATATTATATATATCATATAGAATTAAACGTTTATATTACCCATGAGCGTCGGGTGTAAGAGGCACTTGCACCCCCTGCCATAAAGAAAAATACACAGAAAAAGTTAAAGCAAAAAATTGATATAATGAAATCCTTGTTTAAATTTATAAATAAGCGAAATAAAGAAGATATATAACATAGGAATAAAACTTACAAAATTAATCATTTAAAGATTAGTTAGTAGTTTAATGTGAAGAAGCAGATGCACTGCCCTAGAAAAAAATCTGCCGCCGCCCATATTATTACCTATAGTTATATACCTGATTGGATTTGACACTATTTAGTATTTATATTTATAATAACTCATTTGGAAAATACTGCTTTTACATTTAGTGTCAAAACTAATGAAGTAGGTAATTAAGTAAGTCACGTGACCAGTATTTAACTATTTTATTGGCTATAATTATTTTATTAGTATCGTTTAATTTGTACGAGGTATGAGTAGGATAATATATAGACATAATATATGAAAAAATTAAGAATGTTGTCTTAATTGACCCTGTTACAACAAATTCAAGTAAGTATAAGAAAAGTTCATAATTAAAGTATTGAAATCAATAAAAAGTAATGTAGTTAGAATAAAAGTGAAGTGGTCACTGAAAACGCCAAGATAATGATCGAATTTATTTAATAACAACTATCAAACTTCACAGCATCACACCCTAAGCTAATCTGAAGACTGCCAGAAAACTTTATCAAAATTGCTCCAGCCGTTTTTGGAGTCCATAGGTAACATTATATGTACATAATGCATTATATATATATACTTCGATTTTTAAATATATAGATTTTGGCACGTTGGGATTTAACAGTGACCCCATCACCTTTATTTTATTATTAGCTCCAAGGCCCTAATTATAAAAAAGAACCATTATTTTATATTATATTATAATAAAATCATATATGAACAAGCGGAAAAGCAAAATTTGATCTAAGCCTTTTTTTTCAATTATATATTTATATATATATATATATATATATTATATATATATATATATATAGTGTATAATAATACAAGTATAGAATACAACATCCAGTTCCCTACCACATTCACCATATAGATGACCATAAAAATGCCAAATGAAATGCAAGCCACATTTATCAATACATTAAAGCATTTCGTTTAGATGTACATAGTAATACTAAAGTTACAATGATATGCACGTTTTATATTGTGATTAAGAGATTAAGGTAAATTTCACTACAAAGCGGTATGTATGTGGGACTTCAATTACCTTGCAATTTTAAGGCAATATCGAGTATAAATTTTAAAATTGGTCTTTCTAAATGTTTCAGAAACTCGATATTCACTAATAATTGAATTTGCTAAGTCGTTCACTAACGAAGCCACAAAAATGAGATTGCGAACGGTATCTCGACAAGTAACAACATTGTAACTCAGTACTGTACCCATTTTGAATTTGGACTATTATTAATAGGTGAGAAATTTATTTTATTTTTAAATTATCTCAATACAAAGTTACAATGTTGTTCTTTGCAAGTGTCGATCTGTCTGTTCAAAACATTTTTTCCCCTGTATGTAACCTTTTTACAAAACTAATATTTGGACAGTTCGTTGTTGTTACCAGTGAAACGCGACAGCCCCACAGTCTCAAATAAAACAAAACATCTAATATATAAAATCGATTATGCTTAAGTAGTTTGAAAAAATCGTACGACACAGCGACATCCGAAGATATGTTTATAATTACTTTCGAATCACATAATTCCCCGTTGTTTAATTTAACAGTCTTAAACAACTCGAAAATCAATTCCCAATATCCATTCAACTTTGGCAACAAATTTTGATTAGCTAGAGTTAAACGAACTACATACAATACATATTTTGATTAGAATATGCTAGACTATCGCCATATACAATATCATTACCGTTCATTCCTTAGACTTTGCATAATAAATTAAGGGGATTCAGTCTAAACTTAATTCGCTTATCTGATTGGTATATCAGTGCTCCATATGGCGGAGCGGGAAAGCAATAGTTACCGCGGTATGTACTCGAGGGGGTACCACGCGACCGTCTCTTGCCTTAATTGCAGAGAACCCATGGGGATCACAACCCCTCCAAGAAACTGGTTCTCCTGTAACGAGTCGTAGTGCCACACTGTCGCCTGAAGGCTTCGATTCTTTATCACTTCTATGGGCAAGCGATATTCGAGCATCTCCATGAAAGACGGGTGGGAGTTGCGTTTGAGCACGCGCGTTTTACGTTTCGTCTCTTTGGTTGGATCTGGGACTAAATATACCTGAAAGATAAATTTGGATATTGTTTAGAATAAATTTTATATATTGTCCACTGTAAGGTAGTTTAATATTTCTGTTAGCATTTATTAATACCGCTAATGGTTTAACGAAACTAAACTATACAAAATCAAATATTCTGATACAAATTTATCTACTGTTTTTAACGCAATCGATTTGGGGCTATTGACTTTTTTGTATAAAATGAAGCTTTACATTGCAAGCGATATTTTTGCACATTATCGTAAGACACAGGAGACAATCTTATGATGTTATATATATATATATATATATATATATATATATATATATATATATATATATATTACATATATAAAACACTATTTTCCCATACTTGTCAACTCAGCTGACTAACTATTTATTTCAAATTCGTGTTTTCTCCACGTTGTGATGTAAGCACATACTGTATTGATAGCTTCTTCGTTACTTTCTACTTCT
Source organism: Brenthis daphne (assembly GCA_947093115.1). Taxonomy (NCBI): domain Eukaryota; kingdom Metazoa; phylum Arthropoda; class Insecta; order Lepidoptera; family Nymphalidae; genus Brenthis; species Brenthis daphne. Next base: position 22,415,593 of record OX352481.1, read on the forward strand.
ATTGAGACCATAGACCAGCCTAAAGTAGCTACAAGGTAACCAGTACCAAGGCTAGTGAGAGGCACATCATAATAATATAATGCCCTCCTGACCGATTCCGTCCACGGCGGCCAATCTCATTGAGATTAGCCAACTGTGCAGGTATTATAGTGCAGCGTGTGTACGCGCAGACACAACGTGCACTCTCTGTTCCTGTCACTCTCATACTCCGGCGGGACGACGCGAGACACTCGCGGTGAGTGTCGGCGCAGGACCGATGCTTTACGTACTCTCCGAGGCACGTGAGTGAAACACCGCCAACTTCCCAACTCTTGTCTGTAACTGAGGCATACTAAACAGAAAGACTAAACTTGGTCCGACCCAGGACTCGAACCCATGACCCCGTAGTGCAGCCGTACAAGCTAGCCACTACACCGCCAAGGCAGTTGAACATAAAGTGTACCTTAACATAAGGGTTGGGCGGCAGGCCCTGCGGCGTGAGCGCCAGCGACTGCGCGTGCAGGATGAGCACGGACAGCACGCCGCCCGCGTACTGCACCGACAGCTTCAGCGACCCCGACCCGCTGCTCTCGGCTTCCACTGACTCGCCTGGAGATAAAACCGATTGTTACTAAGCAGTACTGGACTATACAGAAAGTTGCGTATGATTATTTATTTATTTACTAGCGACTCATCCTCGCTTCGCTCGGGTTCATCACTGGGTACGTTTTAACGGTTAGTATGATATAGAAAATTAGGAAGTTTATAAATCATTTATACGGTATAATCAAATGAAAGTTATCACAATGGAATTCGTTCTAGGTCGCAGTAGGTAATTATATTTTATTTATATTAAAATTATTTAATTTATCAATAAATAAAATTTTATGAATGTTCTGAGCGAGTCCCCAAACGGGTGTGTTTGCAACTATCATTTAGTATTTTAGACATCCTGAAAATTGGTGAGTTATTGCCCCAAACAGTTATCTTCAACTGCTTGATTGATTTATCGGCGAACGGTGATCAAGTGATTAATTAAGTGAAAACACTTTGTAAATGAAAAGAGGCATATTCGTATATTTATTATTTATCGATTTTTATGCTAAAAAAAGTTTTTTAAAGTAATGTTTGAATGCCGATTTACAGTATTTAAAATTAATATTTATAAAAATAAATATAGTCTTTTTACTATTTTTACCTACTTTTCAACCGACGAACACAGAACAACAGGTATTTATATAGCGACAAATTATTAGCATAAAATAAATAACGACTTACAAAATATCGCCGAATTTTGTATTTGTTGTTTTTGTCAGGGTATAATCCCACTTGTGCTCAAATGTACCCGCTGTCGAAATTAATCTAATTATTATCCATACATACATATGAAACAAGGCTACAATATTTACCTTTCTTCATCCTCTGCGGCTCCACATCCTGCTGGTCTCTCAACAGCGGATGGAAGAACGTGTACACGAGATCCGAATGCGCTATTTCATCCGCCAAGCTGAACAGCGAAGTGAGAAACGCCTGCACGTCGGCGAACCTCTTTTCTGCCACTTGCCGTATGTTCGACCTGCCCACGTGCAGCCCAGAAGGTAAGCTGGGAATTGAATAATACGCTAAGGTTAATAGAAATTCTACTCTTACCTTACTTTACCTTATCACCACTTTCGTCCACTGCTGAACATGGGCCTCTCCTATGGCACGCCACTGAGCTCGATCTTCAGCTCTACGCATCCAACCGCTGCCAGTCAGTTTACGTATATCGTCGCTTCACCTAGCTGGAGGGCGTACTGCACTATGTTTACCGATATTCTTGATATGTTGGGACATTATCATACAGCACCATCTTGTTCCATGGTAAGCTACGAGCCTTGTGTTATGGATACCAGATAGTTGATACACTACATATATATAACTTTAAATACATATATACTATAAATATAAACATACATAACCGGAGTACAAACATTCGTGCTCATCTCACAAATGAACGGCGCCCCCAGCGGGTATTGCACCCGCGACCGCTGGCACAGAAAGCAGGGTCACTACAAACTGACTCAAACGTGTCGTCAATAACGTTTAACGATTGAAAGTCACATGATATAATTCTATATAGCTGCAATTTTCTTGGAATCTTATGATATTTACTAGTAGCTTACCCTCGCTTCGTTTTAGTGCAGCCTTAAACGTCTTTTGTATTTATAATATTCCCACACTCGCTTTCCTTGATCTTTATATTAAAATATCATTGTTTATTTTGTATAAATCTAATATACCATAATGTATAATTTATCTTTATGTCTTCATTAGTAAAAACATAGGACTTTCATACTTTCTTTCCACCACTTTCTATTTATTTTTTTTTGGTACAAAAAGTAACCTATACCTTAGACAAGGACTCCTAGGATCCCATCTATCTCTATACCAAAATTAATCAAAATAGTTTCAACGGATTAGGTGTTAAAATGTAACAGACAAACGTAATATAGTATAGTATGGATTATATAAGTTTATTTTAACGACATATTGTATCCTTTATGACTTCTATTTTACCTGACTTGAAAAATGTCCTCAACATGTCCATTTAAAAGCTAATTAAACAGAAATACCTTCATTTGTTGTAAAATAAAAAAGTATAACTAAAATTTATATTAATAATAATACAGATAATTTAGTAGTACGATGAGATAAATGTTACAAGGAGGTACATATGTTATTAATCAATCTGATAAACGAAAATAAAATATATATGTGAAAATCGATTAGCAAAAACGAGCGGTGATAAGATTGTTACATTGCGTACTTTATTGTCGATACTTTGCACTATCTTATCTCACTGGAAACAAGTATCGATTCAGTATTAGAAAGGAAGTTTGATAAATGCAAACAAAATATATAATGTTACATTAGTAAAACTAATAAAAGATTTTGATCAGTGAGTGTAAAAAAATTTAATAACTAGTATTTGTTTTGCGCTGACTACCGTTTTTTACCCGTTTTCATACTTACGTTGTTGATTACAACTTGTTCACGCTGATATGACCTATGCCATATTTACTCTGCATTGCATTCCGCACGACTCTTTTATTGGTGAGTAAACGAGATAAAGACCATTTCTTCATAGATAAAATAATAATCCGCAAATTAATCAATCTTTTTAAAGGATATCGTGCTTTATTTTAGGCAAAAACTTCACTAATTGTAGTCACTTTCAAATTTATTAGTGATTACACGCTTAATAATGCTGCGTTTTATGAAAGGATTCAAAGCTTCTCTAAACGTGTCTTCAGGAAAACAGACAGACGTTGGTCACTATGACTCATCGCCGGGAGTAAGGGTCACTGGTGCATACAGGGTTAATAACAGCGAATTTGCCGGTAAGTCCAAATAACTTAAGTAGATAGTAAGTGAACTGAATCTCATTATTATTCTTAAATGGATAGGTTATATCCTAAAGATGATCCCATATACATTTTAACTACTGTTTAAAGCATATTTTAGTTATTGATATTTCGTTTGAAAGTTGCAGTTTTTCTTTTAAGATTAATATGATTACATTAATATGATTTTGAAAAAGTAATGAGTCACCACTTTGTATAATTAACCCCCGGCGTAAAAACAACGGGGTATTATAAGTTTGACGTGTCTGTGTGTGTGTCTGTGTGTGTGTCTGTCTATGGTATCGTAGCTCCCGAACGGATGAACCGATTTTGGTTTTTTTTAATTTGAAAGGTGAATTAGTCAGGAGTGTTCTTAGCTATGTTTGATGAAATCGGCCCAGGATGGTCGGGGGTTTTTTTAATTTTTAATTTAATTTAGTGATTTAAAATACCTGTGATTCTTACAAAATTTCTCTTAAATTTAGACAAAATTCACAAGATTTTTAAGCTACTTCTAAAGTTTTACCGTTTCAGGAAATCGTACAATTTTAGACGCTCCAAAGAAAATTACACCATCTATGGTCAAATTACCGAACTCGAACCCCATTGAAAGACAGTCGAAAAGCACCAGCGATTTAACAAGACCTCCGCCTGAACCGGTAAATTTAAGTAGCAATTTAACTAAAAATTTAAATAGTAATAGCACTCCTAATGTGCCGCAAGCGAATACCGGCCTTACACAAAATCAAATTAAAGAACAGAAAAAAATAGAGAAAAAACGTTTATTAGAACAGAAGAAACGCGACAAATTAGCAGTTCAAGAACAGAAAAAGCAAGAAAAGCTGAGGAGAGAACGAGAAAAGCAGATGCAAAAGACACAACAAACGCCGGAAAGAAATAAAAAAGTTCGAAAACGAACCGCTCCACAACCAACACCTGCCCCGCAACCAGCCGTTTCTCAAACCAATACGGTACAGGCGGCTCAAAATAACACAGTACAAGTGTCTCAAAACATTCCAATAAGACATCTTCAAAAGAATCCTGTACCAGTATCTCAGGATCCTGCACCGCAGGCAACGTCTCAGTATTCAACGAACACTCTAGAAAGTTCCATAAGCAGGAGTAGTGGTCCACCGCCTTACTCCCCGCCGGAAGTCGTACCGAACAAACGTGACAATACCGGAAATATTAGTTTCGCAGCAACCGAAGACACCGGCAGTTGGGACTTAATCTCACAACACAGACAGCAGATAAATCGCCCTAAAGTCACCAAAACCATACCAAAGCAAACACATTTGGATTTACAGTATAATATTGCTACTTCCAAAACTAGGGATGTTAATAGCGAAGCTTAGATTTTTAATCCAAATATAAAGGCACAATAATTTTGACTGATTGTGGGTAAAATTACATATAATATTTGTATTATATCGTAGACGTAAATTATACTTTCAGGTTATTCTAATATATTATTAGTATAATTTAATAGATAATTAATATTTTGTTTTACTTAACACTTTAATAATAGAGTTAGATAGATAGAGATGGAGTCTGAAAGAGATTTACCTGTGAACTTTGGCCAAAGGAAAATGCAAGCAGATCTTCTGGTAGAGCTCGGTGAAGTGTTTGTACGAGCGGTAGAGCACTGAGGGCGTGGCTTGTCCTTGCCTGTACACTTTCAACGCGTACACGTAGTGCTTTTCTGGGTCGTAACGCTTTTCGTAACTTAAGCATTCCACTCGTACTAGTCGACCCTCTTGAGCCATACTGTGGGTATAATTTATACGTAAAATTATACAATCATTTTGAAGAAAAGGGCAATGGCACCATAGTATCTTACAATATAAAAAAAAAAAACTAATTTTTCTAACTATAAGCATCATCACAATGATAATAACACAAATATTTTCAAATTGTGTAACTAATGGCATATCTCTTTTCTTCCAATTCTTAATTATGTTTAGTTATTTATAAAATTAATTTTGTAATACAAAATATGTTTTTTTTTAATTTTGATTTTATTTCTTTCATTTCACCATATCGTTGGCTTACTATTACAAGGTTCTATGCTAATTTTAATGAAGTTTAGTAATTTTTACATAGAACTTCGTTATTTTGTCATCGTAAAAAAAAACAACATAGAACTATGTAAAATTGAATATTTTATAGTTAAAGTGCCGCTACCTAGTGGTTTGTTTTTGCAAAACTGTAGCTAATGACACATAGAACCTTGTAGCATTAATAACTAAATAAGTACTAAAATTGTAACATAGAACCTTGCAATAGTGAGCCAACGAATTATGTCTATATGTATGATATACATGGTATATTAAAAGTTTATTTAGTAAAATATATTCTTAATTAAATGAACAAATTAACAATAGAAAAAAAACTCACGTATAAGTCCTGGACATGAAGGATAATAATTCAGACGTGTTGTTGCTCTGGTCCCCGCTCGCTCTGAGCTGTGCCAGATTGTGAAGGAAGAAGTTTATGGGCGTGAACCTGTTTAATGTAAAATGCATTTGTTAATATCCAAATTCCTTTTATAAGTAAAATAAAAAAATATGTGTAACTAATAGTTAGATATTATACAACTTTTCACAACTATATCTATAGTTGTTCATCACGCTTACTTGTCAAGAATATGTAATGCGCCTTATAATAGTACATATTAAAATGTGAAAGTCTGTATGTATGTATATTTGTTACTTCTTCACGTTGAAACGGCTAAAAGAATGTTGATGAAATTTAGTAAGCCTAATACAGATAAATTTATGTTACTCCAGTTCATAGACCTGTAACATATAGGCTACTGTTAAAGACTGAACGAAGTGAGGTAAGAAACTGAAAAATTATGGAATAAATTTAAATAAAGGAATACTATGAAAAAAATAAATGAAAAATGATTTATTTGAAAAACAAATATTATTTATAGCACAAGATTGAGAACCTCTTAGTAAGCCCAAAATAACGTGTGACTGACATGTACATAAATTATATGTATCAAGTCAAATCAAAATATACTTTATTCAAATAGACTTTTTATAAGCACCTTTGAATCGTCAATTTTACATTTTAAATTTAAATAAAATGTCGGTGTAGTCCGTGAGGAATCTACCACCGTCTCAGAAGGCAGTTCTGCTGAGAAAAGCCGGCGAGAAACTCGTTGCTCTATGTAGTATGTATATAAAAGAACTAGCAACTCACCTTCGCTTCGCTCGGGTTCATCCCTAGGTACGTTTTAATTTTTTTGAGCGGAACCCTAATTCTTTTTCTATAATAAAAGTAGCCATGTTACTCCCTATAACATCAACTATCTTCCAGTGACAGTTCCGTCAAAATCAGTCCAGCCGTTTCAGAGATTATCCGGAACAAACAGACAAACAGACAGACACAAAATTAAAAAAAAAATTGTGTTCTTCTTATAAGTACCGTATATAATTTCATATGCATTTAGTAAAACGCTGTTATTTTGACATCACAAACAGACAGTACGTATAGATAAAGCGTTAGGCACCAACTTGCTCTTGAGCGAGGAGTGTATGAGCCTGGCGAAGGCGGCGGCGGCCTCGGCGTTGGAGGCGGCGGGCAGCAGCGCGGCGCGCACGTACGCCACGGCCGCGCTCGACACGCCCGCCACGCCCGACATCGCCATCTGACCGACACGTACTTACATTTTTAAATATTTCTTATTACTAGAGTTCGCCGATTGGTCGAACTTCGACCACGATTATATGTTATCAGTTTTTCTTAAAAAGGAATACAAATGTTTACTTCACGTGTTACATCCAGGATATTAAAAGTGCTTTAAAAGACTTTTGTAAAACAGTATCTTGACTAATATTAAAAAAATGTTAAATTTGTTAGTTTTGATTAAAAATAAACTTTGATACTTCTGAGAGAAAAACTATCTTTTCGGATTATTTCGCGGATTTATTTTGATTTTTGGTTCCCGACGTTTCGAATGCTTTACAGCATCCATGGTCACGGGAGAGACTAAGGTGTTACATGTCTTAAAGGTATAGTTGTTACAGACAGCCTACCCACAATTAACAAAATGAAAATTGCACCAATTACATTACAATATTTTTTAACTTTAAACATTTTTAAAAATGTTATCCATACTTATAACATAATTCTCTATTTGACCACAGACTTTAACAATAAACAAAAGAGTATATATGCGGGTCTGTGTCAAATACATGGTAGTGTAATGTTTATTTTTATTGACTTAATGTATTTTTTATGCATAATTTTAAAAAAATATTAGATTTCTGCACTCCTTCTCTATATAAACTATATGTGTGGGAAATTTCATACTCCTCCGTCCGCGCAATTTCGTAAAAAGGGGTACAAAGTTTTTGCTTCACGTATTAATATATAGATAAGTATTCAAACTCCAATCAAAATTTTAAATACTAAGATATGGGTTTAACTAACTGTATAATGTGTGTCTTAACTTCCTAGGTGGTCTAGTGGCTAGCGTGTACGGCTGTAGATACGCGGGTCCTGGGTTCAAATCCTGCTCAAATTGAACCGACCACCTCAGTCGGATCATTTAATTCCGGACGGTAACCAAATTATTGTTATGAGTCGAATTTCACATACTTATAAAGTTAAAGATAGTTTAAAACCACCTTTCAAATTTGACTACGTACATTGTCAATTATAATAGAACTTGATAGAAACAAATAGAATCAAAAAATACTTTTTTCAATTAGACTTTCAAATGCGCTATTGAATCATCAATGTTAACGGAAATGTGAAAAGTAAATATTATCACTGCTCAGAATGTGTTTATTTTTGTTGTTGTCCACTCGATAGATGGCGTTATACTTATTCTGAATCGGGTAAATAAGTATATAAGGCTGCTTTTTTATTGAATTTTGTCTCGCTCTGAAGTATGTACTATAGTTTTAGTAGTTAATTTGGTACTTATAGTATGTTTTTTGATCTCAGGGACTAAATTGACACATGCAAATGTTAAATTTACAAATAATGCTGCCAGCTCCTTTGTGCAGTGTTGTACCTACGATACCGGTTTGTTGAATCGTAACTTTTTATCTTTATTAGACGATTCGCTTCAAAGTTTTATATTCCAAAGTATATCATTAAAATTTACATTATTAATTTTAAATCATTAAATATCATATTTATTAATTTTAAATCATTAAGTATTATTAAAATCCACATTATTAAATTTAAATTTGCATTATTACGTTTTAAATAAGTACCTACACATTTTTTGCGGATAACTTATTATAAAAAAAACACATCACTACTTACGAATTGCAAACTGGCAACCCACTCTCTCACTCTGAGATTAAAAAATAGACTATAGTGATGTTAATATACAATGACTAACCAAAGCGAACAGGTCGAGTATGTGGTCGTGGTGCGCCCTCACGATGTTGAAGGCCATGCAGCAGAGCTCCACGAAGTGCTGGAAGCGCTGCGTGGGGCGCTCGCCGCCGTTGATCACGTACACCATGTCGTGCGTCAGCACGAACGGCGCTCGGTCTCTGCGGACGCATCGTACTACTGTTATGTATACGGACCGTATGTGTGTATGTTTGTTACCCTTTCACGCCGAAATTGGCCGGATTAGGATCTATGGATCTACCCAAACAAAGTGTGAGTAACTAGTAGTAATATAAATATTTATAATATTGATTACTAGCGTTTGTCTGTGGTTCTGCTCCTTCATAAAAACATCGATAAAAATAAAGTCATAATATATCACGCATAGACATAAGCAGTCTAAGCCATTTTCCGGCCCATTATCTGTTTTTCTAAATGCGAAAAATAAATAATAATTAAAGTTTCTCTTAAAATCTTTCACAAAATAAACTGATATTAAAATAAACCAGTTAATTTTTATAAATACCTCTTAAAGTTGCCAAACATCTGCGCATCACCCAAAAACTTTCCAAAGTCTATATGGAAGAGATGGCCGGAGGTCTTTAACATGATATTGTCGTTGTGTCGGTCGCAGATCCCCAGGAGATATGTAGCCACGCTGTAGCCCGCGCATGACGCTGAAATAAATATGATATCTATAAAAACTTCACCAATTTAGAAGTTATACTTTTTTGGGGCGTTTGGAAAAAAATTACGATGCACGCGCACACCGACAGCCAAAAAGCGACATGATGAAATTAGCTTGATAACTGTTTGTTGCCATGGTAACTGTTTTTATTGTCAAAAATATACCTCATTTATTAATGAAATATCGAAAATTCAGAACCAACAGTTCAACAAAAGAATAAGAACAACAAATCAATAAATTCTAATTACAAACCAGTGAAATTATCTCTAGCACGCTGATACTCCAGTTCAGAGGGGTTGTGCTTGGCCAACCACTCCGCTATGGGCTTGTCTTTGAAGGAGCCGGTCAGACCCCACTCTGTTTGTATCGCCCGGAGAGTTTCCGCTTCTGATACTATCTCTATCATACCTAGAAATAATATTATTCTAATTATTATAAAATACTAGCGGACCCGACAGACTGTTCGAATATAGTATTGACCATATTTGGTATTCACCATTGCCTTCACATAAAATTCTTCACCTAAAACCCGACTACCTAGCGGGTCCAGAAGTGAATCTAAGCCATCCAAGGACCCACTCAAACAAACACAAACAAATTCATCAAAATCGGTTCAGCCATTTAGGAGGAGTTCAATGACGTACAGACGTACAGAAGAATTACATATACATAAATAAAGATACATTAATAATACAGATGCTCGATCTTTACAGTGATGATAGTAAGCAGCGTTAGAAAATGATTATTAAATATGTAGGTACTTTTAGTTCACTAATAATGATCAAATTTTCTTCTATGTACCGTCTTAAATACGAGTATATATCACTTACCTCTTTTACTGCTAGTCGGTAAAGCCTGGAAGGTCACCATTCTCAAATCAAGGCCGGCCTTAAGCCACAGACTATCCATTACTTTAATAACTTGTAGCACTAAGGAGTCTTGTCTTAAATCATCTCCCACCTGCAAACAGTATTTAATTTACATTATTGATAAATATATAATGCGACACTAATGAATGTAAATAAGAAATTATAATAGAGATCTCACTTTGAACATGGCTGGTATAACTGCGTTGTCAACACCAATGAAATTGATTTTCAGAGGCAACGTGTTCGATGAGAAATATGAGCAGGATCTAAAAATCAGAGATTGTATAAGCTTACAAATTATGACAATTTAAATATATATGACACATTTAGATGAATATATCTGATACTATGTAATGGATCGATTAACACTACTCATAATACAGTACAGTACAAAGGAGCAACTAATAAAACGTACCATTTCTTTTTTAGCTTTCTTGGATTTATGTGGTACACTACTTATGTGATTATAAAAAAAAAGTGTAAATCGTATTATAAAGCCAGTCATGTGTGTGTGCGTGTCCACTAACTTGACGTCGATGTCGTGCACGTAGCGGTGCAGCGCGAAGGGCAGCGCGGCGGGCCGGCGGCGCAGCAGCGCGGCCAGCTGCTCGCCGCCGGCGCACAGCGCGCGCGGCCGCTGCGCCTCCTTCGCGCACTTCACCGACATCGCCACGTCGGCCACCGTCTGCGCACCGGGGGATAGAACATGTTACTTTATTTATTTATTTAGCAGGAGCGGATCTATATATAGGCTTTTTGGGCTTCAGCTAAGGCCCCTAAGATACAATATATATAATGTTGTGAATTATAAAATATTTTTTTTTTAAATAATAAAACTTAAGACCCTAAGATCAATTAAAAACTAAACAAACTCGTTGTCTTTTTCATTTACTACTATCTATCATTATAAATTTTATAGACATAATAACAGTTAAGACCCAGGGGCCCCCAAATTCACAAGTCGCCCCTGTTATTTAGATTACATTTATTATATTTTAATATTAATTAATACTAAAACTTGATACATTAAATATAATACATTTTGTTGCCCATCACAATTTGAAGTTTTCAAATCACAATATGTCAATTTATTTTAACGAGAACATAATTATGGAATTCTTATATACATACATATTTTCATAACGCCCTCTACAGTTTTTTCACTATTCGACTCATTTTATAATACAATCTTATTATTGTATAAATTATATAATATAGATTGTGATAAATAAAAGTATTTATAAAGATATAATAATATTCTCACATATTAAAAAAATGTGTCTAAAAATATTTAAATAAAACTTACATATTATTCTACATTTATTGATCATTTTAAAACCAAATGTAGCTGAGAACAAGAAGCATAATTATGATTAAGTAAAAAATACTATTAATAGGAATATACCTAATATAAAAAAATATTAGTAGAATCATTTAAAAATCAAACTAATCGCATTCTTCGCACAAGTATTATAAATATAGTAAATTACAATACCTTAACCAACAGCTGCTGCCTCAGTAGCGTCTTCGCGAGGTTCTCCCCGGCGACCGCGAGCAGCGCGCGCAGCAGCAGGCGGTGACGCCACGTCGCGGTCATGCACGCGTCTAGTTCCACACACTCCCCACCACTCTCGTCTAGGTTTATGCCTAGGAACTCTTGGTTTGGGGCCTAGAATGAAAAGGTATTCACAGAATTTTTGATAGATAAGATAAACTCTTAAAGTGTTTAAAATTGCGTAATAATCGTTACATGCAATTTATATAGAAAAAAGTAATTATAAATAAAAATTAAATATATATCACGATGAGACAAGTAAATTCGAAACTTAAGTTATAATAACATTTTGGTAAAGAGCAAAAAAAAATAATTTAAAAAAATATATATTTATAAACCACATATTTATTTATTATTAATATATATTTAACAATAAGGTATAAAATGAAAATATTACCTGTGGTACATTAGGCAGAGAATGGACTAGGAGCCAAAACAATTTGTGCGCTACCGCAGGCGCTGATAGGGCGCGCGATAACAATAATTCTAAAAAAAAAACATTGTTGAATATTTAATTATACTACGTATTTATGTATTTCACTATATTAAAATTATACTAAATAATAAAACAAATTCGTTATTAAATATAAGTTTAATGATGAAAACGTACCGGCTAGAGGGCTGGCTTCATAAGTTTCATACCGAAGCGCTTGTGTGAGTTGCGGCAACAATCGTATCAAATCGTCATCCGACATTCCGTTTGCTAAATCTGCTGCCAATTTACGAACTGCTGCGTCTGGAAAGCTACGCGAAATTTAAGAGTTTAGATTTAAAAGACAACTGTTGAAAGTTCCAATTATTTTCAATATGGCTGATATCAAATGTTAAAACGAAATCACCCACCACGGCGGATTCACGAAGAATTGGAAAAATTTAAAAACCATATTTTAACTTCCATTGCGGAAGAGATATTGAGTTTTATTTTTCTTTAAAATTATATCGTTCCATAATATTATTTAAACATTGAATAACAATAATTCATGTTCATATAATTCATATAATAATACAGATTAAACAGTGTACAGATTAACCAATCGCCATATTTAAGTGGTTGAAAACGCAAACGTGTAGCGACTCATTTATTGGTCAATTCATGTGACATTCAAACTACGGTATGAAAATAAAACAGTCATAATATATGAAACTAGTGAAAATCTATCTAAGGTAAAAGGAATTTTTCAAATCGGATTAGTAGTTCCTGAGATTATCGCGTTCAATCAAACAAACAAACTGCCTCTTTATAATAATTTAACAATATACATATCTCCGTGTCGCGGTGTTTGTGGACGCATTCCTCCGAAACGGCTCGACCAATTTTAATGTTTTTTTTTGTATATTTGTTAGGTATGAGTATAGGTCTTAAAGTATTTTTTAGTCTCCTACCCCCACCCCCCATTTTTAATCGCCATTTTAGTAATTTTGTAGGGACAATATTATATAAAAACATAAAGCAAAGTGAGGGTGAGTCGCTGTATAACATAAAGCCAAAGAGTTTTTTTGTATAGATTGAACGCGGGCGTAGCCGTGGGTTCTGATAGTATTAGTATAGACTAGCGACTCGCACTCGCTTCGCTCGGGTTCGTCCCTAGGTACGTTTTAATTTTTTTGAGCGGAACCTTAATTCTTTTTCTAAAATAAAAGTAGCCTATGTTACTTCCTATACTTCTTATAACATCAGCATTCTTCTAGTGAAAGTCCCGTCCAAATCAGCCCAGCCGTTTCAGAGTTTATTTGGAACAAACAGACAGACAGACAAATTTTTTAAAAATTGTGTTTTTCTTATAAGTACCGTATATAATTTCATATGCATGTAAATAGCTGTTATTTTGACATTACAAACAGACACTTCGCAATTTTATTTATCTGTATAGATATGAACATACCAGGGCAGCAGTAAATGCATGGAGTTGAGCGGCGTGGGGCGCTCCCAGCGCTGTATGAGCGCGGCCAGCTGCTCGCGCTGCTCGCCGCTCCACGTGGTGGCCGCCAGCAGCACCAGCGGCAGCGCGCCCGGCAACTCCACTAGATACTGACGTTTCTCCCATAGGATCTGTTACGTTCAGTTTTAAGTTATAGTGACACTACTTTTTTAACCAGTTAGGTATAACGACTTTTCTAATTATTGCTATTAAAAAAAAAGATTGTTTTATATTTTTGTTCACAATAATTCCAAGATAAAAATTTAATAAAAATACCGTTTTTGCTTTGAAAACCCGATTAATTATAAATTTTGATTTTGTTATAAAATTAGAGTTTTATTCGCTTTGAAGTCAATAAATATAATTAGCCAACTGAATTAAAAAATAAGTGACGTCATAGGTTGCTACCAATGTACAAAAGCTACGCGTTTTAATAGTTCCAAAAAACGCACGTAAGAAGTTATACTTTTTTGGCGTAACAGAACAAAAATAGCTAAAGATTTCATCCCATCTATGAATATATGTTACAATTCTCTGTTTGTAAGAGGAATGCAACTAACTTCATCATGTCGTTTTTGGCTGTCGGTGTGCACACGTATCGTAAAAATTTTACTCTCATCATTTTTTCCAAACGTGCCAAAAGAAGTATAACTCCAAAAAGGTCTGATTGGGTAGGTGACAGCATGTACCCAATCTCATAATTACTGTAAATGTACAGATGTAACTAGTTTTAACATAATATTATGTGCATGACCTTACCTCTCGACCCTCAGTTGGCATTCTCTGATACGCTCCTAGTTCTATTAAATGCAAAAGCTGCGATTGTGTATGACCATCTAAAGAGTCAAATTTGGGTAAATCTTCTGGAGGTAACTTCTGTTTGTCTTCCTCGCCACTCGTCCATTTAACGCCGGTACGGGTGTATATAGGAATTTCTGTAAAAAGTTCCAATTTCTAGACGTTTTTCGAAAAATAATTATTATTTGAAAGTTTCAAATAAAGGACAAATAATATGAAATATAAATTTTTAGATCAATGTGATTATTAAAAAAATAATATATTAAATACTTAAATCTTAGATTAAAATTAAAAAAAAATATCAATAATGGCTTAACTTCGAAGCCGTGAGCTATAAAAAAAATATTTCATCTATTATATATAGTACCTTTTTTTTGTTAAATACATTAATATATTTTTTATTAAATACATCAATATTGAATACATTTTTATATTGTGGTAGTAGTATACCTACCTACGTATAATAAAACAAACAACATACCAATATTGACGACAGGGTAGGGCTGCGGCGGCGCGTGCAGCGGGTGCGGCGCGGGCCCGATGCGGCGGTCGCAGCACGCCAGCCACAGCGGCAGCACGTAGTGCCCCGACGCTAGCATACTGCCGACAACACAATAGTACTTTTATATTTTATATTATTACTTATACTGACGATTTGCATCCCTAGGTGCCTGATTGAGGTCATATAGTCTTCTTCTTTCTTCTTCGGAAAAGGCCGTGCAGATGAATAAGAAGGCCATATAGTCTATCTATGTACTAAATTTCATCCAAACTCGTCCAGCCGCTTCAATGAAAAAGAGTAATAGACATACATATACAAATTTTCACATTTATAATTGTAGTCCAATTAGGAAGAAACATCAGACAAAACCGGAGTTGGCAAGTTATTTTAATTGACCTAAAGAAAGAACTTGTCAATTTCGAGTGTATGTTATTGTATATGCTTAACATTACATGGGTCCCTATAAAACCGACTTTAATATTTCAGTTTTTAATGAATAGTAGTTGAGAGTAACCCCCCCCCCCCCTCTCACCCCATTCATATTGAATCAAAAAAATTGAATAAATATATTCAATGTGATTATAAACTTTACACTATATTTAATACAAGGGCTATTATTGTTACTATTATCCTGATGATTATTATAAAAAAATATATTTACCCATCGTAGTCGAACAATTGTATTGCCGCCCATCCCAGCTCAACTTGCTCGAACTGTACATCCCTACTCTCTTCTCCTTCTTTGTTGTTCTGTTGGGCTTCTGCTAGAAGTTGTTCATCTGTTCTTTGTGTACGTCCATAAAATGTTAATACTAGACGAGATTCACGAGGCAGGGTGTTGACTGGTACATCTTCCAAATTCAGCCTTTAAAAGTTTCAATTATTAATACTGTAACCAATATTATTTATCTCAAATATAAAAATGTATTGATAATGATTCGATGATCTTACTTGTAATAACAATAAAATATTTGTTTGTTTATTTGTACTCTGTAAAATTAGAAACAACTGAACTGATTTTCATAATTATTTAGCGATTAGAAAGCTACATTAGTCAAAAGAGTATAAGCAAAATAGCAGGTAGATATGCAATTAATAAAAATAATAAATAATTAGAAAAAAATACTGTGTCTCTAAAATATTAAGTTGGATTCGGTCAAACTTTGCTTGTAACTCATATTACAACATAATACTCCCTCCAAGCACATCCACTCATTCTCACTCCCCCACCCATAAACATTTATAATATTACATTTATAATCAGTCTTATGTGAATTTACTAGAAACTCACCACGTTCCAGTCGGATTCGTCTCAACTTTCGTTTTAAAGTTTAGCATAGATTTCTCAGAGATAGGATATTTTTCTGCAGTAAAAAGTATCCTAAATGTTGACCCGGATAACCAGCTATCATCATACCAAATTTCATCAAAATTTATCCAGTGGTTTTTCCGTGGTCCCGTCACAGACAGACAGACAAAAATTCTAAAAACTATAGATTCGGCCTCTGTATCGATAATAATGTTTATTTGAATTAAATTTTCCAAAATATATATACAAAATTTCATCAAAATCTATCCAGTGGTTTTTCCGTGGTGCCGTCACAGACAGACAGACAAAAATTCTAAAAACTATAGATTCGGCCTCTGTATCGATAATAATGTTTATTTGAATTAAATTTTCCAAAATATATATACAAAATTTCATCAAAATCTATCAAGTGGTTTTTCCGTGGTGCCGTCACAGACAGACAGACAAAAATTCTAAAAACTATAGATTCGGCCTCTGTATCGATAATAATGTTTATTTGAATTAAATTTTCCAAAATATATATACAAAATTTCATCAAAATCTATCCAGTGGTTTTTTCGTGGTGCCGTCACAGACAGACAGACAAAAATTCTAAAAACTATAGATTCGGCCTCCGTATCGATAATAACGTTTATTTAAATTAAATTTTCCAAAATATATATACAAAATGTACATAAATGTACAGATTCGGCTTAGTTACAATTTTATTATATGTATAGATTTATCACACAAAGCTCACCAAGTATCAAATATAATCCTCGGATAGAAGCCGGCACACTCGATCTTGGATATATGCGTGAGATGCAGCACCTTCAGCGGGCGCGTGCCGTAGTACACCTGCGCGTGGAACAGGTACTCGTCGTGCGCCCAGCACAGCGGCAGGCGGTGCACCGCCTCGATGCAGAACAGCATCGTCTCCGGCACCGTGCGCGCTGGCACCGCTTCTGTTTGTTGGGTGTTTCAACTTTTATTTCATTTGTTTGGAAAGCTTTATTTAGGTTTTGTTAGATTAGTAAAAAATAATAATTAAGATTATGTTTTTTTTATTTTTTTGAGTTTGTTTCTTTTTAGTTTTTTCCTTTTTGTTATTAATTATATCAGTAGTATGTTATTTTTGTTCTTAATTATAACCATAGTATATAGTGTGTACCGATCAGCCTTTGGTAGAATAATGTTGTGATACCTTCAATTGTTAAACATTTTTCTATATTTTATGCCGTGTGTTAAATAAATAAATAAATAAGTTTAATTCTAATGATTTCATTATTTAAATTACTTATATATGGACCCCCACGACGCCCAGGGCCCCCCAAATTCACGATCTGCCCCTGCCTATAAAATCTTTGACCCATGACGAAACATATTTAAGTAAAACATCACTAACTAGCAGGGTCCGTGGCAACAATGGACGGCTCCGCCATGTGGAAGTCGAGCAGGCGCGCGCGCGTGTAGAGCGCGAGCAGCGCGCGCACGGCGTCGCGCACGCGCGCGCACTGCAGCGCCAGCGCCTCGCGCGCGCTGGCGGCGCGCAGCGACACCGCGCAGTACGGCCCGCTCTCCGACTGGATCTCGGGCCGCACCGCCGTTGTTACCTTTTCATGTCAAATGTTTATTATGTATTGTAATAAAAATAATTAAAAAAAAATCATTTTCTGGAAATTCATTGTTTTTGGTTCACGACGTTTCGAACGGTTTACAACAATAATGATCACGAGAGAGGCTGCTATAAATCAGATCGCATAAATCGAAGAAATCGTTATATATTGTATTTTAGTTAAGTTTATAGTTTTCATAAAAAAATAACAATACTCCACTACTATCACTTATTTACCACTTGTTAAAACAAATCATTTAATCAAATTTGAAATCAAATGATCCTCTATAAATTTTACTAGTAGCCATTGAAGCTCCATTGCCATACTATAATTCATTAAATGACAAATTATATATAGTAATATTATTAATTTCAAATCAATACGATACCTAAGTGTTCTCTATATATACAATATGTGTTACATAATTTTTGGTCGATATTTACTGAGCTAATTTTCATGACATAGTTTAATGAACGAATATTACCTCAAAGGTCCCAATAAGAATAATCAAAACAAATTCCTTTCTAAGTGTGGAATTAATAATAATATTCTAATGTTATATTAGTATACCTGGGCAGTGCAGGCCTTGGCGAACGCGTTGAGCGTGTGCGTGACGTGCAGCGTCTCCACGCCGCCGGCGAGCGCGCAGATGGCCTTCACCGCCTGGAACACGGCGCTGGGCGGCGCCGCGCCCTCCGCGCCCATCACGCCCACCGCGCGCGACAGCTCGCCCTCCAGCGTCTCTGCGGCGCAACGATAACCACGATACAACCACAGTCTAATTATGCAACCATGGTGAGGCACCGCGACGCCGACTCGACACTCGCGATGAGAGATACAATATATATAATCAAATTAAAAAATCAATTCACGCTAGCCTCAGTAAGCGCTAGCGCTGACAAATGAAAAACAAAGGCACAACCACATCTGGTGTCAAGGTATTTGTGGTCGCACTTCTCTGAAACGGCTCAACCGATTTTAATGTTTTTTTTTTTTGTATATTTGGTAGGTCGTAAAATATTTTTTTACCCTCCTGTAAAGCTTAAAATAAGTAAGTAACAAAGGAATATACAACTAAATTTCTACCATTCAATTGAAAATTCTATTTAAATAAATTCAAGCAACCACTCGCAGAATAGTCGAAAGATTTAGTACAATCTTATGTTTTTTAAAATCAAATATAGGCAAAAAAAAATGTACAAAAATACATTAAAAAAAAATCAGCACTTACCAAGCAAAATGGATAAGTTATCGAACGACAACATCGGTAGGGAGCCCTGGGACGGTATCAGGTCGTCCAGAGTGAGGTGCGAGTCCCGCGCGTCGTCCCGCTCCGTCCTCGCCAGCGCCGCGTCGCCCTCGCTGAGGCACAGGCGGACGTCCTTCTCTAAACGCACGCACTCCCGAATGTAATCGTATTCGCTTAGTGAACTGCCGGCTGTTAAATACTCTTTTGCTCCCCATACCTATAAGTAGTAAAAAGTAGTAGTAAGTATAAGTAAATTGTGTTCCACCCATTATTTATACCAATTTCATAGTATTTTAAATAAAACTATCTTTTCGGATTTTGTCGCGGATTTATTTGTATTTTTGTTTCCCGACGTTTCGAATGCTTTACAGCATCCATGGTCACGGGGACTCTCCCGTGACCATGGATGCTGTAAAGCATTCGAAACGTCGGGAAACAAAAATACAAATAAATCCGCGACAAAATCCGAAAAGATAGTTTTATTTAAAATGTCAAATATTCGCGTAAATCTAAGAAAGTATTAATTTCATAGTAAGCCGCAGGCTTGGAAAAAATTAAGGTGGTTATCAGTGCCAAAAAGGTTCGGTCGGATATCCTATTCCAAACCAATAGATATGTATATTATAATAAGCCAAATCGTGAATACATATAAAATTAACTTTTTGAAGTGAAACTTCTTTAGAATTAGAGAAAGAGACAAACACATAAATATATACTCGTAGGATTAAGCCGGCGAGAGAATGAGATAGAATACATTACACAGGAAGTGAAAAATAATACTGAATAATATGTTATATAATATATGTTAAATAAAATGTAAAATAACTTTAAAACTTGGTAAAAAGTACCTTAAAATTATCCTACTCCTGATACTCTATATATGTTCATCTCATTCTCTCATAGGTTACCTTTCTGAAGTTTCACTTCTACCGTGTGTGAATTGCACACACACACATTTTTTTATATTGTTATAAATCAGGCTGTTTCCACTCGTTTTCTATGAGACTTATTATTATTTTAAATAAAAGTATCTTTTCAGATTTTACATTTATTTAGATTTTTGGTTCCAGACAATCATGGTCACGGGAGGTTACGGCTGTAGGCATCTCAAAGAAACCGAAATGATAGTTTTATTATTTTCGTAAATCTAAGAAATTATTATTTTTATTGTTTCGACGATAAAATGTCCGTGTATAAAGATAATCAAAATGAATAAATTTAAGCACATATTTATGTACAAGCCTTTGTGATCATTAATTTTTAAAAGCTAGTTTGATGTAAGAATTTCTCACCCTTAACATATATTTGGACATATCTTCCCTCATATCTTCATCGAGAGAACACACCACTGTTAATATCACGTGTTCCACAGTCGATTCCACTGGAAACAAAACAGAATAACACTTACTAAAATTTATAATAAATTGCAAAAAACTTTAAAAAATATCTTAACTGGAAAAAATGAACAAATATACTAAGTTTTTAACCACTTTTGCAAGATATTGGCCTATCCTTGTATTCTTTCACTTTCCAAGAACAAGCTTTAGTTCAAAATATAAAGATAAAAAATAAAAATATATAGTATATATACTATGTAATATAGATATTACTATGAACATTTATTTAATTTTTTCCTTCGACCAATTATAAATAAATGGAGTTATATACAACACAGATTAAATTTATTGTGTCACAGTAATAAGCTTTGAAATGAGAACTTATTATAATAGTAATAAAATTTACATTCCCTTACCATCAGATGTGAATGTGATTGGCTCGTCAGTATGGGAGTTGTAGACTAGAATCTTAATGCTAGTGTTAGGTGGGTACCTCCCGCCCGAGCGCGCCGCGACCACGTGGCCGGGGTTTGTTTGTTCGTCTGTGTACGTGAACTTTTCTGAAATATCACATTAACATTATATATTTATTTAATATCAGATAAAATTGTTATTTTTTTGGGAAATAATATCATCTTTTATGATCTAAAAGAGCAACTGTTGAGTTTCTCGCCAGCTCTTTTCTTTTAAATATGTAAAAAACGACGATTTTGATATTATTTGATTTGACTTTAACTCAGCACGCTTTTATTAGCTACACTTGTAACTGTCTAATCATATCTTGAGTGTCGATTTAAAGCTACTTATATTTGTAGTATTGATTAGCAACTTTATATATAAAATATAGATGACAGTACAATAATTTGCAACCACCGAGCTAATCTGTTAATTAAATGGAGGTGAAAAGTAGATGTCTTTAATGACTAGAATATGTACCTTTGTTTGAGCTATTTAATTCATATTGACGAGTTGGTTATGAATTAATTATATTTAGTTGATGCATTTAGTGCAAAGGTTGACACTAACCCCACTAACGTGCGTTCCCCTTTTTGTGGTGGGGGCGGGGTAGGGATGGGGGGATCAAGTCCGTCGATCAAGACAAAAAACAAGTTAAAAAAACGAGGTTAATACTAAAACTTTGCGCTTTAGCACATCCCATTGTTAATATAAAATAAGATTAAGAACCTTATGTGATATCTGCATAATATACTCACTTCTTACATCAAGAACCATTTTTAAAAACGCTTTGTGCTCACTGTCGTAATTCTTGATGCGGGTTTTGACTATGCAATCATATAGTTTATTCTGTGAACAAACATTCAGTATGTTAAATAAGCTATTTTTAATACATTCATGATTTTTCTTTCTCCAAATAGATACCAGGAATATAATATTCACGAGGATGGTGATGTTATAAAATTATTTAAACCGGTCAAGTGCGAGTCGGACTTGTACACGAAGGATTCCGTTCCTTTTTTATTATTTACTGTTATAGCGGAAATAGAAATACACACTGTGGAAATTTCAATTCTCTACCTATTATGGTTTAAGAGTTACAGCCAGAGCCCGCTGACAGACAGACGGACAGCGAAGGCTTAGTAATACCATCCCGTTAGCACCCTTCGGGTGCGTAACCCGAAAAGACCGGTTACGTGTTATTTCATTAGAAGGACAAAGAGAAAAACAGTTTTATTCAATCAAGTTACAAAAATTGTTAAAACAAGTATAAACAAGAAATTACATCAATTTAGTGACGCGACGTTATATACATATATTAATTCTATATTTACCTTTCACAAAGGATCCAATTCTCTAAAGTTTTCATCATCATCATTATCAAATGTTATTATATACAAATAATTAAAGAAAAATCGATAACTAATGAATAAGTGTGCTCAGTTGATTGATACTACATAACAATGTGACTTTAGGGAATTGAATATTATTTTCCTATTGTATTGCATTTAATAGGATGTTAATTTTCATTCTTATTTTCTGTGTTGCGGCTGTGAGATATCACTACGATCATGTCTGGTCTATTGTGATCAATATTTTATCCTTGGTATTTATATTAATATTTTAAACTGACTTGTTCATCTAATTCTAGTGTGTCGTATTAATTAAAGTTAGTTGCCAACTGACCACACACACTAATATTATAAAGAGGTAAAGTTTGTGAGTTTGTAACGTTGTAGGGGGTAATTTCTGGATCTACTAAACCGATTTAGATGAAATTTAGTAAGATGATAGTTTGAGACCCTGTAAAGGACATAGAGTACTTTTTATTCCGGAAATCATCCCTTAAGGGGGGTGAAAATGAGGATGAAAGTTTGTATGGGGCATCAACCTAGGGACGAACCCAAGCGTAGCGAGGGTGAGTCGCTAGTCCATTAAATAAAGGTAGCCATACCGTAGTAGGTCTCTTAGCGACGGCAGGCACGCTTGGTATGTTCTTGGGGGGCGGAGACGGCACCATCGTGGTGTCTCGCTTGCTGATTGTCGCGTACACGGGCGCATCGCGGAGCTCTGTCTCGCCGTACAGGAAGTCCAGCGGGTCGTACTCTTCGTATACGCTACCCGAGCCCTCGCTTGGTACCGCATAGTCTAGGGAAATGTTGTGGAAATTACTATACCATCTTTTTTTTTGGATTGATAATATTAACGTTTTTTCAAAACCAAACCATGATCATTATTAAAACATCACATAAGCGCATTTGTTAATTATATTGTGATTAACATAACATATTGTGATTAACATAAAATGGAGGTGATTGTGTATTTTCGTCCCGTTAAACTACCTCTATGAATATTGTACTAACTAGTTCAACTAACACAAACCATAGCATTGTGAATATACATACATATAACTAAGTGAATATGTAAAGATAGTAAAAATGAACGTTTTAGACCCAAAATGACAATGGCAAATTGTATTATAAAAATGTTTACTCTTAAAAAACCAGTTGTAAACGATGTTGTATCAGCCATCTGAAATTCCTCATATACTTCATTACATGAAATTTACATTAAAAGAACTAGTTTTATTAAGAATATTTCACAAATTGAACAATCTGATATCAGCTGACAAATTACCAAAGAACAATAAATAAAGAGATAGTAATATAACATTTGCCATGAAACTCAAACAATGAAAATGCGACACAAACCACTCACCCGAATGATTTTGTTCTGTTAGTAGCGGATCAAACGCCTCTAACACACTGACTCTTACGCTACCTTGACCGCTGCTAGACTTCCGCCCGAAGTCGATTAGATTCTCCGACTTTGGCAAGCTTTCCACTGTATCGTTTGACTCGTTTGACTGAAAAACCAAGATAACCAAGATATTTAATTTTCTCTATATTCAACTAGTTTCACAAAAAAATTCAAATAATATGTATTTAACTTTAACGACTTACCCTTGCTTCACACGGGTCTCTAGGTGGCGTTTTATTTGTAATATTAAGTACAGATAGAGCCACCTTTTGGCAAACTTTATAATTACGAGTAACCTATGTTACTCCAGATCTTAGTTTATATGTCTATATCTCAGCGTGAAAGAATAAGAAACATACGCACTCACACACACATACAAACTTTCACATTTATAATAGAAATTTGTGATAAGTATTTATATATATGATACTTACTTCTGAAGATTTCTGCGATGTGTTACTATCCATGCTGTCTCTTATGGAATCACTCTTCACAACCGGTGGAGGGTTAACATTATTATTACTATTGTTATTGTTATTCACATTCTGATTTTGCGTTGACTTCGATGGTAATGGCGGATATGTGTGTATTTGATTTAATTGAGGGTACAAAGGTCTTGTAGGTCTCGTTATTAGATTGGTTGTATTGTAATTATATGTTGGTGGTGTTTGAATGTTTTGAGGGGGATATCCTACATAGGGGGTAGGTGTGGCCATTCTCGTTTGTGTATAAGGTACCGTTGGTGCATACATTGACGGGTTAGTGACTACATATGTCTGTTGATCGTGACTTGGTATTGGGGGATAATAGCCATAATTCGGAACTGCTCCTGTAGGTGCAGGCATTCCGTATGGTGTGGAAGGTGGGTAAGGCAAGCCTGGATAAGGTGGAGGTTGATTGTAGTAATATTGGGCATTGTATGGATAACCCGGCCTTTGATTGTACTGGTTATTCATTGTTGTTGGTTCTGGAGTGTTTAATGTGATCTCCTCAGTCTGTTGACCCAATCTAAAAAAAAGAAAGATTTAATATTTAGAAAAAATACTTAAAATATATAGTAATCTGCAAAAAAAATACCATTTATACATACTTGCTCATTTGCTCAATATATTCTTTGAGGAAGGCATGAGAGTCGTTTGTCGGTGTCTTACTTGTGGGGCTAGCAAAAGATATGAGATTTACTTCACCACTTGTATTTCTTGTAGGACTAGTTCCTGTTGACCTGTAAATCGAAAATTGACCACTTTTGAAATTGTGTCAAAACTTAAAATAATTTCATTTATCATCACTTATCTAAAAATACAATGAATCATCATGAAAAACTATAAGATTATTGACAAAAAAAAGAAAACTAAGATTTAAAATCCAAATATTAATTTAAAGACTTAGTTATTATTCTAATTCTTATTATTATAATTACTATATCATCTTCTCCATTTCCCACGACATTGGCGAAGTAATCTGTGCCCAGCTGGCACGCCTAAAAGCCAAATATCAAAGAATTGAATTTACTATATCACACACATTAACTATACTAGAAGTTTATAGATATCGATTTAAACAAATTAACTTTCTACAATCTATATTGCTAACAGAAAACTTAAAAGTATATAGGAATCACTTATTCCCATTACTTGATACAATAACGATTAGCCATATATAATTTACCAAACATCTTTTAAGTTGTCTATTATCGTTTGTAGAATGCTATTTTGTGTAAGACCATAGAATAGAAGTGGGGGCCTTACCTAGAGCTCTCCGAGTTGGAACTACGCCGCGGTGGCTTTCGCGGAGGTGGCGGCAGAGCGGGCGGCGGACCGTCACAATCTTCTCGTCGGCGAACACTAGCATTGCCCGTATCGCGTACATTATCTACGAGATAATATCAATCCGATAACACACACCAATCACCAAACAATTCAAATACACTACTTATAATTATTTATTCGGATTTGAATTCGAAATTATATCTTTATAGAGCATGGATAACATTAATAACAACTGATGACTGCAAAAACATAAGCAAAATAGAACTTAATAGTCCAAGCCAATAGTCCAAGTAAATATCTTTTTTTAGATTAACCCTATGATGAAGTACCAGAAGTAACCCGCATGGTACGCTCCCACCGAAGTAAGCCACCTCCAAGTGCGGGTCTTGGTTTCGCGCCCAGCTGTATTTCCGGACGCTAATGAGCCCCCCTACCACGAAAAGGTAACGCACGTTAGGGGGATTGTATCTATATCTATATGTAAGTGAATTTCTGTAGATTGCAGAGAAAAAACTGGGTGGATAGCTGTGTTTTTTAGTAATAATCAGGGCATCGAACCAGTTTAAAAAAAACGGTTTATTTCGGTATTGTAATGGTTAATTCATCGCTCGTTCTTTAACCGGTTAATGAAAACGAATGGTTTAGTAAACAGAAATAATAATGGTGAAGGGTTATTCTTAGAGAAAGTTTGGATGTCGGTTTTGATACCAAAATAAATTGGTTAATTCATTCATAAGTAAGAAACATTGTATGTATCCTTCTACTAAGCAATTCACCATTAGCAAAGATTCGCCGAATGCAAAAACTCACAAAAACGCACAAAAACTGATTTTAACTGCTTAATTTTAATCATAGTACCTAAATTCGTTAAAAGCCGCTCTCCGGAATTTAACCGGTTAAAGAACGTAACCGAACCTTAAACCGAAAAGTCTTTCAGTTTGGGGTCAATAAAAATTTAACGGGTTTCCGCCATTTTCTTTTCTATATGTAGATTAATATTTTGCTTAAGCACTGAGAAAAAAATTTTTTTTGGAGGAATTGAATCACCCTAATCCCACTAGGTACTTGATATACAAAATTCAATTTTTACAATATATAATTGTATTGTAAGTAATCTTATTTTTAATATTTGTTTATCTAAACAGCTATCTTCGTCACATTTAATAATAACATGATGGCCAAAATAATACTATCTATTATAAGTTTATTAGAGAATATTAAAAATATAACAAAAACAATTACTGCCAGATGTATAGTATATATAAATAACTTATCAATAAAATATTGTAATACATGCTCTATCTTACTTTTATAGAAAACAAAAGAAACTTTTTCTTCCGAATATATTGTATGTATAATGAATGTTTCCGTGACATTCATACATAGAACATATAGAAAAGTAAATATTAGTCATTATACTCTAATGCAATATTTGTATGTTAATAATATCTAGTTATACATTTCTCGCCCTTCTACATATAGTAATAATTAGTATAGAGTACTAAGCTGTAACTTAATAGATTTTATCCCAGAATATAATATTAAGTAATAGACTATATTAGATACTACCGAGCAAAATATGAAATTTAACTCTATTTGTGACACTTCTATTTTTAAGTTATAGTTAGTGTTTCTTTTTACATGTCATTTTTAATAATACATTTTAGTCATGGAGCATCTTCTATGCTCCATGAGTTACTTATATGGGATATGTTAAGAGTCACTTATATGGGAGACAAGTTGAAAAATTGTCCACCTGTATGCTGAAAGTAGTAGATGGTGCTAGAGTATGAAAAACTATGATAACAAAGATATGAATTTAGCTATTGTAGATGGAAGCGCCACCCTTATTGGACGCGTTTTGACAGACACTTTTTCATACAAAGAGACTTCTTACTTCTATTCCATGAATTTAGTTTTTTCAGATGTAAACCAGAGCCTAGTTTAAATAAAAACCTGTTTTTTAAGTAGTGCCTTTAGTTGTTTTTAACATACTAAATATAAAAATTGGAATTACACTCGGTATAGTCTCAGAATTAGATATTATAGATTGAATTACTATTAGACTAGTAATTAAAAAAGTAATTTATATAAAACTAGCATTGCCCGTGGCTCCGCCTGCATTCAGATGACCAAAAAACAAGTTTCTTAGGTTTTACAATTAGTACACTCTTACATTGTATTTATATTATTTTGTATTTTTTCTCAGAAATGAGATATTTTCCCGCAGTAAATAGTATCCTATATGTTGACCCGGACAACCAGCTATCACCATACAAAATTTCATCAAAATCCCTCCAGTGGTTTTTCTGTGATGCAGTAACAGACAGACAGACAGACAGGCAGACAGACAGCAGACAAAATATCTAAAAACTATAGATTCGGCCTCTGTATTATTATTCATAATAATATTTATTTCAATAAGATTTTCCAAAAAATATTTAATGTACAGATTCGGCTTAGTTACAATTTTATTATATGTATAGATATTTGTTATAAAACATAATAGGTTAATTATAATTCCAAAAATATAACAATATAAGATATATAAGATAGGCCCACAGAGAAAATATAGTGACATTTCTCTGTTCTATGCTTTCTGCAAATGTTCCAGAAGAAGTGAAAGATACATTTATTTCTTTTATATAAATTTAAACAAGAGTAATGAACTTTACTTCCTTTTAAAATGATAACCTTGTTATCAATTATACTGTTCAATTGGGTATATTACAACAATATAATTTGCCGTCTTGCCAAGTTTAATGGGATAAACAAGTGTTTTGAAAACAAAAACATTAAATGACTTGTGATAGGGTGTCAATGAAAATAATGAAACACATCATTGATAATACCAAGACAAAGTAAATTAATTTACCCACATAATTTAGAATTTTCAATAGGAGTATGATCATCACATAAAAGTTATGTGATATGAGGTTTATTACATACTTTTGTTTATGTACTCTTTCTTATAAATTGAAATATCTACATAGAAAAAGATTTCAAAGTGTCAAGATGACAATAGATTTACATATGTGTTCTTTCAGAAAATATGTCTGATGCGATTAAACTGTATAAAATTTTAAGACCTTGGATCATCTTATCTAGTGGAGTAAACAAAATTACGTCAGTTACCTGAACTAGATATTTGCTTCTGCCTTCGAAATTGTTCCAATGCCAAACTTTCTAAACTAAGTGCCTGAGCCTTTTCTAGATCGGCTTGGAACTGAAGATCGTATTCAGACATTATTGTTCAATCTTCAAGTATCATCTAAAAAATAATACCGGAAAGAGCCTGAGAATATCATTTATATTTTACTGTTTTGATCACAACATTTTTAACACCATCACTAACACTCCGGCGTATGTCAAACTAACAATTTGATCACAAATAGTCGATTGTTGGATATCAAAAACTTTGCTATTGTCTTACCGAAAATAACTTCCTGTTAACGCACTATTTATTTTTATTTTTAATACATTTTACGCGATAAAATTTTGTTCAGCTGTGTTAGTGTTAACTTCAGAATCTCATCATGCAACAGACTAAAAACTAAAAAGTAAAAACTAAATAAGATTAAACTCAAAAGGCCGCTTCACACGTTTGCCGAAACTTTTTATCCAAATGTCTTGTTGATTGAGTTCTGGTTGTATAAAGATATGTCACATAATATTATATCTCATAAATTTTCTTTTAACTGATTTGATTTTGCTGATGATTGACTTTAATTTGGGTCTTTTTACTAATGTCTAAAAACTCGCTCATTACAGAAACAATGCGTTGCGAAGCAAACTTACACATATACAAAGGACTCTATCACATATGTATACAAATAGTTCACTTATTATGTGTTAATAATTTGATTATTGTAATATTAATTAAAGTATCGGTAAGTATATATAATAGGGAATACGCGTGTGATTTAAATAAAGGTGAAATATTTTTTATAATCTTTATTGCTTTTGAACGAGGAAGAATTTTGCCTTTCAGTCCCGCCAGATATCGCGAGCACTATAACCCTTAGTATATTGTTAAGTTCTATGGCGCGGCGTGGATAGTTTTTTTTCCATTTTAAAGGCACGGAAAAAGAGTGTGGTGTTCGCATACTCTTTAAAAAAAACCTTCTCTCTGAGGCGTTCTTTGAGGTGAGATTCTGTGAGGTGAAGAACTTCACAGAAAAACCCAATGCTTATTATACTTGGCCCAAGCTAGGACTCGAACACAGGATATTTTCAAAAATACAAATTTTCAATTTTATACTAACCAAAGTTAATAATGAAATAACCGATCAGTAATTGCAAAAATGATGCAAAACATTTGCCATTTGCTTTAAATAATTTTTCATTCTTTAATTAAGATAAATATTGTGCAATAAAACAAACGTGCCGCCTCTAGCAAGTAGCAACATAGTATACCTTATACTTCATATCACACTGTGTATAGGTTGCATGTTTATTTTTTTGGTACGAATAAATATAACTGTGTTTTGCACCTTTTCCACTCTTACGCCTCTTGCGTACAAAGATTCGCCCAGGGCGGAACAGTTTTTGTTTTTAAATAATAATTATTAGCCTACGAGCCTTCATGTTGGTACACAATATTTATTGTGAAGTTTTGCCGTCCTTTAAAAATTCCGTCCGGGGCGGGCCGCCCCCATGCCCCTCCCCCTCCCCCCGCTACGCCTCTGACGCACGCCATTGGTCAGACCGAATATGATGTCAAAGTATTATTATTAATTATTATCATAATAACCAGAGCGATAAGCGATTTTGTCGCTACAAATTAAGTCGTCATTTTTCTGTGTATATCATACTGTGACGTCACGCCAAGCGCGCGAAATGGCGGACGTTTACAGTATCCTTTAATTATTTTAAAATTCTTTTTATACTAAATTTTAGTTTTTTGGAGCTGTTTTTTTTTTACAATTGTATAACGATGTTAGCTATTGTATAAAAAATTAAAGAAAAATCACGCATATTACCTATTACTTGTAACCTACGAATGAAATATTTACTTATTACCTATTAACTCGTAGTACATATACTGGACCTCCACTGGATCTCGAAAGAGAATAAATGTTTTATTTTGAATTGATAGAGTGCTTGGTATTAATTCATTAATTAATATTTTTCTTTGAGATTTTACCCAGAAAATCTTTATTGGTAAATTGGATTGGATTAAATATTGGGGCATTTCTTATGAAGCAGACAGGAAAAAAAAAAGTGACGTTAGGAAATTTGTTCTTAAGTGCGTTATTTATACCTCTAGTAGGTATGAAAATGTATACGAAATATTTTTTTCTACGATGTTTATTTTTAAAATTATGGGCCTTTGAAAAATAATCATAATCCAAATTTCGATGTTATAGATTTAGTTTTTCGAATGGAGAAAATATACAAACTACTATTAAACTTGGCGTTTTGTATAGGTTTTTCTTTTTAATAAAGAAATAATTTTTTGAAATTAAAAATAAAATTATGTACAAAACCGGAAGTGAAAATTTGATTACTTCGACCATTTTTTTTTACACCCAAATATAGCCTATACTATAACACACTAGAAGCTTCATAGTGGAATCTCTATTACTTAGAAAGATGGGTAAATTAATGTACATGCATGTCGCTCTGAGCGTGATGCTTCATACTAATCTTTGTCACTTACTTGGCGAAATTTGAAGTGTAATCACATGTATCATTGTATTCAAGCGAGTTTAAGCTCTGAAAACTTTGGGTTTATTACTTGCTTTTTTTTAGAAGCTTGTATTACTAGTCAATGCCTGGTCCAACGTTCGTTAAATATAGCTAACTTTAATCTTAACAGTTAAAGCTTTCGATTAAAACAAACTTCACTCGCATGCACGCGTTTGAGCAATACAAAGCCATACTACAGATACACATACCACACATATACACACAGGAAACCTTTAACACCTCTCTTTTTTGTCGTGGGTTAAGCTGATGTATAATTAAACTGAAAATACAATTATGAAAATTAACGTGATACCAAATTCAAAACATTTTATTTTATATTTTTTACTATCTTACAATTAGAATCTATACTACAACTGATTCTTTTTATAAGAAGGCCTTCTGTTGTTGGAATAAATGCATGAAACTTTTTAGTTCCTCTAATGATGACTGCAGAATCAAATCTAGGTTGCAAAAAAATCCTCTCCCGTTGAATTTCTTCTTTAGAGCAGTAGTAAATCGCTGTTTGTTTTAAAGAAGATTTTGCCTATTCGTATAAACGCATTGGTGAAATGATTGATCTACTTGGAGGTAATTGTAGACTTGCACGAGTCGCCAAACGTTTGAGGTTCCCTCCAAGGCCATCGCAGGGCCCCTTACCATGAGATGTTTCATGAAAGTGTGCCTCTGCTTTCGTATTAAAATCATGCTCGAAATGATTTTGATTAATAAAGTTTAATCTATTTTTAAAACGTTGTGAGGCACCTTCGGTTATGTAAATAATTTTTGACGCTACTATTCCATTTTCCAATAGGTGCTTGTGAAAGATTTTTTGGTAAGCGTAATATGTTGCTGTATCATGTTTCAAGTCGTCTGAAATCATAACAATGCTGCCGTGTTTCATTTCTATTCCAACTCTATAATAAAAAACCGAAGTCAGGAGTGTCGCTTGATCCTTGTTCCGGTGAAATGACTGGGCAGCATCTTGGACAATAAAACTGTAATTTTCTGCGAAATCAAACTGCACAATGATCACTCCTTCATCAATAGTCTGCTTAAGCTGTTTAAAATAAATCCCCTGGGTCTCTGCAACGTAACCATGTGGTTTCAAGTTATCCAGGGCATCACACAAGCTTTCAACAAAATCAACCGAAGACAATATTTGAGTGGATATTGTGAAGCGGTCTGTGCCAAGCCATTTCTCAAACCGCACTTCTGTCACGTGATTGTTGTCGAATATGTTTCTAAGATGTTCACGAATTGCACTTAAGCCAGGGCAAGACTCACAACGTTCACTTGTCGGTGTTTTTGAGGTCATAAAATGACACTTGGGTGTTGGATCGGGACATATTATCTGACGAAGGCAATCTTTATAATTCATGATTTCCATGTCAGTGCCCGCTGTAAGATTAGCAATATCTCCACCATTCAACATCAACTTCACATTCTGGTGGTAGGTACAGACACATACCATGTGTGTTCCAGAGTCACCCGCAAGGATACATTGTTTTGGTCTTGATGTAAAAAACTTCGTTAAACCTACCTTAGCGGTCGAATATTCTTCTTTGAACTTCTGATATAATTCATCGATATTGCAAATCAGAAGTTGTTTCTGCATGTGGGTTCTCTTACCATCATCTAATTTAATAGATATGCAATCTTTTTTCCCTGGCATAATCCAACTAATGTCTTCTCGGAGATAAAAATATTTTATCAAGTTTTCAACCTCGATTGGGAGTTTACGGCTACCCCCCACGCGGATTCGGAGAAGACAAGATACCAAACTGCTCTACAAGTAATTGAGCTTTTTTTGCCTGTCGTCTAGATGTTCCAAACTCTTCGGCAAGTTTATTTTCACTCCATGACTTGGGTGCTATCGTCAATATCATTGTTTTCATCGAAGTAGGAGTCAACGGATCATTAAATTTCTCCTTTAATTTTCACTTCCGCTTTTGTACACAATTATAATATAATTTGAATTTCAAAAAAATATTTCTTTATTAAAAAGAGCAACCAAAAATCTATACAAAACGCCAAGTTTAATAGTTGTTTGTATATTTTCTCCATTCGAAAAATTAAATCTAAAACATCGAAATTTCGATTATGATTATTTTTCAAAGGCCCATAATTTTAAAAATAAACATCGTAGAAAAAAAATTATGTGTACACTTTCATACCTACTAGAGGTATAAATAACCCGCGTATGAACAAATTTCCTAACCTCACTTTTTTTTCTGTCCGCTTCATATGAAATGCCCCTATTGTCAGTTCCCAATTCATATGGTACTGACAAGTGTCACCCGCAAAATCTATACCTACCTTTAATAAAATTCTAACGGAGTTGAAACTATACATTAAATATTTTTTGGACCTTATTGAAATAATCATTATTATTGATACAGAAGCCGAATATGAACTTTTTAGAATTTGTGTCTGTCTGTCTGTATGGGAATGCATTACGAGAAAACCACTGCATCAACAACTACGTCAACATATGGGATACTTTTTACAGCGGGAAAATATCTCATACCTGAGAAATTAATATTATAAACGTTAAAACGTAACTTGGGACGAAGCCGAGCGGGGCGAGGGTGAATCGGTAGGAATAAAAATACTAGGTACAGTTTGGCAGGTTTTTAGTTGCAGCACGAAAATGAAACTTATTGGAATATTAAATATGTATATTAAACCTACGATAAAAATAAAAGAATGTATAATCAGAATGTTTCTGATTTTATTGCCGTTTTGAGGTTTTCTTACTACTTGTTGGGTTTTCCGCTAACCGACACGCACTGACTCTGACGACAGCCTAGCAGCAGAGAAAGCAAGAATGTATAAAAATGTCATTTTTATTTGCTGCCTGTTTGCTGGCTGATGTTATCGCCGATGCCGTTGCTGAGCCAGCTTTTTGTTAAAACTTATATTAATACTGTAAATATATAAAAGAAATGCAGACTATAAAAGATATATAAGTAACGATTGATACTAAATATTCACTTTATGAATTTGTAGAAGCTTTTTTGTCGGTTTTAAGATGTTATCAAGTTTATATAGTATTTTAGGACCTGCATCCACAAAGCTCAATAAACCGACAATATTACGAACATATATTATTTTACAGAAAATTTCTATCATAATATATGAGTAGTACCTGTAGATCCCATATTTTGCAAGTCTGAAGACTCATTTTTCTTATTACTGTTCTCTTTAAGCTCTTTTTTTTTTGTGATTTAATTGCTAAAATTATAGTAGCCTCTGGTGTAAAATATCTCTTCGATGAAAATGCAACGTATGTTCGATAGATTTTTATATTTCATGTTTTTCTAGAGATCGATGTTGAAGCTTTGTTTAAATCATCTCTCATCTCTAACGTGGCAATGTTTGCTAACACAGTAGCATTTATAGTTGGATGCATAATTTTAGCTTTCTTCACTTTCTTCTTTGCTTTTATTGTCTTTTTTTTACATAATCTTAATTCTACTGTTTGCAGTGGGGGCTCTTTGCCTTCGGCTACCATCTGAAATGATAAAGGAAAGTGTATGGAATTTACTATTTCTCAGTAATTAATAATCAATCAATAATTATATGAATAATTAAAAAATACTTAATTAACCTGCTCATAAAATTTATCATCCGCATCTTGACGATCGCAGAAATCTAATAGTTTGTTACAGACGGTTCGAAGATTTTTTATCCTTTGCTTCTTCTTTTTTCCAACTAAACAGCGATCCATTTCATCTAAACGTAGAGTCCTAAGTTACATAAAATAATTTAAGATAAAATAATTGATGTTGTTATTATTATTAATAAAGAAATACAAATAAAAAAAAAGTAAGTATGTATTAAGTATAACATGTGTAACTCGATGTGACCTCTAAATTAAATATGTATAGTAAGCTTTAACCACTTATCCTATGAGCTTTTTATAGATATGACGTACACTAAAACTTAGAAAATACTTTGTGAAATATATTTTTTCTTTTTTGAGGGATAGGAGTTTAGTGGTCCGTGAGGACTTTTTAATATTTTAAATATACATAATATACATAATTTTTTAATGTTTTAAATATACATAATATATCTGTCTAAATTTTCTCTCTATCGTAAACTTTCTATAAGTATGGGTTTTATGAGTCAGATGCTATATTTCTACTTTTATGTACGTACGTACCTATGTGGAAAATATAATAATATGCTAACTTAGTGTATTTTTTTAAATATTGTGAAGCATACGCACTTAATCACTTTAGGTTTACTGAAAATATCCTCTTTTTCATCTACATGCATAGAAGTATCCCAAATATTTTTAAAAAGTTTTCTTCGATCTGCATAGCTTTCTTCCTTTGACATTAAGTGATCCATATTTAATAATTACTTCGACATACACCTCTGAGATTCATTTTAAACTTTAAAATGGATGTTTTTATATTTCATATGAAAAGATACTGTTTTACTTCATTTTTTAGGTTTTACTTTAGGATTTTGTTGTGTTTTTTATGGTAATCATGTCATGAATCATGATTGACAATTTTATTTTTTTTAAATCTATACATATAATAAAATTGTAACTAAGCCCAATCTGTACATTAAATATTTTTTTGGAAAATCTTATTGAAATAAACATTATTATCGATACAGAGACCGAATCTATAGTTTTTAGTATTTTTGTCTGTCTGTCTGTCTGTTACCGCATCACAGAAAAACCACAGGAGGGATTTTAATGAAATTTGGTATGGTGATAGCTGGTTGTCCAGGTTAACATATAGGATACTTTTTACCACATGAAAATGTCTAATTTCTGAGAAAAAAATACTAAAATTTCAATGTAAGAGTATACTAATAATTATGTAAAACCTAAGAATTTGGTTTTTGGTCATCTGAACGCGGGCGGATTATAAATTTTGTTAGATAATCAAACAATTATGTATGACAGTTTAAATAGCCAGCTTTTATAATCCTAAGCAACAATATTTTATTTTGAATATAATAGCGACTATGCAACAGGTTGAATTTCGAAAGAATTGCTTACAAGTCTCGATCTGTCTTCAGTAGGCGGGCGGCGTTCAAACAAATAACGCACTTTATTTCGGAATCCTCCTTGATATGCTTTTCTCGTAAAAGTTTATCAAGAAAATGTACAAGCACTATATATTTGTTTATGAACACTTAAGAATAATAACAATAAATGACGATTGGTCTGGTTTACATATCCACTTTAGAACTAATGTGTGAGTTCGTGTTAGTAAAATGTTAAATAGATATGACCCTAATGCATTGTGGGTGGCACTCAGCGAATGTAGCGACGGAAATCTCTTTAACGTTTACCCAAAGCTGTTGGCCGAACTTCTCATACAAGAAGATGCGGCAAGACTGGAAGGCGATACTAGTGAAGCGGAAAAGCTGGTCCTGCCGAGTGATAAAGAGTGGAGACTCACTCAGTATTTCCATCTTGTCGCAATGCAAAAGACTTTGGATGTTGATCAGCAAGTATTTTGTACAAACTTATAGGACGAAAAAATATAATTACACTATACTTAAAAGTATATTTTATCGAAATAAATAAAAACACTTCATTAAGACACTATTTCTAACAACATTTAAAAAAATTCTTTTCAAAATATATAAATTGATATTTTCATTGATATTAAACAACACATATACACTAGGGTCTAGGTATACCTACAGTATACAGTGATGTACAAAAGATAGAAATATTAAAACAACTCACGCAAACTCATATTAACGCTTAAAGTTACACAGAATATATATAAATCGAGGAATGATATGAACAAAAGCCATTGAGCTAAGTTAATTTTAGTTGGTAAGTTAATTACCTACATGGTGACCGTGAACTTTCGCCATATATAGCTTCCCAAGTGTTTTGCAATAATTACTCGTACTATTCTGCTAATATATGTATCTACTGGTAAATTTTTTATTTCATGTGATAATTTTATTCAAAATACTTAGTTGTGATAATTGATAAATGTTTATTACAAAATATTTATTATGTTGTCACGTTGTGAGTGAAATACGCCTTCGATTCTTGTAAGAGAGGAAAAATTAAGATAAATACATTAAATAAAACAACCATTGTCTAGGAGGAGATTGATTGCTGTAAATCTTTAGAAATGTCGAGAACCAAAAATCATAATAAATCCGCGAAGAAATCTAAAAAGATAATTTTATTTAAAATATGAAATATTCGCGTAAATCTAAGAAACTTCTCGAAGTAATTTTATACCGGGTAGGTTACTTGACTTACTAATATAGTATTCTTCGAAAACACCGGTCCGCTGCTGCATGAGACGTGAACAAACCAACAAACACATTCATATTTATAATATCGGTTAAGAAACCTTAAAAATACTGTTATCAAAGATTTGTTAAATAAAAACTTTGGTTAAAAATTGACTAAGATATTAGTATTATTAAGATTTTACCATTGCATAATTCAAAATTCCGTTCCTTTGTTCTAATAAACCTTCATTCGTTACGTTAGCAGTAATAAATATTACTTTTATAACTGTTAGCTATTTAAATTGTACTATAATAATATCTAGCTTGCGTGCCTCATATCAGTATGGTTACATACAATAAGTTAGGTGATTGCGTGAACCAATTTCACGAGGCAAGAAAGTGTTATAGAGTTGATATTGGAGGCCGTTGGGTAATTGAAAGTTAAACGTTTTCGAATTAATTTCTCAGTAATAGAGATGCATGTTCTAAATTCAAATGAACTAACTATATATTATTAACAAATGCAGACAAGAGCCTAAGGAATGTTCATGAAATGTACTTAGTTATCTTGCCAATCAAACAATCAATGTCTTATAATACGATGGTCCTGTGGCATATCACTTACTAAGGTTCTTAGAGTGCTGGAGATCACATATTTGATCTCTAAGTAAATAGGAAAAAACTTCATCGCACTAATAGGTACCTATCTACTATCTGTAGGCGTTTTCTTAAAAACTATAAAGAATATGTTAATAATAACTATAAAAAATAGTTTTTAGAAGCCAAGGGTTTATGCCAACTGACCTGCGATCACCCAAATCTTGAAGAAGCAAATTAAATGTTTATAATATTTAAAAAGCTATGTATGTATGTATTCAGCCCTTTTTAACGTCCCACTGCTGAGCACGGGCCTCCCTTCAATACGAGGGGGATCAGGCCATAGTCCACCACGCTGGCCAAGTACGGGTTGGCGGACTTCACATGTCTTTCGAAAACTTGCTAAGTTCTCTCAGACATGCAGGTTTCCTCACGATGTTTTTCCTTCACCGTAAGGCAAGTGGTAATCATGTTAGAAATGATTCGCACGTGAAAATATCAGTGGTGCGAGACCCGGGATTTGAACCCGCTGCACTCGGTTTCTCAAGCAAGCGCGTTACCACTGGGCTACCACTGCCCAAAAAGCTATACTTACGTAAAATCACAGATTTAAAGTCTATATCAGTGCGTAAAACAGTAATGAAAATATTTACTATGGAGACCACTTAGGTAATTTATACGCCATTTCATTTAACTAAGTCTGTACTATACTACAATTTTAAACTATAAACTTACGTCTTCAATTAAAATTATTTCTTGCATAATCTTTGGCACCTTTAAAGTGTTACATGCGAAAGGTTTCTCAGATTTTGGAAAATTAAGATTAAAGAAGTTTTACCTACATTCTAGATTTATAGGCTACTTTTATCTATCTATACCACGAGTTATTTAATAATTATAATTTTATGTCAAAATTTATGAAAAAAATTGGAATGTAATTTGAACGTACCTACCTATTGTCCAATTTTAGGTTTTTATTTCAATAAAATATACCTAACATTACACTTATCTACTTATCATAATATTTTTTTCGCAAACAATAGATAATAATTCTAATATAACAGGCTGATTTGGCTTTTTTAAAAATAGTTACCTATCTGTCAACTGGTTTTCAAATTATACAAAAAACGAAAGTCGAAGTTTCTTTAATACAATAAATAAATTATACATACATTGAGAAAGTATTTTACCTGCTAAAATGAAATTATTTAAACCATACTAATTAAATACTTTTTACATTGTTTAAATAATGGCCTCTTATACTTTTTATGGATAAAAGAAATGATTGATGGACCTCACAGGATAATCAAGTAAATATTATTTTTAAAAGTTTGACGATTCTTTATTTTCGACACCAGATGATTTTATCGCTTAATAGTTGATAATAAACTGACGCTGATAATAACACCCATATTTGTATAAATTACTATTATAGTAGTATAACTTATACATTTATTAAAATAAATCATTAGGACTTAGCGAAATTACCCTCGCTGCGCACAGGTGTAGTTGCGCGCGCTAGAATTCCTTTTGCATTTGTAATATTATATTTTACAGGTAACGCCACCTTCTGGTAATTTTTCGTACTAACTGTAGCCTGTGTGTTACTATAGGTCGTAATCTATCCATCCCTGTCTGTACGTTACAGGTTATATGCGTAAATGCATTTCCCAACGTTAAAAAGAAAAGGTGTATCAATCCTTGTACTAAATTCCATCCAAATCTGTCCAACCGTTTTAGCGTAAAACTCTAGTATAGTATTATACGATCTGTGGTAAAATGTAAGGGAATCATAAACATAGACATACACATACAAACTTTCGCATTGATAATAATTAATTATCATTATAATGGTAATGTGATAAAAATACAAAACATATTTGTGAATCTACATACATTCTTGTAAACTTTATAACTTTCTGTTTGCTCTTAGAGAAGAAGATGTTAAAAAAGAAAACAACATCATCGTGGAGATTGCCGAAGAATGGGCACCGTGGAGTTTGGTTGTGTCAACTAAGAACCCGAATGCTCCCCCACCGGTCTCTGTCAAAACTACCACAGGTCCGGCTTGGGACATCGGGCAGGTAGAAGTATTTTTTTTTAAATTGCATTCATATTTATTTTTTATTTATTTTGAGCCAAATTGAGCCATTTAAAAGTATGGCAATTATAGATTTTTTATGCCTTTAGCATATGTAGTTTTTTTTTTTTTGTTTTCGCTGGGGAAACCCATCATGGGGACCCTGCCGGCCGTCATAACGGGCAAGGTACTGTGAGACTCCTACTCACCAAAACCCACAGCGGAACCCGTCGCCGCAGTGCAATGGGGCGTTGCAGGATCGCTTGCGCACACACTACAACACCCCTGCGGACGGCCCGTACCTCGCGGGCCAACCTCGCCTAAATCAGGATGCCCTCGATTCACAGAGCATCCCGACCGCCCCTACATATGTAGCTACTATATACATTATGTTGAATTCATCTTTTATATTTACTAAAAGTAATT
The DNA here is from genome assembly GCA_947093115.1 of Brenthis daphne. Lineage (NCBI taxonomy): Eukaryota > Metazoa > Arthropoda > Insecta > Lepidoptera > Nymphalidae > Brenthis > Brenthis daphne. The sequence goes on from OX352481.1 coordinate 22,456,159, forward strand.
TAATGAATCAAAAATATTTAGATGATATTTGTTTTCTATTATAAGGTCCTAAAAGCGGCTCGTCTCCTGTGCAAGCCCCCATTAGATGTAGACTTCGAAGATGAACAGGAAATGCGTTGTGTTTATTCTCTCATCTACGACGTTTTCAGATGTAAGTTATAATTTATTAATTGAATAGGAACGAATGATATTTATTCAACAAATAAAATATTCATAGGCAGTTTTCTGAGCTGTTACAAAATACAAACAAAAAAATAATAATATGGCTTACTAAAACACAGGGTAGCTATAAATATAAATCATAAAAAATTTAGTATTCAGCCATAAAGTGACGATGTTTTTACTGTCGCGTTGTTTGTGAATATCGTTCGTGACTTTTTTGTCGTAAATCACTGAACACGATGATCGTAAAGCTCTAAATGCCCTCCTCCTGATAAAGTGGCTTGAAATGTGAGTTCCGGATAGCGAACATTTCCAAGTGAGTGTCATGATAGTAAAGCCGCGCGTGAACCGTAACTGCTGCAAATTACCTCACGCGAAGTTTGAAACTAGTTTACGAGGCTTCGTAAGCTTTATTTAACTTTTATCACAAACGCCTTTTGCGATCATGGCGCGATAAGACTAGCGTGTATTATTACTGAACCTATTTGGATGTTATTAGTTCTGTTTAATTGTAATTCCATAAGGAACAATATTATCTACTTATTCCAGCTTGAACTCGTAAATTGAAGAATGTCAAGTTATGAAAACCTAGATGGTTTTCAATATTGAACATTAATGACGTAGAAAAATACTATTTCCTCGGGAAGTACTGAAAAATCCCGGTTTTTTAGTGTAACAGAATGCCTGAAAAATAACACTTCACCAATAACACTTCACTATAATCAATCTCTATGCACAACGTCAATCTGTTATTTCATTGCTGCGGCAAAGGATGATGAAGCCAACAAACCAACAAAACACTTTAAATTCAGTCTACTATTTTCTTTCTCCATTCGCGATTGCTTTTGTATAAATTCATTTACTGATATCTTATTGAAAGAAATAAAGGCCTACGCTATGACAAAACAAGAGACTATATTTTGAATCATATATTTAAAAATTTATCCTACTATGATAAAACTTTATATTTAATTCGAATAAGTTTTAAGTATACTTAAAAATACTGAATATCTAAAAACTTTATTTCAGACAAATCAGTATTGGACCAAGCTATTGAAGATATTGACTTTTTCGGTGACTTTCCACAGGTAATTTACATTTATGACGTTTTTAAAGCATGCACTTAACATTAAAAACTAATCTCCTTCGTGTCTTCTCCATTCTACGTTTACTTTAGAGAATTAACAGCCAGTTTGGTAATACCACGGTAATATTACATATCACATTACCGTGGTAATACCATGGGGCCATACCGATACAGCTAGATACAGGTAAAGTGTAGGACAAAAGGCGACACACAGCTGTCAAGTCTTCCAGACACTTCCTTGACGTGTATCACAACCTACATCCCATTTCCAAGCTGCTAGTTGTTTAAGTTATTTACTAGGCAAAACATCGCAATACTAGCAAGGTCTACACAGTATACTAGGCATTGTCAATAATAATACCCTATAATAATGCTTTTGAAAATAGATAATACTAGCAGAACCCGCTCTTGCTAAAACTACAAAGAAATTTCTAAAAAGGTATTTTCATACAAACTTTGAGCCTCTATTTTATCCCCATAAAGGATGAATTTTGAAAAATGCTAAGACACGTATTTATTTAATTTTATTGAAGAGTATATATACCAAGTTTCAAATAATTCTAATAATAAATATTTTTTACATTGTATTATAACGTGTTTTCCCGTGGGAATTAAGTAATCTCCCACGATAAAAAGTAGCCTATGTCACTCTCCAGCCCTCCAACTATCTCCACACAAAAAAATCACGTCAATACGTTACTCCGTTTCGGCGTGAAAGAGGGACAAGCAAACAAAAACATTTTCACATTTATAATATTAGTATGGAAGTAGTTCTGTGTGGTAGAGTACACATAGATGGATAATTCGCGCGATGTAAGGAGTAGGCAGTAATTTAAGTTTCAAGTTGTAATGTAAAATAATAGCTTGCTTCATTGTTTCAGTAGGCCAATCTCATCTACTTCATGCTGCATTTTGTAACCAATTCGAATAGGAATGCTAAACTAGAAATCAAAGCATTTACGATAATGACTGATGATTGCAAACGTTTATTAACTCTACAAATTTCGATAATGTCACCGTCCTCTTTCTAAATCATTAATGTTATGCGTGCAAGGCATAAAACAGTACCTATATGTAATGTCGTTTTAATAGGAATTAGGAAAAAAGATAGATATTGCTTGTCTCGTTAACTCTTCAAGAATAAATAAATAAATAAATAAAAATAAAATGTTGGGACATTAACACACAGCGTCATTTAGTTCCATGGTAAGCTACGAGGCTTGTGTTATGGATACCAGATAGTTGATACACTACACATATATAACTTTTAAATACATATATTATAAATATAAACAACCATGACTGGAGTACAAACATTCGAGCTCATCACACAAATGAATGCCCCCAGCGGGACTCGAACCCGCGACCGCTGACACAGCAACTAGGGTCACTACAAACTGAGCAAAAAGAATAACGTGAACATCGTATTTATAACTTCTGCGTATACCTACGAGTTTGTTTGACCCAATGACCTCAACATCCATGTATTGGAAATTCATTTACATTTTATAGCACTCTTGACCTTGTGTATATTTTTTATCGAGGGTTATTTATTGAGTTTGTTATCTTCCAAGGTCACAATTCACAAAGAAATGTCATTACCGAAAGGCAATAACTTTTGCGAAAGCAGATTCGACAAGATGTAACGACTAAAAGTATAACCCATCTAACTCATAGTATGGCATTCTCGTGACCAAAACCATTTCTTTTTCTTTGAGGACGCTCACGTAAACGAGCTTTGTATTTATGAGGGCTTATTTTTGCAAAAAAATTGGCATTGGTAGCTTTCAAAAATGAGTTCAATAAATAATAACACGATGCTGCGTGTTAAACGACATCGAAGTTTCGATGCGATCGCTCAGATAAAGCACCTCACGTGCCACGGCAATTAATACGTAAATAGATATTAATCATATACCATTATAGTATTCTGTAAGGAAATTTTGATTTGTAAAGTTCTCCGCTACCATTAGGTATCTTAAAAACACAGCAGCGTAAAAATTTTGTTTTCATATTTTGACTTTGTTTTATAGGTACGCGGTCGGGATTTTTTTTTATAATTATTTTTATTTACAACTTTTTAGTTTTGGCCGGTCAGGCATTTGGAGTTTTATTTAACAATTTCTTATCCCAAATTACTTATAAACACATAAGTCGTGTACATTATTGTGAGCGAATTTTATAAATCTTTAAAATTAATTTTCCCACTCAATAGGGTTGGAAGAAAAAAAAAATTTTTTACCACACAAAACGGCGCTTGAAATCAGCCATTTTGTTTTTTTAATAATATCCATATAGCCTATAATACTCGCGTTATCCAGACTTATCTATTGACGTATGAATCATTAATATCGTTTAAGCCGTTTACCTAATAGTTACGAGGGAGCATAGGAACGGACATACATATATATCAATTATCAGGTCAATCACACATCCCTCTGCTTCGGGCTTTGCCACTTGCGCGTAAAAAGCCATCCCACATGGTATACATATTTCATCGTACTATATAATATGTACAGTTAATAGAGCATCGTCACACAACATGGCTATTTCTAATGGAGCTTGCCCGTCGTCGCTGGATGGCCCGAGCTCGAAGCGAGGTGGAACGAGCAACGCGGCTATTGAATGATGCTGGTTACCCCTTCAAAGATGTGGAAAATATAATTTGGGAACAGAGAATTCACTTTGCCGCTGCTATTGCTAGGATACGCATCAAAAATAAAGCGTTCACGTAAATATCACCTCCTTTTAAACTTAAAAAATTACTTGAATAATAAGTAATCAATTAATAATCGATCTTACGTTCAATTATATATTTTCAGTTTATCAGATCTCTTACCGAATCACTTACGTGAAGAGAGGATATCTGCGTGTGTAAATAAGGATACAGTTACGGGCTGGGTTAACACTTTTAAAGCCAAGTAAATATAGTAAAATTACTTTGTTGAGTTGAGTGATACACGAGTATCAATAATAATAGACTTAACAAATAATATTTAACTTTCAGAAAAGTGGCATTGCTAGTGAAAAGGCTGTCTGATCTTGGATACTCTTATAGTAACTCTCGTCAACTATGCGCTGGTGAATATAGATTTGATCGTGTTTGTCCAAGGTTTGTTACGTCTTCTTTACACTTAGTATAAAATGATGTTGCTTCCGCTGTCTGTTCGCTTAGATCTTTTAAACTACTTAACGGATTTTAATGCAGTTTTCAGCTATAGATAGAGTGATTACAGAAAAGCCGAGAAATTCAAAGGTTTGAATTTCATACTAACCGTTAAAATGTACCTTGAGACGAACTCAAACGAAGCGTGGGTGTCGCTAGTTTCATTATAAAATTAAGATGGTCATACAATTTTACCCACAGTATTGATTTCTTTCAGATTTATAACGCTACGTCCCCCAGACAATATAAGCGTTGGTCAAATAGATTTAGTCAAGGAAGGAGTCATCGTTCTTCAGGTAATGTCTACATATAATCTTACATACTCTACATCAACGCTACGTAGGTACTTTTTATGTATTTGAATTATTATTAATCCAATGCCCGCGATCAGATTAGATTTAATTATGAAAGAAATATATATCTACGGTCTAGTAATCTAGTTCATTATTATTTGTATATCTTCTTTGTGATTTCAAGTATTACCCGTTTCAAGTGACAAAAAATAGAATTTATATTCACCACAGTATAGATATTAGAAAAAAGATTCAATGCTTTTCACTTGATATATTATAATAATCTTATAAATTGTGATTACATAAAAAGTACCTACTTTCTACTTTCTATTATCTAAAGGTTGATAAATATCTATACAAATGTCTAAATATGTATCTTTATATATATAATTCTTCTGTGAGTGTGTATGTCACTGAACTTCTCTCAAACGACTGGACCGATTTTGATGAAATTTTTTGTGTGTGTTCAAGGGGATCTGGGAATGGTTTAGATTCACAATTTGAATAATAATTTTCATCAAAAAAATTATTAAAAAAAGTTTGAAATTTTCAAATTAAAGGCGTGTAGACAGGACAACGTCTGTCGGGTCCGCTAGTATATGTATAAAAATAACAATCAATTACTGTATTAGGAGCGCGAATTCTGTGAAGGCGCATCGACACTATGCCGAGCTCTACGCGCGAACGCTCTACGTGGCGTGGTAGCGCAAACGCACGCATCATCCCCTCGATGTTCTGCGTACTTAGCTGCTCAGCTGAAGGAGTTAGCTGCTGTACTAAAAGCAGAGACTCCTGCAGCACCCGCCACGCCAGAGCTGGGCAAATTAGTTGTATTCGGCGCCGGGGATAAGTATGAAAATAATAAAGAATTTCGCAGTACGTTTTTTTAACATAAAAGGAAGGGTATCATTTCGACCCCATAATAACCAAAAATATTATGTAATATACGATTTGATCTTTTCTTTACATATTCTGAAAGTAGACTGTGTGCCTGATAAATATATTTATGGGGGCAAATACTACAATTAATACTACTTGTCGCAAGTTTGGTCTAACTGGAATTGAAATATATGTAGGTAGGTACTACTTACACATATGTATGAACACATCTGTCATCTGATAATAATTACATCAAATTGATTATGATTTCACATAATTTTATAAATTTACTAGTTATTATTTTATAAGGTAAGTTTTATATAGGTATAAAATGTAACTTGTAGAGTAGAAAGCTACGTATGCGCATTACGGGAGCTCGGCATTGAGGCGTCAGAGTTGCCTCAATCAACTGCAGCAGTGTGCGTACTGAGTGACCCCGTGCATGGAGACACGCCGCTGGTGGCCAGCGCGCTGGACGGAGTCGTGGCGGTGTTGGCCACACCACCCAACTCTTACTCAGCAGTTACCGATCCAATCGATCTGGTATGTGGAAGAGGAGGGGACTTAGCTATGCTTGAAGTGAGTACAAATACTCAGTTATGAATAACATGAATATCTATATTAATATTATAAAGAGGTAAAGTTTGCGAATTGTGAGTTTGTGACGTTGTAGGGGGTAATCTCTGGATCTACTAAACCGATTTAGATGACATTTGGCAAGAAGATAGTTTGAGACCCTGGGAAGGGCGTAGGATACTTTTTGTCCCGGAAATCATCCTTTGAGAGGGTGAAAATGGGGATGAAAGTTTGTATGGGGAATCAATCCAGGGACGAACCCGAGCGAAGCGAGGGTGAGTCGCTAGTACTAAAATAAATACAAATACTTATTGAATGCTTTTCAAAGATTAACTAATATTGTAAAGGCATTTTTATGTATATTATTTTATAGATTTTGACTGAATCTGAAATAGATTCTAACGGAAAGGCGCGAGTGCAATCTATATTGGAAGAACAAAAGAAAACATTAAAGACACTTTTGTCAAAACCGCAGGTGAGAATTCAAGAGGAAATAATATATGTTACAAAATTTTGACAACCTTATAAAGTTCATGTTTTTTTTTGCCAGATTCAGTTAATTTTATACGAAACTCATTCAGCTTTAGAAGCAGAGAATCAGGCTCAAGTGACTCGTGCAGTGGCTGAAGCCAACAGACTCGCCAGAGAAAGACACGCGTTGCTCAAAAAGAAACATAGAGATCATGTTAGTGTGTTTATATGACTTTTAATATTTGATGCAATTGTAAGTAAAAGACTTTCTTAGATTTTTGCGAATATTTGACATTTTAAATAAATATTTTATTCCTTAGACACCAAAACATAAAGAGCCCACTGAAGCAGCAATAACTGATTCTTGTACATCATTGGAACAATCTGAGGATCTTGATAAGGAGGATAACGAAGAGAACTGTTCTACTTATCGCTCTCAGAAGAGACCAATGTCTTCCCCTCCAACTACTGCAAGGACAATGTCGGAGAGTGGAGAGACTGTTCTAAAGAAACGGGCAGAAAGTGCCGACGTCGCATGGCGCCCAGGGTATAATAAGGCTCGACCAATTACTGAAATGAAAGTTGTTGAAACCGAACCGTTTCCTAGAGATCCAGATAAAGACAGCCCCAATGTTGTTGTAAGTCGACTTTTTGTTTTTTTATGTACCTATAGTATAAATAAATAGCTCAGTAGATATAAGTATTTAACAGCAATGGAAAACTCGGAAGGATTTAAATTTTTATAAAGTTATATAAAATAAATTACGAATACGTACAATTTGTTTTAGGTGCCGGACTGTGATTTGTTTGAAATTCAAATGCTACCAAGCCTTGGGAACGGTCTGGATATCAATTACATACTCGACCGTGACGGATGTTACTTGGGGCTTATACAACGAAAGGTTAGCCCCATGTAGTTTTATTAAAGAAACTAAAATATGATATCTTGCCTTAACAAAACCTTAATTTTTCAAGCAAGCATCATATCTAAATATACATATAATCTATGGATGTTTTCTTTTTTATGATAATAAATAATAATTAAGCAGGCTCATGTAATAATATCTTAAAAATTTAAAGCCAACTACCAACCTACTCTACGCCTCTATTGAGAGCACAGCAACATCGCACAGTCTACACAAAACGGTATGATATAAATTACGTCAGGCGTCACGCAGGAGATCACTCGGCTAGACGCCAAGTACATGATACGAGTGGCGGAGGAGCGCGGTCTCTTCGGCAGCGCGCCCACGCAGCGGCGCAAGCGCAACGAGCAGCCTGTCGTCGCGCCGAGGAGGCGGCGGAAAAAGAATATCACTTTTGAGGGTAGTTTTAAATATTTTATCTATTTTTATAATACAGGGTCATTTTTAATTTACTGAAGACTTTTTGAGAATATACTATTTAGTATGTACATCACAGCAATAACGTATGTAAGAAAAAAAATATATTTCTCCAAATTTTACAAAAATAAAAATATTTTTATTTTTCTATGAAAATAAAAATTTATGAAATATATTTTTTTTGTTACGAATATTGTTGTTATGATGTAAATGGTATACTCCCAAAAGATCTTCAGTAAATTAAAAATGACCCAGTATATATTTTTTTTGGAATTGTAAGACAGTTTCTTGGGTGGGTGTCATCGCCTTTGTGGAAAATTTCGGATTTGATTCTTTAGCTATGCGGCTTACTTTGGTCTAGAGTTGCTTGTCTCATTTAAGATAATGGCTGGTGGTGAAGGTATGACTTAGCAATTACCTTTTGTACTTAGCGAAAAGTTGAAAATAGAATTAGTTACATCAGAGTACGATTTAGTAAAATGTTCTACGTTCTCTCCGTCTCGAAGAGATATCATTCCATATATTTTTAGTGAGTGAAATATAATATAGGTACTTTATATAACAACAGGTGGAACGTGTAGCAGCCCCCACATACGCCTCGCTCTGCCGATCCAACCGACGGGGCTCTGCCCCCGCCTGCCTGCACGAGGCCGGCGAGGGCGCCGCGCCGGCGCGCGTGTGCTCCAGGCACGCCCGCCGACACGCCGCCGCCGCAGCGTACACTGCTGCCTGCACTTGTGACGCTAGACATCGGTATGTGTTCTGTTGTCGGACTAATAAATTGCGAAACTTTGTTTGATTGTGTGTGTGTGTGTGTATTTTTTACTAATTACGATGAAGTCTAAAAGGACGGTTATGTGTTTGACCTGTATGTCTGTATGTCCGAACATATTAGTTTCCGCGTAATTACTGAACGGCCAAACCGATATTAATGAACTTCACGTGGTCAGAATTGTCTTGATTACGCGAGTGTCATAAGGGATATGGAAATGATTAAAAACCAAATTGGCTGATTTGTGTGATTGTTGGCAGGCGCTAATTTGTGTTGTGAAATTATATTTTTTTCCAAACGTATCGAGTGGGGTATCTACTGCGTAAAGGCGTATTAAAATGATAAAAAAAAGTTGACGAAGGAACAAAGAATTATCCCCCCCAACGTGCGTTCACCTTGTCGTGGTGGGGGGGCTCAGTAGTGCCCGGCAATCCAACCGGGCGCGAAGCTAAGAAACGCACAGGGAGGCGACCCACTTCAGTGGGCGGTGAGAGGTGGCCCTCTTCGGGGGGCGGTGTACCATGCGGGTTGCTCCTGGTACTTCTCTGATAGCAGAGTGGACCTTGGAGCAACCCCATGGTTGTGGTGGTCTGCTTCGGCAGACGTGCCGTCGGGGCGTCGTAGTTGAATGCGTAAGCGATTCTGCGACGCCCCATTAAGACGGGGGAAGGTTTTGTTTTGTTTTAGTGGGTAGTACTGGCTTTATTACGCCGGTGAGTCCCACACCTCGTGCGTAAATGCATTTCCCAACCTTAAAAAAAAAAAAAAAAGGAACAAAGAATTATACAGTCGGTAGATATACATACATGTTTTATACTTGCTGCAAGTGTTGCTACAACCTAGTATTGTATGACCTGTGCTACAAATTGTTTATATTGAAAATTACAATGTGGTGTTTTAAACCTGCAACAATCTTTCGACCTAAGTATATAGTATAGTAACTACAATGAACAGCAATGAATAACCAATTTGCAGGCACCAAAACAAGCCGCGTCGCGCGTCAGCTGACGTGACCATACAGCGCCCCTTCTCCCCGCCGTGCCGCCGGCCCTTCCCACTCGTAGTGCACGACCTGCGCCTCAAAGACGTTTTCCCACACAAAGTTGTTGTATAGTGATGTAGCTATGTAGGTATTATATCGATGATTTGGCTCATTTTAAAAAGAATTATTTGAATGACTTCAAAAAAAGTGGTAGTGCTTAACTGAGGTGTTTTAATTTATCAGAAATAAATCCACCCCTGTAGATGGATTTCGCTATGGTTGAAGTCGGTGTACATTTTTAGTAAAGATATAAACACCACTAAAATTATAATATATAGAAAATTTTTATAGTAGTTTTAACCGTCTTGCTAATTATCCGGATGTATATGAAATTAAAAATAATATATAAAATATATGAAAATATGTTGGATATGCATCGGACTCAATTGCAAAACTCTATTTTTTTTTAATTATAAGTAATTGTAATTAAAGAATATTTTTTACTTCTTTAACATATTCAAGTCATCGATGTTACATGTCCATTACAACTTTAGATGGTACATGCATTGCTTCCCGATTCGATTTCCAAATATGGGTACTTTCCAAACAGAAAACATAAGTGCCCGAAATTGTAAACCTTTTTGGATTAAATCAGGGCATTCCGTGCATGTGCGACTCCCTTATATGTGAGAAAAAAAATCGAATTTTGTATTATATGTTATTTCATTATTCACATTAGAGAATTACGAAGTATAAATTATTACACTAAAAATACTCTTTGTAACTAGCTTATATGTGAAAAATGAATATTAATAAATTTCCAGTTAAGTTTTCATAAATGTACAATATAAAATGAAATATATTTTTAATTAAAAAAAAAACAGTTCCTATTAGAAATAAAAAATTAAATTATACAAATAAACAATTATAATAAAACAAAACGTGTGTATAAATAAAACAAACTTTATTTATTAATGTTACAAGGCGCCAAATAGTGGCTAACAATAGGCTAAGGACGTTAAAGCATCCCGAAACCTTTGGAATAGCTAATGGCTTTCATCAGTCTGTCTTCTAGTTTTTCTTTGTTCTCGTATTCGGGTAAAAGTAGTACATTGAAGCAGGTATGGGCAGCGGGGAGGCGGTCACAATCTGGGCCGTTTCTGGCTATAACTAGTTTCAAATGACTCAACCCCCCCACTGGCACACGATCAGAACCGGTAGTGAATTGTAAAAGTTTTCGTTTGTCCTCTAAAGAAAAGCTGTGCACGATACTCCAAAAGTCCTTTATAGTCTGAGAGTCGGCCGTGTAACCGCCATCGTATTCCGTTGATTTCTCTAATTCGTTGAAGTCGAAATTCTGTAATTGAATTTTCTTAATATAGCTGCACTGTAATGACTTAAGTTATGTTTAGAAAGTGACAACAACTTTTTTATAGAAAAACTCAATAAAATAACTAGTCACTATTATAGAAAATAATTTGGATAGACGGGAATCGAACCCAGGACCTCCATTTTTGATTTGCAGCCGTACATGCTAGACTAGACCATCGGGGCATTCAAAATGGTGAATTTCATTAATTATAAAATACTAGCAGAACCCGCGGCTTGGCTCTCGCTTAAACTACAAAAAACTCTAAAAAGATAGGTTCCATGGAAACTTTAATCCCCTATTTTACCCCCCTTATGGGATGAATTTCGAAAAATGCACCACACAAACACCGTTCAAGTCAAAATGTGTCGATTAACTAACATACGGATCGTAATCTGGGAACTTGAACTTAAATAATCCGTGTCCGTTATATTTTTTTATGATCCGGCACATCACTACACATACATATATGTCTATCTGTATATCTGTGTATGTCTTATTAGGAGGTTAAGGTACCACAAAAGTAAGCAAGGAACTTACAAATGGTTAATTCAATTAATTATTAAGAACGCTGTTATAGTTACTGACAAAAACAAACAATCAACATACACTACAAAATGCTAGCTGCACACTCGATCTATATCATTGCTCTATTGATATTATTAACAGTATGTCTGTCTCATGAACGAATTAGAGACTGGACCTGACATAAAATACAAATGTATGAAAACTAGTTCAACCAAGTGACGCATAACGCACACAAAGATTTTATTACATTATTATAAACACTGATACACAATACAATATATCTTCTGTTTGTGTGCGCGTGTGGGTGTATGTGCGTGTGTGTGCGTGCGTGCGTGTATGTGTGTATGCGTGTGTGTATGTGTGTGTGTGTGTGTGTGTGTGTGTGTGTGTGTATATGTGTGTACCTTGCTGCCGCAGACGAGCGTCTCGACCTCCTCGGGGCGGAAGAGCGCGCCGAGCTGGCTCTCGTCCGTCACCATCACAAAGCCGCGCCGGAACGCGCGGAACTGCGTCTCCACAGACTTGTTCAGGAGGAAGTCCGCGTACATGTCCACGAATTCCTGACACATAATATACATTATCATATTATATTAGATATTAGATGATTCTACAGACATCTTAGTCGATTGCAATTTTATAGAATTTTGAATTATTATCTATACTAATATTATAAAGAGGTAATGTTTGTGGGTTTGTAAGTTTTTGATATTGTGAGTTTGTGACGTTGTAGGGGGTTGTCTCAGAATCTACTAAACCGATTTAGATGAAATTTGGTAAGATAGTTTGAGACCCCGGGAAGGATATAGGATACTTTTTATCCCGGAAATCATCCCTTAGGGGGGTGAAAATGCGGATGAAAGTTTGTATGGGGAATCAAGCTAAGAACGAATTATTTTAACCTTCAAAGTTATAAGAAAATTTTCAATTTCCTGTGCAAATCTTCTAATTTTTTTTGCCTAAAATTCTTTCTCGGACTATTACGAACCTTTCATGAAAAAATCAACTAAATCGGTCTAGCCGTTGTCAAATGGTGCGCTAACCAACGATTTCAGTCACTGCGACCTATCTACAACATTGGCGGATATAGAAACTATAATGTAACGTGTGTCTATGCACATACGGACTAAATGGCTGTGGTAAGACTAGAGAAAAATAAGGCGCAACGCTCTGTCTCGGCACAAGCGTAACAACGCCAATTTTCCAATCTTTTAAAACACTTTAACAATAAAATCCAGTAGCTAGCTATACTTGGCCAGAAACGAGACTCGAATCTAAGACTTTACAAGTCTACATCCAAATATAAGAGTCGGGTAAATATTATAAAAAATATAGGAAATCAAATACAAATAAATTTTTATATCTTTACACAAAAAAAAATTGAAGAAGTTTCTTATATACTTAGTTAACACAAAAAATAATAATAATTCAATTTTTATTCTAATCGTTATTTCTCTAATTAAACTACTAATAAAAAAATATATATTTGTAAGTAATACAAAATATACACCTTTTTATCAATTTAAATGTACCTGTTTATTTTCCTGCGTCACAAATATGTTATCAGCATTCTCTTTTAGATCGTGGAAAATATTGTTGCCGAATACATCTGTGTAACATATCCTGAAAGTTTGGTAATATGCTTCTTCTAAATCATTGCCTGTGTATTCTAACATGTCTTTTAAACCGTTATATAAAGTCTGAAAAAAAAGTTATTTCTTTTTAAATATTAAGTTGTTTTCGTATGAGTTCTATTCAGATATATCTATTATCTATATATTAATAGGCAAAGACAAAACAGTTTAAAACCTTTTTTCCTTTTGTTCGTCAATCGATTTTCTTTTTTATTTGTTTTGTGGTTAACTTTTGACGAGCGAGAACGAGATTTTATTATCAATAAAAAGAAATGATTATGGTCACATTTCGACCACTGGGCGAGCACTAGTCTTTAGGAATCTTTTTTGAAACAGAGTAGATCTCTAAAAGTGGTTTTTAAACATATGTTTTATTCAAAAAAGGTTCAGACATTTCGCTTTATGTATAATCAACAAGCTTTTCAACAACACTATCCCTTATTAAAACCTATATCAAAGAAATGATGAGGTTCACTCACCGCATTCCAGTCAGCTAAGTCTTCAAAGGAGCCCTTCTTTCCCATAAGCTTTCTATATACGACCATAGGGAAATTAACGGCTAATATTATATTGTTATAAATTGCGAGTCCTAACACTATACCAATCAATGTGAACTGTGCTTCTGTTTCGAATGACGTCGGGTTGAACCTGTAATCACCAAAATAACAAAGGGTTCACTATTATTATTAGTGAGAACCTAAAGGCCTATACACACCACGTTTTATAAACGCGCGGTTGACGGACATTTATCACGAGTGTACGCCGTTCGCCCATATAATTGTTAAAAAAATTAAAAAATGCAGATTTCTTGCTTTCATATAGATACAAAAGCGCGAAAAGCGTCTACAGCGAGTTAAGAATTGGTTGTGTGGGTCCTAATATTTTATTTGATAAAATACTTTTAATTTTTTTAAAAGAATAATTATATCGGATTCGTTATTAACAAATTTTTTTTGGTAATTTTCATTATTATAACCCTATAGCCAGCACCATTTTTGTCAAAAAATTTACAAGGATTGTCCTTTGGTTTTTTTTATCATAATTCATTGGAGGCAGGTTGAACAATATAATATTTCATCCCACTCACCAAACGGTACTCTCATCAGGTCTCTGCGTGAACATGCCATAGTCCGGGTTGAATATCTGTTCCACTACGAGCTGGAAGAACTCCTTACTGACGCCGCCCTCGTCCACGCCCTGCTCGCCCTCGAACTCCACCACGAGCTGCTTCTTGAGATCCAGAGCGCGCTCCATTGCTATCATCTCCAGCTGGAAATGCGTTAATGGGCATTAATGTCCATATTCTTTCTTCTGATTCTAAGATTCAGCTTAAGAACAATAATATTTAATATCGAAATTATAAAAATTTAATTATAGTTCATTCGCGTTAAGAAAATAGTGAGTCATCGGTGTCTACCGGCCTAGCCACGCCCACCGACCAATTAGGTTGCTAAAATTATAAAATCAACTTTCACAATGACCAGTTGAAGGCAGACTTAAATATATTGTTAATGACGTTATTTTGATTTGAGATAATTATGTTGATTGATTATCTCAAATCAAAATAAGTCATTGTCATATTATTATATGATGACTTTATTTTAATTTAAGATAATTAGGTTTATTAATTATCTCAAATCAAAATAAATTCATTATCATCTTAAATCAAGATTTGAGATAAGTAGGATAATGAAGTTGATTTTTATCCAATTAAACTTAATCTTTTGAAATATTGAATTTGAATTGAATTTTACTCCCGCTTTGTATACACCTTTACCTGCCGTTGCATTTGATTTTTACCTATTTTCAACCGACTTCAAAAAGGAGGAGGTTCTCAATTCGACTGTATTTTTTTTCTTTTTTTTTTATGTTTGTTACCTCAGAACTTCGTCATTTATTAACCGATTTGGACAATTTTTGTTTTGTTTGAAAGGGTATACTTCCAGATTGGTCCCATTTAAATTTAAAAAAGAAATACCACCCCTAAAGGTGGAAAAACAACTAATGATGAATTTAACCTACTTCTAATTGTCATATTGACTTGAAACTTTGCAAGTATTTCTATTTCCGTTGATAGTACAGTGATTCGGTGTTGTTGACCTGATCTGATGGCAAGGCCAGAAGGTGGATAGGTGGAACTCTTCAACGGCTAATAGTAGATACTTTGAGTTTGGGCTTATTTTGTTTGATTCGACAAGCCTAACACGTTAGAATTCTTACTTTGCTACTACTGTACACGAAAAAGGGAAAAATAAAAACTTTTTAACAAAAAAATAAAAACCGACTTCAAACAAAAGCACTAAAATGTAAAAAATAACTGATTGGTAGTTTTCATTTACTATACATACCTAATCAAATATTTTCGAAGTCGGTGTGCTTTGGCTAAGTAATTAAAGCCTACCTATTAAATACATACCTAATCAAATATTTTCGAAATCGGTGCCAGCCCATACAAAGCAAAGCACACCGACTTCGAAAATATTTGATTAGGTATGTATAGTAAATGAAAACTACCAATCAGTTATTTTTTACTTTTTAGTGCTTTTGTTTGAAGTCGGTTTTTATTTTTTTGTTAAAAAGTTTTCTTAAGGCGAATGGACTAGTATCCTTTAAGATACAATCGTAGTAATGAGGGCAAATAGCAGGCTATTGGACACAATGTTGCCACAATGAAAATCAGTTTAGGCTATTTGACTGGTTTCTAGAAACCGTCTCAAATTATTTAGTGGTGTTTATCAATTCCATAAAAAGTGTTTATTTTTAATACTTTCAAGTATTTCTTCAAAACAGTAATTAAAAAAAGCACAGTTTAAATTTTGTTATTAAATATTATTATTATATATTATATATTATTATTATATATTATTATTATATATTATTATTTATATATATTATATATTATTATTATATATATTGTTGTTATGCTGTTAAGTTTAAAAGTTGGCCGTCATTGACGTCACAGTGAAGTGTCATAAACAAGCAAGCATACACAAGTTGAGTTAGCATTTATTTTTATTACTATTTACTATTACTGAATAAAGGAAACGCACAAATAATGTTTAGCGTCAGGGAGCACAAATACAAGGAAGTAGGAATGGTAATGACAGTGTGTCAATACTCATTCGCAGTCATGTTGTTTGACAGTTTACTTCTCTGCCAATCCAGATCATTTTCGATCACGTGGTAACACAGAAAAATAAATTAAGTTTTCAAGGGCTTTATGGCACATTCAATAAAATATATTTTTGTCCAATGAATATACATATATCACTTTTAAACCCCTACCCTATACAATGCCAATAAATAAAACAATATATATTACTCACAAACAGCCTATTAGCAGAAGGTCTTCATCATTTTTTATGATTAATTATTTTACTAGCGACTCACCCTCGCTTCACTCGGGTTCGTCCCTAGGTACGCTTTAAGGGTTAGTATGAAATACAAATCTTTAAATTTCTCGGCCTTTCTGTACTATAATATGCATGTATTATACATATAAACCTTCCTCTTGAATCACTCTATCTATTAAAAAAAATCGCACCGAAATCCGTTGTGTAATTTTAAAGATCTAAGCATATATATAGGCACAGACAGCGGAAAGCGACTTTGTTTTATACTATGTATGTCATTTTTATAATCATCATTTTAAACAACAAATATCTCACAAGTACCAGGACAACATAACACGCAAGGAGCACATCACTCACCTCGACCAGCGCGTCGTCTATTATATGGGTGCGCCTCACTTTGAGCCTGAGGAAGGGCATGGGCGGGGCAGCCCCTACCACCGCGTGCAGTAACGACACGCGTCTCTCCGAGTACATCCGTATGCGGTTCTCGTAGTAGAGGCCTAGGGACTTGGTCGCCGCGGTCAGTATGAACGGGTATTTGAGGAACGAGAATTTTTTACCTGTTCAAATATATAAATTGTTAATTGTAATATTAGGTAGAAAAACTGTTTTGATTGTACTGTTATTCTAAGACTTGTAATATATTCACTTATTAGGTATACACAAAACTGTGAAGTTCATCTAATTTGTATATGTTTATCAATCTTAGTAATATATAAAATACTAGCGGACCCGACAGACGTTGTCCTGTCTACAATGATAACAAAACTTTTTTTTAATTTGATCGCAGCGCTAACTGTCGGGACAGACTAAAATTAAAATTCGAATATTATTTAAAATTTGACACTGTGATGGTAGCCCCGTCTGTCGGATCCAATGTAAAACATTCCAAAATCAACAACTACTAATAAATTAAAAATTAATTAAAAAAACATTGTCCAGCGGACAAAATTGTGAATCTAAACCATTCCCAGATCCCCTTGAACACACACAAAAAATTTCATCAAAATCGGTCCAGTCGTTTGAGAGAAGTTCAGTGACATACACACTCACAGAAGAATTATATATATAAAGATTTGTAATTTTTTTCGATTTACAAGTAAAAAAAAATATATTTTTATGATCACTAAGTGTACTATAAAGACAAAGTGAATTCATGCATCATATCTAACATAATAAAAACTCACCATTACCTATTTCAGTTTTACAATTAGCTAAGTCTATATCCATTTCTATAGTATCACTAAGAGGTTCATTGTAGAACTCTTCAAATGGCAAAAACGGTTTTCTAGCGTCTAATACATTGATATCTAATTCAATTGCTGGAATAAAAGAATAATATTAAAAATATTACATAATTTAGTAATTTGGTCGAAATTCTGTGATTTTCAGTGACCAGTGATTGGAATAGGCTGAATCTATTTACCTAAACTTTTCGCCGATACATGACATATAGTTATTATAATCACAAAATTCCCAGGAATTTTTAGTTCGAAGTCCCGGAAATTTATAGTTTAATTTTCTTTATGTTATTCTGAATTTAACAATCATAATCTAATTTCACATTTATATTATAAGTATATATGTATATAATTGTGCATAAGCATTCAAAAAATAAATCGTCTAAGAAACTTACCTAAAGGATCATCCTGTTGAGCTTGTTTAGAGTTTTTGATAGAGGACAAGGGATATAAATGGTCCAACGCGTCGCCTAGCGGGTCGAGCTGGTTAGCTATCACCACCGGCTCTTCCCGCAGCGTGTTAGGCTCGATCGCTCCCGCTAACATATTCGCGTAGTATACTATCTGAAATTATTGTTTTTGAGATAAATTATTTTGTTTATATGTAGCAAAGACAAAGCCCAGATAAAATCCTGTTTCATATGCGAATCATTTTTAACATGATTACCACTTGTCTTACCGTGAATGAAAACATCGCAAAGCAACTTCTCGATAGACATGTGATGTTTAAAAGTCATGTGGACTATGGTCTGATCCCCCCGCTATTGCAGGGAGGCTCGTGCCCAGCGTTGGGACGTTAAAAAGAGGTAAATGGTTTATGAAATTGATATTTACTAAAAATTTGCTAAAAAAACTAACAACCTATTTCGCGGTAATTCTTTTTCTTTCTGTCTATAAGGGGACTTAAATACTGAGTCAAATATTATGTGAAAAAATATACAATTTTCTAGATGTGTGATGTTTTAGAAAACAAAGTATAAAAGTAAATGAAATAAGAGTAATACCTTCATGAGTTTCGTAGCCATGGTAACACTCTCATCGTCTTGAACTTGGAAATTTCTAGAATAATTTGTCGATATGACTCTTAGTGTTATAAGCTGTTGTAGTGTTTCTAATATATGGCGAAGACTATCTTTACAATGCTGGGCCCATACTCGAGCTAATTTCGCTTGAGCTGAAAAACAGTTTATGTAAGTTAATATTTTTATATTTATTTTACGGTTATTATGGATATCCCTCAGGAACCGTAAATTTTTCCCGGATAAAAAGTAACCTATATGCTATCCCAAACTATAATTTATCTTTGTGCTAAATTTCATCCAGATCCATTCAGCAGTACTGGCGAGATTGAGTAAGAAACGGACATCCATTCAAACTTTATAATATTTATAGGATATGGGATGCCATTAAATTCTTATTCGTTTCATTGACGGCTTAGCTCTCATAATAGTTTCACTCAAATCCTTTTGAGCTATTAAAGCAAAAAAAGAAACAAATTTTAATAACTAAATTAAACTAAGTATTATAAATGTATAATATTCCTAACTAGATTGAACTGGGGTGTACTTCCGAAAAGCGCATACGCTGCTGTACACACACACACACACACATACCCTTTTTGGGGAAAGCTAAAATAGTCTTAAATCGGTTAGGAATGCGCGATTATGCTCACCAAACGAAAAGAGGTTCTCATATATATATATATATATATATATATATATATATATATATATATATATATATATTACTACCTGGGCTACCGAGCTTCGCTCGGAGTTTTTGGCGTGAAGTACAATTTTATTTTTCTTAAAAGAAAACTAAAAACTAACTAGTAAAAACTTTGTATGCGACCGAGATTCGAACCTGGACATCTCTGATTGTTGATCTTGCACCTTGGCCGCTTGACCACGATGCTTATGCCCGAGCGTGCAAATTACCGACCATATTTTGCGTAGAATAATGCAAAAGAAAGCTGTATGAAAACTCGAAAACACGCGTTTTCTCAGACATAAGACTAATCTAGATCGATTTATCGCCCCCGAAACCACTTGTATACAAAATTTCATGAAAATCGTTGGAGCCGTTTCCGAGATTCAGATTATATAGATATAGGTATACATACAAAAATTGCTCGTTTAAATAATATAGACATAGATGATATTCGTGATTAGGAGGTGAAAACACCATTTACCTACCTTTAACAGGCAAATGTTCAGCGGCGTGGCACAGCGCGGGCAGCGCTATCTCCAGGTAGTCGCTGCAGCCCAGGTCCGGCACCTCGAAGGCTATCACGAAGCAGTTGACCGCGTCCTCCATGCTCATGTTCCTAGCTATCCGGAGATCTATCTCGAGATTTTCAGCAAGCGTCGTGAGAGCTGTCACTAATGCGGAACTGTAGTATTCTGATGGCACCTTTTGAAATTTTGTATTTGTAGTAGGGTGGAGTATTTCATATATTTTAGAAAAAAATTGACAACGTTAGTTTTAAAGTTTTCTGTACTACAGAATATAATATTAAGTAAAGTTTCAAGTTTTATTATTATATACTTGTAAGAAATTTATTAAATATTTTAGTAACAAATGAATTATAAAAAACTCACTTTAGCAAGGTACTGAAAGGCTCTCCGACACGAGGCGACATCGAGGCCTGGCCCCGTCACGCTGTCCACATCTTTATCTGGGTCACTTGATGAGCACATTGCTTTTAATTCCTTTTCTATAAATAAACATAAATAATAACAATTTCTATAAGTGGCTAATCAAGTTGATATATTGTTAGAAATATAATGTTTACTTTGTGAGAGCAATAGCATGATATAGTCGTAATAATCCATATGTACGATAGGACGTCCTTTAACCTAAACAAAATCGCAAAAAAAGACAAATTTTTATGGAGAATATATTTGAAATTAAAACCTATACCTAACCGTTGTATCTAATGATATGTTACTAATGATATCTTAACTTAAATATAGCCCTGTCTAGATATAAGTCTAGCCCCGTACAGATTGGTTGGAGAATGCCATACTTTTTTTATTTCCTACATTCGATACCTACTCGTTATGGTTGTTCTTAATAAATAAATGTGTGTATGTAGTTATGTACGTACGTAAGAAGGTATACTTCTTTGGCGTAACAGAACAAAAATAGCTAAAGATTTCATCCCGTATGTCACAACTCTCTGTTTGCAAAAGGAATGCAGCTAACTTAATCATATTGCTTTTTGACTGTCAGTGTGTGCGCGCATCGTAAAAATTTACTCTCATATTTTGTTCCAAACGTCCCAAAATAAGTATAACTTCAATAATATGCTTTAAAATTTGAGATTGACATAATATAGCTCATTAAAGTTTTTGTTTATCTAGCAATATTTAGATAAAATAATCTGGGAGGGAGGAGGCATATACCACTACCAAACATGAATTGTGAAAATTCCGAAGTCTGGAAAAGACTGGTTTGTACAATGTTCATACTCAATTACTAACATAATGACGAAACTTATATATGTATACATTAGTAGCTCACCCTTGCTTCGTTCGGGTTCGTCTCTAGCAAAACAAAAACAAACCTATCCCACGGGAACCGTACATTTTTCCGCGGTAAAAAGTAGATTGTGTTATTTCAGACTATAATCTATCTCTGTGCCAAATTTAACAAACATACATACTCACAAACTTTCACATTTATAATATTAATTAATAATACGGATTTAATAGTTAACATCACACATCTTGGTCTTTTTAATTTCTTGTTTGCTTTTTTATGTATAAAAAAGTTCTCAGTAGGTAATGTAAGGTGGTTTGTTTAGTACCTTCCTTCTACCTCTCAAATGAATTGATAATGTCATTGACTACATATATGTCTGTACATGATCTGTAATTGATACAATTCAGCTTTTTAACGTCTCACTGCTGGGCGCGGGCCTCCCATCAATACAAGGGGATAAGGCCATACTCCACCTCGCTAGCCAAGTGCGATTTGACGGACTTAACATGTCTTCGAATACTTGTTAGGTTCTCTCAGACATGCAGGTTTCCTCACGATATTTTCCTTCACCGTAAAACAAGTGGTAGTCATGTTGGAAATGATTCACACGTAAAAATATTATAGGTGAGAGACCCGGGATTTCAACCCGCTTCACTTGGTTTCCAAGCGAGCGCGTTACCACTGGGCTACCACTGCTTTGTAATTGATATCACCTCTAAAATGCAATGTTTTGAGAATGGCTCAAATTGGATAGATGGCATTACTATTCTTCCATGAAGTGTAAAATGTTTATACATTAAGTAAGTATAGTATAATATAGCATAATATAGTATAGCATTAGTATAGCGATAGTATAACATTAAGTCCACTGTAAGCCCTACTTTAGTAAATCACTCATATATCATTAATATATGATTGACCACCCAGTAAGCTCAGTTTCATTGTAAGTATACTTAAGATATTATGATTATTAAATATGTCTCCAAATGAAGAAGACATTTATCTTTAAAACCTCCAAAACATAACACATTTGATGGCAACCCTGCCAGGATATGACAAAAAAAAATAGTATGACAATGAGGCAGAATTCAAGATTTACATACCTGACTTTTTCTCTCTGGTACTATAGTTCTCATTATCAAGCACTTTCCTTTGAAAACACCTAGCTAGTATTAGTGGTTGTGTAAACGCTTCACCTAACGCCCTTATTAGGGTCTGTGGTTTTTTGCTTTGAAGACATTCATTGCATAGCTCATAGATACGATCTTCAGTCAACGGGACACCATCTATAAGTAATGACAAAAGTAAATAATCTAAAGTTTCAATTAACAATTTATATCTTAGCTTATAATCCAATTTTATTTCACTGGACATGTTCCTTGAATTTTTGAATATCAAATAGTTATATTTTTATATGCATTAACATTTTAAAGGAAAAATTATAATAAGTGATTAGTTAATGATTTTCTATGTACAATTAATTATTAGCTTCTATATTAGTTTTTGCCTAATTATCATAATGCTTGCTACAAATACAATTCAAATTGTTATTACAACTCATTTAAAAAATAACAAGAAAATGTAATTTACATTGATTTAAATAATTATGTCAATGGGTCAGTTACTTGCACTATCTCATTACACTTGAACAAACTAGGGGCTCACCCTCGCTTCAATCAGGTTCATCCCTAGGAATGTTTTAACAGTTATTATAAAATATATAGACTATATATTATATTACTGCTCTGCTCCCTTGGGTAGCAGCATGATGATAAATAACCTATAACCTTCCTCAATAAATGGGCTATCTAATGCAAAAAGACTTTTTGAAATCAGATTAGTAGTTCCTGAGATTAATGCATTTAAATAAACAATCATACTCTACTTCTTTATAATATTATAATCATAGGCCAAATAAAGCTGATGCTCAGAGAAAAAAGAAGTACTACATTTTCAAATATTAACTATCAATTTATTTTTCTTATATAAATTAATATGTCATATTATTTTTGTTCTTATCAAATGGAAACAGAAGAAATAAATAAAAGTAATTGTAAGAGCAGCAATAATGCTATATTATCTTTTGGTACAAAGACAAAAGATATGACTTACTATTATGACTTAGAGTTTTATATTCCTCTTGAGATACATTATGACTAGCTTCAGTATGTGTCTCTGCCTTATTCTCTGTTGGTGATGTACTGCAGCATGCCGAATCAGACTTTTTCTCCTTTTCAATTGATTTGTCTTTTAAGCTTGAAGTTGTACAAGTTGTGCTGAAAATAGTAATTAAATATAAAACTAAAATAAAAATTTCACACATAAGTTTAGTTTCCATAAGCTTTATTTAAATGTATTTATTTTCATGCAACATTTCCTGTACATAATTATACCTATATTGGCACACATTTTAAGCTAAGGAAATATTAGCTGAATCGTAATAAAATTCTATACAGAAATTATCTTTTACATTAATATTTTATTAACATTGTATTCATTACACTGTCATAGCACAATAATCAATAACATAAACAATGAATTTGATTAATATCATAATTAAATTCTTTGTTTATCCTAAATATTTTTAGTAAAAATGTTTAATATTATATTAATTCACATTAGAAATACCCTATTGCTACTGTTACAAAAATTAGGTGATTAATCCCTCCACAACCGCAGACACGCCGGCGTTACAGTTAACAAAAGATTTCTTAGAAATTTAATTAATTTCTTAGAAACTTACCTGGAGGTGATAATTATATTTTTCAATTTTTATTTTTTTTAATTTGATACATCCCACTGACATTATTAGGTTTAATGAGAGATATCACTATCTTGATTAGGTTTATAAGTTTTGGTTCTAGACTTTAAGAGTACTTTCTAAGGTTTTTAGGTTTTAAGTCTTTCTAAGCCTAAGTTCTAAGGTTTTTCTAAAACCTTCATTTTAACTTACCTTGCACTGGAGTCACAAGTGCTTGCTTCTGTCCTTGGCACCTTGTTAGGCAAAGTATCACAAAGACGGGCTTCTTTATAGAAAAGTTTTATTGCTTCAGCTGCTGCTTCATTAGGGGTTAGATTTCTTGCCTATAACATTAATTATTCATTATTGTCAGTTATTTATTTCAGGTTATTTTGTAGACATTTTATTATGTAATGGAATTGATATGAGTACAACTTGATACTAATTAGATTTGCATTTTCTTTGATAACATAAGCACACTTTTTATTTTAATAAAATATTACCTCTCCACTTGATGCACAATATTGGTTATCACAATTAGGATTACCACATCCATCTAATAACTGATAAAAATATCTTTCAATCAATTGTCTTGCTGCAGCTCGCTTCATAATGTCTTGAGTATTGCTTGAACCTGAATCGGCGCATAAACCTGGTGCAGAGTGATCTTTAGAATTGCTTGGGGTTGAATTGTTATTTGACGATGATGCTTCGCTCCCCCTGAAAATGAAGATTATAAGCCAAGGTCTTTGATTTTGTCACGAATCAAGATAGTTGTCAACAAAGATCGAAAAATGGCAAGTAATGCATAACCTCTAATTATCTCTATCTCAACTACGCATAACAAAACAAAAGAAAGGAAATATGCGTGATATACACAAAAACCAATAAACTTAAAGTTAAAAATAAAATAGAGGATTTTATGACGACAAATTTATTTACCTTGAAGCTTCGTCAGTTTCGCTTTTTGAGTTCATAGAAATAAATGAATATAAATTCTTAACAACTTCTAATCATCTAATATTATTAACGCGAAGGCATCAAGCAAAACATTCGTTATTTGCTCAAATTCTAAGGCAATGTTTTTACAAAACAAATTAAGCAGGTACACAAAAAATCACCAATTGTTCTCATTCTACAATCTGTCAACCATTTTGAACTTACATATCCGTTTTACGCAATTTATGTATTAAAAAGTGTAAAAAATTAACACATAATCAAATATTTTAGCTCTTCAAACAAACAATAACAAAGTTAAAGGATAGTATATAATAAATAGGTTAAATTATTTTTATTTCAAACGTTAAACGATTTATTTAATTTAATAAACAAATAAACATGTTACCGTTACCGAAAAATGTTTTGGAAATAAAACAAAACTTACATTTATGTTCATAAAAATGGGAAAGGATAATATTATGAAATATTTAAAATATTGTCTGCTTTTTTATTCTCTTTTATATGCTTGGTTACTAAACGTGTCAACTCTTAATTGTCATTAATGTCATCAAGTGCAAAATGACATCGACTGACGTATCATAATGTCGTTGACAGTTGACACTTTTTTGATTGTAAAATTTTGGTAAAACGTGAGAAATTTATGTATAACCAGTATAGGCATTTCAAGAGTAAAAAAATCTTAGTCTAGTTAGTTTTAATCGGCCTATTTTATACTGTTTCTCTATACTTATAGGTTTGCTCGAGTGAATATTTGAAAGATATTAGAGGCAGCAATCAGCATAAACATGACGGACCTCTTACCATTTGAAGAATCTGAACAAGATCGTGTGAAGGCAGTTCTTAATGGCTTCCAAGTGTATCCTTTTATATTATAATATTAATGTAATACTAAGATAAACATAATCTAAAAAATACTTTTTTAAAAGGATTGTCTTTAAGGCCTTTTCAACCGACTTCAAAAAGGAGGAGGTTCTCAATTCGACTGTATTTTTTTTTTTATGTTTGTTACCTCAGAACTCCGTCATTTATTAACCGATTTGGACAATTTTTGTGTTGTTTGAAAGGGTATAATATAAATCAGTGTCAGCCCATACAAAGCAAAGCACTCCAACTTCGAAAATATTTGATTAGGTATGTATAGTAAATGAAAACTACCAATCAGTTATTTTTTACTTTTTAGTGCTTTTGTTTGAAGTCGGTTTTTATTTTTTTGTTAAAAAGTTTTTATTTAGTATAAACTGCTTCTATGCTTTTGTTACCTTAAAGACTCTGATTTATATGTGTGCAATAAATCCTAAATGAATAATCAGTAATTACATGAATCTTCGAGATGTTGACACAGGTAAATATCAGGCTATAATTTACTACACAATTAGTTTACCTTTATGTCATAACAATGTGGAGAACATTGGATATTTGCGAGCCAAATCTTGCTCAATAATTTAATTTCTCTTAATGAAACAAATATCTGTGTTATATAAATTTCTGGTACAAAATATAAAACCCTTTGGTGTAGTAGATATTTTTGCACAAATAATAAACATTTCAATATGAAAGTAAAAACAAATTTATAAATTAGGGTTTTTAATTACAGGTAAAGTACTTTGGCAGCACAATGAAGATATGTCCAATCCTGACGTTGAGCATGAGGCAAGGGTACCGAAGCGCATCCTGAAGTGCAGAGTAGTCTCCCGAGAGATGAACTTCAGTTCTGTAGAACCAATGGAAAAATTTAGACTGGAACAAGTATGTTACATGATAAATGTTTTATTTCAAAAATATGTCTACAACGATTATGAAAAATTCATTTGTCATTCGGCAAACATTAAAAAAAAACATAAATTGTTTTTTTAATTATCTAAAATGAATAGGCAATTTCTCCAAATACTAGATTTATTTGAAGCCACTTAAAACAAAAATTGTAATAACGTTTGAAGTACTAAGCAATGACAATAAAATTAATAATTTCATTCATCCATTTCAGAAAGTACTATTCAAAGGCAGATGCCTGGAAGAATGGTTCTTTGAATTTGGTTATGTAATACCAAACTCAACTAATACCTGGCAGTCTATTATTGAGTCTGCACCGGAGTCCCAGATGATGCCTGCTAATGTATTAAAGTGAGTGTTATTTAAAATATTAAGCATGAAAATTACTAGGGCAACTTTCTCTCCCTTGATTTGGGTGCATCCTTAGATTTCAAACTGTAGCCTAAGTGTTACTCTAGTTCTTAGTATATCTGTACTATTTCATTCAAAACCGATCTGCTGTTTCAGGATGCTGTTAAAGGAGTAACAAACAAACACACACTCACACATACAAACTTTGGCATATATAATAATCTCAAGAAGAATAATGAATATAAACAAAAATTAATATTCCTATTATTTATTAGATTTACTTATTAATTATTGAATACCATAGCCATATCTTTATTTTTTTAAACATAGAATTCTACTGAAGGTAATATAAGCACACGAGCCAAAGCTACACTTATTTAATACACTAGTGACTTACCCTTGCTTCGCTCGGGTGCTTCTCTAGGCATGCAGATTTTTTTTTCGTATTAATTTTTTTGCGCGGAACACTAATTCTTTTTCGAAAATAGAAGTAGCCTAAGTTAAGCTATCTGCCAGTGAAAGTCCAATCAAAATCGGTTCAGCTGCTTCGCCGGAAGATTAGCCGGAAGAAACGGACAGAAATTTTAAAAATTGTGTATTTTATAAGTACTGTATATACTTTCATATCTAATATATTTAAACGAGCAATTCTATATATATATATAAAATCTGAATCTCGGAAACGGCTCCAAAAATTTTCTTGAAATTTAGTATACGGGGGGTTTTGGGGGCGATAAATCGATCTAGATTAGTCTTATGTCTGGGAAAATGCGTGATTTCGAATTTTCATGCGGTTTTGTTTTGCATGAAAATTCTTCGCAAAATATGGTCGCTAATTCACACGCTAGGACATAAGTATCCTGGTCAAGCGGCCAAGGCGCAAGTTTGATGACCACAGGTATCTGATTTTAGTTTTTTGGCCAAAAACTCCGAGCGAAGCTCGGTAGCCCAGGAACTGTGTTTAGTAAAAAGCTGTTATTGTGACATTACAAACAGACACTTCAATTTTATTTGTTTGTATAGATATGTATGTACCAATACACTTTTATGTGATGAATATATATGATGACCTTTTACTTAATATAGCTTTTCTTTTTAATTTTAGTGGAAACGTCATAATTGAAACAAAGTTCTTCGATGCTGATCTGCTGATAACAACATCGCGTGTGCGACTTTTTTATGTTTGAACGCCATTCTGTACCGCACAGCATTTATTTTACTTAGTAATTTTACTTTGTTTTAAATATGCATTTAAATGTACACTTAAAATAAATGAATAATTTGATGGTTAAAAGAATCTAGTCATGTTTTTTGAATATAAATTTGCACATTTAATATAAGATAAGTACTTATAAGTGAATATAAATAATTTTTAAACATTATTTTAGTTTTTTTGCATTTTTTTATATTCAAATTTGTAATAATAAAATAAAATTACTTTTGTACCATTCTCTTATACATATCTTAAAATTATTGTTAGATATAAAGAATTAAACAAATGTGTGCACAAATCTGTCAAAAAATTATTATATACTAGCATTACCCGCGGCTCCGCCCACGTTCCGATGACCAGAAACAAAATTCTTAGGTTTTACATATTAGTATACTCTTATATTGCAGTTTTTGTATTTTTTCTCAGAAATGAGATATTTTTCCGCAGTAAAAAGTACCCTATATGTTGACCCGGATAACCAGCTATCATCATACCAAATTTCATCAAAATCTGTCCGGTGGTTTTCTCGTGATGCGGTAACAGACAGACAGACAAAAAATCGAAAAAAACTATAGATTCGGACTCTGTATCGATAATAATGTCTATTTCAATTAGATTTTCCAAAAAATATTTAATGTACAGATTCGACTTAGTTACAATTTTATTATATGTATGGATTTGTTCACATAAGCTATTCCATGTTTTAAGAATAAGTAAAGCACAAATAGTTTTGCTTTTATTAAAAAATCATTTTAGATAAATTCGTGTCGTAAATTATTATTTTTCATAGATTTTTTTCTTTATTATTCAGCATTTTCAAACTCTACACTTCAATGCAAGGATTAGGTCATTTTTCTTCATGGTAAGACTTTGTTTTAATTTAAAATTGTTATAACTTTGTTTTTATTTAAAATTGTTATAACTTTAAAATAAACTTGCATCTAAAACAAGATCTGCTTTTCTTAATTACATTATATTTTGATGGGGTATTCATTTAATTCCTCTTGGATAATTTTTAAGAAATTAAAAACCAATGGCTTAACTAGAAACTTGGCACCAATGGAGAAGTTCCCAATTTTTTTTATGTTTTAATTATAAAAAAATAAATAATATAACAAAAATATCAAATAAATATTAAAATATCTCAAACAAACAAAAAATGTTATGAAACTTTAAAGTTGTGTTTGTAAGAATAATCTCGTGACGTCACACGACCTGAACGACCGAAATTTTCAGTTAATTTTTCGGCCATTTATTTATAGAATTAAAAAAAAAGTCACTGATTTATTAGTTTTGATCTATATTATAATTGCGTTAAACATGATATTAACAACATCATGAAACTTCTCCACTAAAATTCATTTAATTATATATTTTAATTTGCCCATAACATTAAGAGATATTGATTTATTGGTTTTTTTCCAACTTAAAGGTGGACCTTTTTGTCTCTACCTATTTATTTCGGTCGGTTGGTTTATTTTTTAAATGAGTTGGTTTTACATAAAGTCCCATGTAGATTTCATATGAAAAAAAATAATGTCACTTTTAGGGCGAAATGATTACATTTTAAATGATTTTGAACGTTTTTTTTTTTTTGTAAAAAAGTATTTATTTATAAAATTTAATATTTCTGTTTGTATATTATATGGTTCGTTACTTTTGATAATTAAAAGTTCCATATATGACATTATATTATTTGGTAAACAAGTTATTTTCATAGGTACTACAGGTGTCATGTGATAAATTTTGAATGCTATATATTATGTAGTTTATTTTAATATTATATTCTCAAAAATATTTTTGATTCAACAGAAGTCATATATCAAACTAGCGGATTACCGTCGCTTCGCTCGGATGCGTCCGTAGGTACGTTTTCATTTTTTTAGTGGAACCCTAATTCTTTTTCTAAAATAAAAGTAGCTTAAGTTAAGCTATCTGCCATTGAAAGTCCCATCAACATCGGTCCAGCTGCTTCGGAGATTAGCCGGAACAAACGGACACAGACAAAAATTTTAAAAAGTCTGTTTTTTATAAGTACCTACCGTATATAATTTCATATGTATTTAGTAAAAAAACTGCTATTTTGACATTATAAACAGACACTTCTTTGTATAGATTATCGATTATGATACAATAAAACACGTTATAAAGCTCTATAAATAAAATTGCACTTTTTATTATATAAATGCAAAGCGTCATATAAATTATTTTTATGACACTTTGAAGTATTAAGTTACGCACTCAGTTTTTACGATTGTTTTGTCGTTTTTTCTAACTTCTCCACGAGATCTTGATTTTAGTGTTTCACGAGTACCTATTTGATGAAAAATATTTAATAACTCAATAAACACCTATGTATTTAAACCTAATCCTATCCCTAATCGATCTAGTAATATTACATATATCCATATATACATATATCCATCAGATTTTTTACACAGTTTTGCTAAGTCCTTTACACAAAACGTACGTTATCTAGAAATTATTATTTAAATAAATTATAATAATTATATGTATTTTTTATAGTTTAGTTTTAACAATTATAATATGTAAATTAATGTTTTTGTTCGGTTTCCACGTTTATGGTACACATTAAATAAAACTATTTTAAAGATTTAAGTCGTGTATATTTTTAGTTTTGATTTTCAAGGCCCAAAATTTCAAGTGTTAGTAGTTAATTTTTCTGTCCTTGGTGGTTCTCAAGAAAATCTAAATCCTTGCTGATTTCCATAAAAACGAGATCGAAAGTTTTTTGAAAATAGTAGCTTCTCTTATATCATCACTAGGCGTACCCGTGAGGCGTAATCATTAATGAATTTTATTTCTGTTATTATAAATTAAAAAGAAAACAAACAATTATTATTTATTAGTAAAAAAAATTAAAAAAAAAAAATTGTTTATGGCATTGCCACAAAAACTGCATAATACTAAAAAAATACCACAACATTAATAAAATGATTTTTCTACTTTTTTCTGAAAATTACCACCTACTTCGTTGAGTATAAGTTTTTGACTCATTTCATTTTATAATTATATTTTTATTATTACTTTATAATGCATATTTTTACTTATATAATGTAAGTAACATACGATTAATTATATAGTTATAATTTTCATCTTATAAAACTTGATTGTAATTAAAGTTGAGCAAAATCGGCTATTAATATTTTTTAATTTTAATTATTCTAATGAACATAGGTAACAATATATTACGTATTTTTACCCATTGCGTCAGAAGAAGGGTTATGTTCTTCGAATGTATGTATGTATGTTATATATTATATTTCTCTGGCACACTGTAGCCTAAACGACTTGATGGATTTTAGCTTGAGAGGTTTCATTAGATTTGTCTTAATTGTGATAGCGAACTGGGTAAGTATATCAAAATTATAGATTTGAAATGAAATTATGTCTTAAAAAATTTTTTTTCATCGATACCTATCGAGCGGGGTATCAAATAAAACGCTAAAAATAAATAGCTTACAAAAATATATACAACTTATATGTTTAAATGTAATTTGGAATGAGCAATGCTATAAAACAACAAATAAATATTTACATATTATGTACATGTTTTATAATAGCTACGTGTGTGTATGTCTCTGACTGCATAATACTACTCGTATGTTCCTTCGTCAAGTTGTTTTCATCTTTTTAGCTAGCTTTTAGCTTGATTTTTTTTGAATAAAATGTTTATAGTATTTAAGTTGTCATAGTACGATTATTATGGAATTCATTAAATACAGGTAGATTAGAAAAAAAAATTGTTAACTTGCAACTTTAATAATTCTATTTCCTGACAGCAAATGTATTTAGAGTTAGAAAATCAATAATCTCTACTCTTAACTTTGATAGAAATTAAATTGTACATAATTAAGAAAAAAATATGAAAAATACTCTGAAGGTACATAAAGTTTCAGATTAGACGTAATAGTTAGGATTTAATTTGTAGCTTTCTAGATTACGTAATTATGAAAGCGTCATATGTAAACATTTGCATACAGACGTCTGGATGATAACTGTCTAAGACATCTCAAAAGAAAAGCCATACTAGATCTAGCATTATAATTATAGCCTGAATAATGAATGAGATTAGATCCTTATGAGGATCAATTCCACATGACAACAATTTCTCAACAAATTTGTTTATAGTCAAAAGACTGATGGCAAATCATACCAGGAAAAAAATATATAATAATAATAATATGTAAACATTTAGTGTGCTAGCATTTTCAGTAATATTTTAAATTGATCTTAAAGACAACTACTATTTTCAATGGGTAAATCACATAGATACAATAAACCAATAGATAAATTAATTTCCATTAGAAAACTACAAGAAAATGAAGTGATCTCATTGATTAGATGCAATCCAATCAGCTATCGTATCGTATCAATAAGTCGTGACTCGGCACTGAATTCTATTAGTACGCTGACACGTTTATCAATATTACCATAGCGGAAGCGTGGAGCGTGGTCACCTGCAGGAAAAGCTACGGACGCCATGACAGGAACTTTTTGTGAATTAAATCATTGGTGGCGGGCCGTACATCCTCTTTAGCCAGAACCCGACATCGGATTTCTTCGTAGAGTACCGTCGAAGGAAGCCATGTCGTTTCGATGCGCGGCACACGCACCTACTTCGCATATAAATAATAGAAATTATACATATGATTATGTACCGGCGAGTGCTAGCCGCGTACTTGCCGAGAATTGTAATACGAGTATATCTGCTGCGCTGACCGGCCAATAAATAATAATTATTACGATGACATTCCGATAAATATTGAACGCTTTTTTCGATAGGAAGGTCGATGTTATCGGTTACCAACTATTACATATTGTAATAGAACGATAAGCTGCCTAATTGTATGTAAACTTGGACACTTGTTTGTCCCATTTCATCGATTCACTTTTGATTCTTTCGTAACTCACACGTAACGGTATAAATGGATTATTGTAAATATTCAATTAATATATCAACATATTATTACTATAGTGCTTTAATAGTATTTAATATAATTTTACTTGAAAAGTAATTTACGCTTTTATTTGAATATTTCCACTAATTACGTGCTAAGTGCATTGCGGATGTCATAATAGGTACCTACGTTTGATTTCATCGTATAGTTTTAGAAGTATAACTTATAACTATAATATTTCCACAGATTTATAGTACATACTTATACTCTAAGTACATACTGTTCAAGTATAAAAAATATTTTATGTACTGCCGAGTTTAGGGAATGTGAGTGGATAATCAAGATTTAGCCCTAGTGATGCCGACGAAGCGGTCGCCGGATGAACACCAAATGTGTGATATTTTTAGCTCTGTTGATTGCCCTCTTCCTGTTTCCGGCAAGCGTCGCTCTGATCTGCGCCGCGCCAACAGCTAATTAGTGATGAATAATTAATACCGACTTAGTTGACATGCAAATGGCTTAATCGAATTCGGTTTCGTGTAGAAGGTATCTATATGTAGGTATAGGTAATTATCTTAATCATGTTTGTCATAAGAATTCGGATAATTCAAATTTTTATTTAAATGCTAGTATATTTATAAGATAATGATGTTAATGATGATTACAGTATAAGTTAACCTTTTCGGGTTCGTTTTAAAATTTTCACTGTAGATATAGTATTTTTGTCAAGGTTAAGACAACCACAATAGATAAAAGGTATTTAGGTAGTTTTTTTTGGTAGAGTGGTATTTTCAAAACTAGGTACCACAAAAATAGCGTACAATATTATTACTAGGTTCCACAATAAAAAAATTTTAACAAAAAAATAAAAACCGACTTCAAATAAAAGCACTAAAAAGTAAAAAAATAACTGATTGGTAGTTTTCATTTACTATACATACCTAATCAAATATTTTCGAAGTCGGTGTGCTTTGGCTAAGTAATTAAAGCCTACCTATTAAATACCTAATCAAATATTTTCGAAATCGGTGCCAGCCCATACAAAGCAAAGCACACCGACTTCGAAAATATTTGATTAGGTATGTATAGTAAATGAAAACTACCAATCAGTTATTTTTTTACTTTTTAGTGCTTTTATTTGAAGTCGGTTTTTATTTTTTTGTTAAAAATTTTTTATTTTTCCCTTTTTAGTGTAGACAGTAGTAGCAAAGTAAGAATTCTAACGTATTAGGCTTGTCAAATCAAACAAAATAAGCCCAAACTCAAAGTATCTACTATTAGCCGTTGAAGAGTTCCACCTATCCACCTTCTGGCCTTGCCATCAGATCAGGTCAACAACACCGAACCACTATACTATCAACGGAAATAGAAATACTTGCAAACTTTCAAGTCAATATGACAATTAGAAGTAGGTTAAATTCATCATTTGTTGTTTTTCCACCCTTAGGGGTGGTATTTTTTTTTGAAATTTAAATGGGACCAATCTGGAAGTATACCCTTTCAAACAAAACAAAAATTGTCCAAATCGGTTAATAAATGACGGAGTTCTGAGGTAACAAACATAAAAAAAAAAAAAAAAAAAAAAAAAAAAAAAAAAAAAAAAAAAAAAAAAAAAAAAAACATACAGTCGAATTGAGAACCTCCTCCTTTTTGAAGTCGGTTGAAAATAGCGTACAATATTCGAATACATAATAATTTATAAATTATACTAGATCCTATTCATTTATATGATCATTATATTATATTTTTTAAATTTATTACTTTTCAATTAAATGTAAAACAGCTAAAGTTTCGCAGAACTTAAAAATAAAAATATGTATATATAAAAAGTTAAAGAAAGCTAATTCATATCTACATGAACGCTAAAGGCAATTTCGATTGTAACTTATTTGTGCTATT
This sequence comes from Brenthis daphne, assembly GCA_947093115.1. NCBI lineage: Eukaryota > Metazoa > Arthropoda > Insecta > Lepidoptera > Nymphalidae > Brenthis > Brenthis daphne. The sequence goes on from OX352481.1 coordinate 22,491,353, forward strand.
AGAAAGTGTCACTAACATAAAGGTAGAGTTCCCTTGAAAAGTATACATAGACAGGATAGCGGGTACGGGTGCGTGGCATCGGCCGGGTCAGCGTCCTCTCCCCCCTCACGTCACGACCGCTACGTCACACGCCGGGACTAGGTTTTATAACCAAATAATAGTTACAGGGCCATGGAGCTATGCTAACTTGGATAACTTAGCGGATTTTATTTATTTTCTGCTTATATACATATATATATATATATATATATATATATATATATATATATATATATATATATATATATATATATAGAGTCATATGCTTTAGGTAAGTAATTGGTTGAAGAATGTAAAAGCATTTTCCTCAATAATATTAGAAAAAAAATCTACGTATTTTATTTTAGTGACAATCATAAATAAAACAAGTTACATCGAAACTTTAATTTCTTTATAAGATAGATGATATGCAAAACGATCATAGATTGTTATTTAAAATAATCAAAATAAATATAATTAGCATCTGATAAGAAGCTCGGGTGATAAGTGTTATAAGATGATGCTGGTTTATCTACATTTAGTGAATTTTTAATCAGGTAATTATACATTTGATTTTGAACACAAAATTTTCACAAATTCCAACTTTTATTTCAAAATTAGAAAACATTTCAAAATTATCTGTATAGGTATATAATTAAATTCAAACTAAGTCGAATCTGTACATTAAATATTTTTTGGAAAACCTAATTGAAATAGACATGATTATTGATAGAGAGTCCGAATCTATAGTTTTTAGAATTTTTGTCTGTCTGTCTGTCTGTTACCGCATCACGAGAAAACCACTGGACAGATTTTGATGAAATTTGGTATGATGATAGCTGGTTATCCTGGTCAACATAAATGATACTTTTTACCGCGGAAAAATATTTCATTTCTGAGAAAAAATACAAAAACTGCATTGTAAGAGTATACTAATATGTAAAACCTAAGAATTTGGTTTTTGGTCATCTGAACGCGAGCGGAGCCGCGAGCAATGCTAGTTTTAAAACTAAAAGTCAAAATAAATCCTAGTGCAATGGCGCGGAACAAAACAGCTCAGCAAAAAGAGTGGTCATTACAAAAAGTGGAAGTGTACGATTCGTTGTCGAAGGTAGTGGTCGTCGTGACAGGCTTCGGGGGAAACGCATTCAAGCGTTTAGCGGGTAGCTGTAAAAACTGGACGCACTTCGATAACCGCGATTACACTCGCTGTCTTAGCTTAACAAGAAGTAATCGGAAATTTCAAAAAACTTAATTCCTATTTAAAATCTCCTTCAGCAAAACTTGAAGATATTTATTTATGCTTATTGGTCCACAAAACAAATGACAATCAAACACATATAAAATAAAAATATCTTGCAAATTAATACACAGGATTGCATCTTTCTAGATGCAGACATAGCATGCATATACAACAAAACTTAATATTACAAAAAACGAGATTTAACCTACGGTAACAATGAGGAACGGCTTTTATCTACTAACAATAACTAAAAAACTTAAAAAAATAAAAATTACTAACAAGATATAACCCCACAGTGTTAGTATTAAAAATTAGTATCAACGTATAATTTGATATATAAATGAAATAGGTATATCGGCGATAAATAGAATTAAATATTACACGTGTTCTTTAAACTTTTGAAATCAAAATGTAAGTAGGTAGAGTTGCTTATAAGGATTTTCTTTTTAATAGGTAGATATTAGCTGTGTTATGTGTTCTAAGAATATACAGATACTGGAAATTCAGCATTGTTTCTTGTTTTTCTTTAACATCATTATTACATCTTATAGCTAGCTGCCTGAATAAATGATTAGTATATAATAATTAATATTCGACGAGACGTTTGGCTCAGTTTGTAGTGACCCTACTTGCTGTGCCAGCGGTCGCGGGTTCGAGTTGTTGTGAGCTGGGGGCATTCATTTGTGTGATGAGCATGAATGTTTGTACTCCAGTCATGGGTGTTTATATTTATAATATGTATGTATTTAAAGTTATATGTATGTAGTATATCAACTATCTGGTATCCATAACACAAGCCTCGTAGCTTACCATGGAATTAGATGGCGCTGTGTTAATGTCCCAACATATTTATTTATTAATTAATAAGTCTATACTTTTATATTTATAACTGCTTCTCTATTCTTATCAAAATAATCACTGGATATTAAGTATAGTAATTAGTAAGTAATATAAGAAATAGGTACTTAAGCGCCTTAGCATAAAAAGAGAACACAGCTGCATTAAATTGGTTGCAAAATTGGTTTTCGGTGCCCTTGGCGCGATTAGCTGGAAAGTCTAAATATAATGTTTACGATAGTAATAAAAATGCAAATTCTCAAGCAAAGGTCCCATTCAATCACGATTAATAACAATAATGATCCGACGATTCAAAGAATCGAGACAATAAAACATAAAAAACCTACATACACGTGCAAAGGTATCTGTCGACCTCCCATCAAAGGGGACAGCTCCTTAATAATAATGATACAAGATCGTGGGTCCTTTTGGGTATTCAAGGATAGCGAGTGCGCATTCGGAAGGCTAGATCCCGGTATGGGGCAGGTTACATCACATCTGGTTTATATGGCGACGGATTTGAAATATGAAATCGATCGTTAATTATCGATTCAGTGTAGGTGCGTCGCCATCTTGGATGTAAGTGCGCAGCCATGTTCCCTCGCGCGGCTTCCGGCGAGCGCGAGCTGCTGAATGCTAATGTTCGCTCTGCGCGCGCGCAACCGCTCCTTAATCAGTCCGCTTAGTGAAATTTTGTCACACCTACTACCACTAAATGGCGACATAGTCAGTCTATCAATACAAATTACGTAATAACTACTTACATTGCCTTATTTTATATTATAATTGTTATTGTTATTTTTACGGGCTCTGGTTTTGTAGCAAAGGTACGCTTATTAGTTAAGATACTGTTGCACTGTTATTATTTACATCTTTTATTGGTTTTGTAGAATTTTTTTATTAAATACATTTACAAATACATTTTGATGTACAAAAAAACCACATATAATTTTCTTGCTACCAGGATTTCATTAATAAAATGTCTTATAGAGAATTCTAAAAAGTTCAGTATAGGTGGGTATGTTAATTTTATGGTAAGTCTTGCCATATTTAGCAAACATATTAACAATATATCGACAAAGACATCAGTTTATTCTCGTCACGAGTGAGGTACTAGATAGACAGCCCGGCTTCATGGCTCACATAAACCCATAAATTTAGTTTCGAAACGCGATAATACTCATTCACTGACAATGCTATTGTTTTGCGAAATATACAAGCTGATATAAATCGTACGGCTGGCTATACTATATTATCTCTACACATCATATGAACGTTTAAAAAATATATGCCCTCCTTGATTTTTCGGAGCTCCCCCATAAATAAACCACGAAAATTCTGTTTATTGAGAACTATACACTAAATCTGCTTAGGTTAGTATATATATATATATATATATAATATATAGGCTATCATTTAAGGAAATGAGCGTAGGTCTAATAGTTGAAAGAAGTTTATTATATTAATTAATTTGACATGATTCTTGACATAATATTACATTAAATATGACACTGTAAATGGGCTCTAGAAGTATCCAAAAGATAGTCAAGTAAATACATACCTACATATAGGCATTTCTGCTTATATGTATGTATTTATCCAAAAATACATACATACATGTAAGCAGAAATACTGACAATCAATAGTTTAGCAGATTCATTGTGTGGGGAAAGTCTACGATTATGTCAGTCATGCCAGCATTCCTTGAATACCGATATCTTCGACTTGTAATGATGAGTTAATTTATCGTAGTTCTAATTGTTTATTGTTCATGATAAATTTATATATTACTTAGGTATTATATAATCATATACTAACTAAATGTAGTTATTTATTAAGTTAAAAATGAAAATATTGATTAAATTTATATAGGTACTAGCATTGTCCGCGGCTCCGCCCACGTTAAGATGACCAAAAACTAAGTTCTTAAGTTTTACATATTAGTATACTCTTATAATGCAGTTTTTGTATATTTTCTCAGAAATGAGATATTTTTTTGCGGTAAAAAGTATCCTATATGTTGACCCAGATAACTAGCTATCACCATACCAAATATCTTCAAAATCCCTCCAGTGGTTTTTCTGTGATGCGGACATTGTGATGATTATTAATTACGCGAACAGTAGATATAAAAATTGAAAACAATCAAATTTGCAATTATTGCGATACATTAGTTGGATATGGGGTCCGCATGTTAGAGGAAGGAAAAAGAAAGAATTGACTGATTTTTTTGGGACTTTCAATAGTGGCAATTATGATAACAATAACATAGGCTTTTTTAATATGATGACAACACACGGATGAAGCCGTGCGCGAGCACTAGTACTGAGTGCAATGCAACTTTCCAACTAAACATATGGTATGTAATTAAAAACTCAATGCTGAAGGCGAATCGAATTGGGACAAAGCAATGTGCGGGCGTATTTTTTGCAACTTACCCCTTCGTTTAACGTTCGTACGTATTGAAATCGTCCCAATCGCCCCTACCCCGCATATGGCTCCAAAGGAAATGACATGTGGTTCCCGAAATCTACCTGCAATGAGACTATATGGATAAGACTGTACACTAAACAGGTCTTTGATTTTTAACAGACTTTTAAAAGCTTTATGTCGTTATTAACTTATCGCTTTCTAATTGGTTATACAGTGATGGCTCTATGAAACTTGCAGATCTGATGACTTGTGTGGCAAATAAGATTATTTTTCAATATAGAAACTCGAACCCGTGACCTCCTGAGCTGTTAATTACCGACAATTCTCAAAACGCTAGTAATAAAATATACCATTTAAAAATATAATTCAATAACCAAACAATGTTATAGGTACTGTAGGAAGCTCCACATAGGTTCATCGTAGTTTGGAACACACCTGCCGACACATTCCGTCCTTCGCATGGCTTCGGTCGCACACCGCACCAAACCTAAAATTTTTATATACCAACTGCATCCTATATGCCGAATTTATTTATTTTTTAAATAAAATATAATTGATTTTAAAGTCGTCAAACTAAGACAACTCTAAATATACATATAGGTAAATAGTTTATAAATAGTTAAGTAATCTTATACGTAAAGGGGCAAATAATATAAAAACCCCTTAGTTGCATCCCTATAGTCGTATGTATATCTTTTACAATACAGTACCTACAATTTTTGATTGAGATTAAGAATTGCTTACAATAAGGTAAATCCTTTTTGTCTTAATTATCTTCGCGTCATATAATTAGAATAAAACTTTTAATTAAAAACAACTAATAGCTAATCATGCTCCTTACCTTCAGTCTAACAATTAAATGATTAATGGCTTATGATATAACCAAGATATTTATGTGGGAAAAATCTAACAATTTACAGCTATTAACGATCTATATGTATATACATATTTCCTAAAGTGGTATAAGTGTACGTATGTGGAATATTTTAGGGAAAAAACATATTATTATAGCTTTAAATTTTTATACATCTGTTCTCTTCTTTTTCATGTTATAATTTCTATCTTATCTATACTAATATGATAAAGAGGCAGAGTTTGTTTGTTTGTCTCGTTCGTTTGTCTCTTTGTTTCTTTGTTTGTCCGTTCATTCGTTTGTTTACTGAACACGTTAATCTCAGGAACTACTTTTTGACAATTTCTTTGTGCATTAGAAAGCCCTTTTATTGAGGAATTATTTATTGTCTATATATAGATAATATATAGTATATCTATTTCATACTAACCATTAAAGCGTATGATTCGTTAGTAAATAATAATATCAAAAGCTTATATTAAAGTATACCTGTATAAATAGAAACCAAAATTTACAGGGTATAGAGTTAGGTCTACAAACCAGTGTTGCAGTCAATAACAATCAAAACATTACATTTTATCCAATGTCAGCCTTATGAATACAGCAGTAAAACAAAAAACATTAAAATAATCTTGCCGCTAAATCTGCCGGATAATGTTAAACAAGTTTTGATTTTGTAAGGCGAGTAATTCTTACTTTATATGGACTTCAATTAAATTTAATTGCCTGTTTGTATGAATGATTTTTACACGATAATTATTTTAGATATCGCGATATATATATATACGATATTCATAACCAGTACTGCCGATATAATATGCACGCGCCATTTTTTTATTTGGGCTGAACATTTCGTAGACCGTTTATTGACTTGACGTCAATTATTTCAAAGTCCATGTTTTGTTAATTAAAGCAGTGATTGGCATTTCTCATACTTTAGCATCTATAATAAAAAAAATGTAGAGATGTAGCTAACTTTCTAGAACTTTGCTACATTTACACTTTATTACACCTAGCAACATTTCAGTATCTGGGCGACAGAGCTTCGCTCAATTTTTTTGTTTAGACGTGTTTTTTTTAGAAAAGATACTTATATAGATAAATTTAAAAAGCTAAACCAGCTATCTAAAAACCAAATTTAATCCAAATCGTTAGAGCTTTTTCCGAAATAGACTAAATAAATTTTAATTTTAAGTCCTTTAGGTTCAGCGATCTGGTCTGGGCGATGATCAGTTAGGATAAGCATATGTATATAACTTCACATATATCCTACTAATATTATAAATGTGAAAGTTTATATGAATGTTTGGATGTTTGTTACTCAATCACGCCAGAACGGATGGACGGATCTGGATGAAAATTGGCACAGAGATAGATTATAGTCTGGAATAGCACATAGGTTACTTTTTATCCCGAAAACATGTACGGTTCGTGGAATAGATTTGATTTTGTTTTTGGCTTACTAGTAGTTAATATTTTACTTCTATGAAAGTAAGAAATATGTAAGTAGTAAAACATTTTAAATGTTGTAATATTAACATCAGTCACTAACAACAATCATATTAAATACGTATGTAAATTTGTAAAAATTGCTTACACTAACACAACGTTCAGAATAGATTGATAAAAGTTCTATTTGAAGTCTTCCAAAAAATACATACGACCTGCGCGCTTACACAACTTCTACAATTTTCATCTAACATTTCCCATCTAAATATTGTACAAGTAACATGCATGGTTTATACACGGTAAAGAGTTCTCACGACTGAAGATATTATGTCGATCTCCCAATTTCCGTCCGGTGCAGACATCCCGCTGTTAAAATACTTCAAGTACTACATGTCACTTTATCTAAAAAACCTCTCAAACAGCAAAGTGTATGAGTAGGAAGGTGAGAAAATTCTTCTTGGATTTGTTTAGTATTATTCTTCTTAAATATTTAAACTTATACAATATATACATATACATATTTATACCATATAATATAATTATATAAGTACTTCATACATGATAAAACTAGTTATTTTAAAAACCTATAAGGTATTATGTTTTAATTGATTTCAATTCTACTTTACTCTTTTTTGCATTATAACTATGCTGCCTGAAAACGCTTCAAATAGCTGCGCAGGAGTAAATATTGTGATCAAAGAGTTTGCATATGCGAATAGCATCATTCGTTTTTTTTTTGACCAGTTTAGTTTCAAAGCGGTAAAGTTATCATTTGAATATTTAATATCCGTAGATTCTCAAAGAGAATTTATGTCACATATTTAAAATATTTTCTTCGTAGATCTAAGTATAATATAAAAACGAATTACAGAGATGGCTCGGCTTTAGTATATTATAGATCTAATCAAAACTTGCACCAAACCAAAGTGCAAATAATCCTGTTTTTGCTCTGAGAGTATTCAAGAGTATGATAATTTTGTAAACAAACATTTACATCAAGTTGGTTAAAGTGACAAGTAAGCAAATTGAGATGGCTTAGCGTGATTGTTCTAGAGTTAGATCTCGCACTCGCGTCATAAACGCTGACTCTACTTCGTGAATCTATGAATCATATAAAATAAACGCATTAAGCTAGGCAAAATAACTTTCATATGAAATTTCATAAAAAAAACTAGTTGGATCGGAAGAACTTAGTATTAAGTTGAAATTTATCGGTTATTTGCTTTATTACAGTTGTCGGACAAGTTTTTTTCTAAAAATATACAACTTTTACATAAATCTATTGATATGTTATTAGCTGTCATTTGAAATACTGCTACTTGAGGCAATGGGCAGCTGTGCTGTCTACTTGCAACGTCATATTACAGTTACCATTTACATTTCTAATCTTTTATTATTTGCATTAAGAACGTTGCATCCTGTTAGGGATTAGAAAATAAAAGATTTTTTAAATTTGTTTGTTGAAAAAAGTTTGAGCTATAGAAAATTTACGATGCACATAACACACGTGTGACAAAATTAAAAAAAAAATCGGAAACAGGAAATCACTTCGGAAATACGGCAAAGCAACACGTAAATGCGAAGTAAGCTCTATTGTTAGCGACTTGTATTGTAAGTAAGTAACATAAGGCAGCGGAAATAGTGTGCCTAATATCAACAAAAGTGAATAGAGGTAAGTTTCGCCATACGTGCCTTTAGTTTAGTTCGGCTGCTGTGAATAGCCTGATGAGTCGTAGGGAGCGTGCGTGAGCGACGGAACGGGGCTCGGCTTAGAGGCGCGGGGTAGGGACGATTTCCGGCCGCGCACCGTGGGAACGCACCTACACTACAGATTAAATGACGAACACTAATTAATTTAAGTTTGCCTACACCGCTGAAAAATAGAAACCCGTGCGCGAAGTTACGTATATCGTGATATCTGATTGCCGTTGATTACTCGCCGGTTGCGATATGATCAGAATTATTACCCACTTTCATTGCAAGACCGGTAGGTAGCTTTAGAGTGTATGAATATGATAACAGATAACATCTGTTAGCGGTAAGTTCAAGATTGCATCTAATTCGCTTTTATAAGATGAAAATGATGTAAATAATAGTAATGACAGTTAAAATGTAATTGTAATTTCTAAACACCGCATGCTTAGGATGCAGGTGAGTAGCAAGCACAGAAACTATTAAGTAGGTAGTTAAGTCTCAATCTGTGCATCAGTTATGATGTTATCTGCAATACATCGCAGTTTCTCCATGGCGGCGCGGGCTGCGCGGGCGGCCGCGGCGGACGCGGGCGCACCTGGCGCGGCAGATGCTCGACTCCATTCAAATCCACTATAAAGTTTTATCAATTGTGAACGCTACGCTCCATTCATTTCGTTTTTATAGTCCTTATGTTTATACATTCTTGCAAATTAAAATTGAAAAATATAACATATATTATAAGATGTTATTTATATTTCCTTTATGTTTTTTTAAAGCAATGTGTATTTTTTGAAAGAAAAATGTGCTGCATGAATCAGTTTTTATGAAGATTCTTATACACGCGGAGAGTAGGATTGTTTTCAATTACATATATTTTTTTTATTTTCATCGTTTCTATCAAATTTATTTTTTATATGTTATTTATATGTTAATTTTTATATGTTACATGTTCTTGCCTACTGTTGCGCTCCTGTGATAGGTACATACATATGTCGACAAAAGGGCTCTGTTAATATAGGATGTGAGGTATCGCCATTCTCATTTTAACTTAAATATCTTCAATTATTATATTACAACATAAATTACTAATAATGATCCTCATCCTCATGATGCATTATTCTGCATTTTATTTTCCTCTAGCTTTGGAAAACTGAATATAGTCAATATAGTAATAATAAAATAATAAGTAAATAGAAGTCAATCAACGCAGGCACTGCTTAGGAGAAGAATATATATAATATATATGGATAACACTAATAAAATAATAGTATATGGATAACACGACATATATATAAATTAAATCACACCGATAGGTGTTGACCGGGCCACATTGTTAATAGACCAAGACCAATAAAAAAAGTATAATTATACTCAATACATATAAATAATTTCACTTATGACAACACGATCGTATTCTTTATCTCGATAAATTAGACTACCGACTGTACTGAAAAGACTCTACATTTCTATATAGAGCTCTATAATATTCTGATATTTAAATTCCTTCTACATAATATGTACAAATATTACATTAAAAATATTAAATTCTTCTTATCTATCTATACATATAATAAAATTGTAACTAAGCCGAATCTGTACATTAATTTTTTTTTGAAAAATATTATTGCAATAGACATTATTATCGATACAGAGTCCGAATCTATAGTTTTTAGAATTTTTGTCTGTCTGTCTGTTACCGCATCACGAGAAAATTACTGGATAGATTTTGATGAAATTTGGTATGATGAAAGCTAGTTATCCCGGTCAACATATAGGATACTTTTTACCCTAGGAAAATATCTAATTGCTTAGAAAAAATATAAAAACTGCAATGTACGAGTATACTAATATGTAAAACCTAAGAATTTGGTTTTTGGTCATCTGAACGCGGGCGGAGCCGCGGGCAATGCTAGTAAGAAATATATATGACATTTGACATCCTAACGAGTTTCCTATTTATTACACTTCACTCGAGGCTTCCAAAAGTACATTAACAGTTATAATATCGTCATTATCTCCGTCTGTTTCATTCATAATTCCCGTGATAACGAGACATCATATGACATTAGTGATACATAAATTGAGATTATAACTGAAGTGCTCGAAAATGATCTATTTATATTTACCATTTATCAAGTATCCATATGATTGCGCCTTTTATATTATATTTATACATTTTAGTAATATATTTGCTTTTAAATGTTCTTTATATAAAGTAATTATTAGTATATGGTAGTTTTATTAGTAGGTTAGTATTAGTATATAGTGCATAGTGAAAATAATGTAAGAAATTAAATAACTGTAGACTGTAAATAAAAATCTTATAAATAAATTCACAAAATTTGAAAGTTTTATTATAATTAATACAATAAAAATACAAAATATAAGGGGAAGATAAACGTTATATACGTTTATTATTATAAATGGGGATATAATTAAAAAAAAAACGTATATAAAATACCACTTAAAGGTAACGAAAGTTTGAAATGCAGCATGTTATTAATATTGGTAGCGATTATCGCTGAGATTAAAGAGATTCAATAAAACCTGCAATTTCTAAGCACCGTAATTTATCTAGCGAGTTAATACATATCGATCCACCAGTTTCTTAATGAAGGCTGCGGAGGTGGAAGTGAATTGCCTGTAACGGAGCTTACATAATTATTGCTAAACCAGGCTTTATAAAATAAATAATTTTTATGTTTAACTTATTTTCAATCATAATACTCTCGGTATATAGTTCTAAATTCAACTCAGTAAAATTGTTTTCTTTTGATCTGAATGAAGTAGCAGCTGCTTGTCATAAGTTGTGATGAAAGAAAATATTTTGCCAATATATACATATAATAAAATTGTAACTAAGTCGAATCTGTACATTAAATATTTTTTGGAAAATCTAATTGAAATAGACATTATTATCGATACAGAGTCCGAATGTATAGTTTTTAGAATTTTTGTTTGTCTGTCTTTCTGTCTGTCTGTCTGTCTGTCTGTTACTGCATCACGAGAAAACCAATGGGCAGAATTTGATGAAATTTGGTATGATGGTAGCTGGTTATCCGGGCCAACATATTACTTTTTACCGCGGGAAAATATCTCATTTCTGAGAAAAAATACAAAAACTGCATTTTAAGAGTATACTAATATGTAAAACCTAAGTTGGTTTTTGGTCATCTGAACGCGGGCGGAGCTGCGGGCAATGCTAGTTAATAATATAATTTAAGAAAATCATATGGCAAAGATAGTCGTTATACTCATAAGTTCGATTCCAGCTCGGAACAAAGGTGTGTCCATGCACATGTACCTATTGCCATCCTGTAGGAGTTTTGTGGAATCTGAATGAGAAGAAATGAATCAGAATGAGAAGAATGATGAGAATGTGGAGTAATATTATCAAAAAATGGAAAATAATGGAACAGCAGTTTCTTCTAAGGTTTATTATATTTATTGAGTCATGAACAAAAATTAGAATGCGTAAATAATTTTACTTATGGTGTACAATTTTACTAGCTCCATAAATTAAGAAGAAATAAGTATTACAATTCAAAAACGTAAATGATGTTAAAAATGATTTGTCTATAATTAAATTAAAACTTTAACTACGTAGGCAGTTAAAATAGGCATGGCTTTCTGGGTAAAAGATAATGAATGGCTACGATAACTTTGAATATTGAACAATTTTCCCAGGCACACATTAAAGCTGATGTTAACTGACATGTTGTGGAATATATGGAAAACTAGATTGTCCAGACCACAATGTTAATGGTAGGAATACCGAATGTGCGTAGCGACGTTCAATACTTATTTCTGCACATATACTTATGGTTACCGATAAAGATAGAGAAATAAAAATAAAACTGAAATCTTTATCTTGCTGAGATAAATTAGTGCCTTGTATTTTTAACGACAGTTATATTGTGGAAAATATTTTATTCTTAATTCACAAAAAATGCAAAAAAAACATCGCTAACTCTGAATGAGAGATCGTCTGAGTGCTTATAATTTTGGACCACTGCCAACGTGAACTACTGCGTGAAAAACATTGATTTAGGAGCGGTCTTTATTTTAGTTCCGAAAAAATAATAATCACACAACCAACAAATATCAAACGCTCATCGCCGACCTCCTCTGAGGCTATTTAGATGTATCTAAATAAAAATAGTTTCAACTCGAGGTACTTAAGATTGCGAGTAAAAATACCTCCCCTGTTCATTCATGCTATGAACGATGAACCGACCGAGTCTGGTGATGGTTTTAACAGTACATATTATTAAAGAGCGAGAGATTTTTAAAGTGGCATCTTTATTTTCATTCATAAATTAGTTGTTATGGTGGTTGGATTCTCCCACGGTCGTGAATGGGATCGGAGCGGCGCGAGCGCTGAAGAGGCAGGAAAGAAAGGGGCCCACTTCCCTTGCGTATGGCGTTACTTCCGTCCGCCGCCGGATACGTACGTTCCCTGTTCGCGTCAATTATTATTTCCTACTTAGTGTTTCCTTTGGGGGCGGCTGTAATTAAACTCGTGTAAGATTATTTAACAACTAAATACTTAAGCAGAATTCGTATTATGCTACGATGATTTATAAAAATTGCAGTGATTAATGATTCAATACTTTTTACATAAATTCCAAATTAAAAATGTAGTTTTATGCACATTCCTATTTTGTTGTGCTATATAAAATAGTATAGTACAACTGTGTAGGTACTTATGTCTATAAAAAACCGACACTCAATTGTTCAGAAAATGAGTATATTAACAAACGAATGTTCTTCTATAAATAAGTTATCATAATACATAACAAACATAATATAACGTGTTCTAGATTAGTTTATACAAACGTGTATCCATTTTTATAAAACATTCATATAAGCTAAACAGTGTTCTAGATACTACTTCCATGAATCAACTTGATGAAAGCTCCATTGACATTTCAAAACGACCTTTAAAAACTATAAAGTCCTTTACGAACACATACCGAAACTGAATCTGATTCACAACTTTCACAATCAATGAAATTGTTTTATTCGCGACGTAATGCACGACATATATCTGTCTCATTACGCTAATTTATTTTTAGCGTGTGTGATAAGGATGGATAGCGGAAATGGGGCAAGAATGGTGCGGGCTTGTTCATTGATGTTTCCGTCGACGCAAGGGGCGAATAAGATGCGGACTTTTTTACTTTTAAGTTTTAACGCCATCTTTGTTTTGTTTTAATTGATATTTATACTTTCAATTCATTTTAATTCACGAATATACATAGATATAGGTAAAATTATATACAAAATTATAAAGTATTATAAATATTTATACAGTTATAAAGTGTTGAAACTATTGATAATTGTAATTATGAAGTATCTACCTTAATATAGTGTTTAGTAAATATTATGTCTACAGTTACATATAATTGTAAGAGTTTCGAAAAGAATTTGACTGCAGATTTTTATAGCTTTCATACATATTATTGCATACAAAAATATATAAAAAAATATTAAAACTAAATTATAATTTATGGAAAACTTTCAAAATGAGTCGAGATAAATAGATACATATTTGTTAGATCTTTAAGATAATATAAATAATTTATAAGTTTCTTAAAGTTTATATATAAATTCAAGTTTTATATTTATAAAGTACATTTAACCCTGAAATAGCGACCTAGCAATACTGAAAGTTAGTATGATGACATAACCTAGTTTCATTGAGTCACCCCCACCCCGAGCAGCGCCCGCCCACAGCCGACGTCACAGGCAATTTGCCTCGCCAAATAAATTCGTAAATTATTCCAATTCAATTTTTGATGCATGTTGTGATATTTCAGTTTTCAATTTAAATTTTAGGTATATTTAAGTTTTAAATCTATTTCTAGCTTTGAAAAAAAAATTATGGTACAAAATCAATATGTAAGAACTTTATACCTAATCGCTATTTCATAGGTCGATAAAATATATGCAGACAGTAGAGTTATCCATTTAAAATGGATTACATTTGTAAGGAGTTGAAATTCGAACTTTAAATTGGAAGAGTCAAGGTCTGTAGTACAAACAGAATGACTTATTAAAAATAAACAACAATTAAAAAGCGCGCAAACCAAAAGGAGCACAAACAATCTCGTATTACGCGCGTATCCGGTAGCAGAGCTCACGGCAGTACTCTGTCAGCCAACTAGATATTAGATAATATTACTTCAATGGCACGAAGTACGCCCGCCGAGCTATTACACAGGGATGCCAGCGAGAGCTCCGCTAGACACTGCTTTAAACCTTCTATTTATATTTCAGATAATATTTCGCCTACACAATTCATATTGTACATGAAAACTTACTTTATATTCTGTAACATAAATTAAATTATATGATTCGTATCTAATATTGAAACAATAAAATATCTGGCTTGCAGAACACCTGTGTTATAGGCAATATTTATTGTCTATAAAATTAGAAGTGTTTGTGTAAATTTTGATCTCGTATTATGATATTGATTTTTTTTACATGATCCACGCTAACAATATTTCATTAAAAACTACTAAATGAAAATTCATTTAGGTAGGTTATTTTTTTCTGATCAAATCTACTAAAGTTTAATATTTACATCAAAAAATAAGAAAGAAGATCTAGAGGTTTTCTGACCATTAATAGATTATGTAAGTACATACGTCTACGGTGGACACTAATTAGGTGAGCTAAGTTTAATCTTATAATTATACTGGCAGTCAATTACTTCATTTTAACAGAATAAAAACATGAGCTCTTAATAAATTACACCATAATACTCGTAGCACTCTCGTTTTGTAATTAAATATAACATACAAGTACATTAGTTATATAGCAACTGTTAAATAAGTATTCTTACTGCAAGATTATTCGATCAGTATCATTCGTTCTATTTATTATATATAGACAAACAAAAACACATTTATCCCACGGGAACCGTACATTACATTAGTACATTAGTGTAAAGTTTCGTTAAAATCCAATCAGCAGTTTTTGTGTACTAAGCTGTAAAACTACCTATGGTTTTTTAACTATCCCACGGGAAATTTTTAATTTTCCGGGATGAAAAGTATTTAAAATGGTGATCGGGGATATAAGGTACCACCATGCAAAATTTCATTTAAATCGGTACAACAGTTTCGGAGATTAGCCCGTACAAACAGACAGAGAAACAAACAATTTGAAAACATCTGGATTTGTTCTATTACTCTTTATAAATCCCCCTGACTCGGTTCTCAGCATTTTTTTTTCTATGCATAGATATTTCGACCTCTACAGTTTTATTATATGTATGTATATGTAGATATAGGACTTCTTTACTTCGATAAAAAATAGTATGCAGGTATCCTCAATTAAAGTATTGTATAACGGGAAAGCACGAAATTAATAAGTATGTATTACTGATTCTAAATTAAAAACTGTCGTTTACTAACTTATAGCCTATATAGGTATAATACGATCTCCAAAATTGTAGAGATATGCCACTCTCTCTACGTGTGACTTTAAATTGAATTCTATTTATTAAAAAAAAAGCTCTATAGAAATGATTAGTGCTGAGAGATACATAAAGATAGGCAAGGTGATATTTTTATTTATCAAAGTCCAGGTCTAGTGAGCAAAATAAAAAAGACAACTTTGTGTGAGTTTGAGAGAGTAGATATTCGTCTTTTTGGATTTTTCAAGAATACTAAACCAGTAGCCCTATCACAGCAACGCGTCCGGCGAACGAATGGGAGCGGAAGCCCGCGGTTAGTCCACTTCCTGTTTCCTGCGGCGCACGCGCAGCCGAGCGCGATCGACCATGCGCGAGCGAGCCCGACGCTGCTACACTGATTAACGAGTCTATGCATTACCTACTTGAAAATTACGTAAGTTTTACTAACTAATACTCATTTCAGGTTATCCAAAATATCAGTTGGCCACTTATCGGGTGCAATATCGATGATGTGACGTAAAGCGCGCAGTCCCTCGATGCACTTTATTGCTTTCACATCTAAGCTAACTAACTGGTTTTAAAACGGCTCGTCTACCATTTTACTAAAAGGAAATTCTTAATAATATAGCAATATACTGATAGAGGCGAAATAAAATTGCCGTTTTGCGATCTCATATCTAAAATATATACCGATACCTTTACCGTTTTAGTAGTCTCTGTTTGTCATTCATATATCCCAAAGAAAAGGAAATCCTACACGGTGAGAGAGATGGCGCTACTTGCTCTTACGAGGCATGGTGCACAATATAGCCTAATTTTTTACTATAATTTTGGAAAGTACCTAATCATAGGTGTCTTATGTAAACTCCTATACAATACCGTGATTCACAATAACTGATGGGCTCAAAAATTGAGTGTGCATAAGTTTTTATCTTTTGATAGGTCTCTACGAATGAGATAGAGTTTCTCTCGAGAAATTCGAAAATCGATATACCTACCTAACGATTTTCTATCCTGTTTTACATGGCTTGTAAGTCTAAATGACTATACATATAATTATACTTAGTGCTAAAAATTAAAATATATGGAATTTCATCAAAATATCGAGAATCCAATTAATAATAATAATTAATAACAATAATAATAATTTATTTATTATATATAACACAACAATAAAAACTATAAATTAGATAACAATATACATTTACATTTGAAATAAAAATTAACATATAATTAATTGATTAATTTAAAATTTATTTATTTATTTATTTCAAATCAAATCAAAATTTCAAATTTTGTGGTAGAGATCCCCTTTTAAGCAAATAATTGCTTTTAATGATCGTCAAACAAAATGCAACCATGGATTTCACAGAATTTCCTCAGCGCAGACTGAACAAGTTATTGAAACTACAAATAAAATTTAAAAAAGTATGTTGTTGGGTTTGATCTAAGATATTTATATAAAGCTTTGAAGTCAACTTATTTGTACGACAAATAAAACTTATTAACGAAATGCTTAAGTTTTCATGTGGAGAAAAATTTAAATAACTTATTAAATATATTTTTTTTATGTTAACCTATCAAATGTTATCTATAATATAAAATAGGATGTAATAGAAAAAAAACTTTTTGTAAAATATCATGCAGTATTAACATGGCTAGGCAGTGGTAGCCCAGTGGTAACGTGCTCGCTTGGGAAACCGAGTGAAGCGGGTTTAAATCACGGGTCTCGCACCTCTGATATTTTCATGTGCGAATCATTTCCAACATGATTACCACTTGTCTTGCAGTGAAGGAAAAACATCGTGAGACCTGCATGTCTGAGAGAATTTAACAAGTTTTCGAAAGTCATGTGCAGTCCGCCAACCTGCAACTGGCCAGCGTAGTGGACTATGGTCTGATCTCCTTCGTAGTGAAGGGAGGCCCGTGGCCAGCAGGGGGATGTTAAAAAGGGCTAAATACATACACATTAACATGGCACTTCTTTATTTATAATGATAATTAGTTACCTCATCCAAACACACAACTATAAAAAATATATCTACTTAGATCTGCACTATCAGCACTAAGGGTGACTTGCACCAATTCGATTTGAATTCAAATCAATTTATAATTTAATTTAAACGTGGTAAATATTTTTAATCAAAATCAAGCAGTAAGTAAGCAAATTAGAGTTAAGACAGTAAAGAATAAAGGTGCTAAATAACCACTTCTTCTCCCTGTCCATTTCCCAATCACTTGAGGTCGGCGCAGTATTTCTTCTGTACTGCTGATAGGATTTGCCAAAAGTTTAACGATCGGTCGCCAGCCTGAAGTCAACCCTCCTCCGTGCTAAACAACCACTATATAAAGAAATTTGTATGAAGTAAAGTACTACATATTACGATGCTTATAAAGATAATTTATAATTATTCAAAACATATTTAGTTTTAGATTTAAATATAAATCGTACCTACAAATAAATTTTCCCAGGTTGTTAATGAAATATGTTACATAATTAAAAAGCACGCACGGACGTCATTGAAAACTCGATAACGACAGTCGTCAGCCGACAGACATTAATTACTCAAATGCGAATAACATTATACATACAACTATAGTTCACCCACAAGGTCTCGCCCACGCCTCGCCTACGCAGAGCCACGGGCCCTGCAGCGTAGGCTCGACTATCATCTTCTTAGTAGATATGACATTCGATATATATCGTGGCTATAAAAATATAATCAATTAATTTTATTATAAAATATTTTTTATCTATACAGATAAATAAAATTGAAGTGTCTGTTTGTAATGTCCAAATAACAGCTTTTTACTAAATGCATATGGATTATGGATGTATATACGGTACATATACCAAAACAACATTTCTTACAATTTTTGGCTGGCTGTCTGTTTGCTCAGGCAAATCTCTGAAACGGCTGGACCGATTTTGATGGGACTATCATTGGTAGAAATCTGATGTAATAGTAGGAGTAACTTAGACTACTTTTATTGTAGAAAAAAAATAGGGTCCCACGAAAAAAAATTAAAACCAATGAAAAATGTAATAATATCCGATTCAAATAGTTAAGTTGTATACCTTACTTTCGCTACTGCTTTAAAATATGTTCGTATCATTTGTATAGAAATGTAAGCCTCATAAACTGTATGCTACCTGTTTTTTATCATATTATATATAAATTTCTGTCTTATTAAACATAATATGTGTACGTTATAACTTCTACTTACATAAGTACTGAAATATGATAAAATTACAAAATATTTTTATATATCTTTTTTTTTAGTTTTATTTATTTATTTTTGCTTATTGCTGAATTCTTAGGATCTATTTCATTTTCCTTTTAAAATTATAAATATTATTAAAAACGCTAGTATGTCTATTTGTTTTATATTGTTTGGTATCTTTCTGTGCGGAGAGGAGACAGACAAATGCAGGGGCCGACTCGTTTGACTCGTACGTGAAATTAATTAAATTGCACAAGTACAATGCGGTCCATATAGCTTCGTAATGACTTTGTGGAATTATTTTCACTGTAACTTAATTATTACAGCTTACATTTCGTTGCTTTTATATTTAATATATACAATTAGGCCTCATAACAGAGCTATTAAGTATTAATAATTATCTATACATACCTATAATAAAATTGTAACTAAGCCGAATATGTACATTAAATATTTTTGGAAAATCTTATTGCAATAGACATTATTATTCATACAGATGCCGAATCTATAGTTTTTGGAATTTTTATCTGTTTGTCTGACTGTCCGTTACCGCATCACTGAAAAACCACTGGAGCGGTTTTGAAGAAATTTGCTAATGGTGATAGCTGGATATCTGGGTCACTAAATAGTATACTTTTTACCGCGGGAAAATGTCTCATTTCTGAGAAAAAATAAAAATGAAAAAAACTGCAATGTAAGAGTACTATACTATATATATTATGTAAAGCCTAAGAATTGTGTTTTTGCTCATCTGAACGCGGGTGGAGCCGCGGGCAATGCTAGTTATTATAAAAGATACGAAAGTAGCAGAACAGTTAAAAGCCAGGATTAATAGAGTCACAAAGCTATTAATGTTACAAAATTAATTCCTTACGCTATAACGTGACGATGGCGGGGGTAAGGGTGCCGCCCGCCCCCTGCCTAGTTTTCATTCATGAAATCTGGGTGACGTTGTTACGTTGGCTATTTGCATAACGATATTCAGAAACGTGTTCGAGTTATATATAAAACTATATACTTTAAGATACTCATATCAATCAATTAAATATTTTACCAACGTGGAAATGATTTTCAACCGATTGTTGTTAAATAAAAGATAATATAAGCTTTTATATACAGTATGAATATTTTTAAACACAATTATATTATTTGTTCAAATAAATTCAATTACATGGTCCGCTTCAATACCAAATTCGCGTTTTTAGAGACATTTTACAAAGATAATTCTAATTTAATTATTCATTTCTTTTTGCTGAGGATAATATGTTCATATCCTCAGAGGACATAATACCTGCAATATAAGCATTTGGACTTTTTGCTTTTGATTTTTTTAATGTATCAAGAAAATGAACAAGATTTTTGCTACGACTTGGAATCTCATTAAGAGCATTAAAATATATGGTCCTGAATAAATTTAATTAACTCCAATCTGATGACGTAAGGAACAACAATCAAAGACGTTAACGTGGTAGTGTGACGCAACTCTGCTTCAAATGGATGGGTCCAAACGTGACGTAAGACATATATATCTACTAGACGAATCGACGGGTCGCTATCCTGGCTGATGTTGCCAACTCGATCGCATTTATACGAGTATAAGTCAGTCCAGTAAAACATTTTAGAAGATACTAAATATTTTCAGAATAAAAGTTATTGTAAGATATTGATATGGGCAGGCAGATTGACCGAATCTATACCTATAAATAAGTAAAATATAGTAGCACAATCTACAAAAAATGTAAAATTGCTCGTTTATAATTGTGCCCAAAATTAAAAAAAAACCGTATTTAGTTTATTTTATAACATTAGAAAGCGTGGGATATAAAACTAAACCAATTAAAGTCATGTTCATGTATCTTGATCGATATTTTATCTAATTACGAAGCAATGCCAAGCATAGATATAACCTAATTTGGGTAACAAGCGAGTGTCCTAGATCGTGCTTAGCCTCAACGTTGGCGTGGAGGAGGGAGGGCTGGAGGGTGAGGTCGCGTGGGCAGCTACCGATATGAATGAACTGCCAATGCGAATGCCAGCTTATAAATGTTAATTTCAACACGATTATGATCGGTCGTAGAAAGTGCACGTGGGTGAACAGTTATCAATATTTGTAGTTACATTATTTATTGAAGTAATATTTACTATTTCATAATTTTAAATTTATAAGTTTTAATTAATAGAGGGAAAATGTTGATATTTTAAAACACACTATACTTAAACTAAACTTTTTCTAAGTTTATGTAGTAAATAAGATCAATAATAATTCATAACTAGGTACACTGCAACTTATAATTTCGAAGACAGTTCTGTATCTATACAGAATATACATAATGTATAATCTAGTATATAGTGATGAAGTAATCAATTATTTTATTATGTAAATTTTCACTTAATCTGGTTAAAATCACGCAGAATCTTCTTCAGGTGCCCTTCGTCGATGTTTGCAATTTAATTACATGTTATAGCATAAACGTTATTGATTTGTGCGTAAACTATAACGTATTCTTAGAAGCTTAAATACGTACGAAACAATGGAGATGTTAGCAACGGATGCTGTATATCTGGCATCAGCCGGACGCACGTCCGCTATGCTGGAATCTACCACCTGCAGTCTCTACTACCTGTGTTCGTTTATCTTATTTTATTTTTAGTTTATATAATACGAGTATGTTATTAAGAGTTATGACACATCATGGAAATCTACACTTCTATAACACTTCTGTGAATTCTCAGTTTGATTAATAAGATTCAGTGTTATCTGACGTCAAGTTAGCACTAACTCGGAATGCGGTTCTGCAATGAGATACCGACGAGAAAAACGTAACGAAATAGTATCTATAATATTTATTACTCCTGTTAAATCTTTTTTTTTTTTGAAAATAATATAATTTTAATCGATCTTTAAAGGCTGCTTGCTCTTTTTATAAAATAAAAAGTATAAGTTTGTAACATGATTTAGTTGAACGATGGCAGGCTGATAGCTGGCGGATGCGCTATCAGGCGCGCACCGACGCGGCGGATGAACGTCCGTCACGAACGATTGCTCTGGAATCCGCCTCGAATGTTATGCTATGTAATTTTGATTCACATTTATTATATCTTATAAAATCGTAATCTAAAGTTGGTCTTCGAAAATTACAAATGTAATAAATACTTCATTGATTCTAATAATAACTACCCTTTCTAATTCGCTATAGACATTTACATTTCCCAGTGATACATTTAATTTGATTTGATAGTACAGATAAAAGGTATCAAAATAAAAAGCTATACGCTTACATTATATAACATGTTCCTAATACTTAGTCTTCAAGTTTAGAATTCCAGCTTTATGGGTGACCGTCACGACCTCTTGTATCTGATTACTATTTGTATTTAGATTGTTCTGCCACATAAGCTTAATTCTCAGAGCTTGATTACACCAGGCACATAAAACATTGTTTATTGTGTTAACAAACTTTAAACAAATACGTTTTGTAATGCGTTGATAGCGAGCGGATGTTCTATCTGACGTATAGCGGCGGATGTCCGATTGCCCTAGAATCTATCTCGAATGTTATGCAAATTGAGGACTACAACTGATGTTTCCCTTAGTGGATGCGTCACTAGGAATGTAATATGAGAAAATATAATAACATCTAGAAAAATCCTTAATAAAATTAAATCTTTGTTGTCTACGTCAAAATATTCAAAAGAAGTTCAAAATAGTAGAGTTACTAAATAAATTAAAAAATCTGTATATAACACTACGAATTTGTAAAATATAATAAACATATTAAAAATGCGTGTTTGGTAACATTTGAAGATCTTAACATGTAAAGAAGTTTGATAACAGCCATTCAATATGTACCTAGCCATAGTTTTACATCAATGAAAACCCATACATATACCATATACCTACATACAAACAAAGTTTACCTATTTATTAAAGTATTCTTTAATATTGCTTCCCAATACAAACTGTCATCCCCTTAAGGGATGATTTCTGGGATAAAAAGTATCCTTTGTCCTTCCCAGGATCTCAAACTATCTTCTTACCAAATTTCATCTAAATCGGTTCAATAGATCCAGAGATTACTCCGTACAACCTCACAGACTTTACCTATTTATAATATTAGTATGGATTACTAATTAGTAGTATAGATTGACACAGACTAGTTTTACCCTTCGATTTCATTTGTGTGTCATATAATGTAGCCCATGTGTAATTGATTGATAATAGAAGTATAGATATAATTTTTCTTGTTTATTATTATTATCTTAATATATTTTTTTAACTGCCTCGGTGGTGTAGTGGCTAGCATGTACGGCTGCACATCCGGAGGTCCTGGGTTCGAGTCCCGGGTCGGGCCAAGTTTAGTTATTGAGTCTTTCTGTATAGTAAGTCTCAGTAACAGCCCGGAGTTGGGAAGTTGGCGGTGTTTCACCCCCGTGCCTCGGAGAGCACGTAAAGCCGTCGGTCCTGCGTCTTAACTCTTACCGGTCGTGTCGAGTGGTCGTCCCACCGGAGTATGAGAGTGATAGGAATAGAGAGTGCACTTGTGTCTGCGCGTACACTTGTGCACTATAATATCTCCTGCGCAGTTGGCTAATCTCAATGAGATTGGCCGCCGTAACCGGAATCGGCTAGAAGAACATCATCAATAATGTTTTTTATAATACACGTACTGCAAAATTTTCTAACAGCTGGTGATTAGCCTTGAAATACCTAAAATATGTGTTTTCTTAAATTTATACTTACGCTGAAAACATTTATTTTTGTACTAAGATTAACCGTGGATTTTCAGTTATTTTTTTCATTCATATTTGCTAATCCCATTCACTTATAAGCACCACACCACGCATCTCTACATTTATGATTCACATTATATTTAATATACTCTCTTATATAACTAAATCATACAGTTGAAGAACATTGCCCTTAGTATATGAATTCGAAACCAAAATAGAAATATAAATATGAAATCCATTGATGTATGAAACATATTAAAACTCGAGTTGTGTTACCATTATCGGTGTCGCAACGCGAGCTCTTCCTGTCCCGCCACACGACACCGTAACAGAACACTACACACAATCCCACAAATGCGGTTAATATGCAACTTACACTCAATAGAATATTATAAAATTATTTTTTTCCTTTTCACTTTGTATTTTTCTGTATCCTTCACTAATCACTTGCTTGTAAATGGGGAGCTCGTCTCTACGAGTACAGACAATGGTCGATTGTTTGCTGCCTTAAATTAGCCTTAAGTACCTATATCTATACTGGTTAGAACATGACAATGCTAAATGGTGAAGTATATGGTCATATTTATTGCATATTTTTTTATTTTTTTATTTTAACAACATATTTTATAATATAAGAAGTACGTAAATTATCGAGAGTCTATACTTATTCCAATCAATTATGTGTAGTATGTAGATATTATACCTACTTGGATAATTAATAGATTAAATAGGTTTTAATAGCTTTAAAGCTTAAGCTACTGTGTAAAAAGTTTCGTCTTCAAAAAAAAAAACAATGTTATGAATGAAATATTCCTAATCATTGTCTGAAAATCAAGAATTTTTGCATTTAAAATAGAATTTAGTACTTGCAATGTAATAGATTATCTTTTAAAATATTTATAGTGCTAATATATTTCGTTGAATTCAGAATATATTTACGTTATAAAAGTTTCTTACAAAACTTATTTTATATATTATTTTTAACACACAATTTTTTGTGTCTATATTACCTTGGTAATCGGAAATATGTAGTCATATTTAATTTGCGGTTACCAGTAGGTATTGCTGCACTTTAGCGCACGGCGCACGCGCAACTGCGACCCACGTACCTACTCGAACCAGCTTCAACCCACAGTGGGCAAGCCGTTAATTACGATGATAAATATAATATGAACTTTATGCTGTTACTTAGACACAATTTATTGGCTGCAATTTTGCTTAAACTCTATTTTAAGATAAATAATGAATGTAGTTTTGCCTGAAAACAAGTTAAGGATATGAGAAAAGTTAGTTTTATTTATTACCTGTCTTATTGGACATCCTGTGTGTGGTTCAGCTATGGAATATCGAGAGCTGGATAACTCAATTTTGCATGTTTAACATTTATGTCTGTACCTATATACTAGACATATTATATATATATATATGTAATAGGACAAAAAGGAAACTATAGTAATATACTCATAATATTATAATTATACTTTTGGAATGTTTATAAATCTCTTTATTTTAATAGATATTTTTATCATCTGAGCATTTTATTATACAACACGACACGTATTAGAACATATCGGTGATTTAGATATCTATCTAAAATTATTAAATATACCTAAGCCTATATACACGAATACTTTGCTAACGCAAGTCTTAGGGCAGATACAATTAAATTCAGGTACACACATAAAATAGGTATATAGGAAACATTTGAAAGTTTTTATAAAGATATCTACTTTGACAAAGCTTTTCGTAATAAAAAATATATATATAGGTATATTTTAGAGTTATTAATACAAGCATATATTATTTATTGCTTTACAAAATAAATATCTTTTAATTTAAAAATAAAGTGTGTATTTATTTACAATATACAATAGAATCTCATACTTATCTGTACGTTCATACTTCCTAAGTTACTTAGGTTGGTACCTCGCATGTCACTTCGCGTCGTCTTATATACCTTGCGACATATTTATAATAAGTTCAGACTTAGATTACCCTGCCCTGAGATTTATAGGCCCCAACTTTCTTAATTTCATCTTTCCAGCACGAAGGCTACGTTATGCAAATTATTATAAAAACAGCGAAAAAAATAATAATAAAAAAATGAATATATATATAAATAACGAATTTAGTCATCATTTTATTTATGACTAGTATTGCCCGCGACTCCGCCCGCATTCAGATAACCAAAAACCAAATCCTTAGGTTTTACATATTAGTATACTCTTTACATAGCAGTTTTTGTATTTTTTCTCAGAAATGAGATATTTCCCGCGGTGAAAAGTATCCTATATGTTGACCCGGATAACCAGCTATCATCATACCAAATTTCATCAAATTCTGTCCAGTGGTTTTCTCGCTATGCGGTAACAGACAGATAGACAGACAGACAGACAGACAGACAAAAATTCCAAAAACTATAGATTCGGACTCTGTATCGATAATAATGTCTATTTCAATTAGATTTTTCAAAAAATATTTAATGTACAGATTCGACTTACTTACAATTTTATTATATGTATAGATATTAGTATATCTAAGATGAGCGACAGAGCAAAACAAGTAATATGAATGGGTAGGCGAGTTGAGGACATACACCTACACGACGCGTAGGCCGACAATGAGGACATATTTTTATCTCCCGACTCACGACCAATGACCGTAGTTTTCTACGTCGCCAATTTGTATAGATACGCAGCTTAGATAAGCTTTTCGAGAGGCAGATTGACACAAATATATCTAATATCTCTCTTAAGCTAATTGTGTCAGACGTAAAATTGTCTGGATTGTTTGACACTGTTATCAATCTACTGCAGTTTGTAAATTAAATTTCTTATTAATTTGAAAGAAATATATCAATAAATGGATTATAATAATATTTTTATTTAGCTTCTATCTAGCTTTTACAGACGTTGCGTAAACATTAATAAGAAGTGAGAGTTAGGTACAACTTAATGAAGGTCACGACACGATAAGTAATTATTATAAGTATAATATGTTACTTCATCTGAAAACTGAAAATCGTAGAATATTCGAGTAGGTACCTACTTCAAAACGTGAACTACCAGTACCTACAATCGAAACCAGTTATTTTTTTATGATGCTTAATTTGTTATAAATTATTATGTAATACGCAACCGTTAATTGTTTTGTGTGATATAAGCTTTTAATGATGCCAGTGTATAGGTACTTTATAATAAAAAATGTACATTTTTATTGATATTTTCGTTGCTTTCATTCATATTATTTAAATGTGTACTACAAATTACCTAATATACGGAATTCTCATTCAATTTTGATTTAAACTTGGGTACGCATTTGTACTCAGCTTGCCAGGATATGGCTAGATTTATCGGTACTACGAAACGAGAACAAAAAAAGACTCCTGGCTATATTCAAGTTGCACTTGCCGTCCGTAAGCAAGAAACTTGTTTCTTATTTATGAATTCTACATAATGTAATTTTTCTTTATAATAGATATTTAAAGTTGAATAAAAAAATCTCTATCCGTTGTAACTGACGTCAGAATTCCAAGTGGAAGCCGCCTCACCCGTGCCGCGTTTTCATCTTTTATTTATGGACGATTGATTGATGAAGCGAAACGCCGTATGAATGAATCGATTTATGGTTTCGTTGAGCGGACACTGTTTATGTGCTCGCTTGACGTCAGGAATCTTAAACGAGGAATGAATAAACTCTCCGAGCTCTACCGCGGTTGCACACCGCTACATGTGCCTCTTGCATCTTGTGTTGTTCAACCGTCTCTACCAGACGACCAGAGACCAAGACCAATCCATCGGTGCACGAGACAATCACACGACTGAATCATTTACGGCGGCAATTGTGCCTTATCTTCAATAATGTATCAATATATGCCTCATCAATTTACTTAATCAGCAGTCGTAAAACTGACACCTCAAGTTTAATCTTAAGATATTTCCTAGAGATGGCACTTTCTGATGATGGTCAAGGTTATTGGGTAGCACCCTATTCATTCATCTTGTTAAAATACCCATAGTTTATATCTATTGTCTTGTATTTAAACATTAAAGCAAATGACAGCAAATTTATAATTTGAACTCGTTGACTCGAGCAGGTGTTTCGAATTTGCGTTATTCCGAGTCTATTGTGCCAATTAAGATCAACTAGCAGAGTAATAGATTACGCATGTTTCGGCGTGGCAAGCGGTCTAATTGTTTAATTTCGGTCTTGAGATAGGTTAGCAACGAAATGAGTACGGGCGCGGGGAGGTTGCTCAACTCGTTATCACCACATCGGGAGCTCGTTTGAAGAGCCGCTTCCTGTGCGATGACCCGTCTTATCGCCTGCGCCTACAGACCAGATGAGGCATACCAGCTACTGCCAAACAGCACTCGGTATCCACTCCACTCCATAACTCCTCTATCTCCTCACATATCTCACGAATCAAAGGCACAAGGAAAAATATAATCAAATGTAATAAAATTAGGTATTATAATATATAAACGTCACGTGACATTATTACATATTTACACTAAATGTTACTTTATGAGTATGATACTCAAGCAACTAAATAAACTAAATTTTATATACAATATATCTACACAAACTACACTTTTGAAACAAAAAGGGTCATATTTAGTTAGCAGTCACTTTTAACGCAATACTTAAGTAGTTTAAAATTGAAATACGTTTTATTTTCTAGTACTTAGTACTCTTTTGATTATTCTGTATTCAAACAGTAGTCAAAACTTGTTTAGTATAATGGAAAAAACAATTAAATTATTTAAACTCTACACGTAGAGCTTAGCAGTATTTCGCAGACCCGCTGACTACGTGACTGAGGCGTCAGATGATAATGCCCACTATATTAATAGAACGCTTATTTATCAAAATACTGCATGTCTTGAACTTTAAGTAGATATCAAATTAAGTTTTTATTGCAATTTAAATTGGCAGACTTTTCGAAGATAATTTTAAAATCTATAAACATTCAATACCTATTGTTATAAAACACGATGTTTACTGTTTACTCTACAAATTCTATTCGTATATATATGAATCACGATTCAATCAACAATGATATCCTCCATCTTACACTTACAGTAAATGACAAAACATGGTATACGTTTAAGTGTTTTAATCCGATTATATAACTATACTGTGTAATAAAAAAAGTCAGATATTATCTCTCCGTGTTCTCGTAATAAGACAGAATGGGTCATTATTCACCGAGCATCGAACAATCAGAGTGCCACTGCATCATGCATCTCGGGGCACAGGTCAAGGAATGCGAACGATAAATAGCAAGATTTGACAGTGAAATAACGCGTTTACGAATACAAGCGCCACGAAGCACCTCCATTGCCTCGAGTTCTCACAAATCTCGCATCGGCCTTACAATGACACGAATAATCCATCTTCCATGATGCATAGGTCAAAAGATCTGCGGGGCCGACATATTTTATACAAGAGATATTTTTTTCTTAATATATAAAACATGAATTCAGTCGGGGCAAACAGGTTTATCTATTGTAATACATCAGCTAGACACATTTGCATTTGACTAAACAGAACTGTCGAGGTGTGCCTGTTTGGAGTTGCGAGGAGGATCCTGTAGACTTGCAAATAACAAACATTAAAATTCTCGGAGTGGTGCGCTTACGCACGCTGTAAATAAATAGACGTCCTATACTAGTGTCGCGTTCTACAGCAGATCCTAAATATATCGAGAGCAAATTCGAGGTACCGAGCACCATACATTGTAGGGGCAAGCGTGACACATCTCACGCACTTCCCGCCGCATGTCGACTATGTATGTAGGTACTTAGCTTAAAGTTTTATTTTATTTAGCATCAAACTTGTTCTAAGCTCACAAGTGAAATGCAATACGCGATAATGTAAGATTACAAAATGAAGAATTTAGAGAACAGTTACACATATCGGTGTTCCATTTCTAACATATGGCACGTTTTTAGGATTCTGCAAACTAGCACTATACTAGTTTCGATATTAGGTTTACAGTTTAAGATTGAGGTTTTTACTTCTACCTATTTTATTATGATAGAACAAACAAATTAATAATGAAAAAATAAATGAATAAAAAATGCAAGTAAAAACAATAAAAGGGTTCCCTATACAAAAAGCATGTTTAGTTTTTTGGCTCCTTTTTAAAAACGGTAATACATACAAGCAAATAAAAACCGGTCAAGTTTAAGTCTTCGTGCTAGAGGTTTCAACGACCATTCAGTATTTACATTCTATTTGATTGTTAAATATGTTAAAAATAAACTGTAGTTAATCCGGAAACCGACTCGCACTTGACCGATTTTTGTTTACTACTCGTCTTAGTGTCCTAATATAGCAAGTTTCCTTTTATCCCATGCCAGCGCTCATCCGCCCATCAAATGCTGTCGGCGGCTTGTCGACATCTGTTGTCCCAATTTAAACGATCTAGCTAAGTACGTTTTCAAGTAAGTGTTGTAAATAGTCACCACTACATATACGTACATATACATTTATTTTTAAAATAATGTAACAGATTTTATAAGTAATTATTACTGTAAGCAGTAAATTGGCATACTTTTAAAAAATTGCAATCATATGTATGTAGATTACGCTAGTTTTACATATTCTTCGCATGGATCAAGAGAACACGGCGAAAAGCGATATTAAGGAGATTACACTAGGTTCGAATTAATATGGTGGGGGGGCTCAGTAGTGCCCGGCAATCCAACCGGGCGCGAAGCTAAGAAACGCACAGGGAGGTTGCCCACTTCGGTGGGCCGTGGGAGGTGGCCCTCTTTGGGGGGCGGTGTACCATGCGAGTTGCTCCTGGTACTTCTCTGATAGCAGAGTGGACTGTGGAGCAACCCCATGGTTGTGATGGTCTGCTTCGGCAGACCTGCCGTCGGGGCGTCGTAGTTGAATGCGTAAGTGATCCTGCGACGCCCCATTAAGACGGGGGAAGGTTTTGTTGGGTTTTAGTGGGTAGTACTGGCTGTATTACGCCGGTGAGTCCCACACGTCGTGCGTAAATGCATTTCCCAACGTTAAAAAAAAAAAAAGGTTCAAATTAATATATAATAAAGTATAACATTGTAAACCATAATTCGTTCAGACTCCATCCATCTATTCAGTTAAAATCCCTCAATGCAAAGGGACCTATACTTTGTAGACTTCTAACCCTTTAAGACATCATTTTATAAAATCAATAAATTGTACTGTTAATATATACAAAGCTTTTAAATATATACAAAAGATAACGTAACTATATTTTTAATTTATAATCATTCTTAAATATTATATATGTATATAAGACGGTTTTATTTACAATTTTAAAACTACAATTTTGAAGGCAGGAAATAGTGTAGTACAATATAAATATGATCGTATATTTTCAGAATGCATTCTAGGAATGAAATAAACATGGCTCGGAGGAAGGAACAGCGAGACAGGAGGAAGCGGCGCGCCTCACTTCCTGCCAGCTCGTTAACGAATCACTATTTATACTTTAGTTTAATATTTCATTACGTGCCAGGTGCCTATGATAACTGTTCTGTACCCATGCTAAGGAACATGGAACTCCATTCTTTCCCCATAACGGTATCTTTTATACTAATATGAACAGATATAAAAAGAATTACGTTCGAAATTCAATTATATATTTTATTATTGAATTTTATATAGGAAACATCTTTTAGGTTCTGGACGTCACTAGTTAATAAGCCTTACACTTTACAATACATTATTTTATACAATTCTTGACTATCTTTACACTTCTTATAAAAGCTCATATTTCATAATTATTTATTGTTGTAATATAGTATTCGTATATAAGCTAATTTTTACAAAGATAGTCTTAAATAACAATAATTTCCATTGGTGGTTAAATCAGAAGGTCGTGTAATGTTACGATAGGTAAGTTAAACAAAAAAGAAAACAAAAATTGTAGTAAACATTCGTATTTATAATATAATGTTGTCGTTTTATTTACAAATAAATACAAATTCAGTTAATAAATAAATGGTAAATTATCTACATCTTAATAAGTATGTTTTATATCTCATTCTTAATCTTCTCTGGATCTGTGTGGAATCCAAATTACTAATTTTAGCGTTTTCTTATGACACGTTACGGTCTCAAGAAAATTTGAGACTTTCGGCGTTCGGGCGACACGTTCACGTACATTCACACTATACGACTATATTTACAGGAAACGATCACTCGGCGCGCGCGGGCTCTCGTCCGCGGCCCGCGCGTGCCCACACGCGCACTGCGTCCACGTCCCGCTCGGCAATAAATATTTGTACACGCGGGCGCGCGGCGGACTAGATAATACTGGAGAGCGGCGGCGGCCCGGCGCAGCGGCAGCCGGCGCGGCGGCAGCGCGCGTACGCGGCCGCGCCCGCCGCCGCCAGCGCGCGCAGCGGCCAGTAGAGCCACAGGCACGGCAGCGGCAGCGCCAGCGCCGCCACGCACGCCAGCCGCGGCCCGCACGCGCACGGCTCCGCGCCCGCGTCCTCCTCGCCGCCGCAGTGGTAGAACAGCGCCTTGGCGCAGCACATACACGACGCGTAGTCCACGCACGCCTCCGCGCTGCACAGGCACGACCCGCACAGCCAGCGCTGCGGCAGCGGCCGCGGCCGCGCGCACTGCTCGCAGCGGCAGCGCCCGCACGCGGCGCACACGATGGATTCGCCCGCGCCTCCGCCGCCGCCCGCACGCGTCTTGTCCCCGCCGCCCGCGCGCGCGCCGGGCTGCGCCGTCACCGGCTTGAGCGGCTGCGCGGCGGCGTGCGTGGCGTGCGCGTGGCGGTGCGCGGGCGGCGCGGGCGGCGCGCGGCGCGGCGCCTCCACGTACGCGTTGCGCTCGCGCTCAGCGTCGGGCCGCGGACGCAGCAGCGACACGGCGGGCGCGCGGCCGCCCCCCGCGCTGCCCGCGCCCGCACTGCCCGTGCGGTGTACTCGCGCCGCCGGCTTGGGCGGCCGGGGCGGCGCCGCCGGCCCGCCATACTCGTCCATCGAGTCCGGCTAACGGCTCTCTGGGCCGTCGCCTTCCTGTTCCCTCATCGTCCCCACCTGCGGAAAAATCATCGTACGTGTTAATATCATATCATGAGTAGAATAGCTTAAAGAGATAACGAGCTTTGTGTAAGAACTGAACGTCATTGGCTAATAACTTGCATTCCTTTTAAAACTCTTCAATTGATCCACACATTTTTATTCCATCTTACTTATGTTTTGGAGAAAATGCATTAAATGCACTTATGTATATGCGAATATAGTCATTACAAATATCTATAACCCTTTACTATCTGTAAATTTACCGTGAACTTTTAAACGTATGTAGCGATGTGTGTATATGTATGTATACTCCGACAAATGTTAAATCAGCTCTCTACACTCGCATAAACGTGGCATAATAGTAGATAAGAGTATTAACTAGAATTACAAAAAAAATAAGGCAGCAACAATACCTATAACGGTTTAAAGGTGTGAGGAAAAATATATTTGTTGAGTTTTTTATTGTTGTTATTTATATGCTTAGAATGAAATACTAAAAGGTCGTGATATTTTGATTAATTATTATTGCAATTTAGATTAAGCGGGCTCGTGTTAGATAATTCCGGTTAATATTTTCTACGAGTATATATTAGAGCAATACAAGGTGTATTGAGAAAAGAAAGAAATCTTCTAAAGATATAGATATTATAAATAATGAAAAAACTTGTCTTATTTATTTTTAATTTGTTAGCAATTAAAATATAAACTTTAATAGGTATTATATAATAATCATTATTATTAGTTGGTACTTCACTTTTGTAGAAATGTTGCGAAGATGAACGTATCGAGTTTCGACTAAATAGTAAATTTTTAGTTTTCCAAATATGTTTTGTATTACCACAGACACAATATTATACTAACTTCGTGTATTTTATTTCAATCCACAATTATTAAAACAGGACCCACTGCTTCGTATAGAAGCGCATTTGACTGATGATAGTGATTTATTTGTAATTTAGAATCTTTTTTTTCAAACTATTAAATATAATAAAGGTACTCCTAGGCTCATATCAAACTCCGTGAATAACTTCTTGATAAAATTCATTTAAAATCCACGCTAATATTGTAAACTACCATTGCCCGCGGCTCCGCCCGCGTTCAGATCACCAAAACCAAATTCTTAGGTTTTACATATCAGTATACTCTTACATTGCAGTTTTTGTATTTTTTCTCAGAAATGAGATATTTTCCAGCGGTAAAGAGTATCCTATATGCTAACCGCGATAACCAGCTATCATCATACCAAATTTCATCAAAATCCCTCCAGTGGTTTTTCTGTGATGCGGTAACAGACAGACAGACCGACAGACAAAAATTCTAAAAACTATAGATTCGGCCTCTGTATCGATAATAATGTTTATTTCAATAAGATTTTCCAAAAAAATATTTAATGTACAGATTCGGCTCAGTTACAATTTTATTATATGTATAGATGTGAATAAATATCTGTCTACTACCTTTTCACGCTTTATCACATGGTTGGGTTGCACAGGACCTTACCATGTGATATGGGACAGATACATAAATGTTTTATTTCTAAAACAACTTTATTTACACGATACCAATTTTTCGCATTGTCTTCTATTTTTAGGGTTCTGTACTCAAAGGGTAAAACGGAACCCTGTTACTAAGACTCTGCTGTCTGTCCGTCTGTCACCAGGCTGTATCTCATGAACCGTGATAGACAGTTGAAATTTTCACAGATGATGTATTTCTGTTGCTGCTATAACAACAAATACTAAAAAACAGAATAAAAAAAATGTTTAAGGAGACTCCCGTACAACAGACATGATTTTTTTGCCGTTTTTATAGATAATGGTACGGAACCCTACGTACGCGAGTCCGACTCGCACTTGGTTTATTCTTAACACTCGAGACATTATCAAATTAGACAATTAATAAACAAAGTAAAACAGAATAAAATACATAGAAGTGAATGGTTACAAGAAAAAAATCTTAATACTTTAAACGTATAATACGCATACGCCATGATTATAATCGCCAAGAATACTGTTATTGTTCATTGATAGATTCTGTTTCTTTAGATTTACTATTATAAATTGAGTTACTGGATACATTTAAATAGCTATTAGTTTTTATAAAGCGTTCTCGCTAAGACTTATTAGAAGCTTGTTACCGGTATTACTTATCCTGTATCAGTCTCGAGTCTCTGCTTTATAGTCATTTGAAATTTTACTGCATTTTAATTCAAAACTGACTTTAATGCTAATTTATTGGTTATTTTGTAGTATATTTGTAATTAGGATGGAATAATATAATATCAGATTATTTATAAGTTTAGACAAAATTCTAGCCGTCTAATGAAATTTTGAGTGTTATTGAAGTAACTTTAGATGCGCATAGATGATACGTTTTTTATAATTAGAACAATGTAAAATATTATGTTGAATGTAGTAAATGATTTAATTATTATTTTTAATATTACCTTAGCCTTTTATTACATAATTTAGAATATGAACAATATTAATTGTTATTTAAGCACAGGCTTAATTAATCGAATTTAGTTATTACTCTATCACGAATTCACGTTTATATGTATAGTAAATATGGTATATCAATAAACTTGTCTAAAAGCTGACAAGAGCACTATATTTAGTATATTTTAATAATTGCTTTCATCATCAATTAATCGCCTCTTTAATATTACCGTTAAAGCTTATTAATGGGAAAGTAACATGAATAATTCTGGCGACATCTTTTGACTACTAATGTACACGTATAAAATAGATTATAATCAGATTGTTGATTAAAATAACAGCGATGGAATTATTCATCTCAGGGGTATTTGCATATTTGTAAACTATGACAGGCATCTGGCTTCCATAAGTGTCTGCCTCTCTGAGATAAAATAATGTCGCCTTCACACACTCGTGGATTACAATTTTAATTTTCGTTCGAAAACAATCAATAATTACACACGATCTTCTCAGATATGTTAAATAAGATGCTTTACTCGATCCTTTTTAGCATACTGATTTTAACCAGTCTTTATAAATTTATTATATACAAAGTTTATAGTTGTTACTTCCGTCTTAAGTCTCTAAGTTTTACATATATGGCCAACGAACATGAAGAGCTTTTGCTAAGAATTCGATTTAATAGTTGTTACCTATTCATTTAACTTGTTTTTAAATAATCATAATAAATTAAGATAAACAGTAACGCTTTGGAAGTTTCATTTACAATTCAACATTTATTATGTTGTGCTTAAACAACATTTTAATAGCCCACCAAAAATGCCATTAAAATAGCTATCATTAAGCTTTTAAAGAATCAACTTATTTATATTGCGCTAAATAATGTCTTTTATCTTTAATATATACGTTATCAGTGAGAAAAATTAGTATTGGGATGAAAAACATAAATGTGGCCATTAGTGCTACATTGTATGAATATTAATTTGCAAAAAAAAATGTACTATATATAATTTTAACATGACACAGTCTTCAAAGTTTTAAATTGTTCGAAATATAGTCAGAATTTTAATGTGAATTTGTAAAATGTTAATATATTAATATACTTGGGCGTCATGAGACGTATTTATTCGTCACGAATAGAATCTATTTCTATGAATGCTGCCGGTATAATTTTGTTTTGTCTAAATGCGATGAACGATATAATGTTTGTTATAAGACGTGTATTGTTTACAATTCATTTCAATTCTTTCTTATCTGCCTTTAGTTATCAAACGTTGTCGAAATTCGTTTTTTACTGTTGCTATAATAATTGTGAGTACGATCCAATGTAACCAAATGTCATAAAATTTCAATATATACTCTCACTAGCCGTGTCCAGAGATATATTCCAGATCGGTAGAAGAGATAATTTTATTTTGGTTACAAAACAGGATCCACGCTAGTTATTTCTCGTTTCCAATAAGTAGTCGTCAGTTAGTTCATTCTAAAGTTTTTAGAGCGATATTATAAAAAAGTCATTTTTTGGTTTGTTAATTGAAAAGATTGTGGCTGCAGCGCGAAAGTGCGGAGCCGGCAGCGGCGCGGTGAGCGCGCGTGTGACCGTGCTACGATGCCAGGCGAAGAACTTACGACGCCTCTCATCATTCATGTTTGCTCAATTTTTTCGCGATCTAAGCGACTTCTGCCTACATTCGGCACGCGACCCATTACATCTAGCCAGACGAGTCCGCCGCGACTCGTCACATCCTGGCTGCGAGATGACGTTGGGCAAGTACTTACGAAGCAGACGTTCCACGGTCACACGTCTTCTACACACATCGCTACACAAGGGCACTCGGGCCGAGCGGCCCCACACACTGCACTGAGCCCCGGCACCCGCAGGGCCGCGCCGGAGGCTCACCGACACACAAAAATACGGCGGAACCACCAAATTTTGGCCGCGCAAATCCACGGGAAGGCTCATAAGACCGGCGCGGTCCGGAGCGGCACCTGGCGCGGGCGGGGGGCGGCCCACGCACCGGCCTCGATTCTCGTCCGCCCGCCGCGCGGTTATCACTGCAATATGGCCGCTACTCACTTCCTCGGTGAAGTTCTTCGTTGATTTCTACTCCTGATCTCGATGACGGCGATTCTCGTGACCGTTCCGAACTCGTGCGGATTCACTGCACTTATTCTTATACACATTTTAATGGAAAACCGGGAGCGTCGGCGCTACGCTCCAACGAAACGACCGTTCCGTTCGCTGGCACATTCCGCACTGGCGTCGGGCGGGCGCGGGCCGGCGGAGCGGCGCGCCCCCGCCCGCGTCCCGCCGCGCGCGCCTCGCCTTTTTATGAATGGAAGGCGGCCATACTGAATGAACCGCGTACACGAAGCGGTCGGCCGCTATTTTCGCAGGCGAGCGTGCGGCGGGGGGCGGGGGGCGGAAGCGGGCTGCGAGTGCTCGCGGTGCCAAATTTTGCGGCGCGGGCGACGGTGGCGGATGTGCTCGTTTATCGAGCTTCCGGTGAGATCCCCGCGGCCGCATCCGGGAATTAGGTTTCCGGTCGGCGAGAGTCAAACCACACCGCCCACTTTCGTCCTGTGAAGTTACAAATCTAACATTTTCAGTAAGCGAGAAGAAAGTCTGGTAAACTCCGCCAGCCGGCTCCATTTTGCAGATTTACAGAATGAGTTCACTTAACCGAATGGAGAATATTAGTGGTGACGTACAAAACTCAACGGACCCGGCGTGGAAGGCGAACCGGGCGTAACATACTATCGCTGTGCTAATAGGTACATGCGAGCATAATTTCCGCAAGGTTGCAACGACAATAAGGCGCGTTGTGCACGCAGCGTCTCTGTGTCAAGGACGAGCGATAACGCTTTGCCATACGAGACGTTGTCACAATTATAGGCTTAATACTAAAATAAATGTTGCTTTAGGTAACTACTTAATAACAAAAAAAAAATAGATTATTATTCTATAATTAAAAAATTACACAGATATCAAAAAATAAAGTATTATTATCTATTACAAAAAACGACTATTACTTTTGGCACGTACATTTATAAATGCAATATTTTAAAAAGTATGAATGGATTCGTTAACCGTATTTCTATCATACTATGATCTCTATTGTAGTCCATAGAGATAAGAAACAGATTCATTATGGCGACCACAAAATATAATATTAATTCACAAACTAGGTGGATAGGAGCAATATGACAAGTGTGAATGGACAGCACAATTCACAAAAAATATCTACCTGAGGTAACTTTTTCTATTGTCCAGAAGCAAGCATCAACCGCATAACAATCACTTAAATTTCCATTTCACCTTTATAAGACTTCAATGAAATGACATCATATTATTAAACGTCTTTGCATAACACATAAATTTGCATCTTTTATCAGCCATTTTAGAAACGTAAAATCACAGCAAATACTGATAGTATAAAAACAAATATTTAAGAAAAGACTAAATATTAAGTACCTTTAAAGTAGTATTAAAATTTATTTTTTTCTTATATTCTTTATTATTATTGCACTTAAAATATAATACAGAAAAAAATAACACAAATAAACATAGTTCACAAAGGTGGACTTATCTCTAAAAGAGATCTCTTCCAGTCAACCCCTGGATGTGGAAGAAGATGTCAGCGGGCAATGTAGTGCAAAAAAATATACTAAATATATACTAGAAATAAAGATAATAATAATCACATATACACACATACATATATTACTTATAAAAATATATAATACTATATATAATACCTAATGTAATTAAAATAAATGTTTTTTCCTACTTTCTTATTCGGAATATTATTTAGCACGTTTGAACAGAATTTGAATAAGTTTTTTTCAGACGGAACCCAACATAACATGTGTTTTCAGCAAATTTAAAACTTTTTATAGCAAAAACATGCATCCGGATCCGCATATTTTTTGTTGACTTAACGGTCCTATTTCCTTCCTACCATTGAAAAATAATAGCTTTGTATATTTTAGCTTGCCGAGAGGTTTTTGTAAACTTAAAACGTTTCCGTTATAATATAATAATAACTTACTTTATTATTTTTTACAGACAATATTTAAACAATGAGTAGCTAATACAAAGTAAGCGAATACAAAGGTGAATCGCAATATGACGCCGGCAGGAACAATGGATGTCCCAAATAGGTATAGTAAGTGAAAACGATACGAATTGCCAATTGAAGCTATACAAGACTTCATGGAATGGTGAAGGTTGCGTCCAGGAAAGAACACAATGAGTTCGGGGGAAATACATCTTCTTAGTATAAGAGTCCGATTACGCGTATTCTTGTAAATGTCGATCTTGCTTATGGCAAGGCAATTATAATTATTGGGTTTTAACATACTGGCGACTTACCCTCACATCGCTGGGGTGCGTCTTTGGAGGCTTAACAGTATCCTGAATTCTATATCATCCACGTCATGGTCTATGTGTGCACAAAATTTTATCCAAATCGGTCCAGCTGTTACAGCATAAAGAGACTAAGTACTGCTTAGTCTGATTATATCAAACAATACTAACATTTTCTATACATATAGTATAATTGTAACTAAGCCGAATCTGTACATTAAATATTTTTTGGAAAATCTTATTGAAATAAACATTATTATCGATACATAGGCCGAATCTATAGTTTTTAGAATTTATATCTGTCTGTCTGTCTGTTACCGCATCACAGAAAAACCACTGAAGGGATTTTGATGAAATTTGGTATGG
Organism: Brenthis daphne; assembly: GCA_947093115.1. Lineage (NCBI taxonomy): Eukaryota > Metazoa > Arthropoda > Insecta > Lepidoptera > Nymphalidae > Brenthis > Brenthis daphne. The sequence continues at coordinate 22,531,483 of OX352481.1, forward strand.
TGATTGCTGGTTATCCGGGTCAACATATAGGATACTTTTTACCGCGGGAAAATATCTAATTTCTGAGAAAAAATACAAAAACTGCAATGTAAGAGTATACTAATATGTAAAACCTAAAAATTTGGTTGTTGGTCATCTGAACGCGGGCGGAGCCGCGGGCACTGCTAGTCAAATATAAAAGCTGATTGTGCAGTCCATCTGTATGATAGGTATAGGTACATATACCTACTTCATACTTATGAAGACACAGCGATGTGAATGAATCACATTTTATTGTATACCTTTTATGCCGTCCCTATAAGCACTACGCCATATACAAATAAATATGTGGGCTGGTTAGACTTAATAAATTTCATGACAATATCCGTCTGAATATAGAGCGCTGCCTACTCAAATAAGAGTCAAAAAAAGTGTTTTGATTGTAAAGCAAGTATGAACGTGGGCCTCGATAGAAATCAGGTTTCGTTTGTTATTCTGGAGGCGGTGCGCCCGCGAGCGGAAGCCTGCGCCTGCGCCGCGCTTTCCATCCGCCTCAACTATCGATGCGATCCTATCGACTTTTGTATACTTAAGTGACTAAATATTTTAAAACTCGTGTCTTAAACCATTGTGCAAGCTTTTACACAAGTCATCTAAGTTATATCTTTTCTATACTGACATTGTATCGGGGTAAAAGATTATAGAGTAAACTGAATGTTTTATGTACAATGTTACAAACTTAAGTAAGTCAAAAAAATATTATAATATAAATAACGATCATTTTTGTCCCTATTTCATATTGTTTTCTTCTGAGTAGGTATAGCAAAAGGCGATTCTACATTTAATATAAAAGAAATAGAAAGTTCCAAATACATATATTGTAAAATTCAACATAATAATCATGACTTAAATATCAATAAACTTTTTATGTGGCGCTAAATTATGTTATCTTTCGATTTTTTTCTCAAAATATTTTGTTATCTTTGAACTTCCTTCTAAAGTCAAATAGTCTTATCGTACCCATTTTATTCGTAATTCTTTTTAAATATAATTAGGTGGGAACAATTTATTACCGTTTATATCTACACGAGTACCAATATTACGAAATATGTTGTCTGGTTACTTAACAGTGATAAATAGTATTGTTTTGAACATGAATTATCTTTTGCGAGTATGAGAGCCGATAAGCGGTTCATATGAGAGTTGTTTGTCTAAAATTACTATCTCAATGCGCGCCCAAACCGTGTGATAATTGTCCTACTGGAAACTGGAGTTAGGCATATTATATGTATTAATGCCGGATGTTAGAGTCAGATAAAGGGAATGCATAGACGATTTAGACTATCTAAGCAAATATAGTCCGTCGAATACTGATCCAATGATAAAAATTTAAGGCACTCGTTATCCGTTCCAGAAATTCTGCGAATGCTCTTTCTTAGTAATAAATATAAACATGATGACGGTTTTATTGGGCATTCATTTTTTTTTTGCTCTGTTATTGTTGTATGTATTGTATGTAACAAGACCAATACACATATTTTTTTATAATTTTGAATATAAAAACGTTTGAAAACGTCAATCTTTAAATCTTCAAAAATAAAGCAGGTTTAAATATCCGTCCGTACATTTATAGAGAGTATTGATGAAAGAACTTAGTAAGCTAATGCGCTTTAGTTCTGTAGAATTACACACGACTAGTTTGTTACAATGCGCACTTCGTTCATAAGCGGTAACATTGACACTGTAATATATTTTAATGTAACAATATCTCGTATATGAGCGAGCATTACGTAAGAACAAAAGCTAGAATGAAGGATCTCATTGAATGGACGCTGTCGCGACTCGCGCTCGACTCACTCCATTCATGGCACGCACTCATCGACGCTGACCTTCCATGCCCATGTGGTTATTTAGCGGCGGATGTGTGTAGCGAATATTTGCTCACGTGACACGTATGATAAAATGCGGCGTCGAGTCAACAGCTCGGCGATTCCTAAGTCGCGTCTGTCATGCGAAGCAATGGCATCGCTAGATGAATTTCTCGTTTTAATTGATGGCAATTACAAAAATTCCACGTAGCGGTCGTGCCGCGAGCGAGGGAGTGCAAGAGGCGCGGGTGAGGGCGCGGGAGAGGGCGCGGGCGAGAGGCGGTCGACCTTCCGTGAGGCCGTCCGCTGCCTCTATTACGGGCCGCTCGGAGCGACGGCAAGCAGCGCAGGAAGCCACCTTAATCACCGACACAACCGACACCGCTCCAACAATCACACATCTCTGACGTCCCAAACCATGCCAGCATCTCGTCGCCGCGGGGCATATTCGCGATTTATATTCAGTCGTTTAAAATAAAATATGCCTACTTAGTTTTTCCTCTGGCCATTCTGGTTTACTAATTTGTCTCCGATATATGTATGTAGATTCTCTGTTTACTTTAATGCCTTAATATTATTACATCGCTTAATCGCACATATAGGAATACTATGTAAAATTAAAGTATGTAAATTAAGTCTTAAACCAGTTTCTTCCAAAGTACACAATGTACATATAAAAGACTACTATAATATAATTATGAACTAGCAAAGGTTGCATCTAAACAAACAATTTTATTGAATACTAGCACTGCCCGCGGCTCCGCTCGCGTTCAGATGACCAAGAACAAAATTCTTAGTTTTTACATATTAGTATACTCTTACATTAGTTTTTGTATTTTTTCTCAGAAATGAGATATTTTTCCGCTGTAAAAAGTATCTTATATGTTGATCCGGATAATCAGCTATGACCATACCAAGTTTCATCAAAGTCCGTCAAGTAGTTTTTCTGTGATGCGGTAACAGACAGACAGACAAATATTCTAAAAACTATATATTCGGCCTCTGTATCGATAATAATCTCTATTTCAATAAGATTTTCCAAAAAATATTAAATGTAGATTCGGCTTAGTTACAATTTTATTATATGTATAGATTTGGCGAGGTACAGCATTAACAAAATCTACTTAAGTTATAGGTACGAGTATTTCAATGAGACGGAACTAAGCTTTTATTACTCCGTCTTTCTAAAAAGTGAAATTGTTACTCGGTTTTAAGGTTAAAAGATTTCAAATCCTGTTGAAACACAATAATTGTATTATTTTATATCACTTTGAAAATGACCATCATGAAAATTATAGGCAGCTTTTCATTTTGCTTTAGTAAGATAATATTGTAGAGCAAAGTAATTAGTTAATAAATGCAGTGTCAGATTTAAATTGACTTAACAATGATTTTTTTACTGATTGTTATTGATTTTATATCAAATTAGAAATAGTTTCAGCACGAGTTTTGCATAATATAACTAAGTATACATATTACGTACAACATTTCTAATCGTCCATCGAGAACATTTTTGAAAGAAATATATAATATGACATATAGACAATCAGACAGTGAACCAAGAATGGTTAGTTTATTATTTCATGCCATGTATAAAACCCTAAAAATTGTTTAAAATCCTACACTTTTTCACATCTTGATACAAAAAAATGCTACAGGATCTAATTTCGAAGTGATTAGAAAATTCCAAGCGAATGACGTGTGCGTCCAGGATGTAAAATGTTCACTCAAAAAGCAAAAGTAGCTGTGTGACAGCGGCCGAGCGGGCCAATGACATCACTTTCCATGCCGGCATAGAGTAACATTCTACTCTATGACCACACCATAGATCACATAGTCGATATTTACTCGACTTTAATATTTGAACTCAAATATTTTTTCTGCCTCATCAATATCACCTATTATATATTATTATTGTTTCTACAGATCAAATTGTTTGAATCGTAATAACAGTGTATTGAACTCGTTACTTTTTTCGGTAGGTATCGTGCGTGATAACAACCGTATAATCAGTATCTTCTAAACAATTTAGAACGTACTATTAAAACCTTTTTGAGATAATACTGTTTTGTTCTATTCAACATTCCCACCATTCTGAAATTCGCCTTAAATATATCTTCTTATTTGTAAAGAATAAGATAAAATATACATAATAAAAACGAAAACAAAAAAATATGGAAAAAATATCAAAATTTTCTATAAATATTTATTAAATATAAAGAAATAGGTATATGAATCCAAGATAGGTATTTCGTTTGAAAAAGATGATGATATCAGGGAAGAATTATCATTTTGATAAACATATGTTTATAATTATTATTTTAATTATATTTAGTTATAGAATAATCTCTTGAAAATAAGTACCTGTTTTGTAGAGAAAAATAACTTATGTGTGTTATTTCCCCCTAAAACATGTTATAAAGCACAAATAAAATAATTGTAATAAGACAGTGGCAGTGGTAGCCCAGTGGTAACGCGCTCGCTTGAGAAACCGAGTGAAGCGAGTTCAAATCCCGGGTCTCGCACCTCTGATATTTTCATGTGCGAATCATTTCTAACATGATTACCACTTGCCTTACGGTGAAGGAAAACATCGTGAGGAAACCTACATGTCTGAGAGAACCTAGCAAGTTTTCGAAAGACATGTGAAGTCCGCCAACCCGCACTTGGCCAGCGTGGTGGATTATGGCCTGATCCCCTCGTATTGAAGGGAGGCCCGTGCCCAGCAGTGGGACTTTAAAAAGGGCTGAATACAATAAGACAGACGGACCGGATGGTAACTTCCAAGAGACTAAAGATTTGTAGGTAATTTTAATTTATCATTCCACATGCCAATTCCACATATTCATCTTATTTGTAATTTTACCTTCATCAATATAATTTTAATTTGGTAATGTTAATTCGAGGATTGTTTTTAAGAAATGAGCAGTATTTGTTGATTTATAATTGTAATCAATGTTTTCAATTAAAAATAAATCAATTAACTTTAAAACAAAAATTAAGTAATTACGCTATTGAGTAAATAATCGATAAGAAACTAGTTACCTACACTTCGATTGAAAACTCTATCAACCTTGTGGATTTATAAACTTTAATTTAAGAAATATGTATGTATGTATGTATATACATACATAATATGTGAACGGCTTAGCTTTATTTAATTTTAAATGAAAAAAAAATATACTATAATTAATTAAACGCCGCCGTCTTCACTAGGCTGATACACTGCTGTCTTAAGAATAAGTTGGTGTTTCTGTTTCATAGACATACTAGTAACTTACCGATGCCCAACAACAGCTTATCTGTTACTCCATTCTCTAGACCACAATCTTTCAGTGTACCAAGTTTCATCCGAATCCGTTCAGCATTTCAGCGTGAAGAGGTAACAAAAATACACAATACATACACATAAAATTTAGTATTAATAATGGTAGTCCGAGTACACGTCCATAACATAGTCATATTTAGGCAAGAAAAGTCTGTTGTAAAATGATAGTTAATGACTGCGATGTGGCACTACAGTGCGTGTACAATGTACACAGTACGTGGGTCGCAGAGTGAGGCGGTTGGCGGCGACTCGGCTAGGTGTGGCGCTGTGGGCGAACAGCCGCCCACGCCTGCGACACACGCGGCCACGCAAATTCCGAACCCACACCTGTGTTGCCTCACAAACTAAAGCCTCATGTTGTATAGGTCTATGCCTAGGTTGTTTAGGTCAATGGAAAGATAAGAATATATGTACACAAACAAATATTAATTATGTTCTCTCCAGCATTCCCTATTCTTATAAATGTATTTTTCATAGGCGAAAGTTTTTACATATTTAATACTTTTGTTATTCCACTCTTTTTCTTTTCAAGCTCTAAAAATATGTATCTAATAAATAATTCAGCTTTTGCAATGTTTTATAAATATCTTCTGTAATTCTAATAACATTACTTACCTTTACAAATTCAGAATGACTTTACCAGTTAATATAATATGGTTTTGTGTAATTGTTATCTATTATACCTATTTTAATTTTTTTTTAAGTCTATGTACTGACGTTTTTACACAATTTAACCGTAACAGAGGTTAAAGTATCGCTTAAATTTTATTTAACAAAACATATTATTCTTAAGTATGTAGTAATAATGTACCACAGATCAAAATGATAACAAATCATTGTTTCACTAGAAGCTAATGTAAGCTTTATATAAATTATTGACAGGATTAAGATATGAAATTTTTTTCCTTTGGGACCTGAGATTTGTTTTTAAACAACAAATTAAAATTCTGTTCAAAATCAAACTAATAATCAGTATTAAATATTAGTTTATTATTACTTTGATTTTTACGCCCTGTCCGCACTGCGATATTTCACCGCACGTTTTTATACTCGCAAGTCTGTAACACATTGAATCTTATAGGAGTATCCGCACTGGCGGTAAAAAATTCACGCGGAAAAAAAATCTGTGATTTGATGCGCAGCTCTTGATATTTAATGTAGAAAAAAATCATTTTAGATTACTAAAATGTCTCAGTAGATTTAGTAGATTTATCATTTTAGACGTTTGTCTTAGTCGGGAACTGCATCAAACTGACAAAAATCGTACGAAATTTTATTCGCAGTGCGTAATAAGTACAATTTCGATTTACTTCACCTTCGCTTCGCTCGAGATTTGCCTCTAGAAAAACAAAAACAAATCTATCCCATGGGAACTGTACAATTTCCGGTATAAAAACTAGCCTATATGCTATTCCAGATTATAATCTATCTCTGTGCCAAATTTCATTCAGATCCGTTCAGCCGTTCTGGCATGATTGAGTAACAAACATCCATCCAAACATCCAAATTTTCACATTTATAATATTAGTGACAAGTAAGATTAAAAAAAAACAATAAAGTCCTAATAATATTTCTGAGAAATATCTAAGGAATACTTAGATTTTTGCAGATTTTTTTTGTTCTAAAATCAGAAACTGAAATTTTAAAGCAAACACTTATCTAATATGTTATTTTATTTGAACAAGCTAAGTTTTTAAGTAATTCATGGCAATCAATGTATTGATGACAATTAATTATTCTTAACGTGTGTTATGAGGCAATCGTTGATTAAATACGTAACGTCCATGCGACTACCAACTAAGTTGAAGATCCAAAAGGAAACACTATTTGTCATTTTGAAATCGATCATATTGTATTATAGGTAAAGATCAAATTCAATAACCCGTGTGTTATGCATAGGTTCTATCAATACATTTTTTTCCATTTTATTCTACATCAATAAAATAGGGTAAGTAATATTTTATGAATTTAAAACTAAGTTTTTTAATTAACAAAAGCTTTGCTTAATATTTTTTTTTTGGTTACTTACCTACATTTCATGTGGGGACAGGTAAAATCTGTAAGAAAAAATAAAATTGTTACTTACAAAGAACACTTTGCAAACGCCAAGTTCCTCAAGTCAGTCATGTATGAGTGTATGTATGTATAAAATGTGCATTTTTTAATTTTGAATTTCTTCATTTTGTCTTAATTAAAAATATTTTTTTTCATTAAATTCCTATACAATAACACGCATAAAAATAAAATAAAACAAGATTATTGTTATTAACTAATAATTAAAAATTAGTTTTAATGAAATATTTTTGGATTCCATAAAACATATGATTCCATTTATTACACAGTATTGAAGGTAAACAATCGGATTCCCAGAAAGCAATTGTTATCTCAACATAATATTATAATATTTCGTTAGCAACAAGTAAGAACCCATATCCCATCACGACTCAGCATCTTACCGAGGAAGACTTAGCGCTACAGTAATGGAAATGAAATATTCGTCGTGTGTACGTACTAGAGTATACCGCATGTCTGCTTTAAAAGGTCAAACTCTAGATTGCAGACTGCAAAAACATTCATTAACTTTATTTGAAATAAAAATATTCATCATGAATGAATAAACAATTCCACGTTCATAGCGTTAATCAATGAGTTGCATGCAGGCAACAGTCCGAGTCGATGTCGAGCTCATTGATCGATCCACTCGATAGACACCACTACATGCGCGTCGATTACACTGTACACTGCTCACGCGCAAACAAAACCGGATGGCGCACACTGGCGCGCACCCGTCCCCCGCTACCCCTCGGCCCCCCGCGGACCCCCCGCCCGCCCCCCCGCGACCTGCTGCATGCTACAGTGCTACCGGAGTTACGCCGCATAGTTACCGGACTTGATATGCCTGCTCTCTGCGCTCGGTCATCGGGCCCACGCACACCACCGCGCCCCGACACTTAATTACCACGGTGCACCATTCGTGAAATTATTGCCGATCTTCTCCACTCTCGATCAACTATCAATATAATATCGATGTTACCGCTTGCAATTTAACACGTAACCCGTTTGTTTTATAGATATTATACGAGTAGAAATACAATAATTTCGTAAGCTTTCGATTTTACGGTATCGCTTTAATATTACTGTACAATATATTTTAACTTTGCGTTTTAAGTTCCATTTAAGGCAGTATTTATAGCGTCATCAATTTGTGTCTCCCGGGTGTCTTTTACACGGGCGCATTATAATATGTAATGACGTTTATGATATTCCATTCGACGGCACGTAATAATCCGTATAAAATAACCAGATAATAATCTGTATAAAATAGCTTGTACGTAAATTTAAAAGCTAGAGGGCCCATAAATTGTTATTTAGGTACGGACATCAGAAACTACAAAAGGTTCTTACCTTGGAGATTTAAAGCGAAGTCGGTGCTTATAGCGAGTACCAGTAAGTAATGAATAATGGTAATCTTTTACAAGGTACACATTAATGCATTAATCAGCACAACCTAATGACCGGAAACAAGTCGCAGCTCTTGTTTAGTTTAATTGTAACTGTAGATACAAGATAAAACTTATTAGTTTGGATAAATTATCTAAAACTATATTAATTATTATTAAGTATAAGAAACCAGTGAAAAATTATTCTATTTCCGAATAATAACTATATAGATACTAATATAACGGTTAATTAAACTGCCGGTTAATGAAATTAATAATTATATTCTAATTAATAATTCTAATGTAACTAATAACTTTTTTAAATTTAAAGTAATGATGTTTATCTCGCTTATGATATCGTTATGTTGTTTCTTTTAGATTTTACCTCATGTGAGCAGCAGTGTCAAGAGGAATGTATGCGAACGTAGGTAGGTATCAGTATATAATAAATAAGTTGGCCACGGCGGCGACACAAGCGCCCCAATTGCCTCAAGCTCTAAGCTTGGTTAAAAAACTGGTAGCGCCGTCCCGCCGTATCGATCTTTATGTTATTTTTTTATTTATCTTTTTCATCTGGGCCTCCGCTCCGAGACTCGGACCTGAACGGAAGTTGTAATTTTTAATCGCACCAAGTATCTCGGCCGGCCGGTTGGTCTGCTCGCTTTGGACAACGAGTTTATATATAGCTATCTATATATTATTTTTTTGTAAACAACCACCGGAAACGAGCGAGAGATCTCGGCGATTTGGAACACATATCTTCCATTACGTCTCAGCGCTCTTTGTAACTGTGATAAGGTGGAGATAAGAGAACCCTGGGACTGGCGAGGAGTGTCGACGTAAAAATAATATCGATATTAATGAGGTCTCATCTAAAAGCGTCGAAAGTTTCATTGATACCTCGACGCCACGGACGGTGGACGTATGTACAGCTTTCATGTCAGACGTTGTCGGTACAAGACTTAAGTGAATTATAACGATGTATTTTTGTAACATTTTTCTGCCAATAGTGAAGCGTGGGCGCGATAATAGCCCGAAATATCCACATTCTCAACGCCCACCGGCACCATCAAGAACGTTATTCGACAGATAAAAACTTTTTAATCTTAACTGGTAGGATATATGATAAAATTAAACAATATTTAATTAAAGTAACTCGGCAAAAAAAGTTGGACGTATATTTTTTAATATGGCAACTATCTAACTTGGCAGGTACTTGGTATCGATTTTTTTAACAACTTTTAAAGAATTTTTGTATAAATAGTAAATACTAAATACCATAAATTTATTTTGAAATAGTACATATACTCGAGTATCCTTTGTAATATATTATACGATAAACATAATGAAATATCATCTAAACAGTGTTTTCCTTATTTTTAAAATCTATTAAGAACTGTTCATAGTTCTGAAATCTTTTATTTAAATTTTTTCCAATCAAACATAGGAACTTCCTTAACATTCTCGATTGCTTATTCCTGTATCTTGACATATTTCTATAGAAGTATCTACGGACAATGCTAATATCCCGCAAGCTATACACATTCAGATAAGAAAATATTAAAACGTTTCATGATAAAAACACATTAAATACTACTGAGTGTATGTTAGTCATTTTAATACATGTTATAAGACGATAGACGATTCCTCGAAATATTAAGGAAAACTTTACAAGAATTCGTAGCTACTTTTAATTAGTTTACTTACCTAATTTATAAACTTGTTAGATTTAGAGTGTCAAGGAAAAGCGTGAAAATATTCTTTTTACTAGCATTACACGTGGAATGATTCTAAGTAAACAGTAGAATGTTTTATAAACAGAATACTGTGTTTCGCACTGTACACAATGAATTATCAATGCTTTTGAAGTAAATAAAACGTATATTCATATACCTCATCTCGTAGTTTTCTATTTAAATTTCCAAAAAATATATTATGATAACATGTGAAAAGTACCAGCTGTCTAAATTTTTATAAGCAATAAAAACTGAAAATTTTAAAAACTTCATTCAATTAGTCTTTAACAATCTGTAGAGATTTAGTTTAATTTATGTACTGTAACAATGAAACGGGACCAAGAAAACATCCCTTTGGAACACCCATCCTTAACTTTCTAGATTTTCTGATTTAGGTAAGAAACAATAGAAAATAAAAAGCCAAAGTGAATAAATAAACTGACTGCACTTGTTATTTTTAGACTGTATTATAGATTTAATAATATTTTAATCATTTCTCATTTAAGTATTTTCCAGAATCTCTATTACGTTTTTAAACAAAGGCACTATCTACTATGCTTATAAATTTGAAAACGTCCGATATGATGTATAATATATATGTGATGTGATATATTTTTAAATGTTTTTTATTTATTTTTCTAACTAATACGTAATAGGCAACAATTTTTTAGAAAAAAAAAAAATATTTTTAATTTTATAATTATATACTTGGCAAAGATATCACCGGTCAAGTCCACATTGAATATTAAAATGTTTCATTTTAGAAGTAATTAACTTTATTAATATGGTAGAGAGCGTAGGAAAAGCAAGCAAGAAGATTAAACTAAGAAATAAAATTAAATTCATATCACAGAGAGGCTAGCGCTCGAATAAAAAAACAAAACAGAACTTCAAAAGCACTGAATTTACGTATGAAAAATCCCAAAGAGTAAAAGTATTTGTTGAAATGACACCTTTATGAAACCTTTGAATTTTCTACATATCTCAATTCTTTCTGTGTAATATTTTTTTTCACTCTGCCTGAAGATCATATGTTCATAGTTTTAAATTAAGGGCTTTCTTAAATAAAACTATCTTGTCGGATTTCTCTGTGGATTTATTTTGATTTTTGGTTCCCGAATGTTTTACAGCAATCATGGTCACGGGAGAAATCAAGGTTTTAGACGTGTCAAAGATCGTTATATAGTTGTTATATACAGCACCTACAAAATGAAACAATGATTTTCAAAAATTCTAAAATGGCACCAAAGTACCTTACAACATTAGTTAATTTTAATTTTTAGATATATATATTTTTATATTTTTAATATCTATAATTTTAATAAGTTTTAAAGTTGAATATTTCACATTACTGTGACTATAGGTAATTATTACAATTTTTGTTAAATCTTACTTAGTGTTGCTATTATTATATTTGAAGAAATTTAAATATTAAGCAATATTATTTTTCTGTTACATAGTTTTTTTTTAATTTTAATGTCAAAAACAAATATCTTTATTTTAACTTTCTAAATATAAAATTATCTAAAGTTTTTTATCATTGCGTTTGATTAAAAAATACCATAAGTTTTGATTTTTTAATACATAACTTAAATGTTGATATAATTTATAGATAAAATATAAACATTTAAGTATTATATATTCTGCATATAAGGAGGATATACTGAAGAGAAACAAAACCCTAGGGCAGAGCTAATGTATTAAATTCCAGAAGCACGATGGGGCACAGTGGAAGTGGTCGGTTAGCAAGCAAGTGGCAGCTTGTTATTTTAGAGGCGACTTCCGCTCGCTCGCTCTCGCCTATCAAATCGCTACGCTAATTTTAACTCGGGCTCGTGACGACTATCTGCAGGTAATTCGCAGCTTTGTTTGTCAACAATAGTTTGTACTGCTTCAGAACTTGTTTAATTATTAGTTTAGTTACATTAAAACATTCACTACTTGCTTTTAAGTAAATGATGGTTTTATAGAGAGAATCGATAGTTTGCCAACTTCAAAAACGAGAAAGTACTTAATTCGGCTGTATTTTTTTTGTACACGTAAAAATTGTTTTACGATTTTATTTAAACTGTAAGCCAACTTAAAAAAAAATATGGACAGTTTTTTTTTTCTATAGTTAAAAGGGGCAAACAGCAAACGATCCACCTGACGGTAAGTGGCTATAGTCATCTGCAACATAAGAGGAGTTGTGAATGCGATGCCGATCTTAGGGGCCTGAAGACATGACTCTTGAAGAGCCCCATATTATAGTGTTCATGGAAAACGTCAAGAAGAAGATCATTCCACATTTTGCATGTGATAGGTAAAAATGAACGAGATGCACGTACATTTTATTTTACGATTTTCATCTTTATGATAATTAACTTTTTAACTACTTGATTAGGTTTCATTAAAATATAATGAGGATTTGTGACATATGTAAGTATATCTATTAAATTAATTGCCAAATTTTATTCATTACACAGTACAGACACAGACTGTACAGACTTTCATGTAGGTACACTTCTTTACTTTTTAGTTTCCTATTATAAGACAGTACCTACCTAATCCTATAAGTACATTACCAATAATATAACATGAATAAGTTACTTGTAAATCAAAACTAATAAAAATACAAAAAACCTTGAAACCACATGAAAGACTCAAAAGAAAAACAAGGAATCGCATTCTTTTTTCGATGTTCCTAAAAAAAGTGGAGGCAAATTGGCTATCGCATGAGATCAGAGATAGTAGAGGAGTCTGTCGCTGCAGCTGGCGCCAGCTATATTCGTATCCCTTTGAAACACCGCCCTCGTGTTTTCACTCAGTTTACTTAATTCCCCCAGCTTTCCGACGTAAATGATTTAAACAACTCATCTTTACTGAACATGTCAAAGGCAACCGTTTACTAATTGTTTCAACTTCAAAATACGACAGCGTTTTAGTTTTCTTATACGATCGCTATTCATAGAAACATGTTTAGATTATATTAGTGAATTGGTCGTAGTCACTCATTTGTTCATATTTGTTGTTTACATATTGAACAACAAATATCCTTCCGTAAAAAATCCGTGTACTTTATCAATGCTTCTGATAATTATCTTAAATGTTAACTTGAGTTATGAAAGCGAGTAATTATTTTACTTATGAGGTTATAACAAAATATGTATAGTATTTTATATATTAATCAAAAGAAGATAATCCTTTTCATAAAACGTTTTTAGCAAGGCGGCCATCGACGCTTTAACATTTCAAATGTGCATTTAAATTTCTAGAATCCAACTGTACAATTTTCAGAAAATGCCTACCATAGTAGGTAAAATATTAGGTATTTTACCTCTACGGTATTAGTACATTTTTGCATTAATATTTATTCGTAGATTCCTTTATCTGTCTATCTGACTTGGTATGACAACACAATATTATGTAACAAGTTTTAATATACATATACAAGTAGTTTCTTACAACAATGTTCAATGCAAATTGTACATCTTAGTAGAAAATGAAGCTACCGTGTACTTGAACCAGTTCAAGTCAATCATCATAATTGCATCTACAGTTAAGCCTGCCTCGGAGACTAGTTTCAAAAAAAATTACAACTAAATTAATTATTATTATTAAAATTAAGCATGTGTTTAAGTAATTAATTTTAAAATACACCTCTGTGAAAGATTGTAATAGTTGATCAATAGAAACACGACTTCCGTGCATCTTACAGTTATAACGCCCAGGAAACATACAAATCAGTTATGTGGGTCATAAAACCTTGTATATCCTATAAATTATGAGAAATATTTCATTTTATAAGAGTTTATTCATATGTTTACGGAAACATCAAGAGTCAAATGTTCTGAATTTCATCGTAATTGTTGATAGTTGACTTCGACTCCGGCAGCGAGCGACGTGTGCTAGAAACCAGTTAGCTTTAATCATTGTAATTGCGTCCCCCGTTAAGCCTATCTGAGAATTTACCGCGAGATTAGTTGTGATTGTAGACTATGCGATATATCCTATGATATATCGCACGTCAACAAATTGAATAACTAAGAAAATTGTATCATTGCTAAGTCTATTAATTATGAACGCCGATAAATTATATAAGTATAATGTATACACATATTTTATGAATACATATATTAATTTCAATCAATAACACATCGTATGATTATCTCATTTAAATATTAACGCTGATTAAACTTAGTTACAGTACTTCCTGATAAAAATGTAGATAGCAAAGTAAAAAATTCATGAATTGCTTATTTAATTACATGACTCTACAATGAAGAGGTTTTTATGAGTTATTTTTTATTCTATAGTATTTTAACGATTTTATTAAATAATATTTAAGTTTTTTGCAATTTAATACAAAGTTTGTATCCTCATCGTAAGTAGTAAGATAAGAGCACAACGTGTTGTCTGTGTGTTCACGACACGAAGAAAAAATATTTGGTTAGGCTTGATCCCACAGTAGCAGTTCTATTTGGCTCTATTAATATGCTTATAGACATATTTAGTACAATATATTTTATTTTTTTAATCTTATTGTATAAAATTAGACTTAAAAATTGATATTATTTAATTAAAAAAAAATACGTAATCAGTCTAAAAAAACATAACTAAAACGAATTTGAAAAAATTATGTTGTGTACAAAGATGCAATATACTCATTAAATAAGTAACACATAGTCTATTTATAATTTCGAAATATAACTATATTTTTCATGTAAATTGTTTTATAACAATGTTACTAAATAAATATAGTCGCCCTCTATCGATATGCATGTACTAGGGTTTGTGTGGTAGAACAAATACGAACATACCCACACTTGGTCAACACTCCCCAAGGCCATGCCTTACGCGGAACTCTCGACTCAACAAACGGAAATTTATAAGAAAAAAATAAATTTTAAGTGTCGATGTAATCCACGAGAGTTGGGCAAAGTCAAATAGCTTACTGGGGACACTTTAAGGACGTACGCTACCTTGAATTTTACGATCTGATAACATCCCTATTTACCTAACTTATATTGAAATAACTTTAATATTTTGACCGTGATAATATTTTATGTAGTATATTATTATCACGACAACAACGGCTTTCGCTTTCAAAAAACATTTAAAAGTTTTTACTTTCAAAAATTATATTTTAATACTTATTTCTTGCAACGCGAAAGACTCTATAAAGATTAATAATAAAAATATTCATAAATATTTATACTACTCTAACTATAATTTAATATTACAAATAACATTCTGTATAGAATAAAGTCAGAAGCAGTTGTGATAGCTTTCTAGGTAGATTTTGTGATAGTAATTGAATTTTATAAGAGAGTTACGTAATATTTTGATAAAGTTAATAAATAATATCAAATCGTCTGCATAGTATCATATTTGGCCTAGTATGAGACGGCGCGGGCGCAACATGGTAAACAGGAAATGTCGTAGCGAGTTGGCAGCTCTTCAGCGACACGTGCTTGACATCGCCGTCACTGCAGCGTCGCTAGCAAGCGTGCTAGAGACGCTAATATGTTGCATTCTATGAACAATTTTATGGGATTATTATTTTATTTCATTTTTTATTATATATATATTATTTTTCTCGACTTAATTTCAAATATCATTATACAAGTAGCTTATTTTTTTCAAAATTTGCATAAAATAACCTTTCTATATAATCTCTCTTTCAGTAGTATCAGTAATTTCTGAGATTAGCCCGAACAAACACAAACTCGGCAGGGTGCTTTCATTTATAATGATGCAATGATTTTACCGATGCCTGCCTAAATTTGGTGTTTTCTTAACCATAAACTTCTGCACCCTTCCAATGGTTTACTTTCTATTAATGATATATAATAGAAAACTATAAAGAATATTATGGTAGTGACATATTACGATCACATGACAGATGGTTAGACATGTTATTTGCATATTATTGTTGTTTTATATTAGAAATAATGTTTATAGAATGTTAATTTCTCTAAGCCCCTTGATGCATTCTAATCAAAAAGAATGGTTTAAAAATTGTTAATTTATAAAAAGCAGCAACAAGCCTAGGTACATTGCCACAAAACAAATGTACACAATCATAAGTTTAAAATATAACATATTATATAAACATAATATATAATATATAAAATAATTTTTAAACAAAAACACGGATGGAATAGATTTAATTTATATTAAAACGAACTAAAATAGATAAAAAGTTGAAATGAAATTGTCGCGTTATCCTTTAAATGTAACTAACGATACAATATCCGCTCGACACCATGTAAAATAAGCCTTTTATTTTAGTGACCGGATACTCGAATAGGCACATGAATGGTTTTTAAATTTCGTCCGTCGAAAAAAACTGTTAGAAAAAGCGACGACTAAACGCGCCGCGGGCCACATGGTCAGGGTAGGAACAAAAGGCAGGCTTGAATATGCTCTACAGATGTGCTATATTATTATGGTACACGAGTAGGGGTGTCTTTGCAGATATAAACGCTGTTTTAATTAAAAATAAACATAACCATAGAGTAATGTCGTTGAATAATCAAAAAGTTTCAAACATGTTATTAAATATTAAGTGTTTAATTTATTAAGTGCTCATATGTCAGTTCGCTCGTAGTTCAGTTAAGTTGGTATCATATTTTATAATATTAAATGAGCTATTCTTGTATATAAATTTATTTCGTGTATCTTGAAACCCGCTCTAACGATTTGTATAAAATTTTGTATTTATATAGATGTCTTTTCTGAAAAATACAATTTTTATATCATTTCCAAAAAAAAGCACGATCGAAAGCGAACGAAGCACATCGCCGAAGTAGGTACCTACTGTTGATTAGGTCAGATTTAAGACATATTAATTTTCATAAAAACAAGAATATTTAACGATCTACATAATTTAAAGTGTTTCATTATATCAAGCAATATATTTTCAGATATTTAATTTTATATTTTTTAGAATTGCCAAGTAAATATGAGTATATCAAAAGTTCTCAGTAGAAGCCTCAGTAAAAGTTGGATAGCTAATAATAATATTTATTATGTACCTGATATGTTTATCGTACCAAATTCCTGTCTCATCTATACATATAATAAAATTGTGACTAAATCGAATCTGTACATTGAATATTTTTTGGAAAATGTTATTGAAATAGACATTCTTATCGATACAAAGGCCGAATCTATAGTTTTTAGAATTTTTGTCTGTCTGTCTGTTACCGCATCACAGAAAGACCACTGGAGGGATTTTGATAAAATTTGGTATGGTGATAGCTGGTTATCCGGGTCAACATATAGGATTTTTACCGCGGTAAAATGTGTAATTTCTGAGAAAAAATACAAAAACTGCAATGTAAGAGTATACTAATATGTAAAACCTAAGAATTTGGTTTTTGGTCATCTGAACGCGGGCGGAGCCGCGGGCAATGCCAGTTTAAACTATATTTGTATTTGCGTACAAACTCGGTCGTTGTGACTAAAAATCTATCAGGATTAGGACATTATAACTTATGTTTTGTTTCGTTGAATTGACCAAATTAGAAAAAAACACTCCTTATATGAATTTAGAATTTATATCAATTCAAACATAGTATAATTATAAAATTATAACTTTATCTAATACAAATTTTAACTAATACTTTTTTAACACGCCATTAAAAAGTTAAATTTGTAACATGTGAAGCAACCCTAGTGAACGACGGAGTCGAGACAATGCATACCTTCATACGCCGACATCGGGAGACTAGATTTGGCGCGAATCAAGAGTATGTATGTACATATAAGCATTTTTTTTTAAATTGTACGTTTTTATCGCAGACGTCAAAAAAATAAGTTTTCGATAAAATGATAACAAAATAATGTTATCAGTTTTTTGTAACATTGTAATATGAACTGAAAACAGATTTAAAGTTCTTTTAAAGCACAAATCAGATGTAATCTATACATACTCGTATAATTTGTGCTAAATAAAATAAAAACTAACTATAAAATTCTGAGTCGAATCTGTACATTAAATATTTTTTTGGAAAAAACTCATTGAAATAGTTATTATTATCTATACAGTGGCCGAGTCTGTAGTTTTTAGAATTTTTGTCTGTCTGTCTGTCTGTCTGTCTGTCTGTCTGGGAAGTGCGTCACGAAGAAAAAACAAATGGACAGATTTTGGTGAAATTTAGTACGATGATAGTTGGTTATCCGGGTCAACATATAGGATACTTTTTACTGCGGGAAAATATCTCATATCTGTAAAATCTATACTTACTTAGTGTTAAAACGTACCTAGGGTCGAACCCGAGCGAAGCAAGGGTGAGTCTCTACTCTCTAGTAATGCATAAATTTGATAATGTTTCATTAGAATTTTCCTATATTTTTAGAAATACATATTTAAATAGGTACGTGAATATCAGAAGTCATTCGTTATTTTACTTTTAAATAATATTTTATAGAAAGAATAAAGCATTCAAAGGAAACTTTGTCATGATAGTTAACTAAAAAAAATCGAATTAAAAATGCGGTGTACGTTAAGGTAAAGACACTTATGAAATCGACATATTATATAGGTACAGAAATTTTTGGCTGCATGAGATTAGTTCCTTTTGCCTTTCGTCCACGAGAGAGAGTTCTTCTTAGTATTCCTGGCAGCCTTTAAAAGTATTATTAGCCATTATTGTATAATATTTTATAACATGATTAATAAATAGTACAATTGAATATAGATTTAAATATTTTTATTGTTAATTCTGATGTTGAGTAATTGAAAATTGGCGTATCATAATCACGTTTTAATATACAAGTACAATATTGCAGACCCGATTTCTTTGCCATGGTCTTATTTACTAATCACAAATTAGTGAAACCACCTGTTATATATACTCGTACATATAAACCTGCTAGATATACATATAAAGTTAAACATAAAGATAAGTATAATATTTTAATGTAGTAACAGACCACTCTTAATTGTACTAAATCTGTTTTAATGATGAAATTTTAAAAATCGTTGAATGATATTAAGATTAATTAATTATATTGATAATAATAAGTGTAATATCCAGCTTCTTTTACACGAACTTTTATACTGGAATATTAACACTCGTATAGTAATTTTACCTAGTTATATGATTAATGATTATTATTATCTAAATATATTTGTAACTCAGGATGCACATATCGAATTGTATACCAAGCTTTACAAGAAAGGAAGTCATAATATATGCTTTCTAAATATAGACTTTGCCCGTGACTTTATTCTCAATGCGAAGTTACTTAATTTCTAATTTTAGCTGGTTAATATTTTACAATTGCAACAGCACTTTTTACTTGAGGCTATTAACTAACGTCTGAATTTATTCCACAATTGATTATTAAAACTTATAAAATGAAAACTATTCAGTTCAGCGAAAAAACACAAGTTATACTATGAAAAAATCGTTGATATTTTTATAACTTTAAACACAACTAAATACTTACATACTAGATACTAGGTATATACAATAGTTATTAACTAAGCTTGAGGAACATTGTATTTTGGATAGATAGTGTCAATTTGTCAAGCAATGATCGTGGATGAATGAATTAATGAATGACAGATCCGCCATGTTTGTTTACATCGTTCGTGCGAGCTCGGGAGCCTTCGGGTGCGCTCGCGCTGGAAATAGCATGCACGGCAAGTAAGCGGTCGACGACCCTGCGGCCTGACACACCGAAATATTGGTGCAATCCTTTTCGATTACGATATGGGGGTGTCATTAGGTTAGGTAATCTTTGTTATATTGAAATAAGGATAGTATTTAATATATATATATATATATATATATATATATATATATATATATATATATATATATAAAGTAATTAGTCCCTCAACGACCGCGGACACGCCGGCGTTACAGTTAACAATAGATTTCTTAGAAATTTAATTAATTTCTTAGAAATTTAACTATAAGTTCTACAACGTAAAAAGAGAATACCGAGACCTTACTCTATTTGTTTCGATATATTTTTATTGTTCTTTAATTTTTGTCGTTAGTTATAAGCAAATGCATATACCTAACTAAATTTTAAATTATGCGAGTTATTTTATAATATAATTTTCCCATGCTCAGATGCATTAGCGTCCATTAAAGAAGTTGAAGTTGACTTAAGCTTTTTACCATTCCGTTTAAAGATTAATGTTCTTAGATAAATATATAATTTAAAATTGTTTTAACCGAATAGAAAATTCAAAATACCTATCGTATTAAGCTAAGTCATTCTCATAAAATATCATGTCATTTAATGTTCGACTACTTACCAGAAAACCAAAGTGACATCATAGTATTATAACTAGGAAGGAAATGATTATCGAAAAACAAATTATAACAGATGATGATCTTTATAGATCATTAGTAGTATCGTATTCTCGTTGGAAAATCCTATTTTAATTATAAAGTATATTAAACGTTGGTTTAATTTAGATACTAATTAAGAAAAAACATTTCATTCTTAATAGGTATTCTAATAAATCCTAAGAAAATAGGGAGTTACCGGAAGACTTTTGAAAACCAAGTGTTTGAATACTTAAAGAAGGTCAATTCAAAAGTCTGAGGACCACTCGACGAGTATGAAGAGGTTGATAATAATGAAAGAAGCTCAATAGTATGTAGAGATCATAGCGCTAGGCACTACTAGGCACTAGAACATAGTGCCTTGTATTATATATGTATATATAAATATAATATAAGGATATTCCATTATATATGTACCAAACGAGGGTAGAAAGATGTACTTACATAATATATTTGACGACACGTTTGGCTCAGTTTGCTGTGCCAGCGGTCGCGGGTTCGAGTCCTGCTGGGGACATTCATTTGTGTGATGAGCACGAATGTTTGTACTCCAGTCATGGGTGTTTATATTTATAATATGTATGTGTTTAAAGTTATATATGTGTAGTGTATCAACTATCTGGTATCCATAGCACAGGCCTCGTAGCTTACGATGGAACTAGATGGTGCTGTGTGTTAATGTCCTAACACATTTATTTATTTATATATCAAGGTTACACTGTGCAATAAAATATACAGAACGCGTAATTAATAATTATTCAATATTATTTCGATGCGTATAACTAATCTATCGAATACATAAACACTAATAGATAAATTAATGTAAATGCATTTTCTGAACGAATTTATTTCTTTTGAAATACTCATGCACCTTCTAAATATAAATGTCAGAGGATTTTTGTTTTGCGGATGAGCTATTTCATATTTCATAAGGTTTGTACTAAAAAATATACAGACGCGTAATTTTTCAATATTTTTCTTATACTCATAATTATTCAATATTATTATTAGATTCAATATTATTATTAGATTGACGCTTACTACGTCTGTCAGATTTGTGTATCTGTTTGACCTGCGCAATTATCTATGAAGGTAGGATTTTCATAGACTAATGTTAGAATACTTATATTTGGTTTATTTATCAATGGGCAAGAATGATAAATAACTTACGTATAAAATAAATAAAAATATAAAGCCTGTACTGTTATCCATGCGATTATTGCCTAAATCGATCAGCTCAATAAAATAAATAATAACTTAATAAGCCCAATTAATTATATTATAAGCCCATTTTTATTGAACTACATAAGAATAAATAAATCACTATTTAGTAAGTACATCTATAATAATTTGTAGGCAATACTAAAATAAAAGGCGGCATAATTTAACACGGCGGGGGCGCTCCCACGAGGCAGGCTGCGGTCCCACACCTCGCACTAAATGGTTCATATACAGCTTACACCACCCATAGGCCATAACTACGGCTTGCATAAGCTCACCGATCACTGATCATATTTTATTAATCATTTTGTCATGTTTGTACATATGTAAAGATTTTTATGGTTTCGTGTTAAAGCAATGCTATTTTTAGATTTAATTTTAGTTATTCGTATTCAATTATGAAAGCAAAAATATATTCGGGATTTAGTTTTTATTAGAGCTTATTGTTAGTAATTTTACTTAAATTAAGTTTATAATACATATATACACGTACATACTTTGTGTATAATACTGCTACAAATAACTTATGGTTAATAATCAATGACTTCATATTGAAAGATTTGTGTATAATAAGTTTACTCTTGTCACAAGTATTTGTGATGTTTTGAATAGCTGAGCTATTAACCGGCCAAATATCTAATAATCATCAACACTTGACTTTAATGATGCTAATATTTACTTATTACGTATAAGAAATACCTATGCGAGATAGTAGTATAATAACACCGATGGTAATTATCGCCTACGTCTGTTTCGCAAAACAGAGGCTGTACCAAATTCTTAGCCCACCACCACACGTGGGCAGGTGGAAAGCGGAGCGTGTTATGCAACGATTCGCTTTAACTATGGTGAGCACCTTATTGGACGTGAAATCGTGGCTAATAGTATAGATAACCACAATGCCCTTTATGCATATTTCATCTGAAATTTTTTTTTATAAATTCGTATTGAAAAAAACTACTAAATCTTTAAGTAAGTATTATTGTAGATATTATAGTTTCAAGTTTTTGAGAGTAGTTAATACATAATATACTTTTTTTAAATTTTTTATACATTGTTATATACATAATTGTAAAAAAATTATCCAGCTCCAAAAAATAAAATTTAGTATTTTTTTTTAAATATCATGCCGTTACGAATTCTTTAAACGCCCGCCTTTTCGCGGGTTTATGCTATTTACACAGAGAAATGACGACTCAGTTTGTAAGCAACAAAATCGCTAATCGCTCTGTTATGATATACTCTGACGTCATATTCGGTCTGACCAATGGCGTTCGTTTCAACTGCTTTGAATTTCCCACCTGTTTTTGCACTTTTTAATAATCATTTTCTTAATCAAAAAGAAATTACATAAAAAATATTAATATAGACTTAATTATAAAGCAATAAGGATTATAAAAAATCATCTTTATTTAAATCACACACATATTTCCTATTGTTAAATGCTAGTGGAAAAGCTTGAGTAGGTATTATAATTATTTACCTGACAAATAAGTTTCTTTGTAATAAAATACGTACAGAGTGCATCAAAATTAATATTCCAAACTCGTTATATTATTAAACGAGTATGGTGATTTAATATTTTTTTATTTTTGTTACGCTCCAAAGAGTTACGTTGCATAATTGGAATACTTTTCCAGGATTTCCACTGAACTGGCATTTGTCGCAATCACAGTTTCACACACATTCGAAATATCAAGCTGAATATTTCGACGTAGCCCTTTGATGTCAATCCAGGCGTAATTGAAAACAAAGACCAAAACTATATGGAAAATTTCTACTAAATAACAAACAGCACTGTGAAATTTACATTCGGTTTAATATCGTAAAATGAAAATATATTCGCTCTATATCTATATTTTATATCATAACAAGCAAAAATCCAGGACTTCCTTGAGTTAAATTCTCAAAAAGGTCAGCATGTAAATTGAAAATTCATACATATTTTATAATGAAATATAAGATTACTTTCTCAACACTATTCATCTGGTATACTAAAGCCTATTGCGTTCTCACATTGTAATGAAATGCATGCATAAGCATAAGGTGTAAAAAGCCTAAAAGGTATAAACTATCGAGGTCGCTTCATTGGTTTGGCAGTAAAAATGAGACATACATACTATGGTCTATGTACGTGTGTCTAATTTATATTATAACTAGCAGTACCTGCGGCTTTACTCGCGTTAAAACTACGCGAAAAAATTCTAAAAAGTTAGGTTTCATACAAACTTTCATCCCCTATTTTATCCCCTTATAGGATGAATTTCCAGAAATACTAAAACATGTATTTAATTAATTGTATTGAAGAGCATTAATACCAAGTTTCAAGTAATTCTGATAAATAATTTTCGGGTTTGTATTATAACGTGTTTTCCCGTGGGAATGAGATACTCTCCCGCGGTAAAAAGTAGCCGATATCACTCTTCAGCCCTCCAACTATCTCCACACTAAAAATCAGGCCAATCTGTCACTCCGTTTCGACGTGAAAGAAGGACAAACAAACAAACACACTTCCACATTCATTATATTTGTATAGATATAGATTTCAGGAGGTACATTATTAAGACATACTTAATTTCTATTACATCCTATTAAATCGATAATTGTGTAAAGTGATTTAATAATTATTGGTTAAAAAGAAATAAACCACAACTATTTTCTTTCATTTACCAGAACATTAAACCTTCTAAATGACACAATTTGTTCAACATTTTTTTAGGCCTTTATAATGTTAATTAAAATAAAAATAATTTATTTCTTCAGTTATCGATACAACTTGCAAGAACCGACCTGCAACCGAACCATAATATTATATATTTTTTTTCTGATTAATGATTATTTTTGTGTTGTATCCGGCCTGTTAAAAGACGAGCATCCATCAAGTATAATTAAACTTCTTATAATGTTATTTTATTTCATGTCATTTTTTATAAAAGACGGTGTTCTTCAATTGTCCGAGTGCCACCTACCGGTCAATTAATGTTCGAGGATTTTGAATTGAATATAACGATTTGTTTAGGTATTTCTGTCGCCTCGCCAGTCGCCATAAGTAGGTTATGCAACCTACGCTGCATTTTAATTTTGGTGTTAGCATGAATGTCACGAAAAACACAATTTACCTGTTACCAAATCTGTACGTAATGGTCAAAGCAAGGCCTAATATAAATTGACTAGTTTTTGGTATTCTTAGAATTAAGGGTATTAATATTAATTTTATCATTATTATTAACATTAGAAAATATTGGTGAAATATATAATAATATGGCAAAATAAAATTATCTATTATATATTAATAAAAAACGAATCGCAGGCAGATATTACTGTACTCGCAATTTAAAAGGCAAAGGTAAAAGGTAGCACGGCATCGAACACAATGTGGTACATCTTTATTTGCATATTATAATAACATAAACATTTATGCGGTTCGCAAACACATTGGTCTGATGCCAAACTAGGGTTTCCGGCTCTGATAACTAGAAACAAAGAGCACAAATAAATAATTAACTAGCTAGGTATGTAGATATAACGCAATATCTATACATATAATAAAACAGTAGCTTGGCGAATTTGATGTGCGCGTTTTACGCAAAAAGTACTTAACTGATTTTAACTAAATTTTTTGGAAAAGTTATTACTCGGGTCAACATTTAGGATACCTTTTTATTACAGGAAAATCTTTCATTCCCACGGGAAAACACAATAACTAGTTCTACCGAGTCGTTCTTAGACATGTCAAAAGCTGGCTAAACTTTAATCAAAACAATGAACTAGAAAATTGTAAGTCTTATTAAGATCTACAGAAAAATCTGCAATAGCAAAGTCGTTCTCCTAAGGCACACTCGCAATAACTATTCATATCTATTTAAAACGTACCTAGGGGACGCACCCGAGCGAAGCCAGGGTAAGACTCTAGTATAATAATAATATGAAGTTGACTGTAATACTTTCTTAGATTTACGCGAATACTTGACATTTTAAATAAAACTATAAAAATTAAAAAAAAATTAATTAAAATTATAAAAATATATAAAAATGTTTTAAAGTTAAAAAATATTGTAATGTAATTGGTGCAATTTTCATTTTGTTAATTGTGGGTAGGCTGTCTGTAACAACTATACATTCAAGACATGAAACACCTCAGTCTCTCCCGTGACCATGGATGCTGTAAAGCATTCGAAACGTCGGGAACCAAAAATCAAAATAAATTCGCGAAAAAATCCTAAAAGATAGTTTTATTTAAAAGTTGACTGTACTGTACTTTGTAGTATGTACCAGGTAATATTTACTCTTTTGTTTTTCTATACATATAATAAAATTCTAACTAAGTCGAATCTGTACATGAAATATTTATTATTATTATCGATACAGAGGCCGAATCTATAGTTTTTAGAATTTTTGTCTGTCTGTCTGTCTGTCTGTTACCGCATTACAGAAGAGATTTTGATGAAATTTGATATGGTGATAGATGTTTATCCGGGTCAACATATAGGATACTTTTTACCGCGGGAAAATATCTCATTTCTGAGAAAAAAAAATACAAAAACTGCAATGTAAGAATATACTAATATGTAATTCCTAAGAATTTGGTTTTTGGTCATCTGAACGTGGGCGGAGCCGCGGGCAATGCTAGTTTTCCTATAAATTCTTTTGATTTGACGAATATATTAAGCATACGTTACACATATGTTTTGATTTTTTTCGATTCGGTTTGAAGTTTGTCAATACTTCCCAGAATATTTGTTGACAACATTGTTCAGTGGAAAAATACAGGTGTGTTTTATTCCAAAACAAAAAGTTCAATCAGCGACTAATATACTTGACAAAAATGTAATGCTGCAATTGCAATTTTTTTTATCAAAATCTGCCGAACATTTACCGCTATTCCCTATTGTACCTATTGGAGCTTGCCATCCACGTGTAAAATTAATCCTTATATTCTAACAACTTTACCTATTCTATTTTTGCTGACTGTCTCACTTTTTTATTGTAACACTATATTGTGGGTATAGTAATATCTGCCTTTGTCTAGTGTTTTTTTTTAAATATACAAATTGTAAATTTAATGATTTTTTCTAATCAAGATAATTGTAAAATTTAAATGACATCGAAATAAAAAGAGCGTTATTGAAAGCAGGATTTATATATGATAAATTTTCTTAACGTTTATCGTGTCTTTTTATGAGAGTGGAGTTCGGGCTATGACACAACGCCACGTCCATTCCGTTAAATTCTCTGCAAGGAAGATTATTTGGTGGATGTGCGTAGATACATAAATATATTATATACAACGAGTATTTTGGCGATAAGTTATTCGAGAATGGATTGACGTACATACACACGAGTATATGAAGACTGAGAGTGGACTGCTGGAATCAAGTTATGTACATTGTGCAATGTAGGTGTGTAGACGAGACATCATAATTACATTGTTAATGTAAATATCTGCAGATAAGAAGGGATAGGGCGGGATTTTGACATCTTCTACTGGGTAGTAGTAGAAGATTTGAAAATATATAATAGTACTTACTAGCAGCTCACCCTTGCTTCGCCCGGGTTCGTCCTTAGGTACGTTTACACGGTTATTATGGAACAGATACACTATATTTATTATTAATTATTATATATATATATATATACATAGGTATGATGGGTCGTATTATAATTTGGTTTCTTGGGGAATGAGATAATCTCCCGCTTTAAAAAGTAGCTTATGTCACTCCCCAGCCCTTCAACTTTCTTCAACCACACAAACAAACAAGCAAACAAACAAAGGCACTTTCTCATGTGTTAAAGTATTGATTTCATATAATGTCATCTTTTATTGAATAATGTAGAAGCAGAACACTGTAAAAGTATACTCATCATCATGAGTTTAATTTACAATAGGGAGTGAGAATGAAAAAATTGATTTATTTTATTGAATTATTTTATTAAATTTTATGTCGCCTTTTTGTTTTCTTTTACAGATCACTCAAATTAATAATTTACTTATTGTATATATTGAAATAGTACGTAGTTCTGAACAAAATTTTAATACAAATTGTGTCAACATATCGGTCTTCGTGTCTGTTAGTTTGAGCTTATCTTCAAAGTGCCACAGCGTAAGCAAGAAATAGCATTTTGCTAGTTTGTGATATAGTATAGTACGTTTGGCCTATTACGAGTAATCTAATGTGAAGTATAGTAACAGTAATGCCCTTATATGAAAAATACTAAACAATTAAACCTCATAATTTTGCCATATTCATTTACCTACTGTGCAGACTAAATAATCAGACTTGCAGAACTCTAAAGCCCATACTAAATGTTTATTTATTAACAATTTTAATATCTAAAATACATAAACATGGCACTTTATTTGTATGGTAAATATTGAAGATCTACAACTATCGGAAATAAAATACGTGGTAAATCTAGTGTACGAATATGTATATGTAATCTAGAACGTTAACCGTGTGCATGAGATTTGCAATTCAAGTTTAAAAGTATGTCATACGATGTAACACAATATTTCCATTTTGTCGCACATCTCAATATTATAGTTGCTTCTATAAATAGCAGTTGACAAAATTACGAGTCTGAATATATTGTTAAATTGAATTCAGTTATTTGAACTGACTACAACTTCCGAGCACTAAAAATTTGGTCGCATTTAACCACTAGATTTGAAATTATAACAAGATAAAAAAAATTTAATTATCTCTGACAATATAGATGTAAAAACATATTAACCAAACATAAATGGAATTTATCAAGGCTCGTGACATCAGGTTATTGGTATGACCTTGAATATTTTGGCCCTCTTTAGAAGCTATAATAAAAGTAATTAAAATGTTGATACATATGTAAGAAACAATTTTTTCCTGGTTATAAAACATCGGCATTCAATAGCCTTAATAAAAAACTTAATGGATAGTTCTAATGAATTATTGGTGAAAATGGTTACATTTAACTGTAAAAGCGTAAAGAGATCTGTAGAACAAATAAGATCTATATGTCGATTTTCTGATATTGTGGCTTTACAGGAAACGTGGCTTTTACCTCATGACCTTGGTTTTATTAACGAAATCAGTGCAGACTTTGGATGCTTCGCCAAGTCATCAATTGATACGACATCAGGTATCCTGAGAGGACGCCCATACGGTGGCTTAGCTTTATTATGGAGAAAATCAATGTTTTCCGATGTCACAGTCATTAACTGTAAGAGTGATAGATTGGCGGCGGTGCAAATTAATATGGGCTGTCGTCAATTTTTGATCTTAACTGTATATTTACCAACCGATTCGGAAGAAAACCTAGTTGCGTTTACGGACTGTTTGGCCGGCATAGAAGCATTGATTGATGACAGTAGTGCGGAGGCTATATATGTGTTAGGAGATTTTAATGCACATCCTAGCGCTAGATTTGGAAAAGAACTACTGGAATTCTGTGTGGAGCACGCTCTAGTGTGTGTGGATAAAGACCTAATGCCAAGTGATACGCATACCTTCGTGAGTGAAGCAAACGGAGCTAGGAGATGGCTTGATCATTGTGTGGTGTCAAGTGCTGCTAGGGCTACTGTCAAGTCGGTGCACGTGGACTATGGTGTTTATTGGTCGGACCACTTTCCCTTAGTAATTACGTGTAAAATGAATGTGGTAATAAGTAAAATTACTTTGACGAGCATTAACTGGTTAAATGGTATTAGATGGGGCCAAAGGCGAGATGAACAAATTAGTTTATATTCTAAGTACTGCTGTGATAATTTAGGTTCTTTAAGTCTATCTAGTCAATGTGATAATTGTTTATTTTATAATTGTAAAGATCATTTGTTTTTAATTGATGAATTTTATGATAAAATTGTAAAGGTATTGCAAACTGGAGCCATTAATAGCGCAATAAAGCAAAATGATGCACCGAAAAAGCCTAAGAAAGTCTGTGGATGGAACTATCATGTAAAAGACTGTCACCAAATTGCGAAATTGCATTATGCATGGTGGAGTTTTAACAATAAGCCAAATGCGGGTGAATTGTATAATAAAATGATCGTAAGCCGTAATAGGTTTAAGAACAAGCTGAAGTGGTGCCAAAACAATCAAGAAAAAATTAAATTAGACATGTTGGCAACTCATAAATCTGAAAAGAATTTTATAAGATTTTGGCGTACTACAAACTCATTTAATTATAAAACTAGTGTTCCTGTGGCAGTAGACGGTATAAGTGATAGGAGGAAAATCGCTGATTTGTTTTCACACCACTTCAGGGTTGATCCGTTGGCGACTCGTCAGGTGAGTAGTATACAGAAGAGTGACACGACTGTCAATGTATGTTTTACTGCTGAGGACGTGGCTTCGGTAGTAAGCAAAATGAAGAGAGGTAAGTCTCCAGGTTTAGATGGTTTAGGTATAGAACATATATTGTATGCTGGTGATGAGATATATAGGGTACTAGCCAGCCTTTATAGTGTATGTATGAATGTTGGTTACCTACCGAAGCAACTCATGAAGACTGTGGTAGTTCCTATTCCTAAAAACAAAACAGGCGACCTTTCTAGTACCAAAAATTATAGGCCGATTTCGTTAGGAACTATATTAGGAAAGATACTAGAAAGACTCATCTATTCGGATGTAAAAGAGAATATAAAGTTGAGTGATGCTCAGTTTGGTTTTCGTTCTGGTCTTTCAACAGACTCGGCAATTTTCAGCTTGAAGGCAACGGTCAACCACTATATTAATAGGGGCACATCTGTATATGCCTGCTTTTTGGACTTGAGTCGTGCCTTCGACCTAGTAAATTATAATTTACTTTGGGAGAAACTGCATGCTTCTAATGTCCCAATAAAGACTGTCAATCTGTTGAGATACTGGTATGAGAACCAATTAAATAGCGTGAGATGGGGCGACGCGACATCTAGCGAATATAAGCTAGAATGCGGTGTGCGTCAAGGAGGGTTGACCTCTCCGGACCTATTTAGCCTTTACATAAACAACCTGATTGAGGAATTAAGAAGTGCCAGAGTTGGTTGTCATGTTGGATCAACTTGCATGAATAATTTCAGTTATGCTGACGACATGGTACTTCTTAGTCCCTCAATCAAAGGGCTACGTAAACTCTTAGCAATCTGCGAACAATATGCTGCTGATCATGGCTTGAAATATAACGTTAAGAAGACAGTTATGATGGTATTTCGGGCTGGCAGAGGTCCGGAGACGATTCCGGGCATATATTTAGAAGGGTTATTAATAGAGAGGGTTGAGCGGTTTAGGTATCTAGGCCATATTCTAACTGACAAACTTGATGACAGGGACGATATAGAGAGAGAACGCCGGGGGCTAGCTGTGAGATGCAATATGCTCGCGCGTAGATTTGGGAAGTGCAGTGATGATGTGAAGGTGACATTATTTAAAACATATTGCG
Organism: Brenthis daphne; assembly: GCA_947093115.1. NCBI lineage: Eukaryota > Metazoa > Arthropoda > Insecta > Lepidoptera > Nymphalidae > Brenthis > Brenthis daphne. Next base: position 22,562,749 of record OX352481.1, read on the forward strand.
TATGTTTTTATACATGTCAGCTTTGGGTAAAATTTCCTAGGCGAGCGATTAATAACATTAGGGTACAATATAATGACGCATATCGTATCCTGATGAAATTGCCCAGATACTGCAGCGCTTCCGATATGTTTGCAAAAGCTCGAGTGCCTGATTTTTTCGCGGTAATTAGATCACGAATCGCTTCATTTTGGAATCGTTTGAGAGTCTCTAACAACGAGATCCTTGCGAAGTTGGTAAAAACTTTTGACTGCACGATTCTTAAGTTTTGGCTTTCGGTGCATCAGGAGGCTAATAAAAAATAGATTCTTATAGATTTAGTAGTAATGGCCTATATACTCAACAGCGATATATTGTTTTTAATTCTAGTTTAATTTAATGAAGAGTCTGACTGAATTTTGTTTTTATAATGTTTTTATTGACTTGCATATATATGCATAAGTGATATAAAAATTGACTTGTATAACTACATATATGTTATTATATTATAAATTGGGTGTATACCTTTGCAATAAATATTATTATTATTATTATTATTATTATTATAGCAACAGAAAAGAAAAGTTGGAACTATATAAAACGATTCTTTCGTTGTTTTAAAAGTAAATTAAAAGCAAAAAATGCTGATCTTATAAGTATTCAATACTCGTAACTATTGACAAATCTTTTCTAAAAACCGTTATTCATTAAAGTTTGAGTTTTTAACGTGTAAATGAGTTATATAATTCAGTTAGAGAGCAGAGTGCAATGCAGAGCAGAGGATGCGAGTGGAGTCGGGGTACTTCCTGCGGTATGACACGCGGTCCCCTTATCAGCTTCATTGATAGATTTATCTCGCGAGGTCGCGTCCCGCCCGACGCCCGCGCACCGCCCTCGTCCACTATCATGCAACGGTCACCTCACCAACAAACTTGCTAAATTCATTCATCGCTTTATGACTTCTATTAAAGATTGGATAATCGACCAGTGAAGATGAAAAATAACTAATGTATTAAACATAATTATGTACGTATTTTAAACTTATTAGACCACGTTTTGTTCTTTGCGATTTATTCACAAAAAGCCGTGTGTGTGGTGAATGATCCTAATTATTAATTATTTAAATTGTCTATATAAAAATTTTGATTTGTACTTGCAATAAACATTTTTCTACCATTTTAAATGAATTAAAGACATAGAGTTCATAGAGATATGAATATGGAAATGTTTATATGTCAGATGTTAAGACAGAAACTTTTTTGTCCACTGCCACGAAGTACCTAGCGCCGTCATTCGACGAATTCGAATTCCGCGAATCCTTTTGCCGCATTTGGTAGAGTCATTAACACACTGCATATTCATTACTCAAGTTTATATTATATTATTTACAACACTATCTCACTCCTCGTATATATTTGTTTATCTATGTGAAAAACAAATATTTTAATCCTAACCTTTTAACGCTTAAATATATTGAAAAATTCGTCTGGCGCCACATTGATAACCGTCTTTTTAAAAGCCCTGTCATATTAGCTTTTAAACTAAATAATGGCCGTAATTCTTTTAAAACATGGATGCGTTTCAGGTAGCCCTTTGTGGTTTTTATCTTATCAATAAAACAGTATTCCGGAGTGTTTTTTTTTTGTTTATGGCATTTGGCACGCGCTTTGTTCGAGTTGGTACAATGAAGTCTTGTTCTGTTATGTCGATAACTGTGTATCCTATACTCATGTACTTCATACCGCGGCATTCGGCGTGTCGATGCGGTGTATCAGGCGGTGTCGAGTGTCGTCGGTGAGACAGAGTACAACGGGACCCGGCAACTGTTAGCCTGCGCCAGCGCGGCCCTACTGACAACTTTAATTTCCTGTCAATACACTTTCTTGGTATATAACTGTAAATATAAAAAGGATCTATTGCGACCGTGTTATTAGTTTTTGCTATCTTGTCATGTTGTCGTTAAAATAAATATGCCTGTTGCAAAAATATGATTACTTGTGCTTAATAATCAATGAAAATAGCTTTTGTATTTCGAAATCTGTTCACCCAGTCGTGTTAATTGCCAAGCTATAAGTATAGCTGCCAGTTAGTAAAATGTTCGATAAGTCGAATATGAATGAGATGAATTCAAGATTAGACAAATGGACAATATACACTAATATTATAAGGGGTTACCTACGTAAATTTTGTAAGTTTGGATGTAGGTATAATCTCTGGAACTACTGAACTGATTCCGAAAAATCTTTCACTAATAGGAAGCTACATTACCGAGTTCTATAGGGTAATTGTTATTCCAATAAAAATGTGCTTACTGTCAAAAGTCATAATAATTTAAATTAAAGTTTCAACATGTGCTGTCTAAACGGTTTGAAATATAGCAATAAAATGTATGGCAAAAAGACACCTATTTACGCACCCGAAGAAAGTAAGGGTAAGTCGCTATTGAAATATAATTAATAGACGCACCGATAGTTTAGGTGTTGATATTTTGACCTGTGACGATGGTGTTGCGGGTTCACTCGCGGTGCGGTGGCAGCGCGGCGTGCGCGCGCCCGTTCGCCGGCCGACTATCTGTGGGACCCCATTCACTCGTACGCATGAATGAATGGCGCGTGGCCGAAAAACTGAAATTCTTCAGTCAGGAAACAACTGAATTGACCTTGTTGGACTAGATAGAATATTTGTTGAGTTGATGTCGATTGAAATGTTGATGGACATGTATTTAGAGCATAAACGTATGGCGTAATAAGGTTTGAGTAAGTTCTGTAATAGATTATCGACTACAAAAAAGATTAGAGGTTTTAAATAGTCGCTGCACTAAAAATTTCTACTTATTAAGCAGCCAAATGAGATAGAGATGATACTTTATATAATAATATGTACGTGACGTAACTTTTTACATAGATATAGTTTATGAATGAGAGATAAACATAAGCCAATTCTTCTCCAAATACATCTGTGATCTGGCGGTTGCCATAAATAGGCTGTAGTAAAGACTGATTTGGATGAGTTTAAATGGAGAAACTATCACGAATAAAAGCCATGTTAAAAGCCTTTGTATAATTGATATCTAATATTTATTATGTACTTAGAAAGATTTTATCATATCTCGGGGCCCAGGATGTAAATAAGATAATTTTATTCTTTTCACGATAAATAAACTATTTCCTTTGATTTTATGTCTCGTTAATAAGGCTAAAATAAAAAATAAACTAATAAGTACCTATATCTAAGTAATCTCAAATGTTACAGCAAAAAAAGCTCGTTTTTGTGTCATTCTGTTGTTGTGTAGTTATTTTATGATTTTAATGAATAAAACAAGTATAGAGATAAGACTTCGTATAAAATTTGAATGTTTTTCTAAAATTTCATGTTCTGATTTTGTATGATTATATATATATATATATATATATATATATATATATATATATATTCGCAGCATAATAGATCCATATGATTAAATAAATTCAAGATACTGCTTAGTACACTTATATTATATATTGTATATTATTTCTTATCTTGTTTATGTTGTGATTGTTAGTAGAGTAACTGTATGAATAATTTATATTTTATTTCTTTTTTGAAATTATTTAATCCCTCCACTACCGCGGACACGCCGGCGTGTCAGTTAACAATAGATTTCTTAGAATTTTAATTAATTTCTTAGTATACCTGGAGGTGTTAAATTTATAATATAATCAGTAGCTTGAGTGTAGTATTATAATAAATATAAGCGACAAATTAATAACTTCAGCTGAATATTATTTATAATATCTACATCGAGTTCGTTAAAGTAATAAAAATTGTGTTTTATCTGTAACCGATTTGCTAAGATTTCAAAGATTTATTAATTTTACTCGACATTGTTGCCGAATGTGAGTTGTGACCTACACTGCTGTACGATTTTAATCGCGATACTGATTCAACTCGGATCATGAAGTAGCGAGGAACCCTTATTATCTTCCTTGCATTTTTAAGTTCACAAATAAAACTGTAATATTTTAAGTAAAATTTATTGATTTTTACAGCATCAATTTTAAGTTTAAATATCTCACTTGTCGTAACCTTGCCGTGGATTCATATCAATTTTACATATTAAAATAACTGAGATAAAGATTCAAACTTAATTAGATAAAAAAATCTATCAATATTATGATTCAAAAGATTACTGAGCAAACTTTTACTTTTGTAAATTTTATTATTATAATTAAAATTATACTTGACTCTATCCACGTGGAATTTCATGCTCTACAAGATTCATTTGAAATGGTTTTCTGTATCTTTTACCATTTCGCCTATATTTCGAAAATAAATTAAAAAATCCTGATATTCGGGCCCTTGCCCGAAGGTGATGTCTTTATAAATTAAAATGATTTCAGGATGAATCAAACTATATTAATTTGCATTATAGTTTTCTAATTTTATTTAGAACAATATGTAATTTATTAACATTTTAATTATCGCAAAAGTCTATGAATCATTTCTATGTAGAATTTTATGCTCTACAGTTTTGAAATTATTTTAAAAAGAAATTTTTGATGCAAATTTTTGGACCCTCGCCGGGGGCTGACAAAAATGTTAGATACTCTTATTTTCAGAATGGTTCAAATTAGCTTAAAGCAAAAATTCTGCCTTTTTAGATAAATGTCGATTACAGAGCTTATTTGATTGGACTCTATTATTAATAAGAAACTTGTACAACTGACACCCATGAACGAATTAACCACAATTCGTTCATGCTGACACCCATTAAAAAATACTGTAAACATAATACTTTCTTAGATTTACGCGAATGTTTGACATTTTTACTTAAAACTATCTTTTCGGATTATTTCGCGGATTTATTTTGAAACGCCGGGAACCAAAAATCAAAGTAAATCCGCGAAATAATCCGAAAAGATAGTTTTAATTATACTGTAAACACGTTATTTATTTATTTTTAACTTACAAGTCATCATGCTTTGCTTTGCATGCATTGAGGTAAAAGAATACTATTTTTTCGATTCGAATGTTCTCGAAATTATTACTTTATGACTGGATTCGTAAAAAGGTATAATTATTTAATAATAAGTATTTTTTTAAGAAAATAATTTAATATTTACGATTTTTTAAAAACGTAATTATGAATTGTTTTGTAAGAAATATTAAAATTTACCTAAGCCCCTTATTTTGAATATAATTATTTTAATACACAATATTTTTAATTTTTTGTGAGTAGATACATGGGTCATGGATTAAATTTTATCAGGCCGTTATGGTATGTACATATGAAATACCTATTATTAATTGTTAAAATAAAAATTGAAATACTGATAATTAGAAGAATTACAAATTACTAAACAACTGAATATATATCAACTGAAGTAAACGTCTTTCTTAATTGTATACAATTATAATTAATTTGTTATGTTAATTTAAAAGTATGGACTGATATAGGTTTTAAAACACGCTTTTAGATATCATACCCGCATTTTACTTCTGCTAAGTAGTAACATAGCCCGATTGCTATTAAATATGTACACGTCATTATAAGTATACTAGCGACTCAACCTCGCTTCGCTCGGGTTCGTCCCTAACTTGCTTCTCAATACAAACTTTCATCCCTATTTTCACACCCTTAAGGAATGCTTTTCGGGATGAAAAGTATCCTATTTCCTTCCCAGGGTCTCAAACTATCTTCTTACCAAATTTCATCTAAATCGGTTCAGTAGATCCAGAGATTACCCCCTACAACGTCACAAACGCACAAACTTTACCTCTTTATAATATTAGTATAGATAAACCCCATACTTTCGTAATTAGTAGGTCCTAAGTGTTAAATAGCACATAAATTTTATCGAAATTATACGAATACGGGACAGTGTGTTAATTTGATAATTTTTATAGCCGTGTGCTAACAATAAGTATGTGACAATATAGTAAGCGATAATAGAATTCAATTAGGTATTATTAGTTTCTTTCTTGTGTGTTATTTATTTGTTAATTTAAAATTATATTAGTAGGTAATTTGCATTTGAACTAAATTTATAATTCAAAATATTATATAAAATACATAAGTTCTAAATTTTTTATCAAGGTTATTATTGTTCAATTTACTTTTTACATAAGGATTTATTATTTTTTTGTAATAGAAATAAAATAATATTACCTTAAGCAAGGCACTCTCCAATTCTCCAATTAAGACACAGAAGTTCACAAAACTATAATTATCACTTACTTATATTACTTAACTCACTCACTTATATTATTAACTTATGTTACTTGACAGAGATCGGTTTGGCTTTCCACCAGCGAGTTCCGACGGGCTTTGAAGCTTTACCCAGCTCAGTGGCCCGCGCCTGCGCTGTCTCCACCGGGGCGTGACCTAGACCCTGAAAACAACACCCTCCCGCCTACGCTCACCGAGTTACCATAGTTACTTGCAAAAATGCAGCTAAAATTGTAGCCGAAAATCAGTTAAAAAATCTATTTTAAGCTTCAAACCCATTTATTTCCATGAATACCTTACAATATTTTATATTCAATAAACATGTTACACTCATTAAAGCTCATGAAAGCTTCTCTAAAAGATATGGGGAAATAAAACTACCTACGCATACTTGCTCCTCCCAATAAACGATCAAGCTTGGTTAGCATTGGTTCTTCCAGTTGGTATGAGTACTGTCCTTCCGGGAGCCATTATGGATGAAAAACACTACAAACGTAGGTTATACACCAATTAGCTTGTCAAAAATTATGTCCATGAACAAAGACATAAAATGAAGAATATTATAAGTAGTCGACATGATTAAATTAAATTAGTTACTGACTAATTAGTTTTGACTACACGTTTGGCTCAGTTTGTAGTAACCCTACTTGCTGTGCCAGCGGTCGCGGGTTCGAGTCCCGCTGGGGGCATTCATTTGTGTGATGAGCACGAATGTTTGTACTCCAGTCATGAGTGTTTATATTTATAATGTGTATGTATTTAAAGTTATATATGTGTAGTGTATCAACTATCTGGTATCCATAACACAAGCCTCGTAGCTTACCATGGAACTAGATGGTGCTGTGTGTTAATGTCCCAACATATAATGTCTCAACAGTTACTAAATGTTATAATAGTAAATGGTATTTGATAGGTAATTAAATACGTACTACATTATTTTATTCGTACCTATTTAAAATGTAGACCGCCCGACCCACCAATAACGTCACTCAGTTCCTAATGAATTAAATTTTATTATATTGCGCGATTTTTTGCTGTGAATTAATCTTTATCAGAATAAATAATAAAACCGGCCAAGTGCAAGTCGGACTCGCGCACGAAGGGTTCCGTACCATTATCTATAAAAACGGCAAAAAAATCATGTGTTGTATGGGAGCAACACTTAAATGTTTGTTTTATTTTAAAATAATTATTTATTTTTAAAGTGAATATATAACTAAATATTCTGTGAATTGTTGCCATTATCACGCAAAAACGAGCAAAAAAATCACGTTTGTTGTATGGGAGCCCCCTTAAATATTTATCTTATTCTGTTTTTTTATATTTGTTGTTATAGCGGCAACAGAAATACATCATCTGTAAAAATTTCAATTGTCTAACTATCACAGTTCATGAGATACAGCCTGGTGAAAGACGGACAGACAAACAAACAGACAGACGAACAGACAGCGTAGTCTTAGTAATAGGGTTCCGTTTTACTCTTTGGATACGGAACCCTAAAAATCACCCCTAACCTCTAAGGATAATGTAGTTTTCTGTACGCCGTCTACGCGTGTTGTCTACGCCTTCTACCTATTTTTTTATTATTTAATAGCTGTGCCTTGCGGTTTCACCCGCGTTAAATTTGTTTCATTATAAACATCAGTTTTACTATAATGTATGGAAGTCTGTCCGATTTGTTGACATTTATGGTTAATGCTCCACTCCCTTGGATAGTAGCATGATGATATATAGCCTATAGCTTTCCTCAATAAACGAGCTACCTAATACAAAAAGATTTTTTCAAATCGTTTTAGTAGTTCCTGAGATTAGCGCGTTCAAACAAACAGACAAACTCTGCCTCTTTATAATATTACCTACTATAGACTAGCGACTCACCCTCGCTTCGCTCGGGTTCGTCCCTAGGTACGATTTAATTTGAGCGGAACCCTAATTCTTGCTACCCTATAACATCAGCAATATTCCAGTGAAAGTCCCTTCAAAATCAGTCTAACCGTTTCAGAGATTATCCGGAACAAACAGACAGACAGGCAGACAGACAGACAGAAATGTAAAAAAATAGTGTTTTTCTTATAAGTACCGTATTTAATTTCATACGCATTTAGTAAACCGCTGTTATTTTGACATTACAAACAGACACTTCAATTTTATTTATCTCTATAGATTAAACATAAAAAGCCAGAATTAAAAAAAGGAGGTTTCATAATTTCCACACAAGCATCGTGATTTTTAAGATTCTTTCTGGTTTTCTGTCGTAAATCGATAATATGTAAATATAAGCTTCAAACTGTTGAGATGAAGAGAACTTTAAAATAAAACCATAAATAATAACACTGACCAAGTGTGAATTGAATCAGCGGCTTGCAACCGCTAATTAAACGTCTACTTTATTGTATACGTAACACAAATACATATATATTTTGATTTTTGTGGTAGTACAAAACGTATGTATGTATATCAGTGGCGACGGGCCCATACAAGATGCCTTACCTTAAAATTATTTTATGTATATTGCAGGTGATGTTCTCCTAGCCGATTCCGGCCACGGCGGCCAATCTCAATGAGATTAGCCAACTGCGCAGGAGATATTATAGTGCTCAAGTGTACGCGCAGACACAAGTGCACTCTCTATTCCTATCACTCTCATACTCCGGTGGGACGACTGCTCGACACGACCGGTAAGAGTTAAGGCGCAGGACCGACGGCTTTACGTGCTCTCCGAGGCACGGGAGTGAAACACCGCCAACTTCCCAACTCCGGGCTGTTACTGAGACTTACTATACAGGAAGACTCAATAACTAAACTTGGCCCGACCCGGGACTCGAACCCAGGATCTCCGGGTGTGCAGCCGTACATGCTAGCCACTACACCACCGAGGCAGTTATTGCAGGTATATCCATGTTGAATAGAATTTTTCTGTTCATATTTAGTTTGGTTTAAAAAAAGCAACTGGAAATTTTAGAAAGAAATCTAATGCTAAATTATAAAATTTTAAATATCACTACCTATACTGTAACTGGACTATTCGGTGCTCGGCAGTTTATTAATGAAAATCGATTATTGCGCTAGATGTAGGTCGCAACTACAGGTGACCTTTTTCAGGAATATGTAAAAGGTTAAAAGCTTTCACAGAGCATCAGCTAGTAAAAAAAAATGTACATCACTGTAAGCTTCATGAAAAAAAGATTTAGAATTCGTCGACCTGTCTGGCAAACTTAAAATGATTTTTTTTTATCAAAACGTTATCTTTTAGAAGCTTTAAAGTTTTAAGTCTAAACAAAAAATCATTATGAATAAATCAGTTTACGTCTACTAATAATTATTAAAATTATTTTTCTCTTAAATTAGAGGTTATTTTTTACATTTTCTTTTGAATTCTATGTTTTTATATATTTTGATTACATCTGCGTGATTTGAAAGAGAGATATTATCAATATTCATGTCGAGCATCCTCTTTTCTCCATGACATCCATCCTCTTTTCTCCATATATGAGATTATTTTTTATGTTTAACGATTGTATAATTATGAAATGATGCATGTTTTAAATTATCATATAATATTAATTTCTGATTCAATTTATATACAATTTAATTTATATAATATTCCCATAATTTTTGTATTTATTTTAATTCGCTACTTGTATTTGTGTCTATCTTTTATGAAATGTGTGTAACACCTGTAATTAAGGCAGCACTTAGAATTTATTATTTATTGTAATTATATTATTATGATTTTGTGAGTGTGTGTCTTGTTGGTGTTAATAAATAAATAAATAAAAATAAATAAATATAGGTACTAGAGGTTTTTCATAACCCACGTAATTTAAGATAATATTAAGACTATGATTAAGTCAATTTACAACCAAACTATTTGTATATTATTAGAATTTTATATTGTACCTAGTTTCCCACTGCATATGCCGTGAGAACGCTACTTTTTCAGGGATTTTAATTTTTTATTAATTTATTATATAATTAAAAATACCTTAAATAATGTTACCTATTACGGTACCCATTCCCAGTCGTTCTAAAATTAAAATTAATATCCATCGAATATTTTCATATACCAAAAAATGTGCCTTAAAATTTCTATATTTCATATTATCCTCTCTCATGAGATTTTTCTTTTCGCAGAATATAACGTAGCTAGCATAGGTCCGATTTCGTAATGAAAGATCATCATGATAGACATACCTACTTTCCCATATTTATTTACGCCGGTGAAAAATTTTCAATAGATTAGATAAATTCTTGAATAAACGGATCGACTAACGTATATGAAAATAATGATTTAGAAATAGCGAGTGCCTCACAGATGATTGCATTTCTATCACTTTATATTTATCACAATCTATACATATAATAAAATTGTAACTAAGTCGAATCTGTACATTAAATATTTTTTGGAAAATCTAATTGAAATTGACATTATTATCGATACAGAGTCCGAATCTATAGTTTTTAGAATTTTTGTCTGTCTGTCTGTCTGTTACCGTATCACGAGAAAACCACTGGACATATTTTGATGAAATTTGGTATGATGATCGCTGGTTATCCGGGTCAACATATAGGACTTTTTACCGCGGGAAAATATCTCATTTCTGAGAAAAAATACAAAAACTGCATTGTAAGAGTATACTAATATGTAAAGCCTAAGAATTTGGTTTTTCATCATCTGAACGCGGGCGGAACCTTGGGCAATGCTAGTAAAGGTATACAATATTTTCAATAAAAATATACACTGCCTTTATTTTATTAAAATCTAAAGAAATCATTGTGCAACGCAGTAACCAGCATCAAACACACAGCATTCTGCGTTCCGTTAAATGTTAGCATAAAATTAGTATTATCTTCATGAGATTAATAATAAAATATATAATATTTCGCTAATTTCGTAATGAATATTAAATATTTAAATGAGGTAAACTAGCATTATCGTTTATTTAATCCGTCGTAATATTGTCGAAACAGCTAAGATGAATGTAATGTGCAATAATCATATTTTTAAATTTAAATAATAATTAATTAGTAAAACTGAACATTACCGTTTAAAACTGTTGGTATATAACAATTTATTCATTCGAATTAATTTAGTAGATTTCTAGAAATTTATGCATACATACTTTCTTTTCGATAAAATCAAGATTATCGTATCGTTATATAATAAATTGGATAAAAGTCCCTAAATAAAAAGAGATAAAAAATATAATAATAATAAATTCTAAAATAGACTGTCCTTGTCATATTTAAATGATCCTTACTTTGAAAAAGTCCTTTCCAGAGTTAATTATAAAATGGATGGGAATATTATATCTACAATAAAATTTTGTATTTTAAGAGTAATATAGAGAGAGAAAGAGATAGCGAAGTTTAAGGAATTAATTTGAAAATATGATTATTTTATAGACTCAGGTAAATCTTTATATATATAATTCTTCTGTGAGTGTGTATGTCACTGAACTTCTCTCAAACGACTGGACCGATTTTGATGAAATTTTTTGTGTGTGTTCAAGGGGATCTGGGAATGGTTTAGATTCACAATTTTTTTAATAGAAAATAATATATTAAAAAAAGTTTGAAATTTTCAAATTAAAGACGTGTAGACAGGACAACGTCTGTCGGGTCCGCTAGTATGTTATAAAAAAAAATCGAGACAATTTTTTTACATTTCTTTCACTAAGTTATGTTATTTCCACAATTTCGAAATATACTCCCTGTTTTCGTCTTAAAAAAAATATTTTCATCATTTTGAATCATTATCCTTGCCAATTTGAAGGCAGCTCCAGCTTCAATTACGCTAAGGCATTATATGTACATATTTTTAAGATCTTACATTTAGCAGTAGTTAGTAGGTACTATATTAAGTTCTTGCCCTTGCAAAGAAAGCGCTTATATATTACCTAATATATATATATATATATATATATATATATATATATATATATATATATATATAAATATATAATAAAAAATGCGTTTGTGGTTTGCTTCGAACAAATGAAGACTAGAAATGGCAGATTAAACTGTTTTCGAATAGAATACGGATCCTAATTGCGACATTTACTTGAACAAATTTAAATTTATTAATTAATAAATATTATTGTGCATTCATTTAGATTGCCCTTGAAAGTGACACCTGTATATATATTGAAATACCGATTGTTAGGTGATGATTTTTCATTATTATATTATACAGACCAACATTAGTATATTTAAGTTAATACAAAAATTGTAATAAATAACAAATGAAAAGACGATATCTCAAATTTTAAGGCAAAGAAAGGCAAATTTATCGCGGGAATTTATTTTATTTACCTCTTCGCTTGGAAATTACAGTATCACTGAGTCTAAACTCTTAACATGACTTTAGTTATTTGTCATAACGTCACGGGCGCCTTACCTTGTACTGAACCAGCAGTAGCAGATATATAATTTGACTTCACAGTAAAAATATATAATAATAATAATGAGCCAAGAACCAATAGTAAAAGATGTATGTAAATATATTATTAATATAACAAAAGGGAGCATAAAAATAAAATTCAAATTGTATGTATTTTGTAATTTATTTAAAATTTCTTCAATATAAGAATAGGTCCGATTCCATCTATATAATACAAGCATTTCAAAAAGGAATAATACCTACTAAAATGACAACCTTCTGTATCTTTAATATGGACTCTTACTCATCAATTCGTGTGCACGGCACGATGAAAAATAAAAAAATTACCAAATCTTTGCTATCTCTGCCAAGTCAAAATTTAGAATTTTATAAATAATTTTTAAATCTAAATGCCATCTTTATTTTATTTCACAGCGATGAAGTTTTTCTTGTGTAACAAATACATGTCAGAGTTCGTACATTGCACCCTCTTGAGGTTGTAAAAATAATATGTAAGTAAGTGTATTTATCACACTCTATTTACAAAAAAAATTACAAAAGTAAATAATTCATTCGTATATATATTTACAAAGAATTCTTTCATATAAAAGTCTCTACAAAATATAAACACACATTGTTCATATTGCAATTCACATCCCACACCGAGACCAATAAAAGATACCGAAAGGTTGAAAATGTAACGCGTTCAATAAATAGATTTACTAATGGACTATTTACATATGCTGAGTGGCGAATATCTGGTTAATTATTCCGTTAGCGGAAAATTTTAAAATAAAAGCCTATTATAGATATTTTAAAATAATGGACGTAACTACACAACTTAGTATTGCCAGGTTTATACTTTATAGACGGTGTTTTCATTCAATTCAGTTACAATTCAATATTTTAAAAGTTTTGTTTTTAAAATAACAGCATTAAAGTTAGAATAGTCAGTATATACAAAACTTTCTAAAAATATTTTGTGATGTGTCCTTATAACCGATGCATATAATAATACCTGGCAACACTCGTATGAGAGCAGTTATTCTGAATTAAATTAGTTGGTGAGATTCTATAATACAACGGATAGTTTAGATGGAACAGACTGAGAGATTTAATAAAAAACTTCGCACCACAGAAATTGCTTATAGGATGAGAGCTTTATAAAAAAAGCAAGTACAGAATCACATGTAAACTTGTAACAGACGTCGAACACGAATCGCTATGAATCGCGCTATGCAAGATGTCGATGCCTTAGAAGGCATATTAGAGTATTTGGAAGAGTTTCTTCAATTCCACCATCAGTTGCCAATCGGTCTTAATGAGGTCATCCCTGAAGTGGTCCTTGCAAGCGTCGATACTTGCGCGTGAAATCTGCAACAAAGAACGTTCATCAATTAATATCATTATGGCGTAAAATAACCAAGTAAACTAGTCACATTGCAATGAAACCCTAAATCCTTACCGAACAAGATAAATAAAAATAAAGAATTTCAACAGGAATATATTTTTTATTAATCACTAGCATTGCCCGCGGCTCCGCCCAGGTTCAGATGACCAAAAACTAAATTCTTAGGTTTTACATAATGTATACTCTTACATTGCAGTTTTTGTATTTTTTATCCAAAATGAGATATTTTCCCGCGGTAAAAAGTATCCTATATGTTGACCCGGATAACCAGCTATCATCATACCAAAATTAATCAAAATCCCTCCAGTGGTTTTTCCGTGATGCGGTAATAGACAGACAGACTGACAGACAGACAAAAATTCTAAAAACTATAGATTCGGCCTCTGTATCGATAATAATGCCTATTTCAATAAGATTTTCCAAAAAATATTTAATGTACAGATTCGGCTTAGTTACAATTTTATTATATGTATAGATGTCACGAAACTAACATCCTATCATTTCCCTATCTCGTTTCTTTAAATACAACATTAATAAGATGTATCAAGTTTAAAGCTAAAAATAGAAAAGATGAATGTATACGGGGTCCCATTCAGGTCGACCCAGTTTTGGCGCATCGATTCAGCTTTCCGGGGTTGAATGGGGTCTGACGTCACCGGAAGTAGATCAGGTTGTGCAAGTGTAGAACTGGGTCAAATGGTGACCCGGGACCCGCCCTATGCAACAGCTCCTCGAGGTACTGACGTCATTGAACAGGGGTGTGTCGCATGAATAAAGGCGTGCTTCGTTCATGTAGCGTCAGTGGAATTTGTTTTATAATTGAGTAAGCTCGAATTATATTCTATGATATAAATATTAAAAATAATTTATTTATTTTAATACAGTTCTAAATCTACGTGTTCTATAATTTTTTATAACAACCACCATTAATTATGACTATTTATAAGCATTATGGTATTTGAAATATTCCGAATGTTGTTCTCGAAACTTTATAGAATACAGTTTTTTATTAGGATAATTCCTATAAATAAAGATAAAGAACAATATTATACAACTGTAAGTTTGTTTGAGTGATCATTTACAAGCATGCTATGTAAAAATAAGCTTCCTGATCAATGTTAATCCCTCCACGACCGCGGACACGCCGGCGTGTCAGTTAACAATGGATTTCTTAGAGTTTTAATTAATTTCCTAGAAATTTACCTGGAGGTGTTAAACATCAAATTCTATGTAATATCAATAATATTCGTATATCAGTAGTGGAAAACGTTTAGCAAACCTTTCCAACCAACTATTTCGCCAGACAACGCTAGTAAAGCACAAGGCTGCAAGTAGTTTCATCAATGAAACCGCGATGCGAAATATCAATGGAACTTCGAGAATGGGATTTGACCCGGTCACTGCGTCTGTGCGCGCGCTAAAGCTTTCGCTGTGTGCGTTCGTTGCCAAAGACACGAGTGGTGTTTTGCAATGTTATTATCTATATAATCTCGTAGTTATGGTGTATTACCAGATCTTTTCAAAGGAAGAGTGGAAAAGTCGTAAACGTCTATTAGAGAAGCGCGTTCGCTTGTATTATCGTTATAAATAACTAACTTATGATAATTGCTAGTGGTAATGCTATTATTTGAAAATTTTATGTATATTATATAGTATATTTAAACAAGCAATCTGGGAAAACGCGTGTTTTCGAATTTTCATGCGGTTTTCTTTCGCATTGTTCCACGCAAATGAAACGTATATGATGAAATTTATATTTTTTTTTGTATTTATTGAAGTTTTTAGTTTTTTTTTTAAATAAAATTGTACTTTTGACTAAAAACTCCGAGCGAAGCTTTATTGTTGGCCAAGGTACTATATGTAGTTAATTGTTGTTAGCACATAACACAGTACATTTTATTGCACACTTTAAAGTATAAAAATTGATAAGAGTATTTAAAAGCTAAAAATATAACATTCTTTCGGACTCTGTATAAAAACCTAGAACAGCTTAATTAACTAAATTTACCCACTCTAATTTCGATGATATTAGTGGGCAGAAATCCAAATGGCAAATTTCATGGACTAGGTCGACTTAATATGAATGAATCAATTTAAAATATGTATAAAGAGATTATGTTATATTAAAAAAAACCATATTGCTCATCACTTCATAATGAATCTCGAAAGAGCACAAGATTATAAATTACTAGCATTACCCGCGGCTCCGCCCGCGTTCTGTTGACCAAAAATCAAGTTCTTAGGTTTTACATATTAGTATACTCTTACATTGCAATTTTTGTATTTTTTCTCAAAAAATGAGATATTTTCCCGAGGTAAAAGGTATCGTATATGTTGACCCGAGTAACCAGCTATCACCATACCAAATTTCATCAAAATCCCTCCAGTGGTTTATCTATGATGCGGTAACAGACAGACAGAAAAAATTCTAAAAACTATAGATTCAGCCTCTGTATCAGATGTTCAATGTGCTCGATCGGACGGAGCTGGGCCGAGCTGTTAGCGAATACATAAATCGTTAAATTACTAGAACACGATACAGGAAGTTCTTATACATAATAATAGCATACTAGAGCTGTACTAACTCCACATGTGCTGACAATGTAAACACTTCTGGAACTTTCTCAGCAAGATTAGAAACAAACCTCAATATTTCCTTTAGACATATTATCCAACATTACATTGTACGTGATCGTGAGAAAATTTTCCAAGGTTTCATTTTACCTATAAATTTCATAATGATGAATTTTTATATGCAAATGAACTATCAATGGGTTACAATTGAATTACTATTCGTCTTTAGCAATAGCTAGAAAATTGAAATTTCGCACACGTATTCCTCTTATGATGAAAGCATCCACTAAGGAAGGATTTTTCAAAATTCAACCCCCAAGGGGGTGAAATAGGGGATAAAAAAAGAAAAAGTTTGTATGAAACTTTTTATTCCTTGGACATTATTGCATGAAATTTGGTATGAATTAAGTACGGCAAAAATAATGAGTTACGTATTTCAGCGTTATCTAAAATTCAACCCCTAAGTGGGTAAAATAGGGGATGAAAGTTTTAAATAAACGCACAGGCCAAATACTTAGGGCTAGACACTAAAAATTACGCACGTGGTATTCCTCTTGTGACGTAGGCATCCACTAAGGAAGGATTTTTTTCAAAATTCAACCTCCAAGGGCGTGAAATAAAGTGTGTATTGCATTGTATTGCAAAAAAGTGTCTTATTGGTAGTTTGATCGCGGGCGAAGCCGCTGGTTATGCTAGTGTTAGATAAACTGTAAACTTCCTTAATAAATAAACTAATGAAATCAAATTAGTGGTAGTTCTGAGGATTAGCACGTTCGTACAAACAAACATCATATGTATATACTATAGTATATTTAGTACAGATGATGACTATCTAGGTATATGATACTCGTATAATGAGTTTTGTTATGTTAGATACTAAATAAGTTTCCTTATCGTATTGAATTTAACACAAAAGTTACTCCCTTGTAAATTTTCCAAAATTTGTAAACTTTAACGGTAACAAGGTCCTTTATGTATACTTTAAAATAACATTTGAGTTCGTGTTGTTTTTAAAAATGTGGGCCCATTATACGCTTAGCTCTTACCTAATGCATGGAAAGCCGTGACGTCACGTCCAAAAATAAATCGACCTTCGCGCGGTGACGGAAAACTGCTGAGTTCATACCAGCTGCTTTATAAAACGTGGATTAAAGAAAGATTGATGCTTTCACATTCTAACTACTTAAAATATATATATTTTTCATTTTCATTTCTAATTTGTATGCATATGACGTTTATAGACATTAGGTCGGGAGTGTACGCTCACAATTGTCTGACAAGATTATTTATGGACACTAAAACTTAATCTTCTTTAAAATTCTAAATACTTAACGTTTCGTTCTTTTAATATATTGTGGTTTTTGTGAATAATAAAATAATAATGAGATTATGAATGAGTACTGTATATGAGAGTTCAATACAAACTTTTGGCAATACAACGAGATATTTCATGTTTATCATCGCACATACGATTTACGACTCGCCTGACTTTGTGAAGTGGGTAAGAATCGGCAATTTGCTGGCTTGTTATATGTTAAATATTTATAAGTGAAGGATAAAAGTTTGGTTTATCATCGTAATGTTAGGTTTTAGATTCCATAACTAAAGCTGTATTTGGCCACTTATGTATAAAATGGACAATTCATTAAAACAACCTGACTCGTTTTTCGTTCAATTCTACAAACGTAGTATTTTTAAAATTTCAATTTTATTTGTTAATATTTGAGTTCATAAAAAAATCCTATCATAAAAGATCTTTCATTTTTACCGAATGTTCCAATGTCTGAGCGACTTCATCAAATTTCACCTCTAAAAATCTTATTCGGACTATTAGGTACATTTTAAAATAAAAATTAGCAAAACTTGTCCTAAAGTTCACAAGTGATGTGCTTACCAACGAACAGAATTTCAAATTTATTTTAGACTAGCGACTCAACCTAGCTTCGCGCATGTTCGTCCCTAGGTTGCTCCCCATACAAACTTTTATCCCCATTTTTACCCCCTTAAGGGATGATTTTCGGGATAAAAACTATACTGTTCTTCCCAGGGTCTCAAACTATCTTCTTACCGAATTTCATCTAAGTAGGTTCAGTAGTTTCAGAGACTATTCGGTACAAACAAACAAAAAAATCTTTCCTCTTTATAATATTAGTAGGTAATCGGTATAGATATTTAAAGAGACTAGCCTTATAACAAATATGTTGTCGTGGTATATGGCACAATTTAGTTTGAAGGGTCCTTCGTTCCTTGCAACGGGCATATTGCGAGCTACTATTACGGCTAGGATACTTCACTTTACAAAGCTCCCCTCGACCTAGTGACCTGTTGCGATCAATATAGCAGCGATGGGATACATTCAATTTAGTTTTTAAAGCAGGATATAATTGTATTTCTATTTTAAGTATAAGCATTTATTTTTCATATATATATTTTAATTTTTATACTTTTTATTTTATAAGTACAAGTTTAGGCTAGCAACCGCCCTAATTTTTCTTAGGCCTTAATTATGAAACGCGTTTCCCTTATTATTGCAATCAAATTTAATATATAAAAGCTAAAAAAATTGTATAGTTGTTAAAACTTGCTATCTATTCTCTTTAAATAACAGTTTCATTTGAGAAAAAAACTTATAGTACTTTAAGGCATATTTGTAGAAGAAAGGTCATCTAACATCACGGGGCGAAACGATTATATATAAATAAAGTATGTACGCGGGTGAGGCCGCGAGCAAGCAATAGTATATAAAATGTATAAGAGAGACAGAAGCTATAAAAGTAGCTTTCTATTACTGAAATGTCTTTCATAATAGAACTAATACTTTCGTACATACATCTAGACATATATATAATAAAATTGTAACTAAGCCGAATCTGTACATTAAATATTTTTTGGGAAATCTTATTGAAATAAACATTATTATCGATACAGAAGCGGAATCTATAGTTTTTAGAATTTTTGTCTGTCTGTCTGTCTGTTACCGCGTCACAGAAAAACCACTGGAGGAATTGTGATGAAATTTGGTATGGTGATAGCTGGTTATCCGGGTCAATATATAGATACTTTTTACCGCGGGAAAATCTCTCATTTCTGAGAAAAATACAAAAACTGCTATGTAAGAGTATACTAATATATAAAACCTAAGAATTCGGTTTTTGGTCATTTGAACGCGGGGGGAGCCGCGTGCGATGCTAGTTCTTTATATATTTAACAATATTAGTGTAGATAAAGCCAGAACTCAACCGGACATCGAGTGCTTTAGACTGCTCGTGTTTGGTATTAAACAATAATTATAAAACACATAAATATATTCAGTACATCGGGACTAGGATATTACGTTAATAAATCCCCTTGACCCAGTAACCTGTCGCGATCAATGGAGCTGCGGCCTGCGGGGAAATGTTATACATTCATACTTGCTGTTCAATGAAATATGTGATTATAAGGTTTATTGGCTTTATAATTGAATTAAATAATTTGGAGAAACTATATATTTATAGTATCTTAATCATTTTTGTGATAGCTAAAAAGCTAAACGAGTTATTGACGAGTTCAATCGTTTAATTTTGTCAAATTTAGCACATCATAAATTATGTTATTTAAAATCTACTGTCGAAGATATTTTAATATCCAATTTAATTCAACAAAGTTAAAAATTTGTAGGTACTATAATATTTATAAACTATATAATAATTTAATTTTAATGTTGCAACCGACTAACGCAGTAGCAAGGTATTGGGCTCTAAGACGTTCGTTCAGGTATAATCGCCAATTATTAAGTTAAAATCTTAAAGGAATTAACAACAGAAATGTGTTTTTTTTAATTTACTACAAAAATAAAGGATTTCAAATAAAAAAAAAACGTATATGTATGTATGTAGTTTAAAATGCCAAATATTAGCGTGCTTCTAAGAAAGTATAAAATATAATTAAAGTTAATTTATGAGTGTGTTGGAAACTCGTGAAAACATTTTAACGTCGGTATGTGTTCTCCTCCCTACCGATTCCGGCCACGGCGGCCAATCTCATTGAGACTAGCCAACTGCGCAGGAGATATTATAGTGCACAACTGTACGCGCAGACACAAGTGCACTCTTTATCCCTGTCACTCTCATATTTCGGTGGGACGACTGCTCGACACGACCAGTGAGAGTTAAGGCGCAGGACCGACGGCTTTACGTGCTCTCCGAGGCACGGGGGTGAAACACCGCCAACTTCCCCACTCCGGGCTGTTACTGAGGCTTACTTATACAGAAAGACTCAATAACTAAACTTGGCCCGACCCGGGACTCGAACCCAGGACCTCCGGGTGTGCAGCCGTACATGCTAGCCACTACACCACGGAGGCAGTTAACGTCGGTATAAAGATATATCGTCGATATAATATCTAAGACCGGTCATTACTTACAATTACACACGAGTGGAGCGTGTTTCCGGCGTGCTGTTCTAACAAATGATAGATGTACCTACCTACTACCTAGAGCTCTGTACAGTAAAAATCATCTCTTAATTTTTACCCTGATAATAACATGTTCAATCAAGATTGATACAGCTTTAGTTCTGATGGTTGTTTAATAATTAATTTTAATAAATAAAAATTAAGTTTAATAAATACAATAAAAAAACATAAATACATATTATAAATGCGAATGATTGAATAACTGACTGTTTTTCTTATATCTCCATAACTAATTGAATGGCTTTTAGGGAAAATCTGATTGGCAATAGGGTATATCCTGGAGTAAAGACATAAGCATCTGTTGTGTGTGGGATCGCGAGCAAACCCGTAATATTAAAAAAGAAAAAAATATAGAACAGCAAAAGCAAAATTTATGTACACAGTTTTATATCAGAAAACTAGCATTGCATGCGGCTTCGCCCGCGTTCAGATGAGCAAAAAACAAATTCTTAAGTTTTGCATATTAGTATACCCTTAAATTGCAGTTTTTGTATTTTTTCTCAGAAATGAGATACTTTCTCGCAGTCAAAAGTATCCTATATGTTGATCAGGATAACCAGCTATTACCTACCACTTCTGTGGTATTATACCACGTTCAGTGGTTTTTCTGTGATGCGGTAATAGACAGACAGACAGACAGACAAAAATTCTAAATTCTAAAAATTCTAATGTTTATTTCAATGAGATTTTCCAAAAAAATAATTTAATGTACAGATTCAGCTTAGTTACAATTTTATTACATATATGTATAGATAATACATTAAATATTGTGTATTTCTCATATACGATGTCAATATTGACATTGAGCATCAAATGCACACGAAGCACTTGTTTAATACGAGACGTGGGTTTGAGCTACGCGCAAATATCAATAAGACTTGTTTTGCTAACACATACATAGGTACATATATACTATATATACCATGCGAGTATACGCTATATATAACACTGTTTCCGTTCTATTCTCGTAACCAAATATTTGTACTTCGGATGCACTGTAAAAGGACATGCCGTATAACACCTTGTAATTGAAATGGTATATGCCAATATTTTCACAATGAGAAAATGATGTAAACAACTTCTTTGGGCACGTTCTGTAGTTAATAGTTATTGCTTATATATTTGCTAATAGCAATATGTATCTATACAATATTTTGATATTTTCAAATGGATATATATAGTTTTACTTTTTCTGAAGATCTTTCGTTTTATATATGAAAATGTCTTTTTATTTCTGAAGAGGAAATATAAATAGTTGTACAAAAAATCGTGTGTGTGTGTACTTATGTACGCACGTAAGAAGTTAGTATACTTCTTTGGCGTAACAGAATAAAAATAGGTAAAGATTTCGTCCCGTATGTCACAACTCTCTGTTTGTAAAGGAATGCAGCTAACTTCATCATGTCGCTTTTTGGTTGTAAGTGTGCGCGCGCATCGTAAAAATTGTACTATTATATTTTTTTCCAAACGTGCCAAAAGAAGTAGAACTTCAAAAATTATATTATTAAACACATCGTTTTTTTCTTCTAAATCATTTATTAACAAAGTATGTACTATGTTCGTATCGCAAGAAGATTGAAGCAAGAATCTGGTTTAGATTATGCGGAAAAAAATATATCCCAGATGGCGAATAAAAATTAGGATTAAATATTTGCATAGTGTGCTGACACTTCACTCCATAAATATTAATATTTGAAATGACTTGATTAAGAATACATCTTTTTGTGTTGTTATGTCGTCGTCTCAGCCCAAACACGTCCACTGCTGGACATAGGCCTCCCCCAAAGATTTCCACGACAACCGGTCTTGCGCCATCCGCATCCAGTGGACTCCAGCGACTTTGACCAAGTCATCGGTCCACCTTGTGGGAGGCCTACCCACGCTTCGCCTTCCGGTACGTGGCCGCCACTCCAGAACTTTTCGTCCCCAACGGCCGTCCGTTCTACGAGCGATGTGCCCCGCCCACTGCCACTTGAGCTTGGATATTCTGAGGGCTATGTCGGTGACTTTGGTCCTTCTGCGTATCTCCTCATTTCTAATTCGATCTCGCAGGGAAACCCCAAGCATAGCCCTTTCCATTGCTCTCTGTGTGGCCTTGAGCTTTCTTATGAGGCCCATCGTGAGCGGCCACGTCTCTGTGCCGTATGTTATTACTGGCAACACACACTGGTCGAAGACTTTTGTCTTGAGACACTGCGGTATTCGGGACGAGAGGATGTTGCGTAGTTTTCCGAAGGCTGCCCATCCGAGTTGGATCCGTCGATTGACCTCTTTCTCGAAGTTGGACCTACCTAGCTGGACAGTTTGTCCCAGGTATACATACTCGTCTACAACTTCGAGCATAGAATCACCGATATAAACTGGAGTGGTTGCAACATGGACATTTGACATGATTTTCGTCTTATCCATGTTTATTTTTAGACCAACTCGTTCGGAGACACTATTGAGGTCATTGAGCATTATACTGATGTCCTCCATGGTCTCAGCCATAACCACTACATCGTCGGCAAACCGAAGGTGAGTGATGTACTCGCCGTTAATGTTGATGCCTAGTCCGTTCCATTTCAGGATCTTAAAGACATCTTCCAATGCAGCGGTAAACAATTTCGGTGAGATGACATCACCCTGTCGTACTCCTCGCTGCAATTGGATGGGTCTCGAGTCCCGCTCCTGGAGACGGACTGACATAGTGGCGTTTTCATACAAACACTTCAACACTTCGGTATACCGGTGGTCGATTTGGCACCGCTGGAGAGACTGCAGCACAGCCCAAGTCTCGATCGAATCAAAGGCTTTTTCGTAGTCCACAAACGCCAAGCAAAGAGGCAAGTTATACTCTTCGGTCTTCTGTATAACCTGCCGCAGCGTATGAATGTGGTCTACGGTACTAAAACCTCTACGGAAGCCAGCTTGTTCGGGAGGCTGGAAGTCGTCAAACCTGCATTCAAGACGGTTCGTAATGACTCTCGAAAACAGCTTGTAGAAATATCTCAGAAGCGATATGGGCCTGTAGTTCTTTAGCAAGGCATTATCGCCCTTTTTAAA
This sequence comes from Brenthis daphne, assembly GCA_947093115.1. Classification (NCBI taxonomy): domain Eukaryota; kingdom Metazoa; phylum Arthropoda; class Insecta; order Lepidoptera; family Nymphalidae; genus Brenthis; species Brenthis daphne. The sequence goes on from OX352481.1 coordinate 22,586,801, forward strand.
GAACAGTACCACTATGCTTCTGCTCCATGCTCGTGGGGTTTTTCCTTGGAGTATGACGGAATTAAACAACTTCTGAAGGGCCATAAGGATCGGTTCTCCACACGCCTTCAGAAGTTCGGCCGTAATTCCATCTGCACCCGGTGCCTTGTTGTTCTTGAGCTGTTTGAGAGCCACCCTAATCTCGCTCAGGCTGACGTCCGGGATTTCTTCGGTATGGTGTCGGGTTAGTCTGGCCCTTGGATCGTTGTCCAGACTAATGGGTCGTCGCGTTGATGTGAAGAGCTGCCCATAAAATCTCTCGATCTCTCCCATAAGCTCGGGACTAGATGAAATGATCCTACCGTCATCGGTTTTGAGCTTCACTAGCCGGCTTTGTCCAATAGACAGATCCCTCGCGAAAACTTTGGAGCCTTTGTTCCGCTCTATTGCGTCTATAATACGCTCAGTATTATAGGTGCGAAGGTCACGCCTTAGGGACTTAGAAATCTGTCTATTAAGTTGCCGGTACTTGAACGCATCATCCGGCGACTGCAAGATCATCCCTCTCCTTTCCGTCATGAGCTCTAGAGTAGAATCGGAGATCCTTTTGGGTCTATTTTTTGAGAGACTTTTAAAGTGCTTAGACCCAACTGATTGGACAGCTTCCACGAACCCGTCATTATAAGTGTCCACATCACTGTCTAGGCAATCGAAGCGGTTTTTCAGCTCCAGCTGAAAGCTCTCGGGGTTATGAATTTGGTGTGGCGCTGGTCGGAGCGTGGACTTCATCAGTCGAGACCGTTCAAGCCTTACACTAATATTTAATGTGCCTCTTACAAGTCGGTGATCGCTTCCAGTTTTGAACGAATTGATCACAGAGACATCACTGAATATTTGCTTCTTCGTCGACATGATGAAGTCTATCTCGTTTTTAGTTGCACCATCAGGGCTCATCCACGTCCACTTCCTGTGGTTTCTTTTCTTGAAAAAGGAGTTCATCATGAAGAGTCCCTCCTTCTCCATGAAGCCCGCAAGTGAATGTCCCCGCTGGTTTCGACATCCAAATCCAAATTGCCCCACTCTCAGCTCAAACCCTTCTCGTTCGCCTAATTTCGCGTTGAAGTCTCCCATGACTATGGTGAAGTGGGTTTTGGAGCTATGTATGGCTCTACTAATGTCCTCATACATAGACTCCACCTCCTCATCAGGATGTGTTGAGGTCGGGGCATACACTTGAACCACTTTTAAGGAATAACGTTTCGTTATTCGCAGAACAAGGAACGCCACCCTGGTCGACACGCTCCCGATAGTTACCACGTTGTTCACGAGAGACTTGTGGACTATAAACCCGACACCGCCCTGGGACTGTTGGTCGCCTTCCCGGAAATAGAGCAGGTTACCAGATTTGAGCGTTATCGAGTTCTCACCCTCTCTTCGAACCTCCGATAACCCCACAATATCCCATCGTAACCTGCTCAATTCTTCCTCAAGTTCGGCAATCCTCTCGTCGGTCCGCAGTGTGCGCGTGTTTAGTGTTGCCAGGTCGAGTCGTCGTTTGTGGTAGCCCGATCTCATCCGGAGATTCTTCGCACCCCCTGCCCCACCGTTACCTAGGCCGCTACCATGACCAGGGATAGTGGAGCTGCCGGGTACTGGGGGCCGGTTTTGTACGTTCGCCATTCTGGGGGGAATTTGCCATAATCGCCACGCTTGGCAGGCGGGTTAGCGATCGCAGTTACTAGCGCGTGCCCTCGGAAAATGCTGCTGCCCATCCTCCGGTATTTATGCCTTAGTCGCCTTTTACGACACCCACGGCTAGAAAAGGGGTGGTGCTATTCTATGCCGGACACCACGCGGCAATTTATGTATAAGCTGATATATAGCAAGTTTTTGCTAATATTGATATGTAATAAACAAGTTAGTCTCTTCGGCTCCGGGCGCATCTGTCTATATTAATAGGTATTATGAAGAGGTAAAGTTTGTGAGATTGTGACGTTGTAGGGGGTAATCTCTGGATCTACTGAACCGATTTAGATGAAATTTGGTAAAAAGATAGTTTGAGACCCTGGGAAGGACATAGGATACTTTTTATCCCGGAAATCATTCCTTAAGGGGGTGAAAATGGGGATGAAAGTTTGTATTGGGAAGCAAGCTAGGGACGAACACGAGCGAAGCGAGGGTGAGTCGCTAGTAAAATTTACGTAAAGACTTTGTAGTAAGCAGTTTTTAAGATTATGGTTCTTTATTATATATATATATAACATATACGTATATATTTAAATAAAATTATTAATTTTATTTTTCGTCTCCATCCGATGTTCGGTAGATTGTTAGAGTTCGAAATGTCAAAGCCAATTTTGACGGAACTTTAGGTACCAAGTGGGCGGCAACTTGGCAACTTATATAGTTGTTAATGTATAAAAACTGCTGGGCGGGTTTTTATGAAATTATGAACTTAAAACTTGCATCGCAATTAAAACAGAGTAAAGAAATTTGCCACCGCATAGTGTATCTATGTTTCATGTAAATGTAAATGTATATATATATATATATATATATATATATATATATATATATATATATATATATACAAATATCCGAAGTTATTTTTTTTTAAAGATCATTAATTTCGGAAAATACCATTAGAGAGGTAATTTTGTATTATCTCAAGAAATAAAGACTTTCAGTAGGACAAAAAATAACATACTAAATAACAATTCCGTAGATTTAAAGTTTTTTTTTTTTAAATTGTACACTACTCAAACACGTTAAAAAAAAAAAAGAGATGAGACGTGACGAAAACGCACGCGAAGCGGTGGAAACCAAGTAATGTACAACATGTAGAATAGTATTAAATGTTTTTTTGACCTCGGGTATTAATACTTACATAAGATAGGTAAGATTAATATCTATATTTTACACATGAATTTAGCAATATAATATATACGTACAAAAATAATAATTTCTTTGCATAAATTTAATAAAAGATCAAAGGAATAATCTATTTTGTATAAATAAGAATAAAATTGTAGTAAATACGTTGAACGATATATGGCTCGCGAAGTTTCGTTATTTAACGCACTAATAAAACTTTCACACGCCTTCCTTTGATAATACACAAAAAATAACTAATTAATAAAAGTTGATATATATTTATATTTGAGCTTTGAAGATTCGTAGCGCCGTCTTATAAATAGCGAACCGTTTCGACATCTAATTTACATAACGGAAACCATGTGGATTCTAAAAACGTCAGACGTTGTGTTCAATTAGTTTTTAAAAAATATATATATATTTAGGCTATTTCAAGATGTATAAATTAATATAATGCATTGTTTATTTCAAAATACACGTGCATATAGCGATAAGTTAGATATTTATACCAAATCATAGGTATAATAATATGAGAAAAGCGGAAATAGGTCGTATAAGTGAGTGCAAAATGAAGGTTTATTAACACTAATCATTTAAATTACCAAGTGCCTTAGAGTAAGTTAAAACCTAAATATTTAGTGCCAATAAAGTGAAAATAAGGCAATATTTTAATGGTACAGATATTATACGATAAAAAAATATTTTTATTTTCATGAAATACTTTGAGATTTCGAAACGTAAACTGATATTTAAATATATATTACTAGCGACTCACCCTCGCTTCGCTCGCTTTCGTCCCTGGGTATGTTTTAACGGTTAGTATGGAATAGATAGACTATAATACATATGCAGCTATGATGACTTGTTGTGGGTTGTATTAAAATATGTTTTTACGTGGGAATCATACAATATCCGGCGGTAAAAAGTAGCCTATGTCACTCTCCAGCCCTCCAACTATCTCAATACAACAAATCTCTAAACGATATTTCTCTTTTTAACCTTGTGTAGACTATGGTAGACCATGCAACATAGGCACTTTCTAAAGCAATAACGCATTATATACAAATTAAATTTCTTTTAAAACTCTATTTCCTCTCTACTTACTTCAAAAGGGAATGGCGTATATATGTACATGTCAAGTATACATATATAGTCCATCGATTTCACTTTAGTGTTAGAAAGGTCAAGTAAAGATAGTCTGTCTGTATGAGCGCCAGAAGCGCCATGTGAAAATGCTCAATGTAAAGTTATTTATTTTTCATTTTCAATAAACAAATCGCAATTTTATGAGAATTTTGTCTTCAAACAAGCCGTTAGTGTTGCATTGAACTCTATCACGGTTAATGTTAGTTTGAATTGTTGTTGCAATGAAATGAAATAATAATAAAAAAAAACTGAACTTCAATATGGATGATTTTTTAAAAAGTTAGATGAAGTTGAAAACGGGCTTCAAACAAGAGAATATTTGCTATATTTTAAACACATTTTTTATATGTAAATAAAATAGTTATGTTAACTCAAAAGTTTTCGCAACGAGCGCCATCTACTGTACAGGAAGAAAAAGAAAATAGGCTACATATTGATTCAAATTAGAAATAGAAGTATCTGTACTAGAACTGTATATATCATCTGTGTTATCTATACTTATATTATAAACAGATAAAGTTTGTGAGTTTGTGACGTTGTAGGGGGTAATCTCTGGATCTACAGAACCGATTTAGATGAAATTTGGTAAGAAAATAGTTTGAGACCCTAGGAAGGACATAAGATACTTTTTATCCCGGAAATCATTCCTTAAGGGGGTTAAAATGGGTATGAAAGTTTGTCTTGGGAAGCAATCTAGGGACGAACACGAGCGAAGCGAGGTCGCTAGTAAGTAATAAAGTCACTATTAATGTAAAATATATCATTTTCCTACAGTAATATAATATATTAGCATACTATATAATAATTTAATCTTGTCTATACAATTTTCTTGTGAGATAATGCTCGCTGAATTCTATCATAATACTAAATCTATATTTATTCTTCAAAAAAAAAACCTATTCCGGCTATTTATAGCATCACAATTCGGAATACTCTACAAGAACTTTAAAAATATAATTGGTGTACTTACGGTTGCATTCTAATTTATACATATATTGATACATATAATAACTGTCCGACAAATTATATATCAGTCGTTACTTAAGAAACAGTTACTGTGTATTGCAATATTATAAACTAATATTTTTTTAAGAGCAACTGTTCAATTTCTGGCTGGCTCTTCTCAGCAGAACTGCCTTTCGAGCCAGTAGTAGATTCCTCTCGGATTTGCATACTGACATTTAATTTAAATTTCGAAATGTAAAATTGACGATTTAAAAGTGCTTGTAAATGTCTATTTGAATAAAGTGATTGTTATCATAATAGAGTTTGTCATTATAGATTTATACAAACAATTTAGATATAATCCCAAAGAAACATAATATATTACCAAAAAAAAGAATAAAAATAAACAAAAAAAGTGTACCTTGCTGACTAGCATATCAGTCTCGTCAAAATGTCTGCCAAACATCTTGGGGGACTCCCCGGGGATGGGCTCTATCTTGATGCACACCTCCTGCCCCTTGCGAGCAGTTTCCACTTGCTTGTGGTTCACTTCTATCGATGTCACAATACCAAGTTCTACGAACTGTTAGAGAAGGACAGAGAGTTTTTTTTTAGTTATATATTAGTTGTTGTTGTTATTAAAAAAAGCAAAGACAAATGGCTAACTAGTTACATTTAAGACTTAGAATAAAACTGCACCAAATTTGATAATACTTTTTTTTTGTGTTTGTTATTGTCAGGATGTTTTATGTAGAAGAAAATGAAAAGATTTTTTTTTTTACTAAAATATGATTTTTTTTTAAATCTCATGATATGAAAAGTGAGTGAGTGAAATAGTTTTTATCCCGGAAATTATCCCTTATGGGGGTGAGAATGGGGATGAAAGTATGTAAACATGCTAGGGACGAACCCGAACGAAGCTAGGGCGAGTCGCTAGTTTCATATAAAATACTATTAGTATACATAGTCGTATTGTAGTAGTCTATTTAGTATACATCTACTAAAAATAGATGTATTTTTAGTACCAACTATTATTTTAACATATACTAGCGGACCCGACAGACGTTGTCCTGTCTACACGTCTTTAATTTGAAAATTTCAAACTTTTTTTAATATATTATTTTCTATTAAAAAATTGTGAATCTAAACCATTCCCAGATCCCCTTGAACACACACAAAAAATTTCATCAAAATCGGTCCAGTCGTTTGAGAGAAGTTCAGTGACATACACACTCACAGAAGAATTATATATATATAAAGAATGTACATAGATCAAACAATACTCAAAGTGCAAATGCAACTTTTCGACAACCCTTTTTCTACTTTCGCCAGTAATAAAACTTATATCATAAGTAAAACACTATGTAAGAAAGAAGTCTATTTAAAAAGAAACCAACTCGCAAAATGATAACGACCCAGAGATATAGTAGTTGCTATACCTTTTAATTAGGCCTTTTAAAAAAAAAACAAAAATACTACTTTATTCCACTCAACCAGCTTACATAGTGTCTCAACTCCTTCTTAGATTATTTGGTTAGGGAGTCTTTATAAGAAATTTAGATACATATATGAAATGTCTTCTAAAGATATGATCTAAGTTTTCATTACTGGTGAAAGAAAAAAAAATATGCCAGCGGTCTATACAAATTTGTTGTATTGTTTGTTGCATAATTTGATCACTGATAATAAATTACGGACAAGTGTGAGTCGGACTCGCCCACCGAGGGTTCTGTACAAATTTGCAGGAAATCTGTTTAACTTTAATTTTCAACTTATTTATTTTTTGGAATTTTTCCTCTATTAGTATTTTGTCAAAAATTCGTGATTCTAGGTCAACGGGAACTACCATATAGGTTTTCGACCCAAAACCTATAGGGTACTTCCGGTTGACTTAGAATTATCAATTTTGGTTAATAGCAAGGTCTTAAAGCACAAGTAAAGGGAAAATTCCGAAAAATAAAAAAAAGTTGAAAATAACGGTAAATTTTCATACTCACAAATGTTCGCGAAAATCTAAATTTGCCCATATCTTTTTATCGTGATGACTCAGGACCTTGATTTTTATACACCTAATAGGGATTATAGACCTCAATATCTGGTATAAATTTCAACTTGCTAGGTCCACCCGTTCCCGAGAAAATCCGTGGTGACACACGGACAGACAGACACGGAGAAGAGAGTGATCCTATAAGGGTTCCTTTTTTACCTTTTGAGGTACGGAACCCTAAAAATAGTAATACGTTTTTTTTTTTAATATTTTTTTTTTATATTTTTTATATTCGGCTTCTCCTGGGCAAACTCGCTAGATCATAGACCTTATTTTTATTATTATATATTTGCCTTCAAGCTGAAGGTCACGAGTGAGCCCATTATTAATAAAAAATATATGATAATAATCTATAACTATTGTATATTATCATGTAACTAACCTCTTGACTGGGCACGCAAATAGGAGTTCCTTCCTTCAAGACGCCGGCTTCCACCATCACACCCGCCACTATGGGATCTCGCGAGTTGAACACAAATTGCGGTAACACCTACAACAAAAGGAATTTTTCAAAACACATAAAGATATAAGTTACTTGATTGTTGTCATCATTTGTTTATACAATTTACGGAATATGTGGGATCGTAGTTGTAAAGAATATGGGACTCGCCGGCTAGTAAATCCAGTACTACCCACTAAAACTCAACAGGACCCCGTGTTAATGGGGCATGGCAGGACCACCTACACACTCGACCACGACTACCCGACAGAACAGTACATTACCTTTAATTCAACTCTCTTTTTAATGGATTCGAAGCGAGCTAGTTGAGTATAGATTACTTCGTCAATGTTACATAGAATACTTTAACTTCAAAACCGTTAGCTATGAAAATTGGTATTTTTGACAACCCTGACATTCGAAATTTCCTTAAAAATCAAAATGGACGACCGCCCACTGTATGAACTTTTGATCTGTGTTTATATCTATACAGATAAATAAATTTGAATTATCTGTTATGTCAAAATAATAGTTTTTTACCAAATTCATTTGAAATAATATATGGCACTATTAAAAAAAAACACAATTTATAAAATTTTTGTCTGTCTGTTTGTTCTGGCTAATCTCCAAAACGTCTGGACTGTTTTGACAGCATTTTCACTGGCAGATAGCTGAAGCTAGAAGGAGTAACTTAAAACTTTAGAAAAAGAATAAGGGTTCCCCGCTTAAAAAAAAATAACAAAACATTCTCAGGGAGCGAATTCTCATTCGAGCGAAACAAGGGTAGGTCGTTAGAGTCGTAGATAGTAAGACTAGCGACACACCCTCGCGTCGCTCGGGTTCGTCCCTAGGTACGTTTTTTTTTGAGCGGAACCCCAATTCTTTTTCTAAAATAAAAGTAGCCTATGTTACTCCCTATAATATTAGCTATCTTCCAGTGAAATCACTCCAGCTGTTTCAGAGATTATCCAAAACAAACAGACGTACAGACAGACAGACAAAAATGAAAAAAATGTGTTTTTCTGATAAATACTGTATATAATTTCATATGCATTTATTAAAACGCTGTTATTACAAACAGACACTTCAATTTTGTTTATCTGTTAGATGTATAGATAAGCTACCTTCAGCTTGCAAGGGAACACGGCGATGTGCTTGAACTCCTCGCGCTTGCGCTGCTTGAGCTCCTCGCGGTAGGCGGTGAACTTGTCGAACAGGTGGTAGATGATGTCCGCCGCGAATATCTTCACGCCGAGATTGTCCGCCATTTCTTGGGCGTCGCGTTCGATCTGCACACACAAACACACATATACATATTACATATATTCTAATATTATAAAGAGGAAAAAATTATTTGTTTGTTTGTTTGTATCGAATTGATTCCGAAACTACTGAACCGATTTAGATGAAATTTGGTAAGAAGACAGTTTGAAACATTTTCAAACTATTTATATGTTCAATATTACTATACTACTTTTACAAAGTCTCATTACAATTTCTTGAGCCATTTTCGAGTAGTACACGATCGAGCATACAAAAATCTAAATTTTTCGTCTATTACAAATATCGATCATCGTTTCAACATAAATAAATAAAGGCAACACTTTTTAAATAAATAATAAGTGTAGAATGAAAACTGTAATCTCACATTAATGAAGAAAAGTTTTTCATATTACCTTGACATCGAAAGCCAAAATGGTGGCGTACTGCGAGTCGTGCTCCAACATGGCAGACGCTTTCATGACGTCACGCTTTACCACAGGCCCTATTCTGATGGCGGAATACTATAACAAAGGAATTCATATTAATAAATACTTAAAAAACTAAATTTTTAAAATATTTATACTATATATATGACACTATCACTTGGATGCTTCTTTAGGTCACAAGTCATATAGTAAAAATACGTTATATGTTTTACTCTAGGTCTAGGTCTATACTAAAGCAGATCCGGAGGTCCCGGGTTCGAGCCCCGGGTCGGGCCAACATCAGTTATTAGTTTTTCTGTCAAGAAATTCGGTGGCGGTTTTGATCCTGCGCCGCCACACTCACCGCGAGTGTCAAAGTACCGTCCCATCGGACTTTGAGAAAATGTATTATGTCTGCGTGTATACAGACATATATAATATCATTATTTTTACATCCAAAACCGTACAGCCATTTCAGTGTGAACAAGTAACAAACATACACACATACACAAACATACAAACTTTCACAATAATTTTCTGATAAAATTAAAAACCTAAAATCTATTCTTGTATTAAAAAAAATTATACACGAAACAATAAAAAAAAAAATTTAACACAAAAAAAAAGATAAAAAAATATTTCATATAAAACAAGCAAACACAACAAAACACTTACTGGAATCTTACTAGTCCTGAGGAACTCCAGCAAAGCTTCGAGTGACCCTAACGTAGAGGCCTGCACGTACACGCCACGCTCCGACAACTTTATGGACGACAGGGCCGACTTTAGCTCCCTTGCTACTTCCTCTCTGAAAATAACATTTATATATTAATTTAATATATAAAATTCTCGTGTCACAGTGTCAGTGTTTCTTGACCGATTCTTATGAAGTGTTGTGTGTATATTCAGTAGGTCTGAGAATAGGACGTAAACTATTTTTCATACCCCAAAGTGATTAGGGTGGTCCACCCCAAAAAATTTTTTTTTGGAGAAAAATTTTTATTTTAATTTTTTTATAATTCGGCATTAAAAATACATAGAAACCTAACTTTTCACTAGGAAGTGAATTTGAGTCGCTAGTATTTATATAATACTAGCGATTGAAAGCTCACTTCGCTTTGGGTTCGTTCCTAGGCAAAAACAAATCCCACGGGAATTGAACATTTTTCCGGGATAAAAAGTAACCTATGAGCTATTCCAGACTTATTGGGTTCTTTTTTTTTCTTTTTAATAATCATGTGTATTCATTAACTCATGAAAATATCAGAGGTGCGAGACCCGGAATTCATCATTTCGGGATCATTCGGATACTAAAGCAAGCGAGTTTTGATTATTAATACATTAAACTAAACATTAAAATTAATTTTAATAAAAGCTATGCTCACTTAAGGACATCAACTTCATCTGGTTTTTGAGCCACTAGCAGGTTAAGTCCAGCGATTGCTTTCTCCAACTCCTTGGCCGCAATCTTCACTCCTTGGGCTCCGACCACTTCTTTATGTTCAATATAAGCGTTCTGAAGAAACAAAACGGTAATGGAATAGTAAAAGTATATATTTTTACAGTACTATTAAAAACAGAACACAACTTTATAATAAGATCACCTTTCTATTGATAAATGTTTGTCATTTATTTTTGCTTTTTTTAAGACATAACACGTGTTATTTTTAATTTCAGAGAAATTAATTTAACTAAAACAAATGAAGTAGGTATTATATTACTCTTTTATGATTTAAAGTTAAGCATACAAATTAATTAAAAAATTAAAAACATTTTACAAATACATAATTTCAAACACAACTAAAATACATAGTAACATACATTAAAAAAACTCAAGATACACAATTAGCGTCTCAAAAGTGTCCTCGAAAAGAATCTCTTTTGTTCATTTGCTTTTTGGATGACAAAATTGAAACGGACTTTGTTTTGTTTAAAAAAGTACTTATGTGGTCTGCGTAATTTCGAATTTGTGTTTAAACGATCAAACTCAATTTATTAATTTAATTCTTTGGTTTGACTTAACGTCTCATGTTGAAGAACGCCAAGTTGTGAATAACGCCACTTGGTGAAGAGATATTTCTTAGGAAATATATACCTATCTATGATTTTATATACATATCAATAGTAACATATAACATTTAAAAAAAATAACAATCCTACCTTAACCCTAAGCTCCTTCATTGGCTGCGGCATGAGCAAAGACCGGATCTGAGTGACGATGGGCCCGTCGGTGCCGGCCAGCACCATCGTGTCGCCCTCGTGCAGCGTGCCGTTTATGAGGATCGTGTCGATCGTTGTGCCCAGACCAGGGATGGCTTTTACCTGGTTAAACGGATTTAGGATGTAAAAAAACGTGTGTGTGTACTCATGTACGCACGTAAGAAGTTAATACTTCTTTGGCGTAATAGAACAAAAATAACTAAAGATTTCATCCCGTATGTCACAACTCTCTGTTTGGAAAAGGAATGCAGGTAGGTTCATCATGTCGCTTTTTGGCTGTAAGTGTGCGCGCGCATCGTAAAAATTTTAATCTCGTAATTTCTTCCAAACATGCCAAAAGAAGTATAACTTCAAAAATAAAACAATACGTTTAAAAAATTATGTAGTTGCTCCGTTTTGGACAAAAGGATGGGGATGTAATATAACATCAAATGTTGTTCCTATTTTTCTTATAATTTTATATTAATCTCTCAACGACAGCGGACACGCCGGCGTTACAGTTAACAATAGATTTCTTAGAAATTTACCTGGAGGTGATAAAACCTAATTGTGATATTACCCTCAATATAATAACCATCATTTCAAGTTCTAAATTACTATCAAAGCCTTAATTTTGAAAGGATAATAAATATTAATCAAAAAATAATTATAGTGATCTGGATCCATATAATACTACCTACAAGAACGTTGGTACACTAACGTTTGTCCCAATAACAACATAAATTGGTGAGGCGATCTAGGTTTGTACTACACACTTACAATTCTATAAGATTTAAGTTAAACATGCACCGTAATATTATTGACCTCCAATTATCATTAAAGATGGAAGAGGGCGCTGACTCCTGACATACACGTTTATTCTAGTTTGGGAGTCAGAGGCTTGAACAGGCTTATGTAACAACAAACAATGGTGTCAATAAAGATATATTCTATTCTATTTGAGTACCAGATACACAAAAGCTGCGAGGATCCAACATCCTCACTTACAATCCTAAGAGATATCTCACCTCGAGAACAGTAGCGAGCAACTGTTGAGAGAATACTAGTCGCTTGTGCAGAGGCCCTTCGCAGGCCTGAACTATCATAGCCAGTAGGTTGCCCATGCCCTCGCCCGTCACCGCTGATGTGGGTACCAGGGACACATAGGTGCGAGGATCTGGATTCGAATAGAATAAAGCTGCGTTGAGACCCTGGAAACAAATAGGTTATATTTGGTTTGGTTAGGTGTATATTTGGATGATAATATCTTTACTTTATTGTAGTTAATGTTATGATATAAATTCAGAAATATAAAATTGTAATTCTACCTGTCTTAATTTAATTAATATTTTTAAATAATAAAAATAAATGTGTTTCTAAAAATTAATCTATACATATAATATAATCGTAACTAAGCCGAATCTGTACATTAAATTTTTTTTTGGAAAATCTTATTGAAATAAACATTTTTATCGATACAGAGACCAAATGTATAGTTTTTAAAATTTTTATCTGTCTGTCTGTCTGTCTGTTTGTTATCGCTAACAGAAAAACCACTGGAGGGATTTTGATGAAATTTGATATGGTGATAGCTGGTTATCCGGGTCCTCTTATCTGGGTACTTTTTACCGCGGGAAAATATCTCATTTCTGAGAAAAAATACAAAAAGTGTAATGTAAGAGTATACTAATATGTAAAACTTAAGAATTTGGTTTTTGGTCATCTGAACGAGGGCGGAACCGCGGGCAATGCTAGTATGTTATAATTGTTTTTATATTTCTTTATCGTGTAGTGTGTATTAGTTCATCATGTATGTATGTACATGTGCAAGGCATGTATATATGGGCGCGCGATTATTCTGCCATCTAGTGTAAAATATTATTAATATTCTGTGATTTTAAAACAATATCTAAAGAGTACAACAGGACAATAAAATCTGATTTACAGTTTATAATTAATTTTAGGAATCATTTTGATAGATTTTTATAATAACATGAATGTTTTATGTAAAATGGATATAAGTTTTAAATAAAACTATCTTTTCGGATTTTGTCGCGGATTTATTTGTATTTTTGTTTCCCGACGTTTCGAATGCTTTACAGCAATCATGCAGTCTCTCGCGTGACCATGATTGCTGTAAAGCATTCGAAACGTCGGGAAACAAAATACAAATAAATCCGCGACAAAATCCGAAAAGATAGTTTTATTTAAAATGTCAAATATTCGCGTAAATCTAAGAAAGTATTATGGATATAAGTTAATCTCAATATGTGTTGTAAAGTTTTTAGTTTATGATTTCCAACAAAACTTATGAAGATTAGTAATTAATTAACTTTAGAAGGTTAGATATTTATATACTTAGGTTAGATATTTGTTGTTAACATGAATTGCTATTTTATATAATTTAAACGTGAATAATATTTGTAAAAAGTGGTAAAACGATCTTGCTATTGGAGTTCGAACTAGGTATCAAAGTAAAGTTATTAAATAAGTTATGTATAATATCATTCTCTTTTCGATTGTGGAACAGAAAGGTTATTTAATCAGATCTATGTCAGAAATCTGAAAGAATTTTAGGCCATGCGCCGACAATACAATGTTATTTTTAACCCCCGACGCAAAGAGGGGTGCTCTCAAACTGATGGACCGATTTCGATGCGGTTTTTTTTTCATTTTAAAGCCAGTTTTCTTGCGAAGGTTCTTAGCTATGTTTGGTTAATATTGGTCCAGCAGTGTAAGAGTATCGGCTCTTTTTCAAAATAATGTAAGGCATTTTGGCGTATGATTACTCTATTAATTTATTACAATAAATGCCTGCCTTACAATATGTACATGATTTTTTCTTTCTAAGTTGGTAAAAAACAGAAAATAGTAACTCACTTGTTCAGCGAATTGGATGATGACCTCATTGCTCCTCTTTTCAAATTCCAATTGAGTATTAGGTTGTTGCATCTTCAATATGTCTCGCACATCTTTCCTTTGCGCACTTTGCCAGTCGTACAGGCGATCTATTTTATTTAACGCCACTAAAAATGGTGTTTTCTTTTGTTTCAGCAAGTTTATTGATTCTATTGTTTGAGGTTCGAGCCCGTGCATAATGTCTACTACCTACGATCAAGTAAGATACAATAAAATATATTTGCACAATAAAATTAACAAGTTTTAATGTAGCCAGCAAGAATAATATATGGACAAACTTTATATGGTCTATCTACTTTAATATAAAAATGTAGTGTTTTAACACATTAAGTTTATTAAACAATGATACAGCAATGTTTTATATAATATTTATTTTACGTTAAAAATATATTATTATAAATACTTACAAGAATGGCAATATCGCAGAGAGAAGAACCTCTATTTCTCAAATTACTAAAAGATTCGTGGCCGGGTGTGTCGATAATAAGTAAACCTGGCAACTTAAATGCTATTTCATTCACCTGAAAAAGAATTAATATATTTAATAAAACATTAAACGTAAACAATTTTCTTACTTTAAATTTTAATGCAAATTTTTACTCTTAAAGTGTTATCGAGAAGAAAAAACTTTTTTAAACAAGAATTTAAATATATTTTTTATACACTGCAAATACTCAAACAATAGCAATCCTTACTATCTACCTACCCAAGTACTTCAATAGAACATTCTAGCACTTACCCCTTTGACATGTTTAGTTTGCTCCTTAATATTTTCAATAGGTACATTGGTAGCTCCAATCTGCTGTGTGATACCTCCAGCCTCGCCATCTTGGACATTGGTTCGTCTCAATTTATCCAAGATCTTCGTCTTGCCGGTATCTACGTGTCCCAGGACACAGACAACCGCCGCTCGGAGTGGATTGTTTGTTTTGTTCTTTTCGTTATCTTCACGACGTTTCTATTGTGGTGTGAAAGAAGTTAATATCAGTCTACTATGATAAATGCAAAAGTTTATATGTGTGGATGTTTGTTACACAGATTGACTGTGACCTCGAATAACTCATAGTCAGGCAACCAAGTGTCGCGCTCTCGCTCGCTAAGTAGTTAGTTACTGATGTTTTTAAAAATGAATATAAATGTGATTTTTGTTCTAGTGGAGCACCAACTTATCGCCAACAGACGTATATTCATACAAAAATGTATTGCAATTTTATAATCATTTGGAGGTTTACATTTTAATCTAAGATATTAAAGTTCTTGCAGAGCAAAATTCAAAATGGCAAATGAAAATCCATAGTATACCTAATATTAAACGGTAATAATACTTATCGATACACATATTTAATAAATATTAAATAATATATCAGTACTTGTATATTTGATTCAACATACCTCCAATCTCTTCAAAACTAGTTCACGTTTCTTCTGTGCATCTGTCATTTGTTCTTCATCAGAATCTTCTTCAGAACTTGATTCTTCTTCGGAACTATCATCTTCTTCCTCAGAGCTTTCTTCATCATCTTCCTTCTATAAAAAGCATTATATTCATACATACATTAGTTAATTACAAATGAAGCTAATAAAACAGTCTAACAAAAATGTAATAATCAATATGCTACCTCTTTGGATTTTTCTTCAGTTTTCTTCGAGTCTTTAGTAGGTGGGGCAGGTTCAGATTTAACATCTTTAGGTGGTTCGATCTCTTCATCAGATGACTCAGCATCCCAAGCATCTTTCACTGATTCATTATCTGATTCTTTCTTTTCTTCTTCTTTTTGTAGAATCTCCTAAACAATATTAATGTAATCTTAAAATAAGATGACTGTGATAATTAGTTGTTGGCATGTCATCTTGGAACAGAGCTATGGGTGAATTCATAAGTATAGTTTATGGGCCATAAGAATGGTTAAAAAATATTACCAGGTAAAAAGGTATTGTAAGGGAAAAGTTTTATCTCTATACAGTACATAAAGGTAGATATTTGGTATCGTGGACTTTTTGTAGAATTAGAATAACTGACATACATCATTTTTACTTTTACATTTTAATAAAAAATTTAAACACCATAACAGTAACGCCAAAATCTCATATAATGTCTATTTTATCGACTTGTTGTACCAAAACCGTCATAGCCGGTAAAACACGTAATAAAAATGTATGTTACTTTGAAATTATGCTACAATCTGAAATAAGCTTGTCATTTCTATATCCACATCTGATGAAACAATTTTTAAAATCGGTCCATAAGTTTTACAGTTTATTTATTACAAACAAACAAATAATACCTTTATAATATTAGAACAAATTTAATTATGTATTTCTTCTTACCTTTTTATCTGTTATTTCTAATTCAATTTTTTTTTCCTCAGCTGGAGTTGTCGGCGCTTCTTGTGACATTTGCGTTTTTAATTTTGTTGGCTTAATCCTAGTTCCAGGACGCGGTGGTTTTTTCTCAGATCCGATTTCAATACCTTGAGCCTTTAAAGACTCAAGCATAGCCTGAGCCCTGGCTTTTTCCGCCTTTTGTTTTGGAGTTAACAGTTTACCTTCAGCTTTAAGTCTTTCTTTTCTCTCTTTTTCCTTTTGTTTCTTTCTATCTTTGCGTTCCTTTTCTAATCTAATTGCTTCTAATCTCTGACGTTCTCGCTCCTCTTCTTGCTTTATCCTTTCTTCTTCCTCTCGTTTGAGACGTTCCTCCTCTTCTTTAACTTTTTTCAAAGCTTCTTGCATTGCTGCTATTGTTTTTTTAGTTGGACCCTTCTTTCCTTTATCATCTTTGTCACCCTTTTCACCTTTTTTCTTTTTTTTGCCTTCTGGTGCAGGAGTATCACCCTCACCTTCTTTATCTTTTTCTTCTGATGGAGCCTTTGATTCATCTTTTTCTTCTTCAACAGATTTTTCAGTCTTTTTCTCAGCCTGCTTTGCTGGTGTTTTAGGTTCACCTGTATCCTTTTTATTTTCTTGCTCTTTCTTCTTAGCTTCTAATTTTTTTTGCTTCTCTCTTTCCTTCTTTTCTTTTTTCTTCTGAGCGGCCGTTTTAATAGTTATATCGTTTTCGTTGTCACTACCTTTATCTTCATCTTCAATTTCAACTTGGTCAGGAAGAGACTCTTCTTTTTTGCCTTTTTTCTTTGTTTTAGTTTTCTCTTCAACAACTTCTGTAGGTTTTTCGTGTTCTTGTTCAGGAGGTGGAACAGATTCTTTTTTAACACCTGAATATTCCATTTCTAGTTCAGCAAGAACTTTTTCTAAATCTTCATCACTATCATCTTTCCTTCTCTTTGCTTTTTTTCCTTTTTTGCCAGCAGGTTCCTTTTTTTCTTGTGGTGCTTTTTTCTGTGGTTTTTGGACAGGTTTTTCATCGTCAGAAGATGGAGGCGCTTCCGGTGCAGATCCTCCTGAATCTTCAACTTCTAAAAGAGAAAATGCACTCTTTTCCTCCTTCTTTTTACCTTTTTTAGGTTTTTCTTTAGGTGCTTCATCAGACTCATCTAAAACATAACTTTATTTATTTAATTACTACGATTTTTGTATAATACAGAATAGAATATTTGTAGCATTGCCAACATTTCACCATATTTATTTTTATCTACGCTTGTGGCGCAATATTTCCATCTTAGTTTAAAAGACGCTTATATATTAAAAAATATATTTTTTTTAATGCTCTAAAGTCTAAACTATCAAATTTTGTGAGATATTTGAAGGTAAAAATAGTCATATGGAAACAATGACAACAAAATAATGACATAATTACTGATTAGTAATTACTTGTTAATATTTGTTGTATTAAAATAAAAATTCTTATAGTTCTGATATAATCAATCTTTACCACAAAATATCTAAATGTTAAATCAATATATGAATAATGGATATCATATTTTACAGAATTCTATATCTTCCAGGTTTAATATGCATTGAAATTCTCATGGTGGCATAAGTTAAAACATTCAAACTCAACATTCAAACAACTCCATTATACTTATTTTTGAGTAGTTTTTCTAGGCATCAATAATATCATCAGCTTTATTATATTGGGGGAAACAAATATACACGTAATTGGATGTAGGTAAGCATTTTTTTCTACTTATATTTGATTAGCTTTTCTAGAGATCAACAATATCTTCAACTGTATATTATTAGGAGAGATCAGGGCTCAGAACCAGTTGATAAAATCGGTTTATTTTTGTAATGTAATCGATAATGTAAATAATTAACCTGTTAAGGAAAACAAGCGGTTTAGTGAGCTGAAATAATAATGGTTAACGGTCGCTCTTAGAATTAGAAATAGATTGGATTTCGGTTTTGATACAGAAATAAACTGGTGTATTCCTTTATAAGTAAGAGACGTATATGTATTCTTCTATAAAAACCATTCACCATTAGCAAAGACGCGCCAAATATAAACGCACAAACTCATTTTAACCGGTCAATTTTGGTCATGGAACCTAAATTCGTCAAAAACATTCTTCTAGATTTAACCAGTTAAAGAATTTAACTGAAACCTTTAACCTAAAAGCCCTTGGGTTTGGAGAAGGAAAGGCCCAAAACCGGTTGAACAATTGAATGGGTTTTACGAGCCCTGGTAGGGATTAATAAATGGATGCAGATATTTAAAATCTAAAAAAGTATTATTAAAATATAATGTAATTGATTTATTTTAAATACATTTGGGATATTTCAGTTTTTCCTCAATTTATTTAAATAATAACTAGTACATAGCAAGAGATTAAAAAACATAGACTATTAAATTGATACAATTTCTTACTGCATGGCATGAATAGAACTGGCAAAATAATTTTAAATGAGCTATAATTAACAGTAACAAATAAAAGATAAATGTATTATTTATATTTTATTTGATACTAGTAAGCTCACACTCACTTTGCTCAGGTTTGCCCCTAAATATGTTTTAACAGTGATTATGGAATAGATAGACAAATACATAGGTATGATGAGTTGTCGTGGGTTGTATTATGATTTATGTGTTTTCCCGTGGGATTGAGATAATCTCGCACAGTAAAAATTAGCTTATTCATTCTTCAGCCCTCTATCTCAACACAACAAAATGAAATGAAATACAAGACAAATAAATAAACACACTTTCACATTTATAATATTAAGTATGGATTATTGCATAAGTTAATGTAACCCAATCACTGTATAAGTTTTATGCAATAATTGTAACATCCGTCTTATAAATTTCATAATTTTCTTATTAATAACTAGCGACTCAACCTCACTTTGCTCGTTTTCATATTTTGAGGGGAACCCTAATTCTTTTGCTAAAATAAAAGTAGCCTATGTTACTCCCTATAACATCAGCTATCTTCCAGTGAAAGTCCCGTCAAAATCAGTCCAGCCGTTTCAGAGATTATCCAGAACAAACAGACAAGACAGAGACAAAAATTTAAAAAATGTGTTTTTCTCATAAGTATCATATATAATTTCATATGCATTTAGTACAACTCTGTTATTTTAACATTACAAACAGATACTTCAATTTTATTTATCTGTATAGATTATCTAATGCAAAAAGAATTTTTCAAATCGGATTAATAGTTCCTGACATTACACATTCAAATAAATAATCAAACTCTTATCACTTTATAATATTAGTATAGATAGATTTATCAGAAAATAAAGTAATACAATTTTCTAATTTTTCCACACAAAAAAAAGTATTAAAAATAATGATAATTATGTATCTATTACCTTCACTGCTTATATCTCCCTTTTTCTTTTGAGACTTATTTGAAATTGTTACATTTTTTAAATTTTTTGAGACTTCCTTTACATCTGAATCAACTGACTTCTTCTGCTTAGGTTTGGCTTTCGGTTTCTCATCCTCACTTTCATCAGATTCTATAATTTTTCTGGAAAATATAGTTTTGATCATTTGTGGTAGTTATAATGTGAAAATATATTTTTAGAATATTCCAATACTGTTAAGATACTTGAAGAACTTTTAAGAAGAGCTGAAACGCAAAGAAAGTTAACACAAAATGACTGAGATAACCTATAATACACTCACTTCTTTCCTTTATTTTGGACAGGTTTCGAGTTTTCAATGGTGGTAGTTTCCACATCGCTGTCACTAAAAATATACCCATTTAATTATTCTATGATCTAAACGAATATAAAACAATTCTAGCATATGTTAAGAAATAAAATTACCCATCGTCGGCTGTCTGACTCTTCTTCCCCTTTTTCGCCTTACCCATGGTTTATTATTGATATATTAAGTCACGATGCCTTCAGTGAGATGTTTTTTTCCGTAATATTTTGTGAATTCTATCATGTGAAACGTAATCAATGCACAAATTGAGCTAAGCCGAAATAAATCTCCAGTCGTCGTGTCCGTCCTTTACTCACGTCAGGCACGTCAATGAAAAAGTAAAAAAAATAGATTGAAAATGGGAAAGTATTGGGCCCTCTTTCTCCCGCCAGATGTCGCGACCACTATAGCCAGTATATTGTAAAGCTCTATAGCGTGGATGGATTTTTTTCATTTTATGTAAAATTTAATTTAAAATGACAAATTGTGAAGTGCTAGGATGCAAAGAAAATTGATGTTATTTGTTCCCAAAAGTTAAAACTGAAAAAATGTGGGCTAAAGGCTAAATTAGTTTAAAGCTATGTCTCTAAAGCTAGGTGAATTTTCTTTTTATTTTTTGTACTTTATTACATCTTAATTACAAAGTTTCATACATCATTTTATCCTATTATGGGATCGAATTTCAAAAAATGCTAAAACACATATTTATTTAATTGTATTGAAGATCATTCATTATCAAGTTTCAAGTAATTGTGATCATAAATAATCCTTTGACCATATATTTTTTTTTTATTTCCACTTTATTATTCGCTTTTGCCCCTATAAGGGATGAATTTCGAAAAAAAAACAAACAAATATATTTCTTATTTTTATATTTAAGCTAAATACCACATTCTGTGTATTTCGGAGATGAATTTTTAAAAATACTTTCTTATCGGATGCCTACATCATATAAGAAATGCAAATTTCACATTTCTACGACCAGTGGTTTATGCTATGTGTTGAGCCAACAGCGTCAGTCAGTCAGGACCACCACAGAATGCACATCTCCTTCTAAATTATTTCTTTAGCTGGTCAAACTTCCAGGTACAATACATTGCACAAGTTAGATGCGAACACAATAGAAGCAAAAAACCAGGTATAAAAGAGATATCTTAACAAATTGCTGAACTTCATTTAAATAGGCCATACGTGTGGCGCTTTCCTTTCGAGAAATCTTTCAAACTAAAACAACTTAATAATGACAATATTAAAAAAAAAATATACTTCAATTTATATTGCTACCATTTTCACCATATTGTAATTAGACATGGGTAACTCAATGAATTTTTATGAGCTGCAGGTCAGCTCATGAGTCATATGCTTGAACCGGAGCTGTGAACCGGCTCACAGTTCAGCTCAATTGATGTTATATGGGTACTTATAACTATAGATTTACAGCTAATTTATGACTCTGTTCAAACAAATGACATGTATGATGTACCTAAATTAAATTTGTATGTAATAAAGCAGCATTTCGAAAAAAGTTATTATAGTCATATTTTTTCGTTCTTACACAACTATAGGGTAATGCTAATTTCATGCAATTATATCTTTACGTCGCAAAGAGTATAATAATATAGATTATAGACTATAGTACAGGTCCGTCGGCTCGGGTCCATCAAAATAGCTGACGTTAGGTGGCGCTAAAGTGATGCACGGAGCCATATTAAGTAATATTGAGCTGTGAACCGTTTATCTAGCAACTGAGCCGCAGCTCAACGGCTCTAGCTACTGTGAACTGAATATTTGAACCGGCTCTGAGCTGAGTTACACATAGTGAATTGTAATCATGGATGACAAATAAAATTGTAATTATAGCATTTAAGCTTGTTCTGTAAAAAAATATCAGTTCCAAATTGTTAAAACTTTTTTAAAGTGTTGTGTTGTATGTTAATTGTTAAGTGTTCAAGAGGAGTAGTAAATTAAACAAGGGTATATAATTTTACGGATTCAAATAATAATAAATATTTTTAAAATATGAAATAGAAAATAAATTATTAATGACATTTGTATTATGCATATTTTGAGTGAACGTGTATTTTAGGTCTGGTAATACTTTTAAGTTTTGACTTTTGAATTTTGAAATTGAATATTTTTTTATGCAATGTGACAGAACAATATTGAAATTTTTTAAATCAATAGTTTTATTGTTTTCACAAAATGTACAAAGGTTTTTCCCGAATATGGACAGTTTATTGCTTAGATAGGTTACAACCATGCCTTTCACCTTTTGCCGCTAGTGTTTTAAATTCTCAACATGGAAAAGTTGGAAATCTAGGTTATGTTTTCAAGAGAACTAAGAAACATGATAAAGGAAATCCTTCAGCTCTTTTTGTTCCAATACCGGTGAAACCAAATCCTGACGATATAAATATAGGCGAGGAATTTACTGGCCGTCTAAAAAAGCAAGATTTGTTAAAAATACTAAATAAGTTCTACCAGAAACCAGAGGTTAGAGTTTTGGCATCTGAAAACGGACTCGATGATCAGCTGTTGCATCAGGCTTTTTTATCATTTCGAAGGCATTGCTTGGAACACGACTTGCCTCCGGATTTACATATAATAATTAGCGACATTCTACTAGGTAAATTCATAACAATAATTAATATATTATCGTTTAGTATAAATATCGTGACTAAAATAATATTATATAATTTAATTTTTATTCAATAATATGTCAAGCACTATTTTCTCAGAAAACTTTACTTGTAATAAAGTAGTTTTTCTTCAGTACTAAGTAAATTTTTTGTTCAAAAAATGTTAATTTTTGAGGTTTGAAAAACTAATTATTATACATATATTTTCAGATGCTGGACATGTAGATGATTTATTTCCATATTTCCTTAGGCATGCTAGACTTGCCTTTCCACACCTTGATTGTTTAGATGATTTGAAGAAAATTTCTGATTTAAGAACTCCTGCTAGTTGGTAAGCATATACTAACTGCGTTCTTATCTTTTAGAGTGTGAATTAATCAGTTTTTGATTTTATTAACATATAAATATTTTGATATGTTTTTCTAGGTATCCTCAAGCTCGTAATTTAAATAGAAAAATAATATTTCATGCTGGACCAACAAATTCAGGCAAGACTTATCATGCTATGGAAAAGTTCCTCACATCTAAATCTGGTGTTTATTGTGGGCCATTAAAATTATTAGCTACTGAAATATATCATAAGTCAAATAGTAAGGTGAATATCTAAATTAATAATTTTAAAAATCTTTGTAACTATTACGAAATGTATTGTAAATTTTCCCATATATTATATTATTATAATCTATACTAATAATATAAAGAGGAAAGATTTATTTTTTTGATTGTTTGTACCAAATGGGCTTCGAAAGTACTGAACCAATTTACATGAAATTTATTAAGAAGATAGTTTGAGACCATGGAAAGGACATAGGATAGTTTTTATCATGAAAATCATCCCATAAGAGGTGAAATTGGGGATGAAAGTTTGTATGGGGAAGCAAACTAGGGATGAACCCTAGGGTTCAGAATGAGAATCCAATTTTTGTACAATTTTTTTTTAATACTATTGAGATCTATTTGGGAAATACATTACAGTCCTTGTAAGATACTTGTCTACTAATACTACATGTCATGGCATGATAGTTTTATAAACCCGTTTGCCACGGCTGTGCCCATAGTACATTAATCACCAACATATCATATACTAAAACTGTCTCCGAAACACGCTGCATCTTATGGTAAGAGTAATATTCCGATTGGTTCAGTAGTTATCGCAGTATAACCGAACAAAAAACATCGGCTCTCCATTTATTAATATAGATGTACATTTTGTCTACTTTATTATTAATTTTTCTTTAGTCAATCCTATGGTAATAGGATAAATGGGAGGAATAAATAGCCCCCATGTAAATTATTCAATTCAATTTTCTTGTAAATGGTTGCAAAGCATGCCAGTGGAGCACAGATTACTTCTGTAATGCCACATTGTATTCAGCCCTTTTTAACGTCCCACTGCTGGGCACGGGCCTCCCTTCAATACGAGCGGGTTAACACACTGGCCAAGTTAAGTTCTCTCAGACATGCAGGTTTCCTCACGACGTTTTCCTATACCGTAAGGCAAGTGGTAATCATGTTGGAAATGATTAGCACATAAAAATATCGGAGGTGCGAGACTTGGGATTTGAACCCACTTCACTCGGTTTCCCAAACGAGCGAGCTATCACTGGGCTACCGCTGCCTGCCTCACTGGCTACTAATGTCACATAGAACATGTAAATTATTGCAGGAGTAACTAACAAAGACTAAGGTTTGTTACCTTACAATAAAGAACAAAAAAAACATTTTACAATAGGGATATGTTTTAGGGTACTCCATGTGATTTAATAACAGGTGAAGAGAGAAGACATGCATCTCAGTACAATACATTGGTTGATAATGGAGAAAGCGAGGAGCCTTCAGAAGGTGAATCGTTCCTACTTGATGAGCCTGAATTAACTCCATCAAAACATGTTGCTTGTACAGTTGAAATGACGTCATTGAATGATAGGTGTGAGTATTTACATATGTAATGATTTTTTTTTATTGGAATTTAATAACTTTTAATTGATACTTCCGTTTAAATTATCTGTTAGTTTTAATTACAAGATAATATAAGTAAGTAAAATTGTTCTTATCTTTCTAATTCAAATGGATTAATACAATTAATGACATCTTACTTTAAATTATTATTACTAGATTATATTATTAAAATATGTATGTATTTAAAAATATATTTTATTCCAGATGAAGTAGCAATTATTGATGAAATCCAGATGATTGGTGACAGAGGAAGAGGCTGGGCATGGACCAGAGCTGTATTAGGTAAAATCATTACTGATAATATAATATATAAGAAAATTTGTTTGCTGGCTTTGTTGTTTTACACAGTAACAGTTCAATATGATTATGTATGTAAAAATAGTTTAATTCTTGAGACCTTCTGGCACATGAAGTTTACTCATGGGATGCATGATATGTATAAAAGTCTGAATCTTTAGAATAAACAAATAGAAATTTTCATATTTTCAATCCTTTAGAGGTCGAATTTCAGAAAATCGTTTCTTAGTGATTATTATCTATGTAGGCCTTATAGGAATAGGCTGTCAAAGTATCACGCCTTTCCGGTCCAGCTGTATAGTATAAGTATTGATAAGAAGTCAGGTTAAGCAAGTTATGTATATAGATAATTTGTTTGAAGGTTTGCAGGCAGATGAAATACATTTATGTGGGGAAGCCGGTGCTATAGAACTTGTAGAAGAAATTTGCAACACTACTGGAGAGGAAATGGAGGTTAGTATTAGATGGAATAAAATGTGTACTATTATAAAACAAAAATTATATTAAAGCAGGAAAACAGTTGGTTTTTCAGACTTTTGTATATAGGTCTAATACATCCTAATCTAATCTGGTCTAATAATATATATCTTTTTTAGTAAAATGTACATTTTTTTTAATTATAAATGTACATTTGAATTAAAAAGAAAATATTTTTTACAGGTGCGTTCATACAAAAGATTAACAGAACTAAAAGTGGAAGACTCAGCTTTGGGTTCGTTAGACAATGTGCGAGCAGGCGACTGTATAGTGTGTTTCAATAAAAATGACATTTACAGTGTGAGTCGAGCGATCGAACAGAGGTCAGTCCCTTGAGGCAGGTATCCAATAGATTTAGATGCCTAATTTCTTATTTTATAACATAATAATAATAATAAAAAATAACAAAAGTCTATTTCGTGGGACACCAGTAGGAACGAAGTTCCTTTCACTGTCTTCCTCCTGGCTTATTTATGAATGAAGTCATAAAAATTGTCATGAGTACTAGGGTATCATAAACATCAAGTGTATATTGTAAATGTTGAAGCTCATCTAAAAAAGGTCTGCACAGAGTGCACACGAATTTCTTACAACATACATACATTTTGACGACACATGTGGCCCAGTTTGTAGTGACCCTACTCGTTGTGCCAGCAGTTGCGGGTTTGAGTCCCGCTGGGGGTATTCATTTGTGTGATGAGCATGAACGTTCGTACTCTAGTCATGGGTGTTTAATATGTATGTATTTAAAGTTATATATGTGTAGTGTATCAACTATTGGTATAGATAACACAAGCCTCGTAACTTACCATGGAACTAGATGGTGCTGTGTGTTAATGTCCCAACATATTTATTATTACATTTCTTACCACCCATGTTCGCGTCTGGTTCTTATGATGACGTCACATAGTGTGCTCTTATTAATAAAAAGTGTCGTGACGGTTGAAATGTTACACTTTTTTCCGTCTATATTATATCCGATAAGGCACTTCATTGCAAAAATTGTATAAAATTGGTTTCTCCTTATAAAATAAAGGTTTTTTTGGAAAAATTAACACTTTTTATTTGTATATAATATCACTACTTTCAGGGGTCACGAAGTAGCTGTAATATATGGAAGTCTCCCGCCGGGAACGAAGTTGGCACAAGCAAATAAGTTTAATGATCCAGAAACTTCTTGCAAAATAATGGTCGCTACTGATGCTATTGGATTAGGTATTAATTTGTAAGTAACCTGATCATATACAATACTTCATCAGCGGCCTCACTAGCGTGATATAACCATTGGATTTGTTTTTCTATCTGACAGTGGAAATTTTGTTGAAATTGCCTCTGCTGTTCTGTGTATTATTGACACTGTCTCGGTGGTGTAGTGGCTAGCATGTACGGCTGCACACTCAGAGGTCCTGGGTTCGAGTCCCGGGTTGGGCTAAGTTTAGTTATTGGGTCTTTCTGTATGGTAATTCTCAGTATCAGCCCGGAGTTGGGAAGTTGGCGGTGTTTCACCCCCGTGCCTCGGAGAGCACGTAAAGCCGTCGGTCCTGCGCCGACACTCTCACCGGTCGTGTCGAGTGGTCGTCCCACCGGAGTATGAGAGGGATAAGAATAGAGAGTGCACGTAGTGTCTGCGCGTACACGCGCTGCACTAATTATCTCCTGCGCAGTTGGCTAGTCTCAATGAGATTGGCCGCCGTAGCCGGAATCGGCCAGGAGAACATCATCATCATCATCATTGAAGTTATACTTCTTTTGGCACGTTTGGAAAAAATATGAGGGTAAAATTTTTACGATGCGCGCGCACACCGACAGAAAAAAGGCGACATGATGAAGCTAGCTGCATTCTTCTTACAAACAGAGAGTTGTGACATAGGGGATGAAATCTTTAGCTATACTTGTTCTGTTACGCTAAAGAAGTATAATTTCTTACATGCGTACATAAGTGCACACACACGTTTTTTTATTATTAGCTTTTTCATACAGCTAGAAGACAATTTTGTTTTACTATAAAAAAACCAAAAGCGTTTAAGCTCATGTTGTTCATATTAAACTCATATACTTGCATGATACAAATATCATGCAAATATAGGAGTTCAATATGAACTTTGATTAAAATTATAAATTGATTCTTTGATTTTATTTATGACAATAGTATCTAGATTCGATTTTGTTTATGAGAATGATTACTAGGATAGATTTTTTATATAAAATTCAATAGTTTTAAATTTGGCTACAAAAATCCATTAATCTGATTTCATATTTTATTTTATATTTTAGGAGTATAAGAAGAATTATATTCTATTCACTTATAAAGCCAATAGTGAATGAAGACGGGGATAAGGAAATGGATGTGATCAGTATATCACAGGCTTTACAAATAGCAGGTAAAACTATGAGAAAGAAATCTCTACATTTGCAATATTCATTTGGTTTGAAAATGTTATCATTATAAATTTAAAATAATGATAAATATCCTACTAATATTATAAACGCGTAAGTTTGTAAGAATGTATGTATGGATGTATATTTGTTACTCTTTCATGCCAGAACGGCTGAACGGATCTGGATGAAATTTGGCACAGAGATAGATTATAGTCTGGTATAACACATAGCCTACTTTTTATCCCGGAAAAACATACGGTTCCCGAAGTGTTATATTTGTTTTTGTTTTTCTGGAGGCGAACCCGAGCGTAGCGAGGGTGAGCCACTAGTATGTTATATATATATGTATAAGTAACTTTGCAGATTTACATTATTACAAAGCTAAAGAGTTTGATTGTTTTTTGAATGCGCTTATCTCTAGATCTACTAGTCAGATGTAAAAACTTCTTGGTTTTGTTTCATAGCCTATAGCACTTACCTATGTATTTTAAGGAAGTAAGGAAGCATAATATAGGCTATCTTACATCTCACTACGACTTATGAGAGCAACAAAATTAAAATACATGGGTAAAGGGGCAATAAAACGCTAGTAACTTTTAAATCCTTACTAATACTATAAAATATGTGAAAGTGTTTTTGTTTGTTTGTCTTTCTTTCACGTTAAAACGAAGTGACGCATTGGCGTTTTTTTTTTGTGTGGAGATATTTGGAGGGCTGGAGAGTGACATAGGCTACTTTTTACCGCGGGAGATTATCTAATTGCCACGGGAAAACACATTATAATACAATCCAAAAAAATATTCATGTTCAGAATTACTTGAAAGTCAGTATTAATGCTCTTCAATAAAATTAAATAAATCGTATTTTAGCATTTTTCGAAATTCAATAAAAGTAAAATAGGGTATGAAAATTTGTATGAAACTACCTATTTAGAGTTTTTTTTTTGTAGTTTTAGCGCGAGCTAAGCCGCGGGTTCTGTTAGTTACTTAAATAATTAATCAACGTAATATCCCCCCAGGCCGCGCCGGCAGATACGGCAGCGCGTGGGAGACCGGTCACGTGACCACGTACAAGGCGGAGGACCTCGCCACGCTCAAGACCCTGCTGGCGCAGCCCCCCGAGCCCGTGGCGCAGGCCGGCCTGCACCCCACCGCCGAGCAGATGGAGCTGTATGCTTACCATCTGCCCCATGCTAGCCTTAGTAGTCTTATGGTATGTGGGTCTATAACTTATACACTTACCATATGCCCCATGCTAGCCTTAGTAGCCTCATGATAAGTAGATCCATAACTTATACTTCTCCATCTGCCACATGCTAGTCTCAGTAGTCCTCATGGTATGTAGGTTCTGCTTTTTTAATTTTCATTGCATTGAAAGTTCTTACCCATAGATTCAATTATGTCGTTGTTTAGTTGTATCGATAAAAAGTAGTCGTAAGTTAAGGTTATAATTGCCATACAAATATGAGAGAATAGCGTTTTGAAAGCTAATAAAAAGTAAACCATATAATGGGTGGTTTTAACTACACAATTATTACTCATTTTTTATATGCTAAAATGAATAAGAGCAGAAGGAAAACAAACACAAACCTCTGAAAGTTATTAGATATCGATAATATTTTTTTACTTTTAAATCATTTGCAGGACATCTTCGTTCACCTCTGCACAGTGGACGATTCTCTATACTTCATGTGCAACACTGAGGGGTTCAAGTTCCTGGCGGAGATGATCCAGCACGTGCCGCTGCCGCTGCGCGCGCGCTACGTGTTCTGCTGCGCGCCCATCAACAACAAGCTGCCCTTTGTGTGCGCCACCTTCCTTAAGGTGAGTGAGTCAGTGAGTGAATTGTGTGTGATAGCTCCTTAAAATGCGTGAGTGGTTTGTGTGTGTGTGTGTGTGTTTTTTTTAACGTTGGGAAATGCATTTACGCACGAGGTGTGGGACTCACCGGCAAAGCCGGTACTACCCACTAAAACCCGACAAAGCCTTCCCCTGTCTTAATGGGGCGTCGCAGGATCGCTTATGCATTCAACTACGACGCCCCGACGGCAGGTCTGCCGAAGCAGACCACAACAACTACGGGGTTGCTCCAAGGTCCACTCTGCTATCAGAGAAGTACCAGGAGCAACCCGCATGGTACACTGCCCTCCGAAGAGAGCCGCCTCCCACCGCCCACCGAAGTGGGCCACCTCCCTGCGCGATTCTTGGCTTCGCGCCCGGCTGTATTGCCGGTCACTAATGAGCCCCCCCACCACGACAAGGTGAACGCACGTTTTGGGGGATTTGTGTGTGCTGCGCTCGTTAAGGTGAGTTAGCGAGTGAGTGAATTGTGTGTGCTACGCTCCCTAAGAACACTGTGAGTGAGTGAATTGTGTGTGCTACGCTCCCTAAGAAGAGTGAGTGAGTGAATTGTGTGTGCTACGCTCCTTAAAGTTAGTGAGTTAACTATAAAGCTCTGGTTCGGGGTACCTTGAACATTCTTTAAGAAAAAGCACGCACGCGAACATACCACCTGAATTTTCGTGTGCGTGCACATCTGTGTATGTGTGCGATTGAACTGATTTCGATGTTTTTTTGGATTAGATTATGGATATTGATTTAAACTAAATTTTAGTGTTGGAATAGTTGCTTATTAAGTTATTTTATTTTCTTGGTTAACTGTCTGAGTGTCTGTAATAATACAAGCATACACTATAAAAAAAGTGCCATAAACATAGATAGATGTATATTGTATGTATATATGCCAAATGAAAAATGATTTTAGTTTTGGATTTTATCATCCATTCTCACTTGGATAAGACAATGTCTGGTCTTCTTATTTTTATTGAAATCCGCTGAACACCGTGACGAAATAACAAACACTCACCTATAAGCTGTTATTTTCATAAGATGAATGTTATTAAATAAATATATTGTACTGCAGATGGTCCGTCAGTACAGTCGCAACGAGCCAATAACGCGGAACTGGATGAGCAATGCGGTGGACTGGCCGATGCCGTCGCCAAAGACCATCATGGACTTAGTACATTTGGAAGCTGTGTTTGATGTTCTTGAGTTGTACTTGTGGCTTAGGTAAGTGTTCGGCCAATTTATTAACTTTGTTGATTTTTAATCTTTATTAGTAAATGAGATTCATGAAATGTTGGCCTAATCTTAAGAGAAAGAGCTAGTCCAGTCGTTGACTAAATATGGTGCAAACAGACAGACAAATATTTGATTAATTGTTGTTGCATCGTCTTTGATATTGCCGTTTTGACATCACAAACCGACACTACAATTTTATTAATTAACATAACTTATCGTAAATGTATTTGCCTATAATATATAAAGTTGTTTATATACATGTATGTTGTATATATAACTATTTCTCACTTGTCATATTTGATAATATTTTTTAAATATTGTGGCGTTATGCTCAATTTTATCATTTATTCTATATGGTATTTACCCTTATGATTTAGTTAGATTATAGTATATTAGCAGAACCCGCGACTTCGCTCGCGTTATAGCTGCAAAAAAATATCAAAAAATATCAAAAAATTTAGGTTGCATAAAAACATTCACCCCTATTTTACCCCCTTAAGGGATGAATTTTGAAAA
The DNA here is from genome assembly GCA_947093115.1 of Brenthis daphne. NCBI lineage: Eukaryota > Metazoa > Arthropoda > Insecta > Lepidoptera > Nymphalidae > Brenthis > Brenthis daphne. The sequence continues at coordinate 22,618,442 of OX352481.1, forward strand.
ATGCTAAAGCATGTATTTATTAATTTGTATTGAAGAGCATTAATACCAAGTTTTAAGTAATTCTGATCATAAAAATTTTTTGGGTTGGATTATAATGTTTTCCCGTGGAAATAAGATAATCTCCCGCGGTAAAAAGTAGCCTATATCACTCTCCAGCCCTCCAACTATACAAAAAATCATACCTATCCGTCACTCCGTTTCGACATGAAAGAACGACAAACAAACAAACACACTTTCACATTTATAATATTAGTATGGATGATGTTAAAAATAATTGTATGTTATCTCCTTTCCACATGACATTGGCGAAGTAAATTGTGCCCAAATGGCACCCCCATAAGCAACAGAACAATGAATTGATTTGTATTGAAAATATAGAGAAGTTGGACGTTTTTTAAAATTTTTTTAAAGCTTACTGAAAATTGTTAAAGAGATTTTTTTTAAACAATTGATTTTTAATGTAATTTTACAATTAAAAGTGTTTTTTTTTGAAAATGTAAATTCAAACGCCAGTGACGTCATTATATCGCTTTAATAACGCCATCGCATAGCGAAATGATAAAATACATATTTACGTTCGCAAAATCAAAAAGGTGTCATTGAATAAAACAGGATATATAAGTTTTTAAATTACATATTTAATTGACGTTTGACTATTTTGTTATGACACATGGTCATGTCATCCGAATATAGAAAATACAAAAGTGTAGTATGATTGCGATGGCTCACACCCTCAACGCATATAATGACGTCACAACCAATTATAAGTCGTTTAATTTCGTTCAAAAATTTAACAATTTTGTTATTTATATTTACTAAAAAAAATTAGAATTTTTAATAACAAAAAAATTATTAAAATATATTTTAAATGCACTTCTTTCATTTGTATATAAATTTTTGGCAAACAAAAATTAAATGTAATTTTTTATTTCACAGTTATAGATTCCCAGACATGTTCCCCGATGTTAAGTTGGTGCGTGAAATGGAGTCCGAGTTGGACGCTATTATTCAACAAGGAATATTCCAGATCACAAGGTAACAACTATTTTAATACACTTTTCTTATTAATATAATTTTAATGACAATAATTTTAACGTTAAACAACTTCAGTAACAATCGGGTACATAGGAGAAAAATGGAGAAAGTTTCGAAAGCAAAACCAAATATTTGCATGTAACCTTTCCGCTTTCTGTTAACTTTTGTATCCTACTTCTAGCGGTTGCCTGTAATAGATCACTTTTAGTGATAAGGCCGCCTTCGCACATTTCTTTAAATGTATTTTTTTGTATGTATCATTTTTATTTTTGTGTGCAATAAAGTGTTTAAATAAACAAATAAATAAATATTTGGTTTTCAAGGTTTTGAAAGAGTTTTAAAATAAGATATTGTGGATGGTTAATAAAGGTGTCCCAAAATTCACGCAAGATTTGAATTTGCCGCCATTTACGCGGTAAGTGTTGCCAACCAAGAAATTAGAGCAATGTGATCTAACACAATTGGATTTTCTAACCCTAATAGATAGACTATTTTATTAAAATAAAAAAAAGTAAATAAAAAATAAAGTATGATTTTTATATTCAATTCAAATCTTGCGTGATATTTTGCACATCTTTATAAGAACTATTACAATTATATACAATAGTCATTGATATATAAAAACATAATATGTATACACATTTCCTAACAAATGTCTCTTCAAAAAGTAGCGTCCACATGACGTGACGCTAGGAGGATTGTGAAGTGTCGATACGCGGCGTGGCAGGTTTAAAAAAAATATGCTATCTGTTTCATACCGCTCGCTTTGCCAACCCGTATGGTGCGATAGAGAGAGTTGCAAATCTTCGGAGCAATTACCTATATTTCCTGTTTGAAATATTGTTTCCGGCGATAACACGATTTGTTATACGAAAAGCAATAAATAAATAAATATTGAAAAAAAAAACGCACTCAATTTCGAACTGTTCACTTTTTTCAAGACACTTTTGAGACGCTTATTGTGTACTTTGAGTTTTTGTATCAAATTCAAAATGTTTTATTCAGCATTAAATTATTACATTTTTTACTGAACGTCATGAGTCTAGTACCAGTTCGGAAAGAAGAAGCCTCAGACCTGAGAAGAACTGGCGATAGAAACTCAGCGGGACTAATGTTATTTCATTATCTTTTTTTATAAGGTTATTACAATATTTCTATAAAATCTAAGTAGCCTGGAGATGATCACTTCATTCCCAAGGCGTGCCATCTTCTATAAAATCATTAAATATATAAATAGCCTTTAGCACACAGACGTTCTTTAACAATTCCTTTGAATTTGGCGATAGAAGCTTTTTGAACATTTTCTGGGATCTTGTTGTATACATTGTCCATAATTACTGATTCTGTGAAGACGAGTCACAGGCATTACAAGTTTGTGTAAATTAATAACATTAGTACGATATTTTATCAGGTTATTAAGAAATTCTGAGCAAGTGCTACGTAGTGAGCCCGATGTGAGTGAAGCTGTGAGGGGCAAGAAGATGGGAAAACACTCCCCGGCAGCGAGGGGAGAGGAGAAAGGGAAATTGTCAGAAATGCTAGTTGCTCGGGTAAGGTTTTAGGTTAAAATTATTTACATATTCATGATTTTTATGCCAGGCTTAGTGCTTATAAATTATTTGTTCAAAACTCCAATACTTGTTGTACTTTACAATATAGACATTTTTTCCTCTATTACAAAAACCAAGGTTTATATACACACACACACACACACACACACATACACACACACATACACACACACATATATATATATATATATATATATATATATAAGTAAAATGTGTGTGTGTGTACTTAAATGTTACTTGTAATGACAAAAACTTAAATATTAATAAAATAGCTAATTATAGATAAGTATGTTAATAGTATTTTTTTATTTTTAGGGTTTAATAACTCCACAGATGTTAAAGAAACTCCAACAGGAACTTACGACAGATAAAACAGACAGACGGAGTAAAACCGGACGGAATAGAAGAAAATAGTGTTAGACTATAAATTGTAAATTGTTTTGAGTATGAGTTTGCATGAATGTGTAATAAAGTGTTATGTGAATAGTTTATTTTGTTGTTTTAGTATACATATTAACTTTTTCTTATATAAATATAAATGAATGTATGTATGTTTGTCCTCTGTGTTCCTAAATCATTGATCCAATTGTGATGAAGCTCTCGGTGGGTTATATATATACCAATATATACATATATAGCAAGGTATATGACTGCGACGGTTTTTTTTTTTTTTTTTGAAGCCAACTGTCTTCTGACATGCTGGTCAGAAACCTTTTTTACAATTATAGTATTTTTTACATTGTTTTTGGACCAAGGAATTTTGGGTTGTTTACATTTTATTTTATACTGTTTCTTATTTCTATTACATGGAACTATTGTTTTTTACAAGTTTTTCTATTTTGTTTTACAATTTTGTTGCTATTTAGATACTTTTTTATAATTCATTTATTTCAGTTTACAATTTAACTTTGTTTTTTACTAAGTTTTTGACAATGTTTCTTATTATTAATGATTTATTTACATTTAGAGTTCTATATTATGGTACCTATATATTAGTTTTATGCTATGCTAGTTGAAGTTTTAATCTTACATTCTAATTTTGTTTATACATTTTTGGCTAGGCTAGAAGTATATAACGGTGTGGCTACTATTGGTTATATTTATTTTATACTTATACTTTAGCTTTCTTAGTATTATACTTATATTAATTATAATATAATTTAATACTATTTCCTTACTATTATTATTTTCTACAACTAGATGAGTACTGTGTTTTTTATATCCTTTTTTTTTTTTTTTTTTTTTTTTTTTTTTTTTTCCAGTACTTTATTTTCTTGCTTAATTATATATTTTTATAATATATTTGGTGGTTATGAGCCTACTGTTTGTACACTGTACAGCAAACTTAATGTTTCCTGTTCCAGGTCTGCAGTGGTGAAATCTATGTGCTTTTCCGACTTGTGCATTCGGGGTAAATAAAATTGCCTCGAGGTATATTCATTATACCTTGCAGATTGAGTCTGATGCGGTGTTGTGTTTCGTTTGTAGCCTTAACTATATGCCACACTGGAGCGGGCGAGAGCGTCCCATTTTTTCCGCACTGGGCAGTGCACATCGAAGCTATTGTGGTTTGCTTTTGCGTGTTTGGCCTGCAAGCAGTTCTTGCATGAAGGCTCCTCGCCTGCCTGCAGGCTAGGGCATTCGCTGCGCATATGTGGGCCAGAACAGTGGCTGCACAGGTCCACTGTCTCCGTGCACCACTTCTTCCCGTGTCCGAAAGCTAAGCATCTTGAGCACTGCACCAGTGGGGAAAGATCGAAGACTGGGACCCTCTGGATGTCCACGTATACTTTTCCTGCAGAGGTCATCGCTTTCCAAACCTGTGGTGAGACCTCCAGTACTACGTGGGTCTCCTTTGGGTTTCTCGCTTTCCTTCTATGCCTGAATTTTATTCTATATTCTTCTGGTTCGATGTGTTGGAATAACTCTTCATTTTGTTCTTCTAGTGCCTGTATTATTTCCTTATCCGTGTTGCTTGCTAATATATTTCTCATTATTACTAATGGGTCTTTATTCTGTTTTACTTCCACCTTAAAGTTTCCTTTCTCTAGCTTCTCCTTTATTTGGTCAAAGTCCTCTTTGTTGTCACAGCCTAGGAGCACCCTTTGGTCTTTAACTTTCCTTAATTTTGAAATATAATGACTGCGACGGTTCATGGCGCAAAGAAAAAAGATTTTTCTTTGGACGTTTGACTTTTATGCGTTCGTAAACCATGTCAGCTTAGGGAAGCGAGGGTAAGTCGCCAGTAATGTTATAAACCAAAAGTGAAAATAAATATAAAACTATAAACAAAATCTAAATTTATTTTTACATTTCAACATCCAAGATATTGAATAAAATAATAATTAGATGAACTTTAATTTTAACGCTTTCTCTTTATATCCCAACTCTCAAGTTTTGACGACATGTTTGGCTCATTTTGTAGTACTTGCTGTGCCGCAGTCGCAGGTTCGAGTCTCGCTGGGGGCATTCATTTGTGTGATATTTATAATATGTATGTATTTAAATTTATATATGTGTAGTATATCAATTATCTGGTATCCATAACACAAGCCTCGTAGCTCACCATGGAACTAGATGGTGCTGTGTGTTAATGTACCATTACCAACATATTTATTTATTTAATTTACCTAACTCTTGAAAGGCTAAACAACAAATACCTTCACATAGTAATATAAGTAATTAAAAACAATGTTTTTTGCTACATTTTAAACCTTCTAGCAATTAACGACTATTGTTGCCACAACCTTCAAAGAAGTTATATTTGAATACTCATTTCTGTCTATACTTTATGATTTTTAATTATCTATAAGCAAAGCTTGTATTGTTAGTAGGTTCAATTCGATACGTTTAAACTTTTGAATTATTTTCCACACACAAATACTAACTTTCGCACTATATATAATGATGATGTTCTCCTGGCCGATTCCGGCCACGACGGCCAATCTCATTGAGATTAGCCAACTGCGCAGGAGATATTATAGTTCTCAAGTGTACGCGCAGACACAAGTGCACTCTCTATTCCTGTCACTCTCATACTCCGGTGGGACGACGCGAGACACGACCGGTGAGAGTTAAGGCGCAGGACCGACGGCTTTACGTGCTCTTCGAGGCACGGGGGTTAAAAACAGCCAACTTCCCAACTCCGAGCTGTCACTGAGGCTTACTATACAGAAAGACTCAATAACTAACCTTGGCCCGAACCGGGACTCGAACCCAGGACCTCCGGTGTGCAGCCGTACATGCTAGCCACTACACCACCGAGGCAGTTACTACATATAATAGTAGTCAGAAATATGCAAACACCTAGGGATAAGAAGTATTTAGCAAAATATTTTATACAAGTTTAAAAGTAATTTATGCATATGCTATTGTCCTCTCTAAATGTAACAGATTAGGCGTAACCCGAGGATAATTAGTACAGACAGAGTTATTTTTATTTCTTATATTTGTATGTAATAAAATTACTTAAATATTTTTATATGCGAGTTCAAATCTGTTTATAATTTATAGGTTTTAAATACAAAATTTTCATAAAAATTGCTCTCATAACTTATGCATGATAAAAAACAAAGTCTAGAAATCAGTGTGTTGCAACTTTATATTAATGTAGTTTAATGGTGAAGTATGATATAAAAATAATGGAGCGCTTCAATATCTCGGGAGGAAATATCCTTTAGGCGACAAACAAACTATAAAAGACAATCCTGTAGTTTCTGCGTGATTGGAGAACGAACAGATAAAATTCGAAAGTTGCATAAATGGTGCATATATCGATAAAAGTAGAGTTCCATTAAAATATTTAATGTTCCTACATCAGCATATTTACAAATTGTCTCTTAAGATTATATATATATATATATATATATATATATATATATATATATATATATCATTTAACTGCCTCGGTGGTGTAGCGGCTAGCATGTACGGCTGCACACTCGGAGGTCCTGGGTTCGAGTCCCGGGTCGGGCCAAGTTTAGTTATTGAGTCTTTCTGTATAGTAAGCCTCAGTAACAGCCCGGAGTTGGGAAGTTGGCGGTGTTCCACCCCCGTGCCTCGGAGAGCACGTAAAGTCGTCGGTCCTGCGCCTTAACTCTCACTGGTCGTGTCGAGTGGTCGTCCCACCGGAGTAATGAGAGTGACAGGAATAGAGAGTGCACTTGTGTCTGCGCGTACATTTGTGCACTATAATATCTCCTGCGCAGTTGGCTAGTCTCAATGAGATTGGCCGCCGTGGCCGGAATCGGCCAGGAGAACATCATCATCGTATAATATTTCATTTGTATTATAATTAAGTGTATTCTTATTTAACTTGCTTCATACTTCACTTTAATTTGAAAAAATCACCGATAATATTTTATTTTTTTAGAAATTCAATTACAAGTAGGATATATCTTTAGGTGAACTATAAACTTCCCACTTAAGAAATCATAAAAATGCCTCATATCTACATCTTACTAATATTATAAATGTGAAAGTTTAGATGAATGTTTGGATGTTTGTATTCAATCACGCCAGAACGGCTGAATGGATCTGGATGAAATTTGGCACAAAAATAGAGTATGGTCTGGAAGAGCACATAGGCTACTTATTATTCCGGAAAAATGTACAGTCCCCGTGGGATAGATTTGTTTCTCTTTTTCTAGAGGCGAACCCGAACGAAGAGATGTTGAGCCGCTAGTACATAATATTTTGCCGCCAGAGTAACCTTTTGTATATAAAATAATATTGTATTTAATTATTTAATAGTGATTGCTAATAAATAATGTAAACTCATTTAAGAGGTAAAGTTTGTAAGTTTGGATGTAGGGTGATCTATGAAACAACTGACAAAATATATGACAACTAGCGGACCCGACAGACGTCCTGTCTACACGTCTTTAATTTGAAAATTTCAACCTTTTTTAATAATTTTTTTGATGAAAATTATTATTCAAATTGTGAATCTAAACCATTCCCAGATCCCCTTGAACACACACAAAAAATTTCATCAAAATCGGTCCAGTCGTTTGAGAGAAGTTCAGTGACATACACACTCACAGAAGAATTATATATATAAAGATATGACACCTAGGAACCCACCCGAACGAAGAGAGGGTAAATCGTTTAAGATAACATGCTAAACTGTTATTTAACACGTTATCTTAAACGCCATAAAATTACGACCTATTGACATGTAAGTAGTAAACGGATGCATATCACTTAGTGTTACGAAGTCGAGAGGGTAGGCGTACAGACGTACAGTTGCTAAGACTGACACAATGTTAAACTCTGGTCGATGTTTACTCGCACTTTTTTTATTATTTTATGAAAATCCTGTGAAAACTAGTGGTACGATATTTTAAATAGGTGTTTTATTATATAGTAGTTATGTTGTTTGGTGTTTTACAAAAGTTGCATTTACAGCTTTTAGAATATTTAACATCGACGGCAAGGAAACTATATTGGCCTCCGAAAATGAAAATATTAGTATACAGTGCAAATCGGATTTCCCTATGACTTATTGTGGATTTGTTCATCCCAGTGGGAAACGATTTTCGTAAGTATCAACTTTTTTATGCGTTGTTAATGTTTCTTACAGAAATATGTTTATCTGGCGGCAGATATTTGGAAGCTGTTAGATTTTTTATGCAAAGAAACTTAAAATAATAAAAATTAAAAAATAAAGTAAAACGGTATCTACAAATTATGTAAATTACTTAACACCTACAGTGGAATATGATAAAAACTAGTACCGAAAAACCGGTCTAGATAGTCGAGCGAACAGTCAGTTTAGTCTAAATCGCGCACCGAAGGTTCCGTACCTTTATCATTATTAATTATGTCTTAAGTTTAAATTTTAACTTTTGCAATTTGTTAGTAAACAAGTACAAAATAATATATAGAAAAACATATTGCATATATTATGTTTTATTACAATATGTATTTTTTAAAACTACTATGAAAAATATAGTTATTTTTCCAGTCATCACACTATGAAAGTGTGTAACCGATAATATTACGTATGTACCCATCTGAGAAACCACTCAATTTATGTTCATAAAAATAATTTTCGTTGAAAGTGACTTTTTTGGCTAAGTACGTAACTCCAATGGAGTAGTCTGATTGATTCTAAAAAATAATATTAATTCTTAGTAAGCTAACTATCTTATTTTTTTCGAAATATTGCCATATGTAATATTTAACTTTAAGAGTTAAATGATTTGGCACATATAGACTACAATTTTTTTTACCATTACATAATATTTGGAATACCGCTGTAATTATATTTATTGTTCGTTATCTGACAAGAGCATAGTATAGCGATTCACATAAGACATCTGCAATGCTCGGCTGTGGGATGGACATGACGGAATCAAGGTTTCCGGTCGTGCGTTTTGATACAGTACCCTAATAACAATGGCTAACCCTAATGTTGTATTTAAATATTATTATTGTTTAAACAACTCCTTAATCGCTACTGATAGTGACATATTCAAACATATACTTAGCTTCAGACATTATTAACGAAGCGTGGACATTAAATTGATAAGATTTTAACATTAACAAGTAAGTATAATGATATAGAGAGCCAAATTCAAATAACTTTTTTGGTTAAAATGTGTCTTGCCATATTTTAAACCAAAAAGTTATTTCATTAATCCTTGGATGAAGGGAATTTTAGGAATCACATGTCAATTATTATGGAATTAAGATACATATAAATAAAATATGGGCTATGATAAATAAAAATACACAACATAAGGGAAATAAATGTACCTAATAGTAAAATATAATTTTGTGAGGCGTACTCATGCATTTTTCCACGCACTACCAAACTGTGGAACCAACTCCCATCGACTGTGTTCCCGCTTGACTACAACATGGGGTTATTCAAGGGGCGGACCAATAAAGTCCTGAAAAGCCGGCAACGCATTAGTGGTGCCTCTGGTGCTACAAAATCTCTTAACATCAGGAGACCCGCGTGCTCGTTTGCTCGCTAATATTATAAAAAAAAAATTTTTATGACGATAACAACTTTTATAACTTTTTGAATCGTTATATCTCAGAAACGGTGGCTCGTAAGAAAAAAAGTATTGTTACATTTTTTATAGATAATTTTATGATCTACAATTTTTGTCTGAGGTACTGTTATGATAAAACGTACCGTTTTGCTGAAAATCGCGGCTCATTTTTTTGACCTTTGACCTTGAATAAAAAAAATTTCCATACACGGGAATGATGGGGAACTTTTAAACATTGTTTATAATTATGTTTTAAACAATTTTGCTGATTTTCAGCTTGTTGGGATTTTATGTACCTTCACTCTCATTTTTTGGTCTAGATTGACCGGACTACAAATCGTATTGAACAGATTTTAACTATATTTTGTGTACGTATCTAGTGATAACTTATTATTCGGGTCAACATTTAGGATACCTTTCACTACAGGAAAATCTCTCATTCCCACAAGAAATCACATTAACTGGTTCATTCGAGTTCTCCTTTATACAAGAAATTTTTAATTATTTATTTCACACTAGCGACTCTCCCTCGCTCCGCTCGGGTTCGTCTCTATTAGTTACGTTTTAACGTTTAGTATAGATTTCTCAGAGATGAGATATTTTCCCGCAATAAAAAGTTTCCTACATGTCCCCGGAAATCCAGCTACCGTCATAGCAAATTTCAACAAAGTCCCTCCAGTGGTTTTCCCGTGATGCGGTTACAGACAGACGGACAGACAAAAATTCTAAAAACTATAAATTCGGCCTTTGCATTGATAATAATGACTATTTCAATAAAATTTTCCATAAAATACCTATTTAATGTACAGATTTGACTCAGAATTTTAATATGTGTACTTATAGATAAGTATGTACAATGTACATATATGAAAACAGTTCATCCAATTAAGGTACAGTATCAAACTAATCGTATTTTATTAAGATTTACAGATCGTGCAGTAAATGATGGCAAGTGCGTTCAAAAGATAAATGCAACAAAGGCAGATAATGGTGAATGGCGTTGTCACATAGGAAGGAAGACTGTTAGATTAGAAATAATAAAGAAAATTCAAGTTCGAATCGTTAACGATTTGGCTGCTATAGTGCCTGATGTGAGTGTTAAATTAGGCAAACCCGTAACTCTATCTTGTGCAACTACAAAAGGATATACGCCTTTGAGCTATTGCCGATTTGAACCACCCAATGGAAATTCGTTTAACATTGATTCATCTGTGACTGCTAAAGAGTAAGTAATTCCTTCCTTACTTAATTAAATTTTGGAAGTAGATTTTAACCTACTAACCTAATTGCCGTATCCATTCAAAACTTTGTACAATAACATAATAATTTGAGGCAATCGAGATAAGTTGATGGAATCATAGAACCACGAGGAGGATAGTGGAACTTATCAGTGGCTACTAGTAAAATCTTCGAGTTTAGTTTAATTATAATTTATATACGTAAGTAATACTTTTTTTAGATTTACGCGAATATTTGGCATTTTAAACAAAACTATCTTTTCGGATTTATTTATTTCGATTTTTGATTCCCGACGTTTCGAATGCTTTACAGCAATCATGGTCATGGGAGATTCTGTCAATCCGAAAAGATAGTTTTATTTAAAATTTATATACGTTTTGATTTCACATTAAAATCAGTCTTTATTAGGTATATTTCAAATAATTAATTAATTGACAGCTGCCGGTTAAGCTTTCGTACCTACTTCTAGCCTGATGTTATTGGCTTCACTCCAAACCGTAGTGTTATTTGTTAAGTAGATAGGTACTAGGTAGGTAGTTAGAATTAAACAAACACACAATCGATCACTCATTAGGTAGGTACATATTTATTTATTGATAATATTTTAATGAGTTTAGTTCTTTACTATAACATGAAAATAAAGTACAATAACAGTTTTTACACATATTAAGTTCACGCAAGGTTTAAAAAATAAATTATTTTTCATATATGAATGGATCGGTCTATTCGCCTTCGCGTCTTTACAGCGCTGGATTTACACTAGGGGCACTCGGGGCTAGTGCCCAGGGCGGCAAAATTCGGAGGGCGGGAAAAAAAAATTCTCGTCGCGTTATCAAAAATGCTTTTTTTATTTTCCAAAAGATAATCAATTTAAAATGTTTATGAGTACATTTTTCGAAAAGTTAAAACTATTTTTAAATTATTTCTTTGCATTTAAAAAAAAATAAGAATAAAAAAAATAAACTTTCAACATTTTATTCAAAATTTTGATAATATGGCGGCATTTTTTACTATGCCCAGAGGCGGCGCTGAGGTAAAATCCGACACTGCGTCTTTATTACTTTGCTTAGCAATAGATAGAGGTGTTATAGGAAAATCAATGTATGGGTTTATTTGTGTTACGATAAGAATACAAAATATCTTTGCTGATTACAACTTTGTATACTTAATTTATGTTTCTTGATATTTTATTGGGGACAAGAGGATGCCCAGATGAAGAGATTTCTCAACAATATTATAAACAAACATAAAGAAAAATTTGTTTGTTTGTATGTAGGTATATTATATTAAATTTCTTTGTCAACTTGGTCTCATCTTTTTAGTTCGCTCTTTATTTATTTGTTTTATTTAACAATTTTTTTATCCTAATTTATTTTTCAACATATAGGTAAGTTGTATGTATATATTTTTGTAATCGCCTCTTAAAAACCTGTGTTTTGATACCCCACTCGGTTGATTCGGAGGAAAAAAAGTTTGTCGAAAGTCAAAACGAACAAATTCGGTCCTAAGATCTGCCATTTTAATTTTTAATAATATTTACATATATATCTACCCCTTGACACTCGCGTTATTAAGACAAATATAATGACGTCACGTATAATCGAAATTGATTAAACCGTTTAGTAATTATGAGGGAACATGGAACCGGACGTACATACATACATAATCATAAGATACTGGTCAGAAACGTAATCCTCCTTTAAAAAAAACTCGAGTTTATTTTTTTATTGTAAACGCTATAAATCTGCATTATTTAAGCATTTACCATCATCAGTCTGACAGCGAAAAAAAAACGCAAATTTGTATTATTATAAAGAAAACTTTTTATTTTCAGGCCAATTCTTAAGAAATATTATTTCCCATCCAACAGCAGCCTTGACCGAGGCGACTGCGCGGTTACTATAAGTAATGTGAAGTATGAAGACGTGGGAATGTGGACTTGTGGGGTCGGTCTCGACGATGGCAATGAGCACATCGACGTTATCAAGCTAGAGGTCGAAGGTTTGATGTGTTGCGATCGATAGTTTGATTTTCAAGTTTATCCAGGAAGCGCAATAAATGTTGTATTGCACTATTGAGGGAGCTTAATTGTGCCCCAGATTTTGGCGCTAGTTGATTTGATAGGGCGAAAGCGGGCAGGGGAGAGTGTGGATAGGATGGAAGGAACGCGTGCGAATTTAGAGTCTCCTTCGTATTATCACAGTCTATAAATCAAAATTTGTACACTGTGGTATTATTAAAACAAATACACATTTTAAAAATGTTATGTGTGTACATTATAGAAAACGTATAGTATTGTTATTATTAAAAAACTGATGAACTTTCTTGAATTATTTACGACGCACTAAGGGTTTATTTTGTTTTTAGATATCATTTTGGTTTTTTTTTTTCTATCGCGGAAACTACGAGTAAACTGGTCGTGTTTCTAAAGTACGATTTATAGAATAAATCCTTAAATATCCTATATACTAATTGTATAATTAAAGTTTTAGTAATAACAATACAGCAAGGGATCAAACGAACACAATTATTTCGTAATTATGTTTCGCTGCCTCGGTGCAAAAATTGGGGGTTTTCATTTAGAATAGATACTTAATCAGATATTTTCGAAGTCAGTGCCAGCCAATACAAATCAAAGCACACCGACTTCGAAAATATCTGATTAGGTATCTATTCTAAATAATTAAAGTAGATCTGTTCTAAATGAAAACCTCCGTTTAGTTATTTTTTACTTCTCGGTGCCTGGAAGTCGGTTTTTAATATATTTTTCAAGTTTTTTTTAAATAAACTGCCTCAGTGGTCTAATAACTAGCATGTACGGCTGCAGATCTGAAGATCGGATGAATTTCAGATACTGGCTATTGACAGAATGAATGAGTATATAATAGTTAACGCTTGAAAGATGAACTTTTCCCAATAATTGCAGGAATGTACACTATGTCTACAGCATCAGCGACTGGTGTTACGTTTGGGGGTGTACTAATTACTGTTGCGTTGGCATCATTGGGATATATTGCGTGGAAGAAGAGAAGAATATTGGGTGGAGCGCCGGCTGAGCCGGAAGCGATTGAGATCCAAGAAATGGGTCAACAGCCAAGATTAGGAAGCCCAAGACAAGGAAGGAGCATCCCATCTCTCGTTGTTCAGTCCCCCTCTGATCCCGGAGAACCAGGGTCATCTCCATTAATGTCACGAACGTAAAGTCCCATGTAAAATTATCAATTGTAAAAATGTAAATATTAGTCAAGTAATTATTAAATATGCTGCAATTTTGTGTTCGCGTAGTTCTAGCTAAAGCTTCTGTTATACTTTTCTTGTACTCACTCTTTTTCATCTCATTTCAAAACTTTCAATATATATTGTAATGGGTCTATTAGTGCAAAAGTGACCACATCTTAATTTTTTCAGTAATATGAATGTATAGTATTTTGTGCCAGTCAATTATATGACAAGGGCCTTTAGTACGAGATTTTATGATATTCATGTAATATATTTCAGTTTCCACTATCAGCTATTGAGGAGATGGATGGAAAATACTATATAATTTATATTAAGTATATTATTTAAACTAGCGGCTCACCCTCGGTTCGCTCGCGTTCGTCCCTAGGTATGTTTTAACGGTTAGTATGGAATAGATAGATTATATATTATATGATAGCTATAGCCTTCCTCAATAAAAGGGCTATCTAATGCAAAAAGAATTTTTCAACTCGGAATAGTACTTCTTGAGATTAGTGCATTCAAACAAACAAACCAAAAAAAACTCTGTCTCTTTATAATATTAATATAGATTACTGTCAAAACTTGACATAAGAGCCCAGTTATTTTCGCATAATAAAAACACAGCAAATAATCTATTAAACATAGTTATATGTTCATATTTATCATAATAATATAATATCATTATCTAGTTTGTGATAGATCCTTTTTGCACTGATGACCTAATATTTACTCTTTTTTTTTTAATTATTTCTTACTTCACTTCTTGTTATTTATTTTGATTATTGTTTCAACTGTTCTATTCTATTAGATTTATTACTGAAATTAAAATAATAATTATAAGTACATTCTGAAGGCTGTAACATGAATTAATATTATATTCATATTAATATTTTATATAGTTCATTATACCTACCTAACTAAAAAGTGTTGTAACTTCTAACAAAGTATTTTATTTTAAGTATTAAAATTTAAAATCAAATGTAAAACTTAAATTTGCAATTTGCACAAAAGTAATACAATAACGTGGATTATTATTTAGTTTATAAGTTGCTTTAATATTTTTTTGTTCATGATCAAAAAAAATTGTTATAAATTAAACTGTAATTAAACACCCAAGTAATCATTGTTTATGTCAAACTTAGGATATAGAATAAAAACAGCTCTGTAGAAATCCAAGAGAAACAGATAAAATGTAGAATTAGTTGTTTTTACTTTATTTAATAAATACCCACAATATTATTTAAGTGTACAAGTTTGGCCTTATACTGAAAATATTAATCAAATGTCATATAAAGCGTGTAATCCTAATAACTAGGGTGGTTTAACATGACTGCTAACCTTTCCATATTCACAGCATACACTGAATGGCATGCTATGACATTTTTATGTGTCAGTAATGTACTATATAATTCATCTATAGTCAATCTGTCATCAGTTTGCTGTGTTGATGGTGCACTGAAAATAAATTTACATAAATTACAGCTTTTTTTCAATAGTAAAATAAAAATTGTATAGTTAATTTTGCAATAAGAAAAATAAAATAAGTATTTTACTATAATATACCTGCAGGCAATTTCAAACACTGCTGACTGTTCAACTTCATCTATAGTCGGAGGGCATCTTGGTCCCAGACCATCAACACTGTCGTCCAAGTTAATTCGTCCTTCACTTTGTGGATCATATAGCTTATTAGTATTTCTTAGCCACATATTTGGCATATCCCCTCCTATATCATACATAAATCTCTGATTTCTTGTCTTATATCCTTTTCTTTGTGCTAAAACTGCACTTATAATGTTTTTAAGAAAATTTTGTACTGCAACTACTATAATATCTGCTGCCTCATCATCAGCTCCTTCTAATCCAAGTTCCCAAGCTGCTAACATGAATCTTCCTACTACTAATGCATGGTCTGGGAGAAATATTTCCTGTAATTTATTAGATTGTGATTAGGAAAAGGTAAAATAAATATTACTATAAACTTATCAAAGTAAAATCTGAAAAACAAAATCAAAGTAGGATTTTATAAACAAATTTTTATACCTGTGTTGCATATTTGACACCATCACTACCAGCACCTGGAGGTGAATTAGGTGGCAGGTACTCAATTAAATCAGCAGGTTCGAAATTAGATTTCTCAGATGTACGAGAATTTCGTTTATGTCTTCTGCTATTTCTATTATGTGAGTTGACTTTTTCTTGAGCTATACTTATTGATGTCTCGGCTAAGCCTTCAACTTTATTCAACAAAGCCAGTAAAAATTCATTATGATAATGAACTTGATCGGGGTTTAATAAAGCTCGAGCTTCTGTGTCGAATTCTTCTTTTGTAAGTTTCATTCGAAACCACTGCTTCATATGATTAAAATATTTTGTAGATTTATCACCTAAAGCATCATTTAACTTACGGCGTGATATATTTAAAGCGTCAGAGGACATTTTAAGTACTTCTATAATAATGCAATAAAAAGATTGAAGAAAATAACACGTTTTACATTTCTACAAGAAATTTAAAACTAGTTAAACAATCATCAAATCAATTTTATTATCAATTTTTTTCTTTTCTTAGTAATTATTTTCAATTATTTGTCGACAGTTTTTGACATACATGAATTGACAAAGGAGCAATGACAATTGACAATAGACATCTGACACAATTACTTTGATATTATTGATTTTTAATTCTTGCCAGTATATTATTATAATTAGATACAATCATAGAGAATTCTACTATAATGTAATGGGGAAGAATTTTACCTTTTTCTCCCGCCAGATATCGCAATCACTATGATCCTCAGTATATTGTAATGCTCTATAGTGTGGTTATTTATTTTATTTTAAAATTAATTAAAATGACAAATTGTGCCATGCCAGGAGGCAAAGTAAATGGATATTATTTTAAATAAAACTATCTTTTCGGATTTGATTTTTTATGATATTTTGATTTTTGGTTCCCGATGTTTCGTATGCTTTACAGCAATCATGGTCACGGGAGAGACTAAAGCGTTAGATGTCGCAAAGGTATTACATAAATAGTTTTTTTAGACAGCCTACCCACAAATAACAAAATGAATTCAATAAATTGAAAAATGGCACCAAAGTACCCTACAATATTTTTTAATTTTTAACATTATAGTGGACATCATTCGTTCCCAAAAGACAAAAACTGAAGAAATTGTGGGCTTAAGCAATAACACAACCAAAATGGGTGAAATCTCAATTTTTATATTTAAGGCTATGTGGACAACATTTTACAGAAAGTTATTTTAAAACTCTTAAATCGTCTACGGAACTCCATACAAACTTTCATCCCTAATTTTACTTTGATTGAATTTCGAAAAATGCTAAAAGACGTATTTATTTAATTGTATTGAAGAGCATTAATATCAAGTTTCAAGTAATTCTGATCATAAATAATTTTTTGCCCATATAAACTTTTCCCCTTTTGCCCCTTTAAGGGATGAATTTCGAAAAAAATGATAAAGATATTTTTATTTTTTATCTTAAAGTTAAACACCACTTTCTGTGTATTTCACTTTAATAATGACAGAGTTTCATACAATCTTTAATTCCCTATTTTACCAACTTAGGGGATGATTTTTGAAAATTCCTTTCTTGTTAGATGCCTACATAATATAAGGAATACGTCTTTCAAATTTCACGTTTCTACGATCAGCGGTTTGGGCTGTGTGTTGATCCATCAGTCAGTCAGGACTCAGGACCACTACAGAATGCACCTCTCCTTCTCAGTTCTTCCTTCAACTGGTCTATCTTCCAGGTACAGTACATTGCACAGGTTAGATGCGAACACAATAGAAGCAAAAAACCCAGTACAAAAAAGATATAATAAATTGCTTAGCTTGAGACTGAATATAAATAGATCATACGTGTAGGGCCCTCCTTTCAAGAAATCTTCTTCATTGTAAAGTGCATAGAGTATGTAACCCTTTTTAGTAGAGTGTAGACTGCCTCTTATTAAAGTATGATTAGTTAAGTTAGAATATTATAAATACTAAAAAAAAAACGACTTCCATTCACTAAAATGTAAAAAATAACTAAACGGGGGTTTTCATTTAGAATAGACACCTAATTAGATATTTCTATTTTTTGTTACTTAAAGGCTTATTTGTTATTAACAAAACGAATTAATGGCGCTTATGGCAAAATATTCAAGTTTTTGTTTTAGCTTTTTTTTTAGTTTATGGGTGATATATATATTATTATAAATTAGCCATTAAAATTAATAAAAAAATGCATTAACTTTTTTATGGTATAGTATTTAATTTAACGCAAAGTACCTGTTATTTTAAGGCAACTTTTTTGTCATGATTTTCAAACTAAATGCGGACTAAGTTTTAAGCACTATTGTATCAATCCTTAAATACTAAGACTGGGTTCACACGGCATTGTCCTGCACGTTTTTTTGCAGTATACGTCTTAACGAATACATAGCCGCCCCAGGAGAATAAAATGATAACTGCAATAACACAATTTTTCAGTTAAAATAAAAAACATATTTTTGACTTTAACTTTCTAAGCAATAGATGTAGAGAGATAAAAAAAAGCTCAGTGATAGCTAATTTTTAACTTTTGTAATGTTTTAATATATGTTATACTAAGGTTATCCGAACTACCCCCCCAACGTGCGTTCACCTTGTCGTGGTTGGGGGGGGGGGGGGGGGGGGGGGTGCTCAGTAGTGCCCGGCAATCCAGCCGGGCGCGAAGCCAAGAAACGCACAGGGAGGCCCGCTTCGGTGGGCGGTGGGAGGCGGCCCTCTTCAGAGGGCGGTGTACCGTGCGGGTTGCTTCTGGTACTTCTCTGATAGCAGAGTGGACCTTGGAGCAACCCCCTGGTTATTGTGGTCTGCTTCTGCAGATCTGCCGTCGAGGCGTCGTAGTTGAATGCGTAAGCGATCCTGCGACGCCCCATTAAGACGGGGGAAGGTTTTGTTGGGGTTTTAGTGGGTAGTACTGGCTTTGCCGGTGACTCCCACACTTCGTGCGTAAATGCATTTCCCAACGTTAAAAAAAAAGGTTATCCGAACTGAAGATATTTAGAATTTAAAAAGTTACTAAATTTTAGTTGTTGGTTTTATTTACTAATAACACTTAGCATTTTATTCTCGTTACTTTTAACAGTTGTGAGTATTGCATTACTGTTTTAGAATAATATATAACGAATAATACAGACTAAATTATCGGAAAACAATATCACTTGGCATTCTATTCTAGTTAATATGTTTAATATGTGTTATCACTGTCTAATGTAAGCTTGCTCTAATGACAGAAAAGAATGGCAAGATATTTCTTTGCTCAGTCATTATTAGTACTATTTATTAAAAACATGTTATAGCCCGAGAGCATGGATGACAAATAAAACCCGAGAGCTCGTGACGAATTTTGGGAAGGTCCTGTTGGCAAGTTGAAATTGTGAAAAAATATAATTTCGTGAATTGGCGAGTCCAGTCCCGAGAGTCTGGTATAGCTTTAGCGGTTTTTCGTTACTTTGCAGTGTATAACATTTGCAAAAAAAAAATATCCAAAAAAAAACATATTTTTGACAACTTGATTTTTGTTTAATCTTTTAATTTAGTTTTCATATAATTCAAAAAAAGAACCCGAGACGTTTTTGTCGGTTATAAAGTATTGCCAGACCCCTCCAAAGATACTTTATTAAAATTCCCAAAAATATACTTTTGGCAATCTGAAATTTTAAACACGTATTTATTGAGTAATTTTCAATAATACTTGCAAATCGCTAGACGAATTTACCGGTTTTAAGTCATTCCCAGACGTAAATAAAGTTTACAAATTAGTATTACAAAAAAGTCTTATGCGTAGCCATAGGTGCGAGAAAGATAGCTTATCGAGGTATGCCAGCAGCTGATGGGGGCCCAAGGGCCTCGCGCTGTAATTGGTTATCGAGAAACCGCGCGTTTCGAGTATGGTTCGGGTTCTGCGTTCACAACAGAGTATTTTAGAATAGTTTATTAGGGTTCCGTACCCAAAGGGTAAAACGGGACTCTATTACTAAGACTCCGCTGTCCGTCCGTCTGTCTGTCCGTCTGTGACCAGACTGTATATCATGAATCGTGATAGTTAAACAGTTGAAATTTACACAGATGATGTATTTCTGTTGCCGCTATAACAACAAATACAAAAAACCAGAATAAAATTAATATTTAAGGGGGCTCCCATAGAACAAACGTGAATTTTTTGGCTGTTTTTATAGATAATGGTACGAAACGCTTCATGCGCGAGTTCTACATTAAAAGATTAAACAATAATCGAATTGCCAAAAATATATTTGTCAATTGTATTGTGTATTGTGCAAGCGTAATTAGTTTTATACATTTTTAATTAATTCTCAATTAAAAAAAAAACGGGCCAAGTGCGAGTCGGACTCGCGCAAAAACAAGGCTTTGAGAGTCGTTTTTTGTGAGCTATAATATATGTATAATTAATTATTTAAAGATTAAGAACAAAATGTAACATGGTGTATTGTTAACTTAAATTAAGATCATTTTTACATTCATTATTAATTACGTTCTTCTCACGCAATGTTGTTTTTATCTAATGAATCCTTTTCGAGACTATTTAATACTATGTATTACTTTATAAATGCAAAAGTGTGTCTATGTAATGGTTAAAACTTGAAATGTTTAAACAACCTTATTATACATAGTCTTGCCATAAATATTGTTACAAAGAAAAGAACATTTTTTCTATTGCACGTAATATTTATTACTATTACAGTGTGTTAGTTTAATACATTAATATAAAAATAATTAAAAATAAACAAAGCTTATTCGAAATGGTCTCCACTGGCTGCAATATAGTCCTTTAAACGTTGAGGCCAGTTATCAATAGAAGCACGCACTCTTTCCATGGGAAAATTCTTCACTGCCAATAGTATGGATCGTTTTAGGGACTCCATATTATCATGGCATTTAGAGCACGCCATACTCTTTGAAACTGACCGTAAATCATAATCGAGTGGATTAATATCGGGACTAGATGACGGCTAGTCTTCAGCTCTGATGAAGTCCCGAACGTGAGTTTCTAACCAAGATTGCGTGGATCGAGCTCTAGGACCCGTCGCCGAGTCTTGTTGAGTCTTGTTGAAAGGACTATTCTTGGTTATTGAACATGATGTTATTAAGGGGCTTAACTACCTTCTCAAAAATAGTATCTTGATACACTTGTGCCGATCTTTTGATACCTTTTTCACAAAAATATGGCTCAGTCACTCCTTCATAGCTAACATCCCACCAAACTATCACTGAAATCGGATAATGCCCATGTTGTAGTCTGTTGACTAATTAGGAAGTTTCCTTAGAGCTTTGAACACAAATAAGATCATTTTGTTTGTTAAAATATTGCCCAATTCTAAAAATTTTCTCATCCGCAAAAAAAATATTTCTGAAATGTTTTCTGATATTTTTCAAGTAATTGTATTGATTTTACCACCCTATTCTTTTTTAAATTAACAGTTAAGAAATGACCAGTGCGTCTCTTATACGCTGCAAGTCCTAAGTCATCTTTTAAAATACGCGACACGGTTCTGGGTGCTATCTTCATCTCCCGAGATAAAATCTTTTGCTTTCGGACAGAATTTCTTCGAATTCTTTCCCTTTCTTACTGCTTTGATCGCCTTTTTCGTACGAACACTACGTGGACGGCCAGATCTTTTTCTGTCACGATCAGAGGAGGTTTCATTGTACCTACCTATCAATAGCCCGGTACACAAATATTTGACTAGTACCAAGCGTATGGACAGTTTTAAAAATTGTATTTGCCTCCATACCTACTTTGTGTAATGCAATCACAGCGATTCGGTTCCCTTTTTCAACTCACTCCATTTTAATATCACCAAATATTTTACAATGTATTGGCGCGAAAATGAGAAAACACGATGAAAAATCACATAAAAATGACAGATTCCAAATTCAAATGTAATATTTTGTTTATTTTTAATTGTAACAGCATTTAAGGCCAGACTATTTATGACATTTAGCGCGAATATTGAGAAGGTATTATTAATTTCAAGAAGCTTGTATTCGGGAAATATATAGGCCATATTACGTATATATAAAGAATTATATTTTTAAAAAAGAAAAACGATAAATTCACAAGTGATTTTAATGAAAAGGCAAATCTTTTAGTAAATAATCCAGGTTTTGTTATAACGGATACCATATATCTATACTAATTATATTATAAAGAGGTAAAGTTTGTGAGTTTGTGAGGTTGTAGGGGGTAATCTCTGGGCTTACTGAACCGATTTAGATGTTTGTTAAGAAGATAGTTTGAGACCCTGGGGAGGCCATAGGATACTTTTTATCCCGGAAATCATCCCTTAAGGGGGTCAAAATGAGGATGAAAGTTTGTATGGGAAATCAACCTAGGGACGAACCCGAGCGAACCGGGGGTGAGTCGCTAGTAGTAAATATTGGTACCGTCAGTTAATATGTTAATAATTATTATGAAAATGTCAATTTTTTCATACAAAGTGATTGTTGTGGCCCGTGGGAAATACCTAATGGCAACAATTCATCATAAACTACTATTACCCACAACAATAGCTTGATTTTCCATAAAAAAGTATTTTTATATGAAGTAGCCGTCGCCAGTAGAAGTAGCGTACCAGGACCAGTACTACTGGTACGTAAGGGCTCAGAAACCCGTTCAATTTTTAAACTGGTTTTGGTCATAGATCCTAAACCGAAAGGCTTTTTGGTTTAGGATTCAGTCACTTTCTTTAACCGGTTAAAACACGGAGAATGGTTTTAACGAATTTAGGTTCCATGATCGAATTAACCGGTGAGTTTTTATGCGTTTACATTTGGCGCCTCTTTGCTAATAGTGAATTGCCTAGTAGAAGGATACATGTACGTTTCTTACTTATGAATGAATTAACCGGTTTATTTCGGTATCAAAAACGAAGTCTAATCTTTCTCTAAGTTCGTTCTCTAAGTTATTTTGGTTTACTAAACCGTTCGTTTTCATTAACCGATTAAAGAACGAGCGATGAATTAACAATTTACGTTACCGAAATAAACCGTCTTTTTAAACCGGTCCCAAGCCCTGAGTATATAGCTCTTTTGGCCTTAGATACCTTAATATATATTTAGGTTTTTCGCTTTCAAAATAAATATTTAAGTTAAATATAAAAACACAAATGTATAAAAAAATTATCGTCGTATCATATATCGTATTTATTTTATATCGTCTTTTGTTTTTATTGGCGAGAAAAAATATTTATGAACGTAAATTAAAAAAAAACATTCATCTACGATACGATATCCGACAAGATAATTCCACATCGATTAATCAAAGTCCCATATAACGATAAGTTCAATAGTTTTTACGTGATGGCGTGACAAAGCAAAAACCGTTGTCATTATATAAATTTATTTTCATTATATATACATTTTAAAACATTTTTATTTATTAAAAAATATTTATTAAAAATAATATTTTATATTTAATCACATATAATATTAGTCCAGTCAAATTTAATCTCGAAATGAAAATATTGTCGTGTGTCTCGTGTGACGCGTGACAAGGTATTAGGTACCTACTATCAGAATCGTATCTTTGGAATTTTAAACCAACTTACATGATGCCAAAACAAAGGTAAATAATATATTATATTCTATTCAGAAGTTTACACCCATTTCCTCTTATTTGAATGTTCTTATATCTATTTATCACATTTATATCTATACTATAATAAAACAGTAGAGGTCGAATGTCTGTCTGTACATAGCAAAAAAATACTAAAAACCGAGTCATGAGGATGTAAGAAGACAAATAGAAAAAATCCAGATTTTTTCAATTTTTTTGTTTCTCTGTTTGTCTGTTTGTACGGGCTAATCTCCGAATCTATTGGACCGATTTAAATGAAATTTTGCATGGTGGTACCTTATATCCCCGGGCAACATCTTAGATACTTTTTATTCCGGAAAATTCAGTAGTTCCCGTGGGATACTTAAAAAAACTATAAAAACTTATACAGCTTAGTACAGAAAAACTAGACGCTAATATTTTTTTTTCCTTGGTTTTAATCTTAATGTAACTTCGTCTCGAGGTCTTAATATAAGTTCAGCACAAAGTAGAGGTTCTTCTTCGAATTTCGACGGTAGCACCACGAAATTCTTTATAATACTTGCTATAGTGACTTTCATTTCCATCATTGCAAACTTTTGTCCTGCAAAATAATTGTTCATTAATTGTTTTCCTACCAAAGGTCATGAGTCTGATTAGTTATCTTGTTGAATCCGGGTTCGATTACTGTAATATTTAAAAGTTTTTACGTCCGCTCATAAAAAGTATAATTGTATAAAATAAAATTATTAAAAACAACCTTCAAAGGATTATTAAAAAATTTTGTTTCTTTATTAAAAATAATTGAAAGCAAATATAATTAAAGTATAAATTCATTATAAGATTTGCGATTACTACCTCGCAAACAAAAAAGTTTAATTTCATATAATATATTTTTTGCGTCTTAGCGTCCCGACTTTATCAGTTAACTCTTGAGCTTTTAAAAAAAATTAGCAAATAGCATACCGGCTTTAATTTTATCTTTAAAAACCAAAGCCGGTCCGGATCTTGTAAGATAATTTTTTTTAAACAAGCCTTTATGTACATATATGGTAAAATAATATAATACAAATTTTAGTCACTTTCTTGTAGTCAAGAAAATGAAAAATTGGCCATTATAAAATGAATCTAGTTCTATAATTTTAATAATACTCTCTCTACCTATACAGTTTCTTGGGCCCGCGCTGAACGCTAGCCATGTAAAGGCATTCTTAGCTGTTTGTGGCGATAACACCGGGTCAAATCTCTCCGGACGGAACTCCATGGGGTTATCATAGAAGTCTGGATGACGTTGCATGTCAAAAATGTTAACTACTACTGACGTGTTTTTTTTAATTTTTAGTCCGGCTATCTCTAAAACAGAAAGGGTAAATAATGATTACACTTGGAGTATATTAGAGCTTGAGATAGGAGAAGCATTACTTCCCCCCGATTTGTGTTCACCTTGTCATGGTGGACGGGGGAGGGGGCACGGGAGGGGGCACGGGAGGGGGCGCGGGAGGGGGTGCGGGAGGGGGCGCGGGAGGGGGCGCGGGAGGGGGCGCGGGAGGGGCGCGGGAGGGGGCGCGGGAGGGGGCGCGGGAGGGGGCGCGGGAGGGGGCGCGGGAGGGGGCGCGGGAGGGGGCGCGGGAGGGGGCGCGGGAGGGGGCGCGGGAGGGGGCGCGGGAGGGGGCGCGGGAGGGGGCGCGGGAGGGAGCGGGGGGAGGGGGGGGCTGACGTTTGTGTTTTAGTGGGTAGTACTGGCTTTTGTAACCTGTGAGTCACACGTAACCACCTGTATGTATACAGGCGGTATGCCTTAATGCATTTCCCAACATAAAAAAGATGAAGCATTACTGTCTCTATAATATTAAGATTTAAATGCTTCAATTAAATAACTACTATAAAATTTTCATTTACTTATACTATACCGTACATAGATATTAATAACAATAATAATTTCCTCCTTATTGACTTGTGCCAAGGAGTTCAATCTCACTGAGACTAGCCAAATGCGCAGGAGATATTATAATGCGTACGCGCAGCCACAACGTGCACGTTCTTTTCCTGTCACTCTCATTCCTACCTATAGGATGACAATTCGACATCATCAGTCATTAGACGCGGGACCGACGGCTTTATTACCGCCTTATATACCGCCAACTTTCCAATTTCGCCTGATACTGTGAATTTATTAGTAGAAAAATCCAATAACTATACTAAGCTCGGGATTCTAACCCAGGACCTCCGGATCTGCAGCCGTTCGGGCTAGTCACTAGACCATTGAGAACTTCGTTTTTAACTACAAAACTCTAATAATGATGTGTAAAATATATTTTATGTTACATAATAAGTACATTATGATACATTGTTACAGAGATTTTTTTTTCTTATTTACCTCTGACAGATCTCAGAAAACATGCTATTTGAATTAGTCGGAAAACATTAAACTAAAGAAAAACGTTAGTTCAATATTTATAACTTGCGTAATACAATAGCAAAACAACAACAACCCAAGGTCACTATTAGTGATGAAGAAAAAAAGACTTTCTCATCTTCCCCATTGTAGCGTAAGTTTATCAAGCATCTGAAAAGAGTGCTTTTAAAGTGCTTTTCTTTATCAAAACTTGTCCTATTGTGAGCTCTTTTGAGAGTTATCGTAGAATAAAAGAACTAATATTGCTCCCTTCAAATGTCCAAGCAAAAAAGTCTGAAAAACTTGATCTATTGTCCGTATCACTTGGATAAAATATGCTGCTTTGATTATAATATATGTACATAATATATATGAATATCGCTGTTACAAAGTAGTTAATACACTATATTGTCAATCATAAAGTATATTTTATTTCATTTTACAATCCAATTAAGATATCTAGTCCGTTGATTAATTGTATAGGTATGTAAATATATGACTATTTTATTAACTTTGTTATATTATTATTAATCTTAATTTTAACTGCCTCGGTGGTATAGTGGCT
Source organism: Brenthis daphne (assembly GCA_947093115.1). Lineage (NCBI taxonomy): Eukaryota > Metazoa > Arthropoda > Insecta > Lepidoptera > Nymphalidae > Brenthis > Brenthis daphne. Next base: position 22,645,085 of record OX352481.1, read on the forward strand.
AGCATGTACGGCTGCACACCCGGAGGTCCTGGGTTCGAGTCCCGGGTCGGGCCAAGTTTAGTTATTGAGTCTTTCTGTATAAGTAAGCCTCAGTAACAGCCCGGAGTTGGGAAGTTGGCGGTGTTTCACCCCCGTGCCTCGGACACCAGAGTATGAGAGTGACAGGAACAGAGAGTGCACGTTGTGTCTGCGCGTACACTTGTGCACTATAATATCTCCTGCACAGTTGGCTAGTCTCAATGAAATTGGCCGCCGTGGCCGAAATCGGTCGGGAGAACATCATCATCATCAATCTTAATTTACAAAGTCTGTCTTGTTTCTTTCAACCCGAATGCTGCGAAGCACGAAGGAGGGTCATATCTGTTTTAGAGGAAGAGCCCGTGAACGCCAGACCTTCGTCATTTTATAAAGGCTGAAAGTTTGTCAGCGCATGCTCCCAACACAGATAAGAACGATGGACCATTATGAAGTTCAGGCTATGGTGGCTTTGGCAGGTACATGGTACTAAAGGTGTGTAAAATACCGATCTAAATTCGTCAAATAATAAAGTGTGATTTTTTGGTATTACCTTCAGAATATTATTAAAAATCACGTCATTCAATGCCAGACACTTAACATCGTGGCAAACCCTTGCCAGACACCCTTTTCATGAAATCATAATTCTACTTACGTTATAGTATAAAAGCTGATTTTTATATATAATACTTGGGTAATAATTAGATGATTTATAAGACTGTTAGCATAGCATTTATTACACACCATAAAAAATTTTCTAAACAAGTTGAGAGGCATTTCTAAGAAAATGTTGCAAATGGTCACCAAATTTGAAGCGCTAAGAATTGACTTTATTTTTGTATCGCACACTGGGTCACTGTCCGATCACTTGCGTCACTTGCGCGTGATACAACGTGCTGGGGAAAGTGTGCGCGCGCGCAACAAAGATAGGAATCTTTGAATTTGTTATTATCAGTTATTATCGGTATACTTATTCTAGAACCGTTTAGTAAAATACCTATACACGTGTAAGTAATATAAATGTCTGTGAATAGTAGGTATGCAATGAGGTCCATTATTTATTCTTTAAGCTGTCCACTTTTGTTTAATAAAATCTTTACTATACTAATACAGGTAAACTACGATTTTATTATACGTATAGATTAATAGATTTAATGTAATATAAAACAGCATGCTCAAAGTTAAGTAAAAGATAGAATAAAACTGGAAACCAGAAATATTTAGACAACAAACAAAAACCAACGACGTAAGAGTCTGCATTAAAAAACTTAAATAGAGGTGGGCAGGACATATTATGATGAGGAGTAAGATAGAAAAGTGGGCTAAGGATATAACCGAATGGTATTCAAAACCAAATAAAAGAAAGAGAGGGATGCAGAGTTTAAGATGGGAAGACGATATCGATTATATAATCGACCTATGATAGGAGATTATGTGGCAAGCTCTAGGGGAGGCCTTTGTGAAGATAAAATATGTAAATAAATTAGCACACGTTTAAGTGATTTTACATGTATATAGCTTTCTTGTTAAATAAAAAAAAATATTTTTTTTTTTATTATGACGTTCTGTGAGATCCAGTTATGTGTATAATAATAGATTACAACCTACATACATACGTACTATATGATTTATATATTTTTTTTCAGTTTTACATTAGTGCTAGTTAGTTATAAAGAACAAATCTTGCAAAGGAAAATTGCATCTTAATTTGAATTTCTTATTTTTGCTAATCCTACTGTAATAAATTTTGTTTAAAAATAGATCACTTACCAATATCTTTAGTTATGAGCCTCTCAATTAATGGCACGGAAGGATAAATACGTAGACCCTCTTTGATGACTTGTTCTAAATATTTCATTTTTTTTAGATCACTGAAAGTTAGAATTTTATTGTTAAGATTGCTAAAAAATATTTACTACTAGCAGAACCTGCGGCTTTGCTCGCTCTAAAACTACAAAAAAACCTCTAAAAATGAAGTTTTCATATAAACTTTTACCCCCATATGGGATAAAATTCGAAAAAGGCTAAAACACGTATTTATTAATAGTATTGAAGAGCATTAATACCAAGTTTCAAGTAGTTCTGATCATAAATATTTTTTTTGGGTTGTATTTTAACGTGTTTTTCCGATGGGAATGAGATAATCTACCGCGGTAAAAAAGGAGCCTATATCACTCTACAGCCCCCCAACTACATCCACACAAAAATTACGCCACTCCGTCACTCTGTTTTGACGTGAAAGATGGGCAAATTAACAAACAAACAAGAAAAGAGATATACAAACAAACACACTTTCACATTTATAATAGCAGTTAGTATGGATAACTCAAAATCAGGAACTTTAGATTGTATTTGAATGTCCAGGGTTCAATGTTCTTCATTAATACCTAATTTTGATTTAGTGTACTTAATCTGAAAGATATTTTGTTTTTTGCTGCTCGCAATATAATAAAATCTTAAATATTCAGTAACTACTACCTAAAAGTATTTTAAAATGTGACTTCTAAATGATTAAATGTCTTAAGATGTATGTATGTAATCAGAAATCCCTATTTAACGTCCCACTGCTGGGCACGAGCCTCCCTTCAATGCGAGAGGGATCAGGTCGTCGTCCACCACGCTGGTTAAGTGTAGGTTAACAACGGACTACGAAAACTTGCTAGGTTCTCTTAGACATGCAGGTTTCCTCACGATGTTTTTCTTCACCGTAAAATAAGTGGTAATTATATTGGAAATACATAGTTTGACACATGAAAATATCAGAGGTGCAAGACCCGGGATTTGAACCCGCTACATTCGGTTTCTCAAGCAAGGGCGTTACCACTAGACTTACACTATCTTTCTCTCATAAGATTCTGTTCTGAAATTTATTTCAATGGAACATTTATTTTTCTCTTTCCATTTGACGAAACATGATTAGTAAATCTATACATATAATAAAATTCTAACTAAACCGAATCTGTACATTAAATAGTTTTTGGAATATCTTATTTAAAAATAATTTATTATCGATAAAAAAAAACTATAGTTTTTACAATTTTTGTCTGTCTGTGTGTCTGTCTGTCTGTCTATATGTCTGTTACCGCATCACGAAAAAACCACTGGAGGGATTTTGATGAAATTTGGTATGATGATAGCGGGTAATCCGGGTAAACATATGGGATACTTTTTATTTCGGGAAAATATCTCATTTCCGAGAAATCTATACTAAACGTTAAAACGTAAGTAGGGACGAACCTGAGCGGAGCGAGGGTGAGTCGCTAGTAAATAATAAATATTATACCAATAGGAATAAAAATATGGCTTACGAATACTGAGGATCCTGGTCCATGTTTTCACCAAAGATGCTTTTTTGTTCTTCAATTATTTTCTCTTGAATATCTAGATGTTTCGACAGACAATACAATGTAAAAGTAATTCCAGATGTTACAGTGTCGTGACCCTGAAAAATAACCATAATTTATTGAGGGAAGATTATAAATTGTACTTAATAATAAAATGAGATATTGTGTGCATTAATAACACTTTTCTAAAATTAAACACTATTTATTTATAAGGTACCAATGTTCCTAGATGCTCTTTTCATTTACGTTCAGTGCGGAAATTCTTCTGAGAAGATTTTTTCTGACTTACATAATACAAAAATATTATTTTAGGTACCGGTAGTTTATTTTTATAATATGTTATTAAATTATAGTTTCCTTCCTAGATATATTGTTTTTATTGGCGAAAACCGTGTGAAAGTCCATTCAGTAATTCCTGAGGCTAGGCCGAACAAACTGAAATTATGAGGCGCGAGACTTTATAATATGTAGTAAACAGATGTTTGTATCATTTTGTAAAATAAAAGTTCATAATGCAACAAAAACTATTATATTATATTAATTATTATATTATATTATATTATTATATTATATTAATTATTATATTTTATTATCATTTATTATAACTAGTGGCATTGGTTATAATTAAGTTAATTAATGATGTTTAAGACATGGATACCCTGTGCGTGACTGCAATTTCAAATTAAAAAAAAAAAGGTTATCTGTACAAACATAAGTTCTCTACGATTTTATTATAAATATATTTATTTATCTATATCTGATACCTATTTTAAATGATTAAATAATTAATTATTTGAGACCTGAAAGCTACCTAGTAATATTTTTACCTACCGCTGATTTGAAAACGACACGTGCAACTAAGAAGTTGCAATAGTTGGATAAAAATCTATGCTATTAGAAAATACGACAAGAATTGAAGAGAAATAAGACAGATTTAAAGAATAAAGTCTGTTAATGAAATGAAATTTCTTTTTCACGTATGACAGACATATTTGATCGCATAAGCTCACGTAATTACAAAAAACAGGCACTAGTGTAGTATTACATTATATATTTAGTAATCTGTGGTTCAGGGTGCCGTTGCTTGGAACATTAAAATTTAAAATGATATGTTTTTGCCACAGACCAATTAAAACTTTTTTATTGGTCTAAGGTTTTTGCGTACGTAATTTGTTAATAAAATATTTACACGCTTACAACAGTCATTTTATCGACTAAAAAAGATAAAATTAATATTAATAATTTCATAATATTTTTATGAAAAACTAATCGATTTTTGAGACGAAACTTGTGGTTTTTAACCCACCCCTATATTTTATTTTTTGTAATTTGACTGCTGTACTTATTATCTAATAGTTCATATGAGACACCTATTTGTTAAACTTTAGTCATGGATCTCCAGTAGTGTCCGAGTTAAGAGTAAAATGGTTGTGACATACTGACAGAAGTAAATGTGGAAATTATAAGAAGCCTAAACATCGAGACTGGAGGCTTTGCAGCCGTAAAAACTAGTTATTTATATCAAGATCGATGCAAATACAAGGTAACAGTTGGTACAATATTTAACAAACCTTAAATATTATTTGCCCTTGAACTAAATACTGCTTAATTTCATACATAGCTTTATTATGACCTCACTAAAAATACTAAATACTAGTATATCTATATCTATACTATATACTAATATTATAAAAAGGTAAAGTTTGTGATCTTGTGAGTTTGTGAGTTTGTGACGTTGTAGGGGGTAATCTCTGGATCTACTGAACCGATTTTCAAAATTCTTTTACCAATAGAAAGCCACGTTCTTTCTGAGTGTCATAGGCTATATATTAACTCGAAAAATGAGAAGCCTTTTTTGTGGTAGTCGGATTCGCAAAGTAAGTCGGAGAAAAAACGGTCGAACGAAAAAGTTTCTTACGAACGCTGCCTTAACGATGAGAGATATATGATTATGTTCTAGAGAAAAGTTGTAGAGCTTAGTAATACCTACAAAAAAGTCAGCGACAGCATATGTCTAACTTTTATATTTAAGTCACAAAAAGTAGTTTTTTATATTAAAAAAAAAATTTAAATCGGTAGGTCATGTTTATTGGTCATATTATCAAAAATTATGAATTCTTATCAAAATAAGTAAATTTATCGTCTAAAATGTTTAAAACAAAAGACTTCCCTTTTACTGCATATAATTTGGCCAAATGGTTAAAGAGATAATACAACATATTCGTAGGTATGGACGAACCCGAGCGAGCTGTTTGTCTGTTTTTCTGTTTGTACGGGCTAACCTCCGAATCTATTGGACAGATTGAAATGAAATTTTGCATGGTGGTACCTTATATCCTCGGTCAACATTTTAGATACTTTTCATCCCGGAAAATTAAAGAGTTCCCGTGGGATAGTTAAAAAACTATAGTTACTTATACACATTAATGTATAGTAGTATGCTTAATTAAGTAAAGTAAACAACTTATGGACCTAATTTAGTAAAATTTGGCATGTTAATACCTTATAATGCCGGTCAAACAACATGTTACTTTTTAACCGGGAAAAATGTACGGTTCCCGTGGGATAGATCTGTTTGTGCTTTTCTAGAGGCGAACTCGAGTGAAGCGAGGGTGAGCCGCTAGTACATAAATAAAAATCGGATAAGTGCGAGTCTAATTTGCACACTGAGGACGTAGCATGAAGTTATAAAGTATAAACGCATTTTTTTTGTGAAGTAACTACACTGGCGAATGGACAACTTTGTATACTTAGATTTTTTTCCAGAGTGTATCAAGTTGTGATATATGTATGTCTTTTTAAAAAGATCATAATTATAACTTGAAAGCTTCATTTTACTGTATGACACCAACAATGAGTTACGTGCAGGGACAGAGCTACGAATCGTTTAGTTTTATTAAACCCGTGGAAGTCGGTTTTCGTGTCATTTGGAATTTATGGAGAGGATTGAGCTCAAGAGCTCCTCAAGGGATAGGACCCGAGACTAACGTATTCGAAAAAGGACAAAAGTAGTCGATATAGCTCAAAGAATTAGCACGCTGAAAGTGGGTTGGTCATGTTTGCCGTAGATCTGGCAATCGTTGCAGCAGACGAATGGAGACCGTAATTAGGCAAGCTCAGTGGGGGACACTCTGTGACTAAATAGTCAGACGATATTGAAGTTGCAGGCACTTGTAGGGCTAGAACATAGAAATGTGGGGCAACCTGAAAGAGGTCCACGTTCAGCAGTAGACGGACATGGGCTGTTGCTAGGATAGAAGTTTCTTTACTGGCTGCGGCTAATTTATGTACCGGCTGCTTCTATGATTGCAGGAAACAATCTCACGATTTTTGCATAATATTTTACCCTGACTTATATTCACACAAAAATATTATATTAAGCTCTTTAAATAAAAAAAAATAAAACAATGTATAATAGTCGATTCATGGACCGTTTTGCATGCGGAAGAGACCGTGTGCGTGATGCGTGATTACTACAGAACCCGTTTATTGTTCTGTGTTTGTGTTATAATAGAATAGTAAAGATATATATATATATATATATATATATATATATATATATATATATTATAATAACTACTTCTTTTTCACCGACTTCAGAAAAAAAGATACTTAAATTGAGTGTTTTTGAAGTGTAACTTCTTTAGAATCGTTGTGATTGGAAACTCGATGAAACGGAAATGCGGCACGAGAAAGAGATAAACACATAAACATATAAATATATAGGACTAGCGACTCATCCTCGCTTCGCTCGGGTTTGTACCTAGCTTGCTTCCCCAATTAAACTTTTATCCCCATTCTTACCCCCTTAAGGGATGATTTCCGGGATAACAACTATCCTATGTACTTCCTAGGGTCTCAAACTAATTTCTTACTAAACTTTACCTCTTCATAATATTAGTATATATGTATAATATAATTATCTTAAATTTTGACAAAACTCTCAATTTCTTTTTTAAATATTGTTGTCATGATGAAGAAACTGAACACTTGTCCTGACAATATAACACCTCCAGGTAAAATTCTAAGATATCTATTGTTAACTGACACGTCGGCCGGGTCCGCTGTCGTGGAGGGATTAATACATTATACGAGTATAAACAAAGACAACAAAAAAAGAATAGCCAAATAGGTGCAACCGTTCTGAAATAGTTCAATCACACACATTTTACAATTGATTTTTATTTATATAGATTAAGCTGGCCAGAGAATGAGATATAATACATTACTGCTGAGTTTCTTCTGCCAGTTCTTCTCAGGTCTGAGGTTTCTTCTTTCCGAACTGGTAGTAGACTCATGACGTTCAGTAAAAAATTGTAATAATTTAATGCTGAATGAAATATGTTGAATTTGAATACCCAAGAAGTCAAAAATAATACTAAATAATATGTTAACTTATTATGCAATATTATTATATTGTTAAATAAAATGTAAAATAAGTTTTAAATTTGGTAAAAAAACTAAAGTTATTACTTATAATAAAAATGAATATTTATGACCGTGGGATGAATCATTGAATGTGCATAAATTAAACAAATTATAAAAGCTATTATGACTAAATTATTATCATAATAAGACAGTGTAGCCCAGTGGCAACGCGCTCGCTTGGGAAACCGAGTGAAGCGGGTTCAAATCCCGGGTGTCGCACCTCTGATATTTTCATGTGCGAATCATTTCTAACATGATTACCACTTGCCTTACGGTGAAGAAAAATGTCGTGAGGAAACCTGCGTGTCGGAGAGAACCTAGCAAGTTTATCGAAAGACATGTGAAGTCCGTCAACCCGCACTTGGCCAGCGTGGTGGACTATGGCCTGATCCCCCTCGTGTTGAAGGAAGGCCCGTGCCCAGCAGTCGGACGTTAAATAGGGCAGAATACTATGACTAATTGCTGCCATGGTAACCGATGCTATTGTCTGACACAATATGTTGGGACATTAACACACAGCACCATCTAGTTCCATGGTAAGCTACGAGGCCTGTGTTGTGGATACCAGATAGTTGATACACTACACAAATATAAACTTTAAATAGATACATATTATAAATATAAACACCCATGACTGAGTACAAACATTCGTGCTCAACACACAAATTAATGCCCCCAGCGGGACTCGAACCCGCGACCGCTGGCACAGTAAGTAGGGTTACTACACACTGAGCCAAACGTGTCGTCGAACTGACAAATATATAATATTATATTCTTTCCGTATATGATATTCTATAAATATATGATTGTAATATAATTGCGATATTTGGCAAAGAAGTGTCACTTCTACCGTGAGTGAATTGCATACACACACACTTTTTTTTTTGTATGTATATAGATAGATATGTATCCTCACTAATTCTTCATTAGATACAAGAAGGCAGGAAACTAGATAAATTATAAAAAATAAAAATATACATCGCGTAAATAGTTTTTATACTATATATTATATAAATATAATAAAGTTCAAGAGTTCAAGAAAACAGCAAACGCTAAATCCTGTTGCCTACTATTAGTTTACCTTGACGTGTTATTATTTTTAATTTTAAAAATTCTGTGGATTTCCATTGAGACTTGAGAATCATGGATGCTTGAAGTATAAAATCGAATGCAAGTATTTTTATGTGATACCTATTTGTTTCAAAGAAATATAAGCTTTATTACATTATAGGACAAAATATACTATGTAGTAATTAATACTTATATAAGTATAATATATAAAACTAGCGGTATGTATACAACTTCCCTATTTGAATCGGATATTATTAAATTTTTCATTGGTTTTAATTTTTTTCGTGGGACTATTTTTTTTTAAATAAATGTAGCTTAAGTTACTCCTTATTACATCAGCTACGTGCCAGTAAAAGTCCCGTCAAAATCGGTCCAGCCATTTCAGAGTTTAGCCGGAACAAACAGACAGACAAAAATTGTAAAAAATATTGTTTTGGTATATGTACCGTGTATACATCCATATGCATTTAGTAAAAAGCTGTTATTTTGACATTACAAACAGACACTTCAATTTTATTTATCTGTATAGATGTATTGCACTTATCATACTATATTTTTGTTATAATTTATATACTTATATTAACTATACGTGTAAATTACCTCAAACATAAACGTGTCCACTTCTTCCCTCACATGGTCATCGTCTACTTTCTTTCCATCGCCCTCGGCTAAGAGTAACAGGTCCAAGAACGCCTGCTTATTGCGAATACCTTTAATTTAACAAGCAATCTATATATTATACATTTATTGTTAGTCTCAAACAAAAATTCTTAAAAAAATATTAATGTAGGTATATAATATATTTTTTTATAAAACTAGTTAAGGACGCGGTTCTGCTTGCATGATTAATTCAAAATACTTTTTAAATTAATATAATGAGTCTGATTGGAAGTTCTCGCGCTTTTTGATATTTTAGTCTAAATATCATATTGGAAGGCGTATGCCCGATTTCACCAACGTCACCTAAGTTTAAGGGATCCCCTAAGCATGGTTAGAGGGCTGTTAGGGGACAGTTTCTGTTTCACCGACAGTTAGGGTCACCTAAATATTAAAAGGCCCCCTAAATGTAGGTGCTCGAAATATGGGCTTAAAGACAATAGTAAAACAAAATTTAATTTAGGGGCTAGTTTAGAGGACTTTTGAGCTAGGGATCCCATACGTAGGTGGTAGCTTATGGGTTGTTGGTGAAATCGGGCAGTAGACTGGGAAGCTTCAACTATATGACTATATCTATGGATATGATTAGGGCTTGGAATGGTTTTGTACATATATTGTAGCAATCAACAAAAAATAAAGAAACCTCATATCGACATAACAGAGGTAGGTTAATTGTGGAGCAATTATTGTAATTAAAATGTAATTTGCAAAAATACATAATACTTTAAAAGTCCTTCTGGCACGTTATGAATTAATGACACAAGATATTATATTATTAACTAGTTCCATTAAAGAAGTACGTTCTAACATAATTATGTAGGTAACTTACAAAATAGCGACCACGTGCCTAAATAAATCAAATACTACGATTAACAATACTTTTATGGGTTTTTCATTCACGCAAGCGTTTTGCTGTTTTAAATTGTAAGAAATAAATAATTATCAAAGAAAAAATAAAATTGTAAAAATTTCGAATAAGATTTCTTAAAAATTAATTTTAATAAGATATATTCTGACCAAGGCAGTGGTAGCCCAATGGTAACGCGCTCGCTTGGGAAATCGAGTGAAGCGAGTTCAAATCCCGGGTCTCGCACCTCTGATATTTTCATGTGCGAATCATTTCCAACATGATTACCACTTGTCTTAACGGTGAAGAAAAACATCGCGAGGAAACCTGCATGTCTGATAGAACCTAGCAAGTTTTCGAAAGACATGTGAAGTCCGCCAACCCGCACTTGGCCAGCGTGGTGGACTATGGCCTGACCCCCCTCGTATTGAAGGGAGCGCCGCGCCCAGCAGTGGGCTGTTAAAAAGGGTCGAATGCATATTCTGACCCTTATCTCGTGTCAATATGCACGGGTGTTTTAAGTTGTATTGTCATCTTTTAAAGACTTGATTATAATTTGGTTTTGATTTTGCTTTTTGCTTTCTACAGTCTCGATCGTTTGAATAACAAGTTGTGTAGTTTGGTGTAGAATAATAAATGAAGTAATTTTTTTTTACTCGACTGCTAACGAATGTATGTCATAGGAAGCACGATATAAGAATTTGATTAAATGAAAAATAAAAACTTAAAAATAAAACGACTTTCAAGCAATAAAATGTAAAAATAGCTAAACGGGGGTTTTCATTTAGAATAGATCTACCTTATCAGATATCTTCGATCTCGGTGCCAGCCGATGTAAAGCAAATGTAATATTTTAATTATCACAAATTGATGTATAATATTTTAATTATAATTAGATTTCATACCTAATCATATTTACCTATTAAATATTCATATCTTAAAATATTGTTGGCTGGCACCGACTTCGAAAATATCTGATATCTAAGTATTCTAAAATAAAAGCCCCGCTTAGTTTTACATTTTAGTGCCTGGAAGTCGGTTTTTTTAAGTTTTTATGTTTCTATTTTTAGTGTAGACAAGGTACTTACTATTTATTCCGGAAAAATATATGGTTCCCGAGGGATAGATTTGTTTTTGTTTTTCCGCTAGTATGATATAAAATGCAAAAAATGTGTCTTAAAGCAAACACATACACAGCTCTATAATATTATTATATTATGTAGTTATGAATAGATCTGGTAGTAAATATATTGGTCCTATTACACAGGTATGGTAAGTAAAGGTTAATTTAATGGGTATTTCTCCGAGATTGCGTCCTTCATCTGATTAATATGGCCAAAAATTATTTTCATTTTTGGCTCTATTTAACATACTCTTATGATTAAAGACATGCCAAATAATATTTGGCCAGATTAATCAGATGAAGGACGCAATCTCGGAGAAATACCCTAATAACATTGTCTTTGTTACCTGAATCCGAATTAGCGTTCAGACTGGTTATGTTTGCATTTTGGAGTTCCTCTCGTCTTGCTTCAATTACTTTGCGAGTCTGTGAGTGAAGAATATCTAAAACCTGATCTTGTTTTTTTTTATATGGTAGTAAATTGAATATTGCATCTTCTCCAACAAAAACGTTTTGCATCCGTAATGATATTATTTTAGCAATTCTAAAATAAAAATATATAAAGTCGTATAAATACCTTATTTTTTAACTATTGTTAGGATAACTAGCGACTCGCCCTCGCTCTACTCAGGTAGCATTTTTGATAGTTAATTATTGTTATTAATCATAAGAGTGTCTGGTACACGGTGAGATCATAAAGATTATTTATATATTTGTTGTATGCAGTTAGAATAAAATCTAATTGAGTTTTCAAACATATGTCAAAATAAAATGTAATTTAAATCAAAAGCACTAAGGAGTATTGATACTCGTATCAACTTCAAAGCAAATCACACCCAAAATAAATTTCTAACTCTTTTTAACCCCGTTAGGGGATAAATTTTAATAAAACACGAAGCACGTCTTCCATCAATTCTGTTAAAGAATGTTTATGCAAAATGTGAAGTAGATTGGACCAAAGAATCGCGTTGTCCCATAAAAACTATGTCTCTCTTTTTCAACCCCTAAGGGGTAAAATTTCGGAGAATATGTTCTCATCGGATGCCTATATCATACAAAGAACGCAGTCTTCAAGTTTCAGGTCTCTACGATCAGTGGTTTAGGCTGTGCGTTGATCTGTCAGTCATCCAGGACATAGCATTTTATATGTATAGATCATGAACGAATTAACCACTGGACTAGACATATAAGCAGACGTACCTTTATCGGTCTTCTCAGTAACCAAGAGATTTTAGGCTTGGTCGTTTGTTTTTTGCGTCAGTCTCAAGCACTTATTTGTCAACAAAACATTTCCCAAAAATGACTAAATGTTCTGTTAAATGATGTAAAAACTATAACGGCGAAAGCAGCAGTATTTCTTTTCACTTGTAAATACATTATTTTATTACATTTATTGTTATTTATCACACAATTTAATTAAATGTAAAATAAAATGTCATATTATCCAACTATGTTAAATATAGTCGATATTTCTATGTATTGTTGACATCTGACAACCATCATAAAATCCCTGGATTATACCATTCAGAACAAATGACTAAACTGTCGAGTGAGTCCATTTGACATCGACCAGTGCTTGACAATGTCGAAAAATATATCGATATTTGACGAAATTACTAAACGAATTGTGTTATTTGTACAGTACAATAACATAAAATACTTTTACCACAGTATCCTACAATCTGATGACAATAAATTTATAAAAATATTTTCTAAATCAAATAAAAATATAAATGCAAAAATTATAATTAGTATGTGTACTTAATTTTTTATTTTATTTTATTCCACATGTATATACTTTGGAATATTATTCCATTGTAATAATAATAAAGATCATTTTATTTCAACACATAAATCACACAAAATCAAACAATAATGTTTTAGCACTAAACTTCTGGGTTGGCGATTTGTAATAAAACACTTTACCACTTGCACTGATTATTTTACTTTCACGATCCAACACTCACTTTAATTTGCAATCTCTTTTTCTTTTTCCTAATTTCACAAATGTTTATTAAGAACTGAGCAATAGTAGGACAGTGTCACATTTTTATAACTACCCGAGACAATCAATTGCCAATTAAAATAGTTCAATAACAGAATCAACAAAATCACTTTATGTAATTAAATTAGCTTAATATTTTTTTTAATCTTTACAAAATAATATTTATTATATATTAATGGAAAATATACCCGATATTCATTTGTTCATTAACATTATTATAGGCCAACAGAATGTTGCCATCAATGCCATCGTATTTATATAAATCAAATTAAAAAATAATTATTATTTGACACATTATTATTGCCTCTTTAATTCATTTATTTTAATTTATTAAAATTAAAAGAAGAAGAATAAATTAAAAGATGTAAAATATGATGACTATGCTAACCAATGTCTAAAATGTCATTCATTGGTTCATCGATATATGTATTTTATCGATTACGTTCAAGCACTAGAAATATTGTATTGTGTATCAGTGTTTATAATAATGTAATAAAATCTTTGTGTGCGTTATGCGTCACTTGGTTGAACTAGTTTTCATACATTTGTATTTTATGTCAGGTCCAGTCTCTAATTCGTTCATGGTATAGATGTATCGAAGAAGACAAGTAACCACTTGATTAAGTTATATATAGTGATACATTTGCAATTTATGTTTAAGTACCAAAGTAATGAAATGCCCAAAAGACAGATTTCGTATATGTACTTATTATCTATATATTATTATTATTATTTTCGGTTATGCATCGGATATTGCAAGAATTTCCCAATTATTCTGCAGGGGTTAAAAATGGCAGCTTTTTGCAGATTTATGTAGATGTTATCTATTGAATCTATTAGTTTCAGGCTTCGAATAAGATGGGTGGAGATGACGCACGCCGTAAAGAGGACTGTAGGGATAACATGAATTTTTCTTGTCTCCAGATTCTTGCAACTTCTTCTGCTTATATTCTTATTTTTCACATACCGCTTTTTGTAGGTTATAACTTATGAGTGCTAGGAACCGCAATGTCTATCAGGTAAATGGTTTTTCTTACTTTATCCTGTACATCTATTTCCGGTCTATTATAGTGGATAGTTCTATCTGTGAATACGGCATGAGCGTAATACAGTTTATGTTATCATTTTCCAGAATAATCTGTGGTGAGCTTTTATAGTAGGGTGTGTTAGTGTTTTGTATGAGAGAGTGTGAGTGCTATTGATCTCATCTTTTTAGTTCGTTTTTTACGCAGTCAGATATTTTATTTTTATGATTCATGTTTATATATGTTATGTACTTACCTACAGTGTAGGCACTGTGTGTGGATAATAAACAGTATTTTTAGTTTTACTTATCCTTATAATTTGTTATTATAATATATAATAATATGTAGGTATATTTATAATTTAGATACTCATACTATATAGTAGGTGCCTGTATATACTTATATTTTTACTATTTGATTTGTGAAAAAGCGATTTGTAAAATATATGCAAGATCGCGAGATTAAAATAGTGGGCATTTTTGTTTACTTTAAAAAAATGATTTATCCTAGAGATAAAGAGAGATATATTAATAATATTATATTCTTTTATATTATGCTTAAGCTTAACGCCGTTACGTGGTTAACCTTGACTTTAAATAAATTCGACTTGACGCGCATATAATTTCGACACACGTTTACCGACACAATTTGAAAGACATTTTTATTACCTACAAGAATGGTAGCCATCAGTTTAATATTTAAAGGTATGGATATAAGTGATTTTTTTTTCTTCACGAATTTTACCCTTACGAGGTAAACATCGAAGATTTAGTTAGGTACATATTAGCACAGATCATATATTACTATACTAGTGATATTAGACTCGGGTTCGCTTTTCACTAAGACTTTAAAAATTCAAGTACTTACATGACCTTAATAGACCCAATTTATGAGTGAAATATTAACTTAGTACGGAAATCGACCTCGCGACTTATAATAATAATGTCCTTCCGACCGACGGCTTTACGTGCTCTCCGAGGTACATGGATGAAACACCGACAACTTCCCAACACCGGCCTGTTACTGTGACTCCCTTCACAGAAAGACTCTATAACTAAACTTGGCCCGACCTGGAACTCGAATCCAGGACTTTCGGATGTGCAGCCGTACATGCTAGCCACTTCCCTACCAAGGCAGTCGTGACCTAATCTAAGTGTCTAATTGATCATACCTTATATATAAATAAGTATATAATTAGATTGCCTTATATATAAGGTATGATCAATTAGAATCATATTGGTGCACGCCTAAACACTCGACAGGCCAAATAATAATAATAATATAATATAATATATATAACGTACTCATGAATAGCTTTAACATATTTGGATTTAGTGTTTTTCTGAGCATCGATGCTGACTCCCATTATTGATTCTGCAATGAAAATAAAAAGTGAAGTTTAACGTTTAGTATAGATTTCTCAGAGATGAGATATTTTCCCGCAGTAAAAAGTATCCTATATGTTGACCTGGAAAACCAGCTTATCATCAAAATATGTCCAGTCGTTTTCTGGTGATGTGGACGTTCCTAGAAAGACAGACAGACAAAAATTCTAAAAACTATAGATTCGGCCTCTGTATCGATAATAATGACTATTTCAATAAAATTTTCAAAAAAATATTTATTGTACAGATTAGACTTAGAAATTTGTTATATGTATAGAGATTATAAAAAAAATGTTTTTCTCATAAAAAAACTTATCAAATAAAGTGTGTTTCATTAGATATTTTAAGTCAATTATTAATTTATAGTTTCTATACGTAGCGTTACTAGTCGACCACTAATTATTTCGACAATATTGCGTTTTGCTGAACATAAAAGAATGCAGATACCTGTAACATTGTCAAGAGCAGTCAATGCGATGGTCGAGAATACGCTGAAAGGTTTACCATCTGCATAGTTTTGTAATTTTTTTATCAAAATCTTCTCATTTTTCAAGAACACTGGTAAAAAGTTTTGCAGAATATTGAAGTGAAATGCTGGTGTCAAAAATTTTCGCGTTAACCTCCATCGGGTACCTAAAAAGAGTGTTAGAATATTAATGTTATCCATTACTTATATAAAATATAATTTGTAACTGCATATTTTAAGAAGATAAGGGTTCGTGTGAGTATTTCGTATATTGCTGTTTGCTAACAGAAAAAATCATAGGCGTGTCCATTTCACCAAATATGTATTCCTTTTTATTATTTACGTTTCTTAAAAATGGTATAAAAAAGAACAACAATCAACAATGGTATAAAAAAGTGGATTTAAAAATACAGAAATATTAAATTTTAAATAAAAATTAAATCGTGTAAATCTAACGTTCTAGTTAATTATACCAGTACCAGTAAAGTAACTAAGCACTTGCTTGGAATTTGGAAATATGGATTCTAATCGTAAAAATATACAAATTGATGAAAAATAATACATTGTCCATTCTTTATTTTAATACATATCTATATTTTAATGCTACGGACAGCTCGTTAATGTATTTTGACGACACGTTTAGCTCAGTTTGTAATGACCCTACTTGCTGAGCCAGCGGTCGCGGGTTCGAGTCCCGCTGGGGGCATTCATTTGTGTGACGAGCACGAATGTTTGTACTTCAGTTATAGGTGTTTATATTTATAATATGTATGTATCTAAAGTTATATATGTGTAGTGTATCAACTATCTGGTATCCATAACACGGGCCTTGTAGCTTATCATGGAACTACATGGTGCTGTGTGTTAATGTCCCAACATATTTATTTATTTATATCGAGAAGGGAAATATTAATTTAAAACTAGGTATTGCTTATGACGTTGCATTTTCTTTATATTGGTGTCAGAGTTTTAATTGTTTGTGCCAAAGTTTAGGAGATAAGCTTTTTTATGATTTTTTTCTTTTCTAAATGCATTTTATTTATATTACATGTTTAAAAAAAATGTTATTATTTTATACTACGTAGTGGGTTTTTTTAAATCATTTATTTATTATGTGCATCAATTTGTGTATTTAAAAAAATATATATATTTAAAAAAATATCTTTGAAGTAGATATTTCTTTGTATCTACTGTAACAAAATTGCGTAAACTTTTACGACAACCTTTTTATCTGAAATTCCAAGGTCCCAATAAACCAAATATACATAACTTTAAAGCCTTTAAAGGCTGATGCTAATAAAAATATTGCAGCTCAAAAAAATATGCGTCCTCTAGCCCTAGAATCTGAGACTTCCTGCGCTAAAGTCGCTCAACGGATAAGAACGATACGAGCTAAAGGCAGTCTCCCTCGTAGAGTTCCAGACGTTCTTGAAGTCTTCAAGAAATCATGTACCTAACCGTATATATTCACATAATACTTTCTTAGATTTACGCGAATATTTTACATTTTAAATAAAACTATCTTTTCGGATTTTGTCGCGGATTTATTTGGATTTTTGTTTAAAGTTAAGAACATATTGTAAGGTAATTGGTGAAATTTTCATTTTGTTATTTGTGGGTAGGCTGTCTGTAACAACTATACCTTCGAGACATGTAACACCTCAGTCTCTCCCGTGACCATGATTGCTGTAAAGCATTCGAAACGTCGGGAAACAAAAATCCAAATAAATCCGCAACAAAATCCGAAAAGATAGTTTTATTTAAAACGTATATATTCATGTAAAACTTTGTTTTTGGTTACGGTGGGACTGTCGTAATATTTTTATAGACTGGCTATCTATATCAACTTGCCTAATTTCATTAAAATCCATGCAATAATTGGATCTTGATTGAATTCTAATTCTAATAAATATTACTTTTTTTATAAATACGTTAAGGAGTGAGTCTTTATCTGTTCGGTGGCAAAGGTGTTTTGCAAATTTAAAACCAAGTTGAACAATCATCATAAAATCATCGATCGTATCATCAGAACATTATATTTACACTAGCGACTCACCCTCGCTCCGCTCGGGTTCGTCCCTGGGGTGGGCTCTGGGTGGACCACCCTTATCTTTATCACTTAGGGGTATGGAAAATAGTAGTATAGTATCCGATTCTCAGACCTACTGAATACGCATACAAAATTTGGTAAAAATCGGTAAAGCCGTTTCGGAGGAGTACGGTAACTAACATTGTGACATGGAAATTTTATATATTAGATAGAATTATCTCTCTAAATTTAAATATACACAACTAATGAATTTTCAAAAATCAAGCAAGTCGTCAAATGGATTCCGAATTAAACCAAACAAAAAACTCCGGTCGTTCAATTTACCTCTTCCTTTTTGGAAGTCGATTAAAATATAACTGACTTTTATTCGTATAAGTTCAATGACATACGACACACGCCTCCTCCTACTGTTTAGGTATATCATACATATATTACTTATTAGGTACAATTTAAAAAAAAGATAACAATAAATGTGACCCCAAAAGCATGTAATCTATTGTGGTGTAAACATCCGTTTATGCAAAACAGCTGATCTCTTAAATTTCTTCATCGATTTCTTTGACATATATATATATATATATATATATATATATATATATATATATATATATATATATATATATACACCTGTATATATACGTCATATGTGTTTTTACATGGAGATTCGTCATTCACCGATCGCATGGGAATTGCTATTGGAGTACATGGAATTTACGCTTAATACTACTATAATAATAATAATTAGATATAATAATAGATAATTAGATGTAACTCGCCACTAGATTTAACGTGACGGAGTGAGAGCAACACGCGGGCAAGATCGCACCATTGTGTTGTGATAAAACAACTTTGTTATAATCCCAAGTACCTTCTTGCAGCAAAAAACGATAAAACATAATAAATTTAAATTACAACTTGTTCATCTTAATCGATCATCGATTTGTTGCATACAATGTAAATAACTGTCTCAATACATTGTAGTCATGGACGAATTAGAGACTGGACCTGACATAAAATACAAATGTATGAAAACTAGTTCAACCAAGTGACGCATAACGCACACAAAGATTTTATTACATTATTATAAACACTGATACACAATACAATATTTCTAGTGCTTGAACGTAATCGATAAAATACATATATCGATGAACCAATTAATGACATTTTAGACATTGGTTAGCATAGTCATCATATTTTACATTTATAATATTCTTCTTCTTTTAATTTTAATAAATTAAAATAAATGAATTAAAGAGGCAATAATAATGTGTCAAATAATAATTATTTTTTAATTTGATTTATATAAAAACGATGGCATTGATGGCAACATTCTGTTGGCCTATAATAATGTTAATGAACAAATGAATATCGGGTATATATTCCATTAATATATAATAAATATTATTTTGTAAAGATTAAAAAAATATTAAGCTAATTTAATTAAATAAAGTGATTTGGTTGATTCTGTTATTGAACTATTTTAATTGGTAATTGATTATCTCGGGTAGTTATAAAAATGTGGCACTGTACTAATATTGCTCAGTTCTTAATAAGCATTTGTGAAATTAGGAAAAAGAAAAAGTGATTGCAAATTAAAGTGAGTGTTGGGTCGTGAAAGTAAAATAATTAGTGCAAGTGGTAAAGTGTTTTATTACAAATCGCCAACCCAGAAGTTTAGTGCTAAAACATTATTGTTTGATTTTGTGTAATTTATGTGTTGAAATAAAATGATCTTTATTATTATTACAATGGAATAATATTCCAAAGTATATAAATGTGGAATAAAATAAAAAATTAAGTACACATACTAATTATAATTTTTGCATTTATATTTTTATTTGATTTAGAAAATATTTTTATAAATTTATTGTCATCAGATTGTAGGATACTGTGGTAAAAGTATTTTATGTTATTGTACTGTACAAATAACACAATTCGTTTAGTAATTTCGTCAAATATCGATATATTTTTCGACATTGTCAAGCACTAGTCGATGTCAAATGGACTCACTCGACAGTTTAGTCATTTGTTCTGAATGGTATAATCCAGGCATTTTATGATGGTTATCAGATGTCAACAATACATATAAATATCGACTATATTTAACATAGTTGGATAATATGACATTTTATTTTACATTTAATTAAATTGTGTGATAAATAACAATAAATGTAATAAAATAATGTATTTACAAGTGAAAAGAAATACTGCTGCTTCCGCCGTTATAGTTTTTACATCATTTAACAGAACATTTAGTCATTTTTGGGAGATGTTTTGTTGACAAATAAGTGCTTGAGACTGACGCAAAAAACAAACGACCAAGCCTAAAATCTCCTGGTTACTGAGAAGACCGATAAAGGTACGTCCGCTTATATGTCTAGTCCAGTGGTTAATTCGTTCATGATTGTAGTAATGCAAATGTGTGCAAGTAATCTTTCAAATTAGGAAAAAGTAATGTTTTACAAATCTAATTTCTGTTGATAATTATATATATTATATAATAATATGTAGTAGTATGTATATATTATATAATAATATGTAGCTTAGTTCTCCATACAAACTTTCATACCTATTTTCACGCCTTTAAGGGATGATTTCCGGGATAAAAAGTATCCTATGTCCTTCTCGGGGTCTCAAACTATCTTATTACCAAATTCCATCTTAATCGGTTCAATAGATCCAGAGATTACCCCCTACAACGTCACAAACTCACAAACTCACGATTCACAAACTTTAACTCTTTATAATATTAGTAATATATAGATTCAGCCCTTTTTAACGCCCTACTGCAGGGCACGGTAATCCCTCAATACGAAGGGGATCAGGCCATAGTAAAATACAAATGCTGTATTTGGCAAGTAATACTTAATTTCTTGTAGGGTGCATTCAATAGTAGCCTATGTGTCCAGGTTATAGTCATCTTTACACGAAAGTTCATGTAAATCAGAGTAACAAATATATATACACATATAGTCCGATAATAAGTCAATTATTAATTATTATTATAGTATTTTTTATAATATGGTCAAAGAAATTCGCAGAGTAACGTCAGTATCATTGCATTGCAGCACTAAAAGATCAAAGTACTGTTCATCACTATTGTTATTATTTAATAGCGACTCACCCACATACATAAGCATGATGAGTTTTACTTGAGAAATGATTGATTCCACATACAAACTTCCACCCCCCTTTTCACCCTTGAAGAGATAATTTCTGGGGTAAAAACTATCCTATGTCCTTTCCAGGGTCTCAAACTATATCCATACCAAATTTCGTCTAAATCGGTTCAGTTGATTAAGCGTGAAAATGTAACAGACATACAAACAAACAAACAGAGTTACTTTCGCATTTATATTCAGTATGGATTATGAAATCTGTGTGAATTTAACATTTTTATAACATTGCGAGCGACCCTTGCTTCACTCAGGTGTGTCTAACAATAACGTATAATGTATATGTTACTCCAGCTCATAGTCTAATTCTATTTATGTACAAGTAAATTTCAGTCCAGTTGAGTCAGTGCGAAGAAGTAACAAACTAATATACCTATAGGTACAGTATACTCACATGTAAATATTTGCATTTATTACTTACTTCACGTTACTATTAGTTCGATATTTTTATGCACTAGTATGATACTCTCAGATTATTTTATTTACCTGTAGAAGTAAGCAATCCATTTCCAAGCCATGGTCGAATGTAATTGTATGATCTGCCTTTGGTTATTAGTTCCGCATGAGACACCAAGGCCTGTAAATTAGTAGTTTGTTATAGCTAAGACAGGTAAGTTTTTGTAAGCATGTATATATATTGTACATATATTGACACAGTATAGTAACTCAAATGCATTGCAATTCATGTGCAGCTAATAGTGCAGAACGAGCTGAAAAATAGATATCAGTTGCCAATTTATAATAATCACACAACAGCAATTATTAGTATGTAGTAAATTATAATCGACAGTGGTAAATTTTAATGAAAATAAACATTTTCCAATTGGCAGAAATCGACGATACGATAAGTTGAATTTTCTTTTTTTATGCCGCTGGCGGCGGCTATAGACAGGTGATCACTTGAAGATCGAGATGAAATGCGAAGAAGTGGAGTGGAGGGATAGAGGAAGTGAAATTAGTAATGTAAAATAGTGTTGTCACGGACGGAATGTTGCTAATAATACTGTATGAAAACTACGAGTGTATAAGTAGCATTAAAACATCAATAGTGCAAGTAAAGAGGTTGACTTTCCGATCGCCGAGTTCTAAGAGTCTGATCAAAATAAACAAAAAAATAATTATAGATTTACAATAATTCGCATATAACTGAAAACTGGTACAAGTCTTAGGTAGACTATTACAAATATAAAATAAGTAAAAAAAAAAGTTAAACAGACAGACAGACAAAAATTCTAAAGAATAATATTTAATGTACAGATTCGGCTTAGTTAGAGTTTTATTATATGTATAGATTAGGCCTGTTTCACTTCTATGTGAATTAATGTAAATTACAATGAAAATTCTGACTGTATAACTTGTATCAGTGTAAAGATATATTGTATAATGTATATTATGTATAGTATTGTACGAGTATTTGCCTCGTTATTCAATTCACTCCATTCTATTTGCTCGCTTCGTTTATATAACGTATTCTACAACCACGAAACATAATACCCGCTTAGTACCAAGTATCGACTATATGATAGGAGCAAATGAAATGAGTTTTTAATAAAACAATTATACCGACTGCATAATCATTTTAGGGGTAGAAATTTTAATATAACAAAATTGTCTCATTAAATAATGAAAATTGGTTTTTGCGTAGCGCTTAGTAACATAACATACACCGTAAAATATAGGACACTATCTTACCACTCCCTTTCTTGCAGTCGGTTAGTAAAATTTATTTAAATAATTTAACAATAATTTATAAGAAAAAGCTTAGTTTTCACGACCTTTTTGTTGTCGCTCAGCTTTTTGGCTCTGCGTTCCACCGAGTCAACAGCTAGTTGGTATTTTGCAGAGCCATCCCAAAGGTGACTGCAATACTCCATGCATGATCGGACTTGAGCTTTGTATAGAGTGAGAAGCATGAAGTATCGCTTAACCTTGTTAAGGATACCCAGTTTTCTGGTCGTAGTCTGTGCCTTCGACTCGATGTCATATAAACATAATAAATACTAACCTCAATGTATTTTGGATGAGAAATCACTACATAAGCACTATGAAATAAATGTACTAGGTAGACGTGTCCATACTTCTTTCGAATTTGCCCCAGGATACGTAAAAACTCTGTAACAATAGATCATATTTTTTAATCTTAATTTAATAAATATACCTACATTAAATTAAATTTCTGTGGGTATAGTTAAAAAACTAAAAAAAAAAATAGGTAATAAAAACGGACTTCCAGGCACTAACATGTAAAGAAAAACTAAACCGGAGTTTTCATTTAGAATAGGTACCTAACAGATATTTTAAGTCGGTGCCAGCCGATGCAAAGCAAATTCAATATATATCAATACATAAGATACATCACAAATTGATGGATAATATTTGAACTACATATAATAATTAGAGTTTATACCTAATCATATTTACCCATTAGATATTCATATCTTAAAATATTATCGGCTGGCACCGACTTCATAAATATCTAAGAACACTTGGACTAATGAGACGAATCTAACGATACCTTAATTAACGAAATCCATCGAGTGGTTTGGTAGATATGAATATTACAAATAAACATACAAAGATAGGCGCGGAAAACATAACCCTTTCCTTGCAGTCGGGTAAAAAAAGATTCCAACCAATTGAGAACCTCCTCCTTTTTGGAAGTCGGTTACAAACAATTATGGTAGCGTAATGATTATTAACATTTTAACTTGTAAAATTGTCGCTGATATTATATAGGAACGCGGGTTACGGGTCAACTGTCAGATTTTTTAAATGTTATGCAAGCACCTATTTCATTGTATATTGTTGTTTGTATATTCAACTAATGCATTGTTGATTTCTTTCAAAAGGTAAATGTTTCTTATAGTATTTTAAAGAAAAGTGTTTTAATTTTAACTACTATTAGGTAGGTATTTAACATGAATCGTTCACTCTATTATAGTGGACCGAGATCCCACTGCAAGATTACTACGTTCATAGCGTATTTAATCGAAATCAATTTTTTATATACAATAATAAAAGGGACAATATATTTTGACCGGGGTGCCTATTCAAATGTGCCCGTTAGTATGTTTAATTAACTTAATAGTTGACTTTTTGGAATAAAAACGATGCATTTGTTATTACAATGAATTATACCCCACTTCACAGAACTTTGAACACTTCACGTTTGAATAGGCACCGCGGTCAAAACATATTGTCCCTTTTATTATCTAATATATAAAATTTCCATGTCACAATGTTAGTTACCGTACTCCTCCGAAACGGCTTTACCGTTTTTTATTAAATTTTATATGCGTATTCAGTAGGTCTGAGAATCGGCTATCTATTTTCTATACCCCTAAGTGATAAGGGTGGCCCACGTTAGAGACGAACCCGAGCGGAGCGAGGGTGAGTCACTAGTTGTATATAAAAAAATGATTTCGATTAAATACGCAATGAACGTAGCAATCTTGCAGTGGGATCTTAGTCCATAGGGATTCTTGTAATTAATTGGACTAAGTGGAGATTGCGTGTTCTATGAGTTACTATAAATTTTATTTTGCTATATATTCATAAGTAATAAGTTGAACGAGTCGGTACCAAATCGCAAGTAGGTACCAACGACGCCTTCCGGGTATTAGACGCGTGATTTTGTTTACGAATTTTTAGAGAGTGGGCTTTCCCACTGGTTTGTTTTCTGTATATAATTATTTATTGGCCATCCACTTGATAAAGACCCATTGTTCTATCTAAGTTCAAGTTCTTACTACATTTACATATCGTTTTCTGATGGAGCTGTAAACATTGTATCATTTATTTATAACGAAAGATATATCTTTGACCCCACTGCCATTAAGTTAATGTATGCTAGGTGTACTCTTTAGGAGAATGTATAATGTTTTAATAATATATCAGATATAGTTTAATTATATACATATTTTGTAAGGCTAAGCTAAAAAATCTTTAAGAATTTCAATTCAATTCAATTTTTAATGGATTTTACCCACATAATACTATAAATAAATGGAAGACTTAGATATATCGTATTACAGGTTTCTATATAAAAAGGGAGCCATTTCTCCATAGTACCTATTTAATTATTATTATACGCTCGGTAACCTGTCATAGCTTGGCGCCAGTTTGACCTGTCTTTGGAACAGACTAAATAGTAAATACCAGTTGCGAAACAAAATACATAATCTATGGTATATCTATACTAATATTATAGAGGTAAAGTTTGTGAGTTTGTGACGTTGTAGGGGGTAATCTCTGGATCTACTGAACCGATTTAGATGAAATTTGGTAAGAAGATAGTTTGAGACCCTGGGAAGGGCATGGGATACTTTTCATTCCGGAAATCATCCCTTAAGGGAGTGAAAATGAGGACGAAAGTTTGTATGGGGAATCAAGCCAGGAAGCGAAGGTGAGTCGCTAGTGTAATTATATAGCCCTTGTTTCTTTCTTCTTTCCAGCTTCACAAATTCAAATCATCATTACTTACAATAGAAAATGTACTTGACGTCGTATATTGAAAATAATGAGCTACACTGGTTACAAATTAACAGCTTAAAAATATGTTCGAAATAACGAGTTCTCGATCCTTCAAAAACTAGTTTTATTGATAAACTTCAAGAAGAGCAGGTTTTTTAAATGGAATAGGTGTATGATATTTAGCACAGAGATTATTTGCGTTCTTTTCTGTATGTTTGTTATTGTAAATTAATTTTCATAACTTTGTTTTTAACCCACTGCGGCGAAGCCCAAAGGCGGGTATGTCATATTTATGTGTTTGAACTGTATGTATGTACGTCGTTAAATTCGTCCTTATGGAAAATATCTGATTAGGTATCTATTCAAAATGAAAACCTCCGTTTAGTATTTTTTTATATTTTAGTGTCTGGAAGTTTGTTGTTGGTTTTGAAGTTTGAGTGCCGGTTTTTTTTAAGTTTTTAGTTTTCCAGTTTTAGTGTAGACGTAATAAGCAGGTAATTTGTAAGAAGAAAGTTTTTCAATCACGTATTCGATTAAACAATTTATTAAAAAAAAAAATATTGTTGATTTTTTAAAAAACCGCTGGACCGATTTCGATAAAATTTATATGAGACCACCTGAGAACTATACCCTTTGAAAAAAAAATTTCCAAATCGGTTCAGGCGTCTTCGAGTAATCGGTGAACATACATAAAAAAGTAATTTAAAATCTCTCTACCATTTAATTTTATTAGTATTTATTTAAGTACTATTAATAAAAAATGACAAAAAAAACCTACATAACAATTGCCTAATTCTACTATAATTATTATTAATTTTTAATTAAAGTAAGTGCATACTATTTAAGTGTAATGTTACAAGCTTTTTTATGTACTATTTTTAATTTCACCTATAAAATTTATATCTAATTTATAATTTTAAAATTATGAATAACTAGCAGCATAAATAACTAGCTAGAAAAACAAAAACTAATTTATCCCTCGGGAACCGTATATTTTACCGGGATAAAAAAAATTATAATCTATCTCTGTGCCAAATTTCATCCAGATCCGTTCAGCCGTTCTGGCGTGAAAGAGTAACAAACATCCATACATACTCACAAACTTTCACATTTATAATATTTATATACAGATTAAGATTTATTTTAAACTTACGTGACTGTTTGCCAATGAATAAATGTCCATTTCCTAATACAGGAATCGGTCGTGGTCCAGAAAAATTAAACTTTTTACAATCGTTTATCAAATGTATCCAGGAAGCCAAGATAAGGAGTGTTACCAACAGCAAAATTAATAAAGTAATCATTTTAAAAAATTTCTTGAAAATCACTCGAACCTCTGATAATTATTTACGTATTTATTAATCGGAATGACAAAATTTACGTCCACTCTTCAACGTTCAATATGAATGACTGTTTGCGAATCGAAAGAGCATAATTTAATTGAGTTTTGTTATTTATGAATTCGTAATTTTAAATTAACGTAGATTAAACAACACTTTAGGCACAACGGATTTATGTACTTACTTAATTATAATAAAAAAAATATCTATACACGTATATTGTATATAATAAAATAGTATGAAAGCGAAATTGGTACGTGAAATGTTTTTTTAATAACAATGACTTACTTTCTGTACAGAATATAGACCCCAAGGCCCAAAACGATAGTGTGTCTGAGAAATAAATATAAGAAAAATTTTAAATGTCTGTTTCGCTGTTTATCTGTATATCTGTGTGCGTATCACTATAAAAGTACTAAACCGATTTTTAAACTTTTTGTATATTCACTCGGATCAACATTTAAGATACCTTTTAATACAGAATAATTTTATCCCACAGGATCAACCTAATAACTGGTTCTGTCGAGCCTTAAGAAATACCTAAACACAATGGACTAGTAAAATTGTAGGTCTAATAAAGTCCGTGATAGCGGTCTCTCTCCTAAGGTACACTCGAAATAACTATTTATAACTATTTAAAATGTACTTATGGACGTATCCAAGTGAAACGAGGTTAAGCCACTTACTTGTATGTAATAATTAAGCAAATATTTTAAATTAAGAATTATATTCAAGACTCGTTCGGACGTGTCCCTAGTCTATATATATAAAAGAAAGTCGTGTTAGTTACTTCGCTTATAACTCAAGAACGGCTGAACCGATTTAGCTGAAAATTGGCAGGGAGGTAGTTTAGAGCCAGGAGAAGGACATAGGATACTTTTTATCCCGTTCGACCGCGTTCCAATTTTTATGATATTTTAATTTTTGGATTTCTCTTAGTCCGGAATAGGTAAGTATTAAAACATATAATTAAAATGTGAGAAAGAAAGATTTTTTCTTTTTATATCTATTTAAAACGTACCTAGCGACGAACCCGAGCGAAGCGAGGGTGAGCCGCTAGTTTCAACATAAGAAATAAATTTCCATAAAGCCTTCTTTCAGCGTGAACCCTTTCAATTTCGAGGATAAAGAATATACTAAATGAGAACTTAGTAATAAATAAAATTCATAATTTTTCATATAGCTATATTCCCCTCTCCCGGAGAAACCACATCGTTTTTCGGGCTAAAAAGTATAAACTATTACATGGGTATGCAAACTATTATTGTGATAAAAAACCGTTTGGTAGCTTTTATCTGAAATGCGAACAAATTAGCACATAGACGGACACATAGACAGCGAGACAGACATTTTTTCTACAAACTGATACATATTGTTCTCATTACGGATTTACGATGCTGATATTATACTTTTTTATCCTAATCGGACTGCTTCTATGTAAATAAATACGAAAGTTTGTGTGTGCGTGCATGCGACTGGACAGACTTGAATGATATTATATATTAAACGCTACTCTGTAAGGCGCCCGTGCAAAGTAAATGTAAGTCGCTAGTACCTAATACGTCAAAACTCACAAAACCTTACCTCTTTACAATAAATTTTTAAAAATTATTATTGGTACCTGTTTATTTTTATAAACCTTATATTACTATTACTTACAAATAAATTGTCAATAGTAAGGTCCCTTAGCAATTTAGCACTCTAGTTTAACAATATTTGTATCTACGATATATGTACGTACGTAACTAGCTATTGTTAGCTTTGATCTATATTTAACGGTTATTCTGTCGTGTGAAAGTATAAACAATCTATATATATAAAAGAAAGTCGTGTTAGTTACTTCGCTTATAACTCAAGAACGGCTGAACCGATTTAGCTGAAAATTGGCAGGGAGGTAGTTTAGAGCCAGGAGAAGGACATAGGATACTTTTTATCCCGTTCGACCGCGTTCCAATTTTTATGATATTTTAATTTTTGGATTTCTCTTAGTCCGGAATAGGTAAGTATTAAAACATATAATTAAAATGTGAGAAAGAAAGATTTTTTCTTTTTATATCTATTTAAAACGTACCTAGCGACGAACCCGAGCGAAGCGAGGGTGAGCCGCTAGTACATTTATAAAAAAACATCGACAAATATATAAGTAGATAAAATATACAGCAAAGATAACCTTTGATTATTAAAATAGATATGTTTGGTATCACAAAATGATAGACATCGTTATGAGATTATTGACGTAAGGGTAGATTTTTGTTTGAAGGTGGGAATTCCAGATGTAAATATTGATTCAATCAATTCAATTCTTTGTTATTTGGCTTTTAGGCGTGCCATTTGGACACAGATTACTTCGCCAATGTCGTGTAGTAAATATTGATTACTGCCTCAGTGGTGTAGTGGCTAGCATGTACGGCTGCACACCCGGAGGTCCTGGGTTCGAGTCCCGGGTCGGGCCAAGTTTAGTTATTGAGTCTTTCTGTATAGTAAGTCTCAGTAATAGCCCGGAGTTGGGAAGTTGGCGGTGTTTCACCCCCGTGCCTCGGAGAGCACGTAAAGCCGTCGGTCCTGCGCCTTAACTCTCACTGGTCGTGTCGAGCAGTCGTCCCACCGGAGTATGAGAGTGACAGGAAGAGAGAGTGCACGTTGTGTCTGCGCGTACACTTGTGCACTATAATATCTCCAGCGCAGTTGGCTCGTCTCAATGAGATTGGCCGCCGTGGCCGGAATCGGCTAGGAGAACATCATTGATTACTAGATTTCAAAGTTTGAGAGTTTTGTTGTCCCATTGACACGGATGACTATAGGGATCGTGCCCGAACTGTAGAGGACAGCACTTCTGTCGAAAGTAGAGTGCCCTGGTGTTAAATAAGAAAAACATAGTGATGTAAACAGTGTAATGTATAATTTTTATAGTTATGCCTAAATAATGCAAAAAATAATAAAATTTGGTTTTTTACCGATAAAAAATGATTGGATTAGAGTCAAAACGATAAAAAAGGCCAAAAATTATTTGAATCAGGTCATGTTTTAAATGTAATTAAAACATTTAAAACATGAAACTTATTTTAATGAATTAACTGCATTGAGATATTGAAAATATTAAAAATCTGGTAATATTTAAGCTTTTTGAAAAGTGTTTAAACTTTGAAGATTTTGCTACAGATGTTTAAAAATTTCGAAGTACAAATAATACTATTTTATAAATTGCTGTTAATTAAAAAATAATATTTTTAGTTCGATAATAATTAATAATCTTTTATTATTTATGGAAAAAAATTTAGAACTTGTCTAATACCTTTTTTTTAACGTTGGGAAACGCACGAGGTGAGAGACTCACCGGCAAAACAAGTACTACCCACTAAAACCCAACAAATCCTTCCCCGTCTTAATGGGGCGTCGCAGGATCGCTTACGCATTCAACTACGACGCCCCGACGGCAGGTCTGCCGAAGCAGACCGCAACAATCACGGAGGTGCTCCAAGGTCAACTCTGCTATCAGAGAAGTACCAGGAGCAACCCGTATGGTACACCGCCCTCCGAAGAAGGCCACCTCCCACCGCCCACCGAAGTGGGCCACCTCTCTGTGCGTTTCTTGGCTTCGCGCCCGGCTGTATTGCCGGGCACTACTGAGACCCCCCCCCCCACCACCCCCCTCACCACGACAAGGTGAACGGACGTTGGGGGGACCTGTCTAATACCTGCCAACTGTAGTACCTGATTATACACAAAATAATAATTAAAATTGATAAAAATGTTTAATTGGAAGATTGTACTTACACGTGGTTTTTTACTACGTTTATTCAATTTTGACGTTTGAAGGCTATCCACGCAGTGTTCAATGAACTTTTGGGGAAACGATAAAATTTCAAATACGTATTATTTTTATACGGCATATTTGAACAACCACAAATACAGCAAGATACTTTTGATTAAGACATCACAAACACTTATTTTAATTAACAAAAAATAATTAATTAAGAACGCTGATAATGCAAAACTAATGCTGTTTACCATCACTTTGTTTGTGTTTTTTCCTAGCAGATGGCATAATCGTCATCTTTTTCACTCCCTTCCCTATTGCGTTTAAAGTTTTATGTTCTTGATGATTTTTAGTGTTACTATGTTGGTATTGTAAACAAATCAAATATATTATATTTTTTAAAAGCTAATCACATTATATATATATCCTTATTTTAATTAAAATACACATATTTAAAGAAAATCCACTATCTGTATAGAATATAGATAATAAAAATATATAAATAAGTATCCAAAACCATTCAGTACCTTAGCAATGTCAATAATAATGTTTTTACATTTAAATTTTTTTTTAATTATTTGTGTTTTTTTAACATTATCCGTATAAGGGTCATTCTACGATAAGAGGTAATGTGTACGGCAATCATTATAAATAGCTTTTTAATTCTACGTCTTGTCATTTTATGCAATAAATCACAACATCTTAATGTATTTTATGAATAGCATTATGATTAAATGCCCAATAATTAAAGTACATTTTCCTGTTCCATATTTAGGTCTGAAAAAGTCTCTACTCTGGCTTGTTCCCTTGACATTTTTAGTTTAACATGCAGACAATACATGCCTTCTTTGTCGCAATTGCCAAATTAAAGTATATTTATCACGAACTTAAATAAGTATACATAAGTATTATAAATGTAAAATACAACAATATTTGTTTATTTTCAATAACTTTCGAACTTCATTTTATTCCCGCTTTTTTGTGTATCTTGTATCTACCCTGGCGAATTTTGGTCCGTTAAAACTAATATAAATATTGGGCGGCCATATTCAAACTAGGGCCCAAGGACGCTTATCAACGTTAAAGTTAGCAATACTAAATTCATTTAATTTATTTGTATTTACTGCCTAAAGTCAACAATACTGTAATAGTTGAGGTGTGATATATTATTAACCTAATATTAACTTATGTCACTTAAAATTTTTAAATTTGTCGCGAAAACGTCTCTCCTCTGGCTATTTCCCCTGGCATGATAACTAACAGAAGATACCTACTCACTGACCAGGGGAGATACTTTAGATCACTAGATGTTTGTGCAATCTAATTCAGATATAGCTAACTTCTATCAACGTTCTCAGGAAACGTTGTAAATGATTATGGTAAAAGAAAAGGATTATGGTAAAAAATAAAGGAGATTCGCGGATATTTTCTTTGTTTAAGATCGGATTTTAATGTTTTTTTATTTAGTAGGTTTAATATTGTTTCAGATCATGGCACCACGCAAAAAGTTAACACGTGAAGAACTGTTGGAGAGGAAGTTGAAGCAAAGGCATTACGCTGTCAAAGGATTAAGTAAATTTAATTGAAAAATATTTACTAATTTGAAAATGTAGATGGTGTGCGATTTCTTTGCTTTCGACTGTAGAAAAGTATGATCATGTCCATCAAAGCCGGCAACGCATTCGCAAACCCTCTTACTTGACTCTGATTCGAACCCGGATACCTGTGATTGTCATTCTTGCGTCTAGGCCGCTTGACCACGATGCTTATGCCCGAGCGTACGAAATTAGCGACCATATTTTGCGTGGAATATTATGAAAAAACCGCATGAAAACTCGAAAACACGCGTTTTTCCAGACATAAGACTAATCTTGGTCGATTTTTCGCCCCCGAAAACACCCCATACCAAATTCCAGCGAAATCGTTAGAGACGTTTTCTAGATCACTGGTATATATCTATACATAGGTATAATAAAATTGTAACTAAGCCGAATCTGTACATTAAATATTTTTTGGAAAATCTTATCGAAGTAGACATTATTATCGACACAGAGGCCAAATCTACTGTTTTTAGAATTTTTGTCTGTCTATCTGTCTGTGCACAAAAAATATCTCATTTCTGCAAAATCTATACTAAACGTTAAAACGTAAATAAATATATAATATGCACGAATTGCTCGTTTAAAGGTATTAGATAAATGCGAAAGTTTGTGAGGATGTATGAATGTCTAGATGTATAGATGTATGGATGTTTTTTACTCTTTCACGAAAAACTACTAAATGGATTTTAATCAAACTTTACGATTATATAGCTTATACATCAGAACAACACATATACTACTTTTTATCCCGGAAAAATGTACGGTTCTCGTGTCATAGATTTGTTTTCGGTTTCCTAGAGGCGTACCCGAGCGAAGCGAGGATGAGCCGCTAGTATACATATACTGACGTTTTTCAATCTTTTCATAGAAATCTGTTAAAAAAAAAAACATTGAACGAGGACAAACAGGAAGGCAAGACTATAAAAAACGTAAATGGATATATAGACATTATAAACATACTTTCTGCTCAATATGTACTAATTACTTATGATTAATATATGGTATTTAGAAAATGTCTAATTTGCTAAAAGTGGAGAAATAAATATATAATAGTGAAATACCCGCAGCCCTATAATATTAATCACCTTGTATACAAATTACAAAAAATACATAGATAAATAATAAAATATACTCTCAATAGGTTATCTATATATATATATATAGATAACCTATTGAGAACATGTTATCTATATGATTTAGTGTTTATCTATATCCATTGTTGTATACTTAGTAGTATGAGATATTGTTATAGTAAAAAAAAATATTTTAGAAATAAAAAAAACCCGACTGCCTGAAAGCTAACTAAGGAGATGAAAACAAGTTGTCGAAGGAATATAGTGGTAGAGGAATATAGCGGCTAATCTCATTGAGATTAGCCAACTGCGCAGGAGATATTATAGTGCACAAGTGTACGCGCAGACACAAGTGTACTCTCTATTCCTATCACTCTCATACTCCGGTGGGACGACCACTTGACACGACCGGTGAGAGTTAAGGCGCAGGACCGACGGCTTTACGTGCTCTCCGAGGCACGGGGGTGAAACACCGCCAACTTCCCAACTCCGGGCTGTTACTGAGACTTACTTAGATTTGTAAATGTGGGTTGTACACATTATAATGAGGTATCCTTGTTGGGACATTTATTTTAAAAATTGAAACTAAAGATCAGTCTCTTTTCAGTCTCAGTTCTGGCGTTTATCATTCGATGTAAAATTGTCATATCTAACAGATTTCTACTAAACTTAGAGTGTCTAATATGAAATGTTTAACTCGGTCTTTATATGTTGGCAGTTGTTTAATTAAATTTTCGCTATAGCAAAGGTGCCAGAGAAATCTTTTTTGAATTCTTTCAATAATCTTTTTATATCATAGTAAGGATTTCAAATAACACTGCAATATTCTAGGGAGCTTCTAATGTTTTGTAAATTAAAATCTTTGTAAGGGGATCACGGAAATCTTTATAATTTCTGATAACAAAACCTAATATTTTATAGCATTTATTCGTCATTAAATCAATGTGTTAGTTGAATTTTAGTTTGCTATCAAAAATTACACCAAGATCTTTAACGAATTCTACCGTCAGCAATACTGTGTCTTTTATTATTATTATACTCATTAGGTGTACATAAATGATTTTTCCTGAATTCGATATATAAAAATTTATCAGTGTTTAATATCATCCGGTTATTACTTATTACACCACTCAATTAGGCGGTTTAGATTATCTTGTGGCAATTCAACGTCTAATTGACTTCTAATAGGTTTTAATATCTTTAAATCATCAGAAAAAATTGCAAATATCATTAATGAAAATGTTAAATAATATTGGTCCTAAATGGGACCTTTGAGGTACTCCAGATTTAAAGGCAAAGGACAAAAAACCATTACTACGACTACAGTTGCAGAACGATTTTTTAAATATTTTTGAAAGAACACTTTTACTCGGGAGGTTTGAAACCACTGCAGTAGGCAGCCCGAAATTCCAAACTTTGACAATTTGTGTAACAAAAATTGTCACCATGTCAAATGCCTTACAAAAAGCTGTATAAATAACGTCATGGTATTCGATCCAAAAATTTAATTAAACTTGCTTGATATGTCAGGAGGCTTGACACAGTAGATCTAGATGTCATAAAACTATGTTGATGACTTGTACTTAATATTCTGTTTACGTGTCACACAAGCAGTGGACTTACCGTGGACTCAAATAATTTACCAAAAATTGGAAGGATTGGTATGGGGATCGCCCATCGATACAATTTTCGAAATGTTTATTTGGTTTGGCTTACCTGGTTTTGGAATTGGAATTACAAGTGATTTTTTCCAGTACGCAGGAAATGTGCCAGTAATAAGAGATTTGTTAAAGATTTGTAAGAACATATGACAAACCTTTAGCAAATTTTTTAGCCGAGGTAAACTTTATATATACTTACAGCCACCGCTGTAAGTGATGTACAAACGGCGCGCGGCGCAGGGAGTAGCTACTAGCCGAGTATAATCGAAAAGAGCCAAGTATCAAAAAAAGTCTTATTACACTTTTTTTGGTCCGCTCCCATCAGCCCAGAACATGTAACGCGCGATAAAGAATTTTGTCCCAAAAAATATTCATCTGTAGACGATTTGACACTTTTAAAATCACTTTCTGTAAAATAGTGTCCACATAGTTTTAAATAATATAAAGATTATGATTTCGCCAATTTTGGTTTTGGGAACAAATAATATCCATTTTCTTTGCATTGTGGCACTGCACAATTTGTCACTTCAATTAAATTTTAAATTAAAAAAAAAACTATCCACTCTATAGAGCTTTACGATATACTGAGGATTATAGTGATTTCGACATCTGGCGAGAGAAAAAGGCAACATTCTTGACCATTCTCTTCTGAAAAAAAATTGACATTGACACATTGTAATTTGACAACAATTAATTGACGCCTGCGGAGTGCGGCTTCAAGCCTGACGTTTTTTAGAGTTGGAGTTTCAGGCTAGTGTCTATATCTTATATTAGGTATCTATTTTAAATTAGCTAAATACAAGATATAAAACGAAATAAATAATGTTTTGGAATACCATATTAAATGAAAGTAGAACAACTACACCCATATTAGGTAAACAACGGAATTTAAATTTTAAAGTAGACTTTTGTCACAAGTATATGTAGTTTGAAACATTTAATTTATTTGAATATTACGTTATTTACAAATAGATGAAACTTTATACATATATATATTTATACAGAATTCTTACGACATGCAAGTAAGAAAACTGGAGGCAGTACAAAAAATACGAGTTGTAAAGTAAAACCAAAGCGCAGAGGTTGGAAAGTACAAGATGGCCATTCAGTACGATTAGGGCACATTCTAGCTACACAGCTTACGACAAGATTTCATCCTGGACTTAATGTAAGTAGGGATATAAAAGTGCCCAATTTACATTTTCATCTTTTCCACTTATAACCTAAAATAATTGTATAAAAATTTAAATCTAGTTTAAAATGAGAAATTTTACCTCAAAGCAAATAAAAGAAGGAATAATATTATCTTTATAAATTTGAATAAAGTAAAAACTCATTTAACCAAATACTACTACTGTATTTACTTAAACAAATACTTAGTATAAAAACTCCATGATTTTGTGACATCATCTAGATTTTAAGCCAATAGCTAAGTATATTTTGTGTAATTATTAATTTAAAATAAAGTATTTTGTATTTTCTTATACAACTATAATATACTCACTCATATAAAATATGTCAAAACAATATGAGATATAAAAAAATTAAAACAACATGCAATATTAAAAAAAATTAAGTAGATAATTTTGAATTTAAATCACAAGTCAACATTATTACATACTTTGTTTTTATATTTTTTTTACTACACCTTTTACCACACCTTTTACTACACCTTTGTTGCTGCATTGTTCAGAATCCTTGTCATGATAACACTTTGTGTATTAAGTGTGAATGGATCAGAAGCGAGATAAACAATAAATATTTTTTTATAATTTAAGGTTGGCCTTGGGAGGAATGGAACTTTATTTGCAATTGAGGCCGGTAAAGTTGTTGTTACCTGTGAGAAGTTTGACCCCGACTGGGAACATACTTGGGTCCAAAGAATATATGCTGGACGAGAAAATCAAACAATATTTAAGAAATATTTTAATGTCATACCTGAACCCCAGCATACAAGATTTAAACTAGTTGATGAAGTTTAGACATGTTTTATAATGTATTATGTAGTGATTACAAGTTTTAGTTAATTATTTGTCTTTCAATTCTAAAAAATAAATTTTAGTTCTAAATACTATAAGAATAAATATTGGTGTAGGAAACTATTTGCATATAGATTTATATATTATGTGTTCTTATACCATCCACAGATCACATAACACAGAACACTATACTAGTACAGATGCCTCTTCTGATACAAAGAAATTGAACAGTGCTAATTTGGGCTACTCTTCGGCTATTTAGTTTGCTTGAACAGATAATAGATGTCGTTGATTCGCAAATTGTTAAACTGTTATTTTATAAATATGTGCATTTTCAATTCGAAAAAAAAAACATTGTCGTTTTAATTTTTTTTTACCTTGATAAATGAATTCATAAAAAAAAAAAAAACCGCCATCGTTTAATATACACTACAAACCCATCATCTGATTGCTGATATTTCAATAATCAGTAAAATTACGCAAATTTGATTTACACTTAGAATATAATTAAAAATAATGATATACCTTTTTGGCATCTATTTTTTGTTGTTAATTTAACTCGACTATAATAAATCGATACATGTAACGTCATCTATTGACATTTATTGGAACTAATTTTTCTTTGTTATCTACATGATACCATCCAACTAATACGATACTTCGTCGAGTAATGAGTTGAAAGTTCTTTTGTAACGGTTGTTCACGTTGTTCCATAAACATATAATAGATGGCGCATAAATCGAACCAAATTATTATTTAGTCTATCTATCCTATACCTAGTATAGTATTATATGATCTGTGCCTATAGGTATATACAATAAAATTCTGAGTCGATTCTGTAAATTAAATATTTTTTGGAAATTCTCATTGAAATACTCATTATTATCGATACAGAGGCCAAATCTATAGTTTTAAATTTTTTTTCTGTCTGTCTGGGAACGCATTACGAAAAAACCATTAAAAATTTTTGATGAAGTTATTCGTGTTATCACTAGTATACATAAATTATTAGGTATAAGTCAGACATGTGAATTTTTCTTCCAGTTGTACCTATTCGGTCGCGTTATCGTTATCGCATATTTGTATGGAATAGAAAGTGAAAATAATGCAATGAAAAGAGGAACTTTCTCTATTATATATTATATTCTTCTTTCCGAACTGGTAGTAGACTCATGACGTTCAGTAAAAAATTGTAATAATTTAATACTGAATAAAATATTTTGAATTTTGAATTGGTAACATTATCTACTTACAATTAATAAACACTTTTTATATTTTGTATGCCCTCTGAAAAAATGTTACTGAACCTATCAAATGGATAAATTAACGACAACTCTATTGTCTACAACTCTAGACATAAAATAAAATAGTAACAAAGTCAAATATGTACATGAAATATTTAAAAAAAATCTATGACTATTACATACTATTACGTATTGTTTACGGAATATGCACCCCAAAACAATCGCTGTTGAAATTTTCGTCTGTTTGTCTGCATGTCTGTTTGTATGTATATCTGCGTGTATTTCAGTAAAAAGTAATGAAGGAATTTTCTGTAGTGATAAGTTACAACATTTAGGATACCTTTTACTACGGGGAAATCTCTTATTCTTATAGGAAAACACAATAACTGGTTCGGTCGAGTTGTCTTTCACACAAAAATTTCAGTGTTTTATCCAGGGCTCAGAACCGGTTTAAAAAACGGTTTATTTCGGTAATTCATTGCTCGTTAACCGGTTAACCGGTTAATTTTGTTCATGGAACCTAAATTCGTCAAAAACCGTTCTTCCGGATTTAACCGGTTAAAGAACGTAACCGAAATCTTAAACCGAAAAGCCTCTCGGTTTGAGGTTAATGAACAAAACCGGTTTAAAAATTGAATGGGTTTCCGAGGCCTGGTTTTATTACACTAACATCATTAGTAGCACGCGTGCTAAAATATTGTAGGACTGGGACCTAAAAAGCCTACAGAAAAATTCGCATGTGTCTATCTCCTAAATTAGTAAAGCGTCTAAAACATATTCAAGAAATAATAGTATTTTTTATGATGCCTAAATCATACGATATAACAATCCGGGGTACAACAAATCATTTTTAAAGTAGCAATGTGTAGAAAGAAGTGTTTGTACTGATTTACGTTTAGAGTTATTTATAAGGCAATAAAATTTGTCCGTCCCTCATGGCGTTTTCCCGTTTTCTTCATATTTCATGAGCGAGCTTACCTTGGTCGTATGTAATATCATCGTAAATTTGTGTTAGGCACGACGCTTGTACTTGAACAGCTGATATTGTAAGGTATTACCTTACAGCGGAACAGTTTTACTTTAGAAATATCATAGGAAAATAGTTACAATATTATGGTAGATAATAGTACTATGGACAAATAATTACCATGCATGTAATTAAATGATATTATGTAATCATTATAATCTAATGTACGCCACAAATATTCGTAATAAGTCGATTTCGTTACAAACGGATGTCAAAGTCATCATGGAACTATACAAGTATAATATGTATATACTTTTCCGTACTTACTGCCTTACTTACTGCCATGGCCCCTGATATTTTCAACTGAATTTTTAATTTGAAAGGATGCCGATGACAAAATAATAATGTTATTACATTTTTATTTTTATTGCGATATAATAAATATTCAAATATTTAAAAAAAAGTGATCTAATATTTTTCTATGAAATATTTACCGACCTGTTGCTGGTACAAGCAATTATAATTTTCTATACATGTAACTGATTCCAGGCACTCGTTGGCAACAGATGCTAGCAACGAATATGTGACAAAAAAATAGCAGGTAGGGAGAGGAGATTGGTGATTTTCCGGTTGTGAAATAACGTCCGGTGACCGGATGTAAACCGGACCGGAACGAAGTAACTAGATCGAAAAAACTTATCAGTAGGGTACTGGTGTTAGGTCATTTTTTCTGGGTCAATCATTATTTTAAGTGAGTCTTATTTGGAATTCTTGGAAGTCTTCAATTTTAAAATTTTAATACTTATTTTTATATATATTATATTAGAAAAACTTAAAAACTGTAGTAAGTCTATCAGTCCTATGCCTTGTTCTGTTTATATTATGTCAGTATTGGATTATGAGATTATACGTATAATTGAGAATAAGTACTACACTTTTTGTTGCGCATTACTTTTGTACTATAATATTTTATAAGATACTAGCGGACCCGACAGACGTTGTCCTGTCTACAATGATAACAAAATTTTTTTTTAATTTGATCGCAGCGCTAACTGTTGGGACAGACTAAAATTAAAATTCGAATATTATTTAAAATTTGACACTGCGATGGTAGCGCCGTCTGTCGGATCCAATGTAAAACATTCCAAAATCAACAACTACTAATAAATTAAAAATTAATTAAAAAAACATTGTCCAGCGGACAAAATTGTGAATTCTAAACCATTCCCAGATCCCCTTGAACACACACAAAAAATTTCATCAAAATCGGTACAGTCGTTTGAGAGAAGTTCAGTGACATACACACTCACACAAGAATTATATATATAAAGATACTTACAGTTGTCAGGAATAAAGTACTCATGCAAGATTGTTCTAGAAACATGTGTGACTGTTGATTCGAGGATTGATAATCAGATATTTTCGAAGTCGGTGCCAGGCGACAATATTTTAAGACATGAACATCTAATAGGTAAATAATAAATATATATTTTACGTATCGAAATATATTAGATTTGCTTTGCATCGGCTGGCACCGACTTCGAACATATCGGATTAGCTATCTATTCTAAATAAAAACCTCCGTTTTGTTATTTTTTACATTTTAGTGCTTGGAAGTCGGTTTTTATTATATTTTTTAAGTTTTTTTTAAATATATATTTTTATTAATTAAAAGATTTACAGTCTATGCACTATTAATGGAACATGGCGATTTTCTATGATACCTACTAAGAAAGCAAAGGAATCCGAAACTTATATATAAATACGTTTTAAACAAAAAAAAACAAATCAAAACTGCCAAAAGAAAAAAGAAAAACCGCTATTATCGGTTGGTATTTATATTTGAAAATCATCTGAGATCCTTGATTAATTGAAATGAAATAAACTTTATTCAATTAGACTTATTACAAGTGATTTTAAGTCGTCAATTTAATGTAAGCGTCAGTGCAGACTGCAGTCAGTCCGTGAGGAAGCTACCACTGGCTCGATCTCGATTGAAAAAAAAAAACAAAAAAAATGTCCTAGTAAAAGACATTCTTTTTTTGAAATAGCTCAAAAAGATTGTACGAAAAGTGAGAAAAATAATATAGTATTGAATTCAATGATATCGCTGATTGTCTAGGATATAGGTATATATATATATATATATATATATATATATATATATATATATATATATATATATATATATATATATTTAAATTTGCTTGTATAAAAAATCTGAGTAGAAGCTAATGGAGATTTTTTGGTACCACCAAATTACTGCATTCGGATGTCCAATAACGTCTCACACCCGTTGCGCCGTAACTCAAGGGCTAAATTAGACTTTTTGCACTGACGCGAAACTTCTCGTGTGTTTAGCTTTATGTTTTGCTGCCGTTCAGTTGAGCTTTCAAATAAAGCTTACTGTAACTATGGTGCACGTTTGTATTTTACATGTTAGTGTTTCTATTTTCTACTAACCGATTAATTTACTTTTAAGCTTTACAAGTTGTTACAATAACGTTTAAAGATATGTTTGTCTTTTAAAAATCGTATGAAATTTTAGAACTTCTAATAAGCAATTTTGAAATTTGTATTGAACCATTCTATACGAGTAAATCGGTAAAAGTCAACGATGGTTCCGTGTTCACAGTTCACACTCATATCTATTACCGTACATTTTCCCCTCACGGTTTCAGACATTTGCAAGGCATTGTACTTCGTGATTAAAACGGAACACTTCAATATCGACCTTATGACGTAGAGGATATGGTCGATCAGACGTTAGGCTAGGGTCAAATTAAAGAGTTCTCTATGTAGTGTTTCTGTAATGAAAGTCGCTGACAAGTCTGCACATTGTCGAGTCTTGAGTGACGCGATGTCGGAGCAACATTGTGTTTTGATGACCTATAAACGCGGTAAAGCAGAAAATGTATCGTGCTGACTTATATAAGAAAAATATGGCGTTAGCAACATGTAGGTACTTATAAATAAATTCAAAAAATTTCTACTTATTTTCAAGCTTAACATAATATGTAAATTAAGAAAAATATAAGAATATTTTAATTATACTATAACATGGTATTATTTTGCCATTTGATTTATAAAAACAAACTTGTAGTTACGGTTAAAACCTACGCACTGTTGAAAGCCTATTCAGCGAGACGAGGCGCTATTCTTGGCAGAAGGAAAAAGGGCGCACTTCTATCTAGACGACTGAGTTGAGAGCCCTCGAGATGTCTTGAAACATGCTTTGGCTATTTCTAAATTCAATTCAATTAAAATTACAATACGGATGTCACTTTTACTGGTACTTTTAAAAATGTACAAAGTTGATTGTTTGTTTTAGTGTTCTTATTAGAAAAAAAGATATCTATACATATAATAAAATTGTAACTAAGCCGTATTAAATATATTTTGGAAAATCTTATTGAAATAGACGTTATTATCGATACAGAGGCCGAATCTATAGTTTTTAGAATTTTTGTCTGTCTGTCTGTCTGTTACCGCATCACGGAAGGGATTTTGATGAAATTTGGAATGATGATAGCTGGTTATCCAGGTCAATATATAGGATACTTTTTACAGCGGGAAAATATCTCATCTCTGAGAAATCGATACTAAACGTTAAAACGTAAGTAGGGACGAACCCGAGCGAAGCGAGGGTGAGTCGCTAGTCTGATATAAAATAATGATTGAATAAGAGATTCTGTAGCATTTTTTCTATTTTTTATTTCTAGTTATAAAAAAAAACAAAAAAGAAATTAAATAAATATGAATTATTATAAAAGGATTTTCTATGCGTGCAATAATCAAAAAATCTATATAGCGTCATTATACTATGTCTTACTATCTCTCTCATTTTTTGTTGACCCGCCAAGAAATAATATAGCTACTTTAATACTGGCATATAGGAAACACAGTACTTCCTTAAACCTGCAGAGTACGGGAGGCCAATCACGTTACTTTTCAATCTTCGCGATAACGTAAAAGGTGTTGATGAAAACTTTTACACTGTTGTTTTAAGGGAGTATACTTACCGTTTTATGTAGAATGTTTTAAAAATATCTATCAAAACCCTAGTAGCGATTTTTTTATTAATTTTTTTTTAAATATTTTATCAATTTTTTTTTATTGGAATTTATTATTTTTTTTTTAAATATTTGTCATTATGCTATTACCAATATACATGATAAAAGATAATTAAATCAAAAAGAAACA
This sequence comes from Brenthis daphne, assembly GCA_947093115.1. Taxonomy (NCBI): domain Eukaryota; kingdom Metazoa; phylum Arthropoda; class Insecta; order Lepidoptera; family Nymphalidae; genus Brenthis; species Brenthis daphne. The sequence continues at coordinate 22,688,978 of OX352481.1, forward strand.
TTGGTCTACTCATGTTAGGAATGTGTTGTTTGTTTTTCAGTTTTTTTTAGATGTTTAATACCTACTGTAATGTCTAACAAAAATTAATGAAAATATTATACGGAACCTTGCATTTGTGTTTTGGACTTGTAAGTTGCATATAACAATTTTCCTTTCTATACCTACATCATAATGCCTATATTTATATCAAACTCCGTAGTATTACGTCCTTACTTACGTTTTAACGTTTAGTATAAATTTCTCAGAAATGAGATATTTTTCCGCAATAAAAAGTATCCTATATGTTGACCCGGATAACCAGCTATCATCATACCAAATTTCATCAAAATCCCTCCAGTGGGTTTTCCGTGATGCGGTAACAGACAGGCAGACAGAGATAAAAATTCGAAAAACTATGGATTCGGCCTCTGTATCGATAATAATGTCTATTTCAATAATATTTCCCAAAAAATATTTAATGTACATATTCGGCTTAGTTACAATTTTATTATATGTATAGATTTTCGTTTATGCAAATGCTATCCATAAAAAAACAGCTTAATCTTGAGCAAACAAAGCAATCGCTATAGCTAAAACACAAATAAGCCCCGTTTGTCTAAACTCTCTTGCAAACGGTGGAATTCTGGCCCTTTTTAATCCACCTGATCGTGTTTTACGATCGTCAACTTTTGCGTATAAAAAGTTTTGACACTCAACCTGCTGTAATAAACATCAACGGGGGTAAAGACTTGTTGTTTTATGTGTTCTGTTATTGTTTAATCTGGCAGGGGTCGTTCAACTCATGGATGCCTAAATTACTTTTTAGTAAAATTTTTAGGCAGCATTTTCGTAACGCTTTCACTTGGAAAACCAAGTGATGTGGGTTTAAGTCCGAGTCTCGGACCTGTGAAAATGTTATGTGCACATCATTTTTCGACATGGTTACTATTTGCACATACAATAAATGACAAGTGATAAATTAAAAAAAACCCGACCATCTTGGATCGATTTTCATCAAACATAGCTAATGACACTCCCGACTAAATTATTCGCCTTTGAAACTTGAAACAAAAAAAAAAATTAATTGTGGCACTCGGAGACTGCCGCGGTAAAGCTATTGCATAGCATTTTTTATCAACTTATTCAATTATAATTATTTATTTATTTTATTAATGCAGTATTTTTTTCCTTGACTTTCTTCATTAATAAATGCACTTTGTTTATTCATATTTAAAACACTTTATACACAAATTATACGAGTACAGATATTCACTGTTGTACATAGATGATAAATACCTATACACCTATATACTTTCTCACAAACAGCTGATTACGGTAGTTTTCCAATACAACCAATGCCACTTAAAGGCGGGTTGCTGAACTAAAGAGACAAGCGTGATATTTCAAAAAGTCATTAAAAGTTCTGTTATTTATCGATAGATGGAAAAACTAAAAAGTATCACCGCTGTGCCGGTCGGAGTGGGGGGTGTCAGGTATTTTTCGTTACGGAATTTCTGGATTCGGTCCCGTGTCCAACAGTGGGACGAAAAAAAGGAAAAAATAATTATTATTATTATTGAATTATTTAGAGAGATGCTGATATTTAAAAAAGTTATTAGGTATTTGATTTGATGTATTATATGTAACCAAATATTTTTTGATAGCTTACATATCTTGTTAGGATGGTTATAAGTCTGTTAACGGTCACGCGTTTAATTCATCATATTGATAATCTGGCCAGAAAAACCTAAAGTAAATTCTGTATGGAGAATATACCTACATATTATAATAATTAATATAATGAAATCGTGAGGAAACCTGCATGTATGTCTAAGAGAACCTAGCAAGTTTTCAAAAGACATGTGAAGTCCGCCAACCCGCACTTGGCCAGCGTGGTGGACTATGGCCTGATCCCCCTCGTATTGAAAGGAGGCCCGTGCCCAGCAGTGGGACGTTAAAAAGGGCTGAATACAATATAATGAAATAAGATAATTTCATTTTGTATTATAATTTATATTAACAGATTTTATTACTTTTATAAGCCGATCGCGATATTTTTATAAATAATTGGTCTGGTAGGTACCAAACAATGCTTATGTATCAATCCAAAGTATAAGCTATCTTCATACAGAAAACGATTAAATTCATTGAGCAGCTATTGTAACTTTGTGGAGAAACAAACACTCACTAACTCATTGTGAGTGAGTCCTTAGAAACATTCGCATTCATAAAATCAGCATGTTCCTATTGATTCTAGTCATTCTAAAATAATGGTTACGCGAAATATACGTAATGAATTTAGATCTATTATATAAATAAATATAAAATTAAATATAATAATTTATTTATTTATTTTTAATTTATTTTATTTAATTATATATATATATAATAAAATAAAATAAAAATTTTCGTTCGTAATTATATATATTCATAATTACGAACGAACTACTAACTAATTTTGCTAGTTGCATACTTTATCAAGCAGAACCACACAAATTTCATAAAATAATAAAATCAGTCGATTCATTACAAGTTCACGTAAATATTTTAGAACTTAAAACAAGGATTGTTTGTATTTTTATTAAAAAGCCATTAGGCATGTATCGATTTCGCTCCGTCAGGTGATTTAGATCGCTGCTTGGTAATTCGTTGGCTGATGGACAACCAGTATAAATCAATGTTGGACCCCCGCTAACCGGACATTTATCTCGGCTCAACGGCAAAAAACTTTACGGAAGGGCTGAAATGTATGCTCGAACGCTTCGTTCTGAGTATTTATTTACTTTGTCTGCGTATCTGAAACTTTATCTATCAAGCTATTTCGAAGACGGCAAATTTATAGGTTTACAATTTTGCAATATTTTATTTTATTACAGAACCGTAAGATTTTGAATACAATCATCAATAACTGTGGAGTCATATTTTATTTCTTATATACCTACAATATTACTTTCGGATTTATTGGATAACATTTTTATTTTGTTTCTTGAGATCTATCTCTATCTCTATGGGTTCGGGGATCAGAAAAAAACACATCTTAAGCACTAAGGAGGTTTTATTGCTTTTGATTTTTAAGAGTAAGTTATAGCGTTTTAAAACACACAGACACACGGTTCAGTTAGATTCAGCTTATGAACGCTATTTTTCACCAATTATTACACTTTCGTTTTAAGCCACTTTTCTTCACTTTTTTACTTTTTCATATTTCTTTCCAGTCTTCTCTTAGCTCCGAAATTCAACTGATCTCCACATTTTAGTACTCGCTTCGAATCGTCCATACTAATATTATAAATGTGAAAGTGTGTTTGTTTGCCCTTCTTTCACGTCGAAACGGAGATTATTATTAGATGGGTTGGCGTGATTTTTTGTGTGGACATGTTTTGACGACTGTCAGGATGTATAATGCATGCTTTAGATGTTCCATTATGAATTTATAATTTTGGTATAATGACGTTATACACTCTCCATTATGCGACAACAAGTTTACGAAGATTACAAAAATAGTAACTAGGTGTAACATAAGAGTAGGTGTATTACGTTTTTACATGTATTTTATATGACATCGTCTGAGGAAGGAGTTCCACATATTTAATTTGCCGTTAAAATTATGAAAGATTTTGTTGTAGTCTAAGCAAATAAGTCAATAATTTACACCGAGTTACATCACGCTGAAAGTGTTGAGAAGAAAGTGCGAAGCTAAAAAAAGAGATTTTAAACATAACTAGCCTTAAAACCTTCTTGGATTTTAACGAGAAATATATAAAGTCAAGGTTTTAGTTAAACAAAGAAAAAAGATTGCGACATCGAGTATAATATTCATGGAAAGGCATAATTTAATTTCAGCAGACAGGTCGGGCGAGCTCGCAAGAGATTAGACTGTTGTCTCGAAAAATGTGTAATGAAGGAAAATCGTAACGGAAATTTGAAGTTATGAACTTACGAGATATTACCGCAGTAATTTTTCATGGATTTTTTATAGACAGAACACTTTTAACATATATATGTAATTGTATTTTATCTAAGTAGTTATATGTATCTCGAAACCCATTTATTAGATTTTTGTTGTCTTTTAAACTTAAGTAATAATATTTAACATTATGTTATATAATATACAATTATTTATAGTATATAGGATGGAATAAATGAACGTGGACATGAAATATGTATGTTTTATCTTAGAAATAGCAGAAGGTGACATTTTAGACACGCAGTTTTCTTTGGCGTGTTTACTTGAGTGAATTTGAACGGAAGTGTTGGATTTTGGAAACCTTAACCTAACAATTATTAAGTCAATAAGTTAATAAATAATACTCTACACTTAAATACACACCTAGTATAAACCCAGATGACAATAAATACTTATAATATTATAAAAATATTAGTCCTTCAACGTCCGGCGTTTGTGCAGATACTCGGAGCACTTTGCTAGGTGGTCCTCATACTATAAGGATGTATGCATATAATTAATTATATGTGATTCACAAATACCAATGTAGTGTAGTAATATTAATAATCATTAAAATAATCTGAAAAATCTCTTATGTATGCAGGTGCAGTATATACCTATTCAAGTACGCACAGACGATAGCAAAAAGTAGATTAAAAATATGCTGTTATTTAGTTGATGTCTTGACATTTATAAGTTAATGTAATAAACTTGTTTTTGAGTCGCCCGGCAATTGTCAATTTAAAGGAAGTTTGCAGTCAGATCTTCCGGAGCTGAATGAATTTAATTTTGGCAATTATTTTGATTTAGTTAAGATTATTTGATTTCTGATAAATAATAATGAAAATATGTTCAAAGTACACAAGTAAGTAAAGTCGTATGAGTTTAATGCTCAAAGTACCACTATAATTTTCTCTCAACTTACCTCGATAAAAAACAGAAAGAGAAAGAGAGAGAGAGAGAGGGAGAGAGATACAATAAATCAAAATTGCAAATTTAACTTAAATCTGTAGAGTCAACGAATATACTCATTGTGCGAGAGAATATTAATGAAATAATACAAATAAAAATTATAAATAGTAGGTATGTGTAGTTGTAAAGTGAATTATGGTTTTAGCAATGAATCAACGTATTTTGCTTGAAAATATTCTTATTAATTAGTAAAATAATATTTAATATTGTAGTACTTTTCTTTAAAACGATTATCTAGAGGCTATTTTGTATGCAGCAGTATTCCTTACACGTTGAAATTAATTATCTTTCTCCAAGCCAGGTGTGCGGGAAATTTCATCTATATATTTTATTAAACACGAGGGAATTTTTCAAACATTAATAAGAATTTCGAAGGGAATTGTTATCTTTCATTTAAAAGTAAAATAAATGTTAATTTAAGCTAATTAGCATATTTTCTGTATGATTCTACAATACGTACATCTGTTATACTCGTTTATACCATATTAAAAACATATAAAATAATATTATTTGTATATGCCACAGAACAGTTTTTGAATTGGATTTGTATTATTTGTCTTGGCAAGTCGTGATCTGAGGGTGGAGGCCTATTTTATAATTGAGCGGTCTGAGAGTCACTTCTTAGCAATTAATAGATCAAACGTCATCTACAGTTGTGCTCACCTTCACTACCCTCGCTTCTTTCCATAGGTACATTTTTTTTGTTTTATTTTTTATGTTGGTGAATGGTGGTATACGTAAAAAACCTGTACTACCTACTAAAACCCAACGAAACCTCCTCTGTTTTAATGGGGTGTCGCAGTATCACTTACGCACTCAACTACGACGCCCAGACGGCAGGCCTGCTAAAGCAGGCAACAACAGCCATGGGGTTGCTACAACGGTCCACTCCGCCATCAGAGAAGTAACAGGAGCAACCCGGATGCAACCCAGTGGGTGGTGCCCACCTCGGTTGCCGCCTCAAGGTGCGCTTCTTGGCTTCGCGCTTGGCTGGATTGCTAGACGCTAATGAGCCCCCACACCACGACAAGGTGAACGAACATTGGGGGGATTCGTAATAATACCGATGATCACTTGTTATTAGTAAAATCCAATGATAGTTCTTGACTGATTAAGATCATGTATATTCATTTTGAGTTTATTTCGAGATTTAATTTAAGCTTATAGACGTATTTCCGTCGTGTCTACTGCGTATAAACTGTACAACCATTTCTTTTATTTATCATATGATCTTTGAGAATGAATGTTTTGCTGGGAACAGTAAATGCTACATACAGTAAGTAAATATGTTCGCTACTTGTACGATTAAATAGCCTTGAGTAGAGAAATATACTGTCTGGATGTTGAAACACCCACAATCTCTGTGATTTTATTCTATTTTTCATACGTGTGTATCTCAAACGACCAATCCGATATAGCAGCTAGGATTATGTAAAACTAGTTTGTGGCTTTTTACATGAGCCTTCTTTTATAAAATCTATGTATCATTCGTTTGTTGTTAATCCTTTTTTAGATTTACGTACCTTTATCGTGGTATATTTTTAATAATATATAACCTCTATTAAAGATCACCTCATAATTACCAGCAGGAGCAACCCGCAAGGTACACCGCCCCCAAAAGAGGGCCACTTCCCACCGCCCACCAAAGTGGGCAACCTCCCTGTGCGTTTTTTAGCTTCGCGCCCGGTTGGATTGCCGGGCACTACTGAGCCTCCCCACCACGACAAGGTGAACGCACGTTGGGGGGGTATTTGAACTCACCTACCTCATTTTATAAATAAACATTGTCTAGGATTGTGTCAGTAATGTATAGCCAGTAGTAGCCATGACTGGAATCAGTCTCATCAGTCTTGTTGAATACTATGTAGTTTGTAGTAAAAACTCGCTTAGACTCCTGAGCCTTTGCTCATGTGCCTTCGCTTTCGAGGGCATATAATTAATATCTATATAGTGAGTTTATTTGTTTCACATGACAATTATGGTAAAAAGACATTTATATTAAAATACTGTTGAGTCAACTTCGCTCCGCTCGGATATATTTTGCTCGTCGCTAGGTATAATTTTAACGGTTAGTATAGATTTCTTAGAGATGAGATATTTTCCTGTAGTAAAAAGTATCCTATATGTTGGTTGACCCGGATAACCAGATATCATAATACTAAATTTCATCACAATCTGTCCAGTGGTTTTCTCATGATGTGGTCACAGACGGACAAAAGTTCTAAAAAGTATAGATTCGGCCTCTGTATCGATGATAATGACTATTTCAATAAGATTTTCCAAAAAATATTTAATATTGTTAATTCGACTCAGTTAGATTTTTTTTTATATGTATGGATAACATCCAAGCAGCAACATTTTTTTTATCTCTCTCGAAACAATTATAATTTGTTTCTCTAGACTAATTATCTTATTGTTCTCATTACCGTTCCACGACAAGTAATAAAATGAAATATTGTAAAAGGAAAGATAATTGCTACGACTGGTCTCTACTCGTATATTGTATTTGTTTGTGACAATGTTTAATATCAATCCCAGTAGCCTCTATTATTTTCGATGCCAACGCCGCGGGTCCCATTTTAATTTTCCGCCATCCTTAAAATTTATTCCTTTTAAAGGATACGTTTAGGATTTTAATTTTTACCCTGTTCACTGCTGGTTATTTGCTGCCTCGGAGGACCTAATTGAATGAATATTGCATATATTCTGATTTTTATGCTACTTTCCGTCGGCGAGTTGAGAGGAAATTTTCACATGGTTTAATCTTACGTAAAGTGCAGCATTTAGTTTGGAGGTCGGAATTATGAATTTATTGTATAGTTAGTATATTATATATTTAGTCATTTGTGGTTTTTGCTTAAGCTTATTTTGAAAGAAATATTTTGTATCAAAGTGAATAAAATTTTTTATAATTTTGTCTTTTTACTTATCTGATGAAATCAAAACATCTATAGTAGTTTTTTATTAAAAAAGGCCCTCATAAAAGAGTCCTTATTGTAACGATAAATTATCTAAATATATGCTCAATAAAAAGAGGAGACCAACGGAACCTCTGGAATAATTCCACAATTCCGTACCGTCCTTCGGGTTGCTTATTTAAAGCCTGTTTAAATTCTACAAGAGTATCTCAAATATTTTTAAATATAATAAAATTAATATGCTTATTTAATTTTTTTTCTTTCCATAGCCAAATTAGTAGAACGTTCAAACGTCTTTTCTTTTATCAAGATATTATTCAAGATTCTCGTACCATTCAACTATGATAATTTGTTTATTACATTATAGAATTTTAAAAGATTAAAAATTGAATGGGATAAAAACCCACATTTATATTTTTTCTATTACATTTACTTACATCAGTTTTTCCTTATTTAATGTAGTTTTCAATAATTCATCGGAAACCATTTTTGTTACCGGAACAGATTGAGCGGTAAAATATTATATATTTTTAAATTCGGAACAATATGGCGGACAGCGGGCTGCCATAAATCTAAAGAGGTCGTAATGCGCGAATACACGAACTGAATCCTTTATGAAGGGTACAATTTTGGATTGTATTTGTATTCGAAACATAAATTGTATCGAATTTGATCTCTTCCTTACCTTTGAATGTTATAGGTAGTTTTGTAAAATAGGAATTTCCGTGGACATATTTTATTTCATTAGTTATTTCCGTATCAGAAAAAACGTAATTATTATAGTCTTCTAAAAGTATAAAAACTCAGTTAAAAGGAATAATATCTAACATCCAAACATTTAAACTTTCACATTTATAATATTAGTAAGATATTATAAATAGATATTAATTTTTTAAAACGATATCTTTCATTTAACTATCAGTTGCACGCAAGTAAACGCTCAATTTTTATGGTACTAAGCTATTACGTAATCAGGATATGTTAGTGATATTGCACGGTTTTAGTAGTTTAATCATTTTACATACATATTTAACTGAAGGCAGCCCAGTGGTAACGCGCTCGCTCGGGAAACCGAGTGAAGCGGGTTCAAATCCCGGGGCTCGCACCTCTGATATTTTCATGTGCGAATCATTTCCAACACGATTACCATTATTTTAACGGTGAAGGAAAACATCGTGAGGAAACCTGCATGTCTGAGAGAAACCTAGCAAGTTTTCAAAAGACATGTGAAGTCCGCCAACCCGCACTTGGCCAGCGTGGTGGACTATGGCCTGATTCCCCTCGTACTGAAGGGAGGCCCATGCCCCATGTCCAGCAGTGGGATGTTAAAAAGGGCTGAATACAATATTTAATTCTCTTAAGCATTTTTTTGTACATACTTAATATTAATCTTTATTATATGTGCTAATGTGAGGTTTAACTGGTAACTATATGTTAACAGTACAAACGCATTACTGCATCATTAAATGAAACGACGAACGCAGTCGGTGGCTAGAAATGGAGTTGTATCGTAATATTACTGAATGTTATGGCTCTTGAGATGTTTAAAGGCTATTTAGAATTTTTCATACTTGGCACCATATAGTAAAGGTTTTACTTTATAGCTATCAGATTGGCACGAGTCTACCAATAAACAATATCTAGCTTTTACAGAACAATTATGATATATAAGCATGCACATAATATAATAATATAAACTTTATAATTCATACTAATATTATAAATGTAAAAGTGTGTTTGCTTGTTTGTTTGTCCTTCTTTCACGTCGAAGCGGAGTGACGGATTGGCGTGATTTTTTATGTCGAGATAGTTGGAAGGCTGGAAAAGAAGCTAGGCCACTTTTTACCGCGGGAGATTATCACATTTTCTCGGGAAAACACGTTATAATACGATTCAAAAAAAATATGATATGACAAATATTTTTTTGGTTTGTATTATAGCGTGTTTTCCCATGGGATTAAATAATCATCCGCGGTAAAAAGTAGCCTATGTCACTCTAAAGCCCCACAACTATTTCCACACAAAAAATTACGCCAATCCGTCAATCTGTTTTGACGTGAAAGAAGGACAAACAAACAAACACATTTTCACATTTATAATTTTAGTATGGATAATTATAGTGAGATTTGTTATCATTAAGCGTACCATGTTAAAGCGGAGGTAAGAAATTGTGATCATTAATGAGAAATGGTTGTGATCAGATCAAGCGATAACAAAGTACCACAACGTCGCGCGTCGCCTCCGAACCGTTTTAATTTTCCGCTAGCCCACAGATTTATATGTTTTCAGTTTGACCGTCAATTTTCACGATTTTTAATTTAAACGCTACGTTGATCCCAAAAAAGCAGCCGTTTCAATTTTCATTTCACCTTTTCGTTTTGTGAATGCTTATTTAAAGTTAAATATATTTATACTTAAATTTTATAATAAGCCATCTCCATTTATTACTGTTGAATTCGCAACTGAACTTCATACAAGCTTGATAAGAGTTAAATGTTTTAACAATATCTTAATATATATTACAATAATAATTAAATATTCACACATAGAGGGTTTTCTGTTCATTCTTCTTACTTCAAAAAAACCGTTAACGATTTGGAAATTGCTGAAACGCTCCATACCATATTAATTTCGAAAAAAATATTTATTAATAATTTTATTTATCACTAAAATAGAAAATTTGTGTATATTTTAAAGTACAGATGAAATTGTTTTCCTACAATTTTTTTTGACGACATATTTGGCTCAGTTTACAGTAACCCTACTTGCTATGCCAGCGATCGCGGGTTCGAGTCCCGCTGGAGGTATTCATTTGTGTCTTGAGCACGAATGCTTGTACCCCAGTCATTTGTGTTTATATTTATATACGTAGTGTATCAACTATCTGATATCCATAACACAAGCCTCGTAGTTTACCATGGAACTAGATGGTGCTGTGTGTTAATGTCCCAACATATTTATTTATTACAATAGGTTTCTTAGTAGAAAGAGTCCAGTTAATAGTATTTTCGATAGTCCGAGGTTATCTGAGTCAATGATAGATAATTGAGTCTATTTCCTGTTCTCCCCAACCTTTAAATTGTAAAGGTTCGATTCGCTTGTCTACCCTTTCCCCTCTACGTGTCACAGTATAACTTCTTCAAGGAAAATAAGTTTAAGACATTGAATCTTATCGCGCTATCACAATTTATAACCTAGCGTAGTTACTTAATTTGCAAACATTTTACTTTTAAATGTAATAAAAAAAGTAATTTTAATACGGTTTTATATTTCATTATCATTTTATATTTTGAAATACTTATAATGTTGAACTTCTTGAAGTTATCTGTTGGAATTAATTTGATATTTTATGTTTTTATATGTAGACATAAATCTGGAATCTCTAGATTCGAGTTCTCGGCTTTAAAAGACATTTTTAATTATCAGATAATTGAGTTGCTTATAGAATCTAATAAAAAAAATACAGTCATATTCAAAATAAAATGTTCACGTTTGTTAAAAATTTAAATAATTGTCCTGATTTTTTATTTTTGGAATGCCTGTGATAAATAAAGCGATTTTTTTGTAATTAGGTTATTATTTTGCACATAAAAACGTCACTTTCTATGTATTTTTTTCTTACAAAACTTCATTTGTCCAATAAAGAATATTAGAGTTTACCGAGTGGTCGAACTTCGATCGTGATTATTATCGATTTTTCTTAAAAAGGCTACAAAGTTTTTGCTTCACTTATTAATACATAATTCTCAATTTGACCACAGACTTTAACAATAAACAAAAGAGTTTAAATGCGTGTGTGTGTGTCAAATACATGGTAGTGTGTGTAATGTTTTTTTTATTGATTTAATGAATTTTTTATGCATAATTTAAAAAAAAATATTAGCATTCTGCACTCCTTTTCTATATAAAATATAAGTGTGGGAAATTTCATACTTCTCCGTCCGCGCAATTTTCGTATAAAGGGGTACAAAGTTTTTGCTTCACGTATTAATAATATATAGATTACATTAAAAAAAAATAATTTCAAAATAACTTGTAAAAATAAAGTACGTAGCCACTGCTTAAATTGAAAGCTTATCGAAAAAAAACAATAAATATGCATACATAATATATCTTTCTTTTAGCATTTTCGGTACAAGTAGCAGGCTCTTGGGGGGATTCGGGAAAATTGCAAACATAAAGTTTCTAATCGACGAATCTTTTATTCCCTAGCTCTCGAGATACAGCCCATTAGCTTTGTAATGGGGCTTGCTTAAAATTTATTTTATCATCTTTTGGCACGTGATGTCTGTTTAAGTCTTAGAAAGGACAGATGTTTGACGTTTAATTAATGTTGTACTTACGAGTACATGGAAAATGATTATTTGTAGCATTCTCCTCGCAAAGTTGAGGGAGGCTGATGTTTTTATGTTAAAAAGGTACAATACATTTGTTTAATTCATGATTACATAATATGAACATAAATATCGTATCTATAATACGTATATATATATATATATATATATATATATATATATATATATATATATATATATATATATATATATATATATATAAATTGGAACGTGTGGCAGGGTTTATTGAAGGGGCTTTTATGTAACTTGTCATGATTACAATTTAATAAGGACATGATCATACAGAAATAATTAAGTGCATTTATTATTTCAATATATTCCCGCAAATACTCGACTTTAATAAAATATGTACGTATATAATACAAAAAATAAATATATAATATTATAATAATAAATAAAAAACACAACTCGGTAATAATTTCAAACTTGAGATTAAAACAAAAACATAATGAGCATGAATTCTTTCTTATTTTTTTTTAAATGAGGAAGCAAACGATGCGTGCATTTCTTTAATAACTATCTATATATTTTTTCACCAAACAACAGTAATTTTCTTTTACAATTTCATACTGTTTTGTTGATTTTGTAGCCTTATATTTCTTTGTATGACATTTTTCCTATAACATTATCCAATACATTTGGCGAATAGGTATCTACGATTTATTACGTCTCTCGCAGCAGGGCGCAGACTGCAATGCATTGCTAGCATTAGAACGGCTAGCGTTCCACAACAAAACGAGTAGCCAGGAATAACCACAAACGTACTACTGTGCAGCTTTATAACTTATAATAATAATAATAACAGCCTTTTTTCAACAATCTTACATATACATGTTTTTTTAATACTAAACTTTATCATTAGACACTAGTTTTGCGAAGATTGTCTTGCTTTATAGCATAGGCCTCCCATAAAGCTTGCCACAGAGTGCGATTATGTGTTTTCGCTGTTCTTTTAACATCGTCCTACCATCTTCGACGTTGTCTCCCTTTATAACTTACTACTTAAGTAAATAATTTTTTTTGATTTCAGAATAAGTTTAAAAGTAAATTCGGGTTCAATTTTTTCTGTAAAAATATGAAACCTCCTTTGAGGATACTCATTAGCTAAGAAGAGTCTTGAAAATACTTAAATATGTACAAAAACACAGACAAATTGAGTACCTTCTCTATAATAAAATCGTTCAAAAATCTGGTTACCAGTAAAATTATAGAAGGACTTTGCGTACTGTACAAAGTAAATTTAAAGGAGCGCGTTCAAATAGCAATTTACCAACAAGCCTTTAATTGTTGCACTTTGTTACGGATAATGAGTGTATATTTTCCAGTGGGCTGGAGTAAAATGCAAACCACTCTTGGAACAAGTTTTATAATTGGTCATTATTGTTTATATCGGGGTCTGCAATTATGACAAATTTTAATTTCTTGAATTGTAAAAATATGTATTGATTACCTAATATTGTTGCGATCATATTTCATTTTAAGACACTATTCGTATTAATTATTTCTGGGGTATTGATATGTATTTTATTTTAAAGTAGATACGTTGAGTGGTCTTTGAGATAATTTTAAATATATAATGCTACGGAACACTTGGTGTTCGAGGCATCATATACATAATTATCTTTCAACTGCCTCCTGCACATATTGAGAATACCTATTAATTTTACGTATATACGATGTAAGTGCTTAAAACCCAGTCTTCAATTTTTTTTTATTGTAGCAAAAACACTTTTAAGGAGACGTTGAAGTTATAAGAAAACTGATTAACATAACAATTTCTTTAGTACAACAACCGAACCGCAGCGGAAAGACAAACAAAAATGAGAAAGAACACAAATTAAACTTAAATATAACTTTATAAAGAAGTACACGATGAAAAAACAGCCTCCTTCATAGTGGTGTGTGGAATGAAAGCGACTACGAGAAGTTGCGTCATAAATCATGCTATATATTTACAAGACTCTACTAAAAGGCAAATGAGGAAATGGACCCTTATTACACTGGAAATAAATGTTATAATAGGTGAAATTTTAAGTGTGCTTCAAGAAAGGCCCAAGGGAAAGTGTAGTGAAGGAACAAAGATAAGTCCGGATTGTCGCAAGCTCGTCTGCGAGGAAATTACAACTAGCATAACACAAAGGCTTCAACCTCTTCTGTTTCTATTTGAAAAATGTACGTTGTCTATTGCTGTAACTAGTAGGATTAATTTTTATAATGTGCAACATAAAATTGGTAAACTAAAATATATATTACGATATTACTTTGTAAAGTCCATAACTTTTAAATAAATAAATTTTGTAATATTATTTTATTGTAATTATTTAATTTGACCATTTGACAACGTCAAAGCAAAATTTATGGTGGAATCAAAATTTATTTTAAAATATATCCGAAAATAACATTAAAAATTTAAGTAATAGTATAAATTTTTTTTTTAAAAGACAACAAAATCGAAAGTGCATAATAATTACAAGACTTTCGCGATACCATTCAGATAAAGAGAGACACTAGCATTCCCAAGGAGGGTTGACGTGAGGCAGGCGGCCGGTCGTAAAACTTTTGTCAAATCCTTTCAGCAGTACAGAAGATGTACTGCGCCGACCCCAAGTGATTGGGAAATGGGCAGGGAGAAGAAGATTTTATTGCAATTATAATCTTCAAAATTTTTAATTTTTATGTCAAAATCATTGTTAAGGTGTGATTAGGGAGATATAACTCAAGACCCAGCTGTATGTAGTTTCAAACTATTTTACTTTTTAAGTTTTTTAAATTTAAAATGTAAAATGGACGATTAAAAATACTTGATTTGATTTGAGTGCGTAGTATAAAGTACAGGATATGTTAAGTAGTTACGAGTTAAGTAGAATTAATAACGAGGAATCTTTTTTTATATAAACTCAACGGTAAGAGAAATATATAACCCAAAATAATGTAGTGTTTCGATAATCCGATACGTCTGAGGAGCGATCAAGCGCAGGATCGAAGGCTTTCGGTACTCTTCGAGGCTCTGGGATGTAACACTGTCAACGTGCGAACATTCTAACTTTACAGAGATAAACGCACAAGATATGTATTTATACAGGGTCATTTTTAATTTACTGAAAACCTTTTGGCAATACACTATTAACAACATACCAACAACATCCGTAAGAAAAAAAAATAAATCTTAAATTTTTATTTTCATACAAAAATAAAAATATTTTTGTTTGCATCTTCTAAACTTTAAAGTTCTAGCATTTGGCCAAGTTTAAATGAGTAAGCGCGGCTTCCTACACCCCTCCACCCCTCCCCCTCCACCGGACACGCGCTTTCTTTTGCTAATGCTGGACTATTACCGTTGAGAAGGTGGATTAAAAATATTTTTATTTTTGTTAAATTTAAGATATTTTTTTTCTTACAGATGTTGTTGTTATGATGTAAATAGTATATTCTCAAAAGGTTTTCAGTACATTAAAAATGACCCTGTATATGTTAGCCATTGAAAAAACGACATTTAAATAACATGGTATGCTTCATGTAGAAATCTGTGGACATCAGAAAACCTTAAATTATATGAAATTATTCAGATTTTTTCTTTTACTCACTTTATTAGTGGACGCTAAATATTTCTTAGGATAGTAAAGTACTTTAGTGATTTTTCATTTCTGCTCTTTAAATTCTTAATCGATTTAATATTTCAATTAATTGAATTTCTATTTGAAATTCAAAACATAACGGAAAATTAAATTTCCCAATCACATGAAAAACAATAAAACCTTTCATATTGATTGTAATAGGCATTCACGTAAGCATGAATTTGCGCAGGAATGCTTCCAATTTGGTATCAGAAATAAAAGCGACAAAATTTAGTTTTTCGAATCAATTCCCAAAATTATTGGCATCATTAAATTTGGATGCGTTTAAATTAGACGCTGGTACAGTTATGCAAATTTGGTTTAGCTTTGAATACATTTATTAGAGCAATACGATTCAAATTACTTTAACCTCACTTATGGAGAGAATAGCCATAAAATCATGCTTAATTGAAGTTTACAAGCAAAATTAGCTCTTAATTACAAGTATATGCAGTTGAAGATGCTTTGTTTGAGCTTATTGGTGGGTTTGGAGGTGGAAAGATATTTCGAACCCCAGCGTAGACGAAATATGAGGATTAAATTCCTGTACTGCACTTAACTAGACTAATTTTCGCAGGATGTCTGAGCGTGTATACTGCACTTAACTAAATAAATTGAGAGGCAATGCTTGATATTTAGCGCAATATGTTTAGTTTGCACGTTAGTCGTGTTTGTGTTGACGTAACAATATTTTAATTAGTGTTATTTGAATTCAAAATTTCATAATTTATTTTATAAATAGCTCGGATGGCTTGATTTTCAAATGATATTAGTAATGTGATGCGAAATTGTTATTTAGTTTATCTAGTCTTATTTATCAATTAAATTTTGAGCTTTAGAAATAGTATAAATACTAAATAGTTTATACCTAACTAGCGATTTGCCCTCGCTTCGCTCGGGTTCGTCCCTAGCTTTCTTCCCCATACAAACTTTCATCCCCATTCTCACCCCCTTAAGGGGTGATTTCCAGGATAAAAACTATTTCACTCACTCACTCTTCATGAGATTAAAAAAAACTTATTTTAGATTTTTTTCTTTTAACTTTCTTCTTTACAAAACTTCAATCCAATCCTTCAATCAATCCATCCAATTTGGTGCAGTCGATCCGAAGTTATGCGCGTACATACATTTCGGTGATTCATTTTTATTTATATTGATTAGAGCGTTTTTTTTAATTTATATCGTCATAGAACTAGTTCTTATATGCAAAGTTTGTCTGTTTGTCTGTTTGCCTTCCTTTGTCGGCGCAGTAATATGACGACTTTTGCGAACCACCTTAAGTCACGTTAAATAAATAAAGTAGATAAAACTTAAACTAAAGGTATTTATATATGTAACTAAAACAAGCTAAATGATTTCAAATATATATGAGTACTAGAATAGTGATATTAATATATATATATTTAATAAAAAATATTCTGACGTGAGAAGCTCTTACTGTTTTTCTTATAAAATGAAATTTCGAAATTTTGCTTCCTCGAAATACGCAAATATAAATTATAATTTACCAAAGCATGAACGTGTGTCACCACACGGAAATTACATTGTTTGAATAAAGTAGATACAAAATTTTTCATCGAGTATATTTGAGAGAAACGAATTACACGAGAGGCCTACGACGACGGGGCGTGAAATTGCCTTCAGATGGAGCCGGGATGCTGCATCTTAAGATTATCTCCTTATATTCCTTTAACATTCGAAATGAGGACACATTTATATTAGTCTGTAAATAGCCACTTAAGTATAATGTGATAATAAATCTTCTTATTCCAGATCCAATTATAGCGTAAGCTCAAAGAGATCTTACAGTAAAAAATATTTTGTAATTTTCATAACGTTTCGTAACTAGTTTTTCTGTGAAGTGTTTTTTTTTCTGTACAGTACTTACGTAGTATTCAGGTCCTTAAACGTCTCACTGCTGGGCACAGGCCGACCTTCAATATGAGAGGGATCAGGCCATAATCCACCACGCAGGCCAAGTGCGGGTTGGCGGACTTCACATGTCTTTCGAAAACTTGCTAGGTTCTCTCAGGCACACAGGTTTCCTCACGGTGTTTTCTTCACCATATTTTATTTATACCTACTAAATAAAGCTGAAGTTTCTTTTTTGTTGGTTTGAACACGCTTATCTCTGGACCTAGCTATTCGAATTGAAAAGCTCTTATTACAAAGTAATAGTCTATTTATTGAAGTTTATTGAAATTTTCGTCCCACCGGAGTACGAGAGTGACAGGAATAGAGAGTGCACGTTGTGTCTGCGCGTACACTTGTGCACTATAATATCTCCTGCGCAGTTGGCTAGTCTCAATGAGATTAGCCGCCGTGGCCGGAATCGGTCTGGATAACATCATTTATTGAAGAAGGTTAGGCGGGCAATACCTACTTAAATCTTAACTGAATTCCAAAAAGGAGGTTTTATGGATATAATGAAAAAAATACTTTGCTTTTGCAATTAAAGAAATATTATAACTAAAGTACATTGTACATATAATCACTTTGTATATATCAGCCACTACATATTTTCACCACTTGCCACTTTTCTTGTGAAAAACTTTTTCAGAGGAAAAACTTTTAACTAGGTTTAGTAAATTCAAAGTGGGATTTTATATTTCAGTCCTAGGAATTATTTAGAAATACTGCTTAAAACTAACTTTACTTATGTTTTTATAAATATGCAAAATATTTCACAGTTAATATAGTAATCAATGTAACTTGTAATAAATGTAAATCATTTAGGTATACTAAAGACAAACAGACTTTTAAAGCAGGCAATGCTTTGCTGTTTCTTTTTTTAAATTTTATTTATAAACTAGCATTGCCCGCGGCTCCGCTCGCGTTCAAATGAACAAAAAACAAATTCTTAGGTTTTACATATTAGTATACTCTTACATTGCAGTTTTTGTATTTTTTCTCAGAAATGAGATATTTTCCCGCGGTAAAAAGTATCCTATATGTTAGACCCGTATAACCAGTTATCATCATACCAAATTTCATCAAAATCCCTCCAGTGGTTTTTCCGTGATGCGGTAACAGACAGAAAGACAGACAGACAGACAAAAAATCTAAAAACTATAGATTCGGCCTCTGTATCGATAATAATGTATATTTCAATAAGATTTTCCAAAAAATATCTAATATACAGATTCGGCTTAGTTACAATTTTATTATATGTATAGAAAAACAGATTTTACTGAATATTATTTGTAGTTAAATTCATTTCGTTGTTGCAAATAAACTTTGCACGGTAAATAATAATGTAGGTACTACAAAATTAAAATATACCACCAAGTAAAGCCCTATTAGAATAATAAAAAAATAATTTAATCACAGAGTTACAATAATGTTCTTTGATTAAAATGTAAAAAAATAATAATACTAAAAAAAATTGAAACTGCTTATTATAAAACATATTATTTCCAAAAGATGAACTCCGGACTTATTCCTTATAAACATACAATATTTTCAGTGTGAACATTACAAAGACAATTCAGATTTCAGATTATAAGAGTATCTTATGCAACAATGTATACTATCATTTAAGGTTCAAACCTGATGATGAGTTTTTGAATACAGATACAAAGTCATATTAATCATTCAAAGCGAATAAGTAAATGAAATGCGGTGCGAAAATTGTATGGCAGCAATAAATTAATAATTTCTACAAAAGCCTCCTTGAAAAGACTCGGGCTTTCAACTTGACAATAAGACTTAAATGAAAGGCGATTATGCCTGTCTCTACATTTTTGAACAGTAAATAATAAACCTAATATTTCTTTAAGTTACTTAAAAGTCTTAATGGAAAATAATAATAAAACAAATTTTTGTTCTGTTTGTTTATCTTTTGGGGTGCGCTTTAATTTTGTTGAAAATGAGAGATCAAAAATATTGTTACAAAACAATTACTTCGATTAAAATAAATTAATTAAATTAAAGTATAGTATACTGAATTAAATATTTGCTTTATTTTATTCTCTACTGCTAAAAATAATATTAATCTGATCTCTGTTACTGTTAAATTAAAAAAAATACATCTTATACTAATATTATAAAGAGGTAAAGTTTATAAGTTTGTGAGTTTGTTTGTAGGAAGTAAGCTCTGGAACTACTGACCGATTTAGATGAAATTTGGTAAGAAGATAGTTTGAGACCCTGGGACGAACATAGGAAAGTTTTTTTCCCGGAAATCATCCCGTAAGAGGGTGAAAGTAGGGTTGAAAGTTTGTATGGGGAATTAAGCTAAGGACGAACCCGAGCGAAGCGTCGCTAGTATACTGTATATGTATAAACACATTTACGCATTAGTAATACAAGTAATTAATGAATATTATAAAATTATAATAATATATTATAATAATTATATTACAATTATAATTATATTATTATTATTTAAATTATAATTTCTCATTGTTTTCTTAGATTAATATTCTAAGTTAAGAATGTGTATAGTTATTGACAAAAGAAATAAAAATATTAAGTGTCTCCGCAAGCTACAGTGTTTCAGAAACATCCAATCAGATTAAATACGACACAATATTTGAGTTTAACATAATAATACTGATTTTGGTACTTGGAGACGCTTTAAGATGTTTGTTTAAGTATAAATGAGCACGATTCAGCTATTGTTAGGTTGGCTGAGTTTTCATTTATTTGTATAGTGATGATAGGGTCATCAGTTATAAAGAAAATGCGATGTATATTTTATTTTTAACTATCGACTTACTCTCGCTTCGCTCGGGTGCGTTCCTAGGTTCGTTCTAATTTTTTGAGCGGAACCCTAATTCTTTTTTTTAAAAAGTAGACTAAGTTACTCCTTATAACATCAGCTCTCTGGCAGTGAAAGTCCTGTCAAAACATTTCAATTTTATTTATCTGTATATATTGCATGAAACACAAACGGACATACAGACAAAAGTTTTAATAACTATTGTTTTGAGGTCTATATTCTGTACACAATACGTTACAGTCATTGTTTTTGAAAAATATTTCATGTACAGATTTTGCTAAGTTACTGTTTTATTTAATATATATCTACATATATATATTCGTAGATTTTTAGATGTACAGGATTTTAAGTTTTTTAGAATATTTCGTAAATAGACATAAGTTGCCAACCCTATAGGCAGTTGCCCTATTCCCTATTATTTGATGATACTGCCGTTACGTTGAATCATTGACGAGTTTCCCTAACTTTGGTAAACCTGATCTAATATTGCAATCTTATAAAACAGTTATGACAAAATTATGTCTTTTTTTCCTTGGTTCAATCTTTTATGGATAATTCATACAATATTCACATTGTTAACCTTTGCTTACAGGAATATGATATAAAGCTTTATTTTTATAATTTGTTGTAATGAATCATTTACTTATATACCTATATTAGTATTATGTATAAATGAGGTTAAAATATCTATTTAAAGTACTACTTTTATATATAAACATATTTTAAAGTTTATATATATATACTTTTATATATATATATAAACTTTAGTTCATCATAATACTATTAAATAACATTATTATATTCGCCTAAAGCTTTCTAAAACATTACAAACCTAATTACGCCATTCATAATTTATCATTGAAATGTATCTATTTCATTTCGTTGCTGCGAAATATACGAGTATTCTGGTATTTATTTATCAATGTGCGCATATTTACACACGTTATACGGCTCGTACAGAGATTACATCCTACGAGAACGCCTGAGCGCCTGTGTGGTGTCGATAACAGAAATTAATGTTTTGTTTTCCTTCTAAATTAATGTATAAAACCCAATAAAGCTCAAACTCGTATTAATTTGAAAACCTTTTTCTATACATATAATAAAATTGTAACAAAGTCGAATCTGTATATTAAATATTTTTTGGAAAATCTAATTGAAATAGACATTATTATCGATACAGAGTTCGAATCTATAGTTTTTAGAACTTTTGTTTGTCTGTCTGTCTTTCTGTCTGTCTGTCTGTATGTCTGTCTGTCTGTTACCGCATCACAGAAAAACCACTGGAGGGATTTTGATGAAATTTGGTATGGTGATAGCTGATTATCCGGGTCAACATATAGGATACTTTTAACCGCGGGAAAATGTCTCATTTCTGAGATAAAATACAAAAACTGCATTGTAAGAGGATACTAATATGTAAAACCTGAGATTTTGGTTTTTGCTTATCTGCATCCGGGCGAAGCCGCGGGCAATATTAGTTATATTATATAAACCAAAATGGTTGTTTGCTATAAATAAATAACCTTTGAATTTTTACGAATATACTGTCAAAGGATGTAATTAACGTTTTATATTCATTTCTGTTTTAATTCAAACAACTTTTTAAATATACTCGTATCTTTAGCTCTTTCCCTTAGTTAAGAAATATATTACGCGCTACTTATCTTACCATACTTACTTGTTTGTCTTTTTTGTATGAAGTAGCCCTTATTAAATGATTTATTCTCAGTTCATCCTTATCTTTATGTTTCATAAGAGTAAAAGCTAGTTACAATATATATATATATAGAAACATCGCTAACTTTATTTTGAAACCATTTCAAGTACAATAGAAGGCACAATAACACAATGTGAATATCTATATGAGGCATCCTATCGCAATATTTTCAGTTTAAATTTGAATGCAGCGAAACCTTAGAGCTATGTATCGAGTGCATATTGGACAAAGCCTTAGACAACCGGTCCCATTCGCATTGTCGTGGTATCAACAATAGCTGGAGTGGTGACCCATTTGCGCTCGTTGAAAAATATGAAAATTTATCTGGATTTTTTTTGTTTAAACCGCGGTCGCAGTAATAAATGATGACTCTACACGCCCGAGTCGTTATTGTAGCGTTACTGGCTGTATACTGTTTCGTATCAATATGGGGTAGATTTACAGTCGCAAATTCCTTTTTCTCGCATTTGAAATGTTGCTGTGGAAAGCTTTTCGTTTTTCAGATTTTAATTTAGTTTTGTAAATTATATCTTTGGTTAGTTAAAGTTAAATGCAGACACAATTTTATATATTGTAACAAATCTATGAATAACTTTGTTTGTAAAATATTTTAACAGATGTTTTTGTGCGTTTAAATGTATATACAACAAAATTAGCGATTTACTCTCACTTCGCTCGGTGGATTAATTTTTTTTGACATACAGACAGACAGAGAAAGTTTTTAATTTATTGTGTTTTTGTGTAAAAGTACCTACCGTATATTATTTGGTAAAAATGTAGTAAAAAGCTGTTATTTTGACATTACAAACAGACACTTTAATTTTATTTATCTGTATATTTAAGATGTAGGTATACATAATACAGATAATAGATATTCATTCGATTATCACACATTACGTTTAAATAACTGTTTTTTACAATTTCCTTAATATAAGAGATACAAATTGTTTTTTCTTATAATCTATCTTGGACGGTAATATATTATATAAAAAAATGATATAATCAATATGTAGTAGAAATTTTAGTTTGAGTAAAAAGTAAACAACAGAGATGAAACTTTACATGCTTTACCACTCAATAATAATCTCCGGCAACTCTAAAACAAACTTTACTATTACGTACGAAACTTACACCTCGAATAAACTACACGTCTAACTCTTGTCTAGAATGTTTGAAAACTGTACAAACATAAAGGCTTTATCTTAGTGTATGGGAGAAGTAATTAGTTCCGAAGACCGTTAAATTTGCATGATAGTAAGAGTTCTTTGATACAGTCCAGTTCAATTCAAACGTGCTTCTGACGATTGTGGCAGATCCTTTTATACCTTTACAATGGGTCTTTATGAAGTCAATTATTAGTGTAATTTTTACATATTTCATTAAGGTCAAATGAAATATATCATACTAGCAGAACCCGCGGCGTCGCTCGCGCTAATACTATACAAAAATCTCTAAAAAGGTAGTTTTATACAAACTTTCATCCCCTATTTTATCTCCTTATAGGATTAATTTCGAAAAATGCTAAAACACGTATTTATTTAATTTTATTGAAGAGCATTAATACCAAGTTTCAAGTAATTCTGATAATATTTTTTTTCCGTCACTCTGTTTTGACGTAAAAGAAAGACAAACAAATAAAGAAACAAACACACTGTCACATTTATAATATTAGTATGGATTTCATTCATTTGACAGAATGTTATTACCATAATTTCAGTATACTTTGAATCGACTCGGATTAAAAATTCAGAGTTTTTCAGTGAGTGGAATTAAACTTTAAATACATAAATATTTATAATATGTATGTATTTAAAGGATGTACCTATGTGTAGTGTATCAACTATCTGGTATACATAACACAAGCCTCGCAGCTTACCATGGAACTAGATGGTGCTGTGTGTTAATATGTCCCAACAACATATTTAATTATTTATTTAACTTTGCGAAACGAAAGTAAAATTACTATACACTTTAAAAACAGGAAGCTGTACGAGAAGTATATGTACTCCGTAATATATGGAGGTAATTTCATCTAACCCAACATTTGTATGGAGATTTGAACTGCTTCTACATTAGAATGCACCCTTATGCTATAAAGATAGGCCGGATACAACAAGGTAAAAAGACGATGTAGTAAGATCAAGTAGATGAATATTCAGTTTTGGTATCTATATTTAAATATCAAATTTACAAAGTTAAGAAAAGCAAATTTTTTTAAATTATTTTATTGGATAAAAGATAAATACGAAATGATGTTCTCCTGGCCGATTCCGGCCACGGCGGCCAATCTCATTGAGACTAGCCAACTGCGCAGGAGATATTATAGTGCACAAGTGTACGCGCAGACACAAGTGCACTCTCTATTCCTATCACTCTCATACTCCGGTGGGACGACCACTCGACACGACCGGTGAGAGTTCAGGCGCAGGACCGACGGCTTTACGTGCTCTCCGAGGCACGGGGGTGAAACACCGCCAACTTCCCAACTCCGGGCGGTTACTGAGACTTACTATACAGAAAGACTCAATAACTAAACTTGGCCCGACCCGGGACTCGAACCCAGGACCTCCGGATGTGCAGCCGTACATGATAGCCACTACACCACCGAGGCAGTTAATACGAAATATTAGACATATTGGTTAATTTTATAATAAAGATCATAATATGTATCTACAATGTACATACATAATATATATCACCGTTATGGTAATTGGAAACATAAAGTGTTAAAAAAATTTGCTCATAGAAAATGCTCACTATCAATAGGTACATGTTATCATTGCATTCACAACATATTCATTGAAAATGATCTTAGATTTGTCTAAATTCATCTAAAGAACGATGAGTTTTAAAGAATTGATTAGGTTCTGCAAAATGTTTTTTCGACATGAATGCTAATTGAGTTTTAAATGAAGGAATTGGGAATAAGAGATATATGTAGATGTTTGATATCGAAAGTCATACTTATTATTTTTTTTGTTAGGTTTTACATTTTAGTATACTCTTACATTGCAATTTTTGTATTTTTTCTTAGAAATGAGATATTTTCCCGCGGTAAAAAATATCCTATATGTTGAATCGGATAATCAGTTATCATCATACCAAATTTCATCAAAATCCCTCCAGTGGTTTTTCCGTGATGTGTTAACAGACAGACAGACAGACGAAAATTCTAAAAACTATAGTTTCGGCCTCTGTATCGAGAATGATGTCTATTTCAATAAGATTTTCCAAAAAATATTTCATGTACAGATTCGGCTCAGTTAGAATTTTATCTATACTATAATAAAACTGTAGAGGTCGAATGTCTGTACATAGAAAATTTTTTGCTAAAAACCGAGTCAGGGGGATGTAAGAAGACAAATAGAACAATTTCAGATTTTTTTCAAATTTTTTGTTTCTTTGTCTGTTTGTCTGTTTGTACGGGCTAATCTCCGAATCTATTGGACCGATTTAAATGAAATTTTGCATGGTGGTACCTTATATCCCCGGTCAACATCTTAAATACTTTTCATCCCGGAAAATTAAAGAGCTCCCGTGGGATAGTTAAAAAACTATGATAACTGATACAGCTTAGTACACAACAACTTATGCACCTAATTTAGTAAAATTTGGCATGCTGATATATATAGCCGGTCAAATAACAGGTTACTTTTCATCCCGGAAAAATGAACGGTTCCCGTGGGATAGATCTGTTTGTGCTTTTCTAGAGGCGAACCCGAGCGAAGCAAGAGTGCGCCGCTAGTATGAAATATATACAAATAAAAATATTAAATATAAAATTTTCTTTTCAGTAAATATACGAATCGTCGATTTTTTTTAATGTAACAGCATTATTTTACTTAAACGTTTATTTTAACCGCGGGTACTCTTAATAACATACGAAATATTGTTTATCCTACAAAAATTGGGCCATAAAATGGAGTTATCGCTTTTTTTTTTTTTTTTTTTTTTTTTTTTTTTTTTTTTTTTTTTTTTTTTTTTTTTTTTTTTTTTTTTTTGTTGACGCTGGGGAAACCCATCATGGGGACCCTACCGGCCGTCAATGGGTAGGGTACTGTGAGACTCCTACTCACTAAAACCCACAGCGGAACCCGTCGCCGCAGTGCAATGGGGTGTGCAGGATCGCTTGCGCATTCACTGCAACACCCCTGCGGACAGCCCGTACCCCGCGGGCCTGCCTCGCCTAAACCGGGATGCCCTCGATTCACAGAGCATCCCGACCGCCCTGATGACGTGCAGGGGAGTCAACGAGAGACCCCCCCGCAGTAGCTCCTCTAGGGTGGCGGGAGAAGATGCGCGTACCGGCGCCTCCTCTCCCCCAGCCGACGGCGACGAAGAGGGTCTGCTAAGGCGTTAGCCTCGCGTTCCCTCTCCGCCGTCTCCTTCAGTGAGATGACGGCCTCGCTGAAGGAGACCATCGCCGACCAGGACCTCTCATCGCGTAGCATGGCCCCCACCACGCTTCGCAACGAGAGGTCTCCACCCACTACCGCCATCAGGGCCTGGCGCTGGGGAGCCCAAGCGGCGCATACCGCGAGGGTGTGGTGCGAGGTGTCCTCGGACGCACCACACTCGTGGCATACGGGCAACGGTTCCCGACGCGCAACTTGATACAGATACTTACCAAAGCACCCGTGCCCGGTAAGCATCTGCGTCAACCTGAACGTCAGGACGCCGTGTGGCCGCCTGACCCAGCGAGACAGGAACGGACGAACCGCCCCCACCGTCGCCAGGCCAGCCGCTGGAGTCCCCAGGTCTTCCCACCAGCGCCGGATCAGTGCCTCGTCAGCTAGGCGCCTGATCCGAGCGACTCCCTCCCGCGCTGGACGTTCCCCTCGAGCCCGCTCACTCGCCCGAAACTGATAAACTTCGGCGAGCACCTCCGCCTGGAGTTCCCAGGGCGGATCGCCCGCCAGAAGTGTCGCCGCCGTGAAGGACACCGTACGGTATCCCCGCACCGCCCTCACCGCCAGGACCCGTTGCGCCTTGCGCAGTTGGGCCCTGTTAAGTGCGGAGAGGGCGTCAATCCACACAGGGGCACCGTACAGTGCCATGGACCTCACGATGCCGGCATAGAGCCGCCGGCAGTGAGATCCAGGGCCCCCGACATTTGGCAGAAGTCTGCCGAGGGCCGAGGCGGCGCCGATCAGTCTCGGGGTGAGCTGAGCGAAATGGACACGAAACGTCCAGCGTCCGTCCAGGGTCAGGCCCAAGTAGCGCATATGGGCCCGAACCTCCACCATCCTACCCTGGACTCGCAGACAGGCGTTGCGGGGGGCACCCTTGCGTGGGCCATGAAAGAGGAGGGCCTCCGTTTTGGAGACAGAGACCCTCAGGCCCAGCATCCCTATCCGGTCGGCGACCAGATTGGTGCCGACTGTGGCCAAGCGTGCCGCCTCCTCATAGGAACGACCCCGGGCTGTGACGAGGGTGTCATCAGCGTATGCGATGACACCGAGCCTGGGGAGGAGCGGACAACGCAGGAGCCAGTCATAGCCGAGGTTCCACAGTACCGGGCCCAAAACGGCCCCTTGTGGAACCCCGCAGTCAACACGTCGCCGACCGACCACCCCATCTGCCCCCTTCCACACGACCTGTCTGTCACGGAGGTACGCGTCCAACACCCGCCGGAGATAGAGAGGCACCTCATGGTACCGAAGTGCCTCTCGTAACGTCTCAAACGGCAGGGTGTTGAAGGCGTTGGCCACATCCAATGAGACGGCTAACAGCACGCCTCCCTCCTCCACCGCGGCCAAGGACCGAACCTTCAGGGCGTTCAGGGCGTCCACGGTCGACCGACCCGCCCTGAACCCGAACTGAGCCTCTGAAAGGCCCGGCCCCACCTCCTCGAGATGCTGAGTAAGACGGGCAACGAGAATTCTCTCGAAAAGCTTGCCCATCTCACTCAGCATCACGATCGGCCTGTATGCCGAAGGGGAGTCAAGAGGACGACCCTCCTTGGGCAACAGGCACAATAATCCCTCCTTCCAGATCTTCGGGAACTGCCCAACACGAAGGCACGCGTTTGAACAGGTCCCGAAGATCCCCTCCCAGGTATTCCAGGGCAATGCACAGAACTCGCCCCGGAATACCATCCGGTCCCGGAGCCGTCCGTTTGGCCCGCAGTTTATCGCGGGCCAATTCCATCTCCCCCTCGGTGATTGGGGGGAATTCCTCCACTCCCACAGAGCGTGTGGGAGGAGCCATCACCGGGGGGATGTGCCCAGACGACTCCGGGAACAACCCTCCGATCAGTCGCAGGAGGACCTCGGGCGGCGTGGTCTCCGTGACCGGGGGGCCGTGCGCGCGGAGTTTGTTCCGCGCGCTGATGTAAGGGCGCCCCCATGGATCCCGATCCAGGCCCGCCAGCATTTCCTGGCGGGCCGCCGCCTTGGCCTGGCTGATAGCGAGCTGCAGGGCCTTCTTCGCTGACCGATAGGCCACCCGCAGCTCGTTCTCCAAAACCGGGTCCAGGCCATTCCTCCTGCGACACCGGACAAACCTCCGTCTATGCCAGTTGCAGGTCGCCCGAAGCTGTGCAATTTCGGGCGACCACCAATACACGCTCCGGCGATGCCGGGCGAACCGCCTAGTCCGCGGCATGGCCGCATTGCACACCCTCGTAAGGGCGTCGCACATGCGGCCAGCCAGCTCCTCGACATCGGAACTGGCGCCCACCACACTCCCCTGGGAGCACCATGCTTCAACGATGGCCGCCTCTCTGGCCAGCTCTGTATCAAGCCGGCCCAGGGCCCATCTCGGAAACGCTTGAGAAGGCCCCCTTGGGCGGTCCACCGGCACCGGACGGGTGGAGATCTCAAATCGGATATAATTATGATCCGACAGAGTCTCCACCTCCTCCTCTACCCTCCAGTTGATCACCCTGCGTGCGACGGCGGGGGTGGCGAACGTTAGGTCCACCACGGACCCCCCCTGCTGTCGCACGCACGTGAACGCTGTCCCCACATTGAGCAGGGACAGACCGGAGAGTAGTGCCCACGTCTGAACGGCTCGCCCTCGAGCGTTCGACGTGGGATTCCCCCAGGCCAAGGACTTGGCATTAAAGTCGCCGAGGACGATAGTGGGCCTCGGCGACTGCCTGCAAACCGCAGCGCGGACGGAGTCGAGGAAGATCTCGAACTCCGCCAGACTGCGGTTGGGGGAGAAGTACACCGCAACGATGGCGTACTCTCCCCACCCTGCCACGACAAGTCCTTGGCCCCTCTCGATTGCCGAGAGACGGGGGCCGGTGCTGCTCCCAGACACTATGGCCACGGAGCCCTCTAGGTCCCCCACCCAGTTCGGTTGGTGAGGGACAAAGTAGGGCTCACAGGCCACCGCCAGACCTATCTCCCACTCGGCCATGGACTGCAGGAAAAGGTCCTGCGCTCCGGCCGAGTGGTTCACATTCCCTTGGAGGAAGCGAGTGTGCCTGTCCATTAAGATGACATCACTGCTTCCTCAGCCTGGCGGCTACCGGCACTAGCGACGGCTCCGGTCCCTGGAGCCGTCTTGCCTTTCGTGATGGGTGGGTTGCAATCCCGCCCACCCATCATATGCCCAGAGGGGCGCCCCGCATCCGCGCAGACCGCACAGCGGACTGTCTTCGCGGTGCAGGCAGCGGAATGGTGTTCGTCGCTGCCGCACCGGAAACACAGGCGCCCCCGTTCCACCCTCGATGGGCATCGTGGTAGGGTATGCCCCAGACCCATGCATCTGAAGCAGCGCAATGGGCGCTGCTCCAGTACCTCGACCTTGGCCGACGACCACCCGACCAGAAGTCGGCTTGCGTCGGCCACCTTTTTGGCTGCCGTAACTGGGCACCTTACGACAGCCATGCCCATCCCCCCTTTCCCGGTGTGGACCCGGCTCACCCAGACAGACTCCGTTGAACAGCCGCCCGCCCTGGCGACTGCGTCGGCCACCGCCTCCTTGGTGACCGAGTCATCCAGGCCCGACACCCTCAGCTCACCCGTTTTAGCAGGGCGAGCGATGGTCGCCACCCCGTCTAGTACTTGGCGGAGTTTATCCGCCAGCCTATCCGCCGCTTCAGGCGGCACCGAGGCTGCAAGCTCCAACAACCGCGCCCCGGTTGCCGCAACCCTCACTGATAGACCGCCCGTTACACCCAATTGGGACAGGTCTATGTTCGCCCGTGCGCGCTCCAGCAGCTTGGCATAGGTGACACCCTTCGATGCCGCCTCCTGCTGGAGCGTTATTATAACAGCCGCTGTGCGCGGCGGAGCCGATACCTTCGGTTTAGCCGGCGCCGAAGGGGCCTTCTGCGCGACAGGCGCCTTTGGCCCCGAAGGGGTCTTTGGCGCCGACTTTGCACCCGCCGGGGCAGCCGGGGCCGCTGGGGGGGAGGACTTCTTCCCCTTCCCTTTGCCCTTGCGGACCACCGTCGCCCATGTGCCCTCATCCGCAGTACTTGGTCCCGCCACAGGGGCCGGCGGAGCTGGTCCCGCCACAGGGGCTGGTGGAGCTGGCTCCGACCTAGGACGCTCCGGGGCTGCCATCCTAGCCTCTTTAGGCTGACGCCTACGCGCCGCCGATCCCTCTCCAGCCGCACTCGCCACCGGTGCTGGCTTACTCCGAGGCTCTCTCGGGGCAGGCGTCGGCGCACCCGCCTCCCTTCTTTTGTCCGCTGCAAGAGGCGGACGAAGCGGCCTAGCCGGCAGCAGGCGCTCCTCGATGCCGGCAAGTTTGGCATCGATCAGGGCCCCAACCGAGGAGATAAGAGAGGCCCTTAGCTCCTCCAAAGCCTCCCCCGGCAGAGAGGAGGACGGAGCACTCGCCCTCATCTCGGAAAACTGCCGACGGTGCGCCTTCACCTCCGCCTTCAGGTTCTCCACCTCCTTACGCAGCCTCTCATTATCGGCCGCAACCTTCCTCGTCTCTTCGTTCGATGAACGAGCCGCCAGGGTGTCCACTATCCCCGTTAGGGCCGCTGCAGCCATCTTGAGACGGCGGACATATTCACCCTTCAAGTTGCCAGAGGTCCTGGCAACATGGAAAATCTCCGTCACATTTCGCCCTGCCTCTGCCCGCAGGCCCTGCACATCCATAGCAGCGTTTGCATCCTCCCGGCTCTCAGGGGCAGACAGGTCTGAGCCAAACTCAAAGACTGCCTTGTCTGCCTTGCCCGTCTTTTTACGAAAAGCGCGCGCCTCAAGCGCGCGCTCAAATTCCGCCTCCCTGGCCTCAGCCTCCATCCTGCGCAGATCCGCGCGCGCCCGGGTAAGAACCGTGCCACTCCCTGACCCAATGGGCCTACCCCTACGCGCCTTGTTCTCCTTGGCGCGGACTCGCTCATCCGTCTCCGTTTCCGAGCCAGTAGAGCCCGCCAATGGAGGACGCGGAGCAGTCCTCTTGCGCCCAATGGACGCATCTGTGTCCGCGCTGGCGTCTGAGTCAGTCATGACTCATTCGCCAACCGCACACACACGCAACACACCCAAACTACGCGACAAACGTCGCAAAAACAACAACAAATCCAATCAGAAAGAAAAATCAAAAATCCACGAGAAAAGCCAGAAAATCAAACATGTACAGCAAGAATCGGTATCCAGTAATCAAAGCCAATCAATAACAATCAATAACCATCAATCTTAAAAATATCATTCGATTCGTCGGACCCTACAATGTGACCATGGAGTTATCGCTCCCTAACCCCCAATCACAATTCGGCTGAAAGTTACATACATAAGTCAGACACCACCCCGTAATATGTATATTGTATTTTTAAATGCGGTAAAAAGGATTGTCATAAATCGCTCCAATGTGTCCATGACGGTGACTTACTGTATTGTACTTTAAGGACATTTTATGAGCAGTCCCAATATAATATATCACGCTAGGTAGTACCTACGCAAAGAATGTCTTATTTATTAATATAGGTAAACGTCTATTCAATATATTAACATATAATATGAAATAGGCTATTCTTTTATCTCAAAATGTATGAATGTATCTCGGAAACGGATCTAACGATTTGGTATTTAGATCAAATTTTGTATTTACATAAGGTTTTGGTTTGTAAGTTTATCTATATAGGTATTTTTTCTGAAAAAAAAACGCGATTTTTTCACAAAATAAACTTCTTCTCCCTGCCCATTTCCCAATCATTTGGGGTCGGCGCAGTACATCTTCTGTATTGCTGATAGGATTTGGCAAAAGTTTTACGACCTGACGTTAACCCTCTTTGGGATTTTTTGAATTTTTTTCACAAAATAATACATTTTTTATAACGATTAATTTTATATCTACTTTCATTGTCGCCAATGAATATCGCTGCCGAACGAACGTCTACGCCGAGCGAAACTTGGTCTCCCAGGTGCTAATGTTATTATTGCAGCAAATCTTCAACTGGCTAGTTTACAGAGTATATATTTTCATTGCTGTACAGGATACCTGTTGTTGGTTGTACATTTTAGAATATTGAAAATTCCAAAGTCTTGTTCAGAAAATGACAACAGAAAAGTGTAACATCGTAATGCCTTAGATCAGATACAATATATTTATATCAACAATACTAATAGTTTGTTTGTCCCATACAATAAGTGTTACTGTTACTAGTCTGAAATACTTAATTTTAGTGGGTTAAAAAGTTTAAATTAATATCAAATATATATACATAGGATTTATTATTTAACCAATATATCATGCAACTGTGGTTTTTTTGAAAAAAAATGCTGGCTGAAACTGCACGCTAACGTCTTGGTGACACGAATGTTCTGACCGACCTATATTCGTTAAAGAATGGCCTTTGTTTCTATTTAATAAACCATTGAAAGATTATTACTTGCAGAAGATAGTTTAAAAGATGTTGCTAATAATAATTTACCAAACAATTGTTAATTAATTGATTTCTTTATGATCGGTTCGAAAGTTTTTTAAGTTTTTTTTTTAGGTACCTATAGATTCTACAGATATAGATGTAATTGTCACATTTATATTTAATCACTAGCCAATTACTCCCGCTTAGCTTTTGTATTTATATAATACTAGCATTGCTCGCGGCTCCGCCCGCAATCAGAACATCAAAAACCAAATTCTTATGTTTTACATATTACCCTTACATTGCAGTTTTTGCATTTTTTCTCAGAAATGAGATATATGTTGACCCGGATAACCAGTTATCACCATACCAAATTTCATCAAAATCCCTCTAGTGGTTTTTCTGTGATGCGGTAACTGATAGACAGACAGACAGAAATTGTAAAAACTATAGATTCGGCCTCGGTATTTATTTATTAAGATTACCAACAGAAATGACAATAATACAAATATAATTAACATAATACAATAAACACAGTATAATTGTATGTCTTTTTAGAGAATAATGTTTATTTAATATTAACTAGCGGCTCACCCTCGCTTCGCTCGGGTTCGTCGCTAGGTACGTTTTAAATAGATATAAAAAGAAAAAATCTTTCTTTCTCACATTTTAATTATATGTTTTAATACTTACCTATTCCGGACTAAGAGAAATCCAAAAATTAAAATATCATAAAAATTGGAACGCGGTCGAACGGGATAAAAAGTATCCTATGTCCTTCTCCTGGCTCTAAACTACCTCCCTGCCAATTTTCAGCTAAATCGGTTCAGCCGTTCTTGAGTTATAAGCGAAGTAACTAACACGACTTTCTTTTATATATATAGATGTCTATTTCAATAAGATTTTCCAAAAAATATTTAATGCACAGAATCGGCTTAGTTACAATTTTATTATATGTATAGATTATTATACGAGTATATAGGCAGTCCTAGTTTTTGGTAAATTTTACTGCTAAGATTATCATGTTACTTCAGGTCATAAGTTTTTTTAGATATTAAATTCAATATTGTGGAGTTGTGCGAAAATTTTCAAAGTGTTAATGATTTGTGCGAATGTAATAAAGCAGATATGTATATTGTATAGCCTGGAAATGTATTAATCGCATGTTTCATATCAATAGAACCTAAAGCGGAATTGGAATTTTACTTTGGATGTCTTTGAAACGATTTCCGATATTTCTTGCAGGCATAGAGCATGTTGCTTACCAGAAAATGGGGCATAGCATATTGCTGTAATGGACATGCAAAGTTAAAAAGGCTTTATTTGTTTATTGGCCTTTTGCGACATAAAATATTATTTAGAGTTTTAATAAGTTATTTGAATACAGTTAAAAAAGTTGCCAAAAACCAACAATCTTTTTTGATGAAGCTCTTTCAAATATATATATAATTTTTATGGATAGATTTCGTTTTCTAATTCATGTTAGGTGTATAATTTAAAAAATCTTTGTACTTTTTATATGATTAAAGGCTAAAGTTTTAAATTTATATGTATCACCAACAACTATAAAAACAAAAAACGAGAAATTAATATCAAGGACCAGCTTTGTGTATTCTCACAAGCAATCAATTCGAAATGACACCAATATTCGGCTAAACGAATCAGGGGAATAAAATAAAATCCTATCGATTGCCATCCATCATTGCTGTGATAAAGTGGTCCCTGACATAGAAAAAAAATATTTTAGAAAATAACCCAAATTAAGGGATTATGGATATTCGAGCTCGATTTGATTAGCAAGGGTCATAAAGTGAAAAAAAATATGATAAATCATTCATTGAAGGGTGCGAGCAAGATTTTAATTAATTTTTATGGTAGATGTATAAATTGGTAGGTTTAGATATAAATAGAAAATTTAAAAATTCTTTGCTGGATAAACGTTTTGAACCTCTACCTCGTCCAGATAGTAATGAAAATATTCTTTACTGATATTAATTATATACTATACCTTTTATAATTGCTCATTACCTAGTATAGTATTATTTGATCTGTGTCATTACCTTCAATAGCTACTAGCTAGTAGCTACGCAGTGCGAGATGGGGATGGCCGCTTCTAATTTGGCGCTGTCATTTCTAACATATTGATAAATGTAGGATAACATATTATGTCATATTTTGTGCTTGGTGCTAATCTTTAATAAGCTTAAATGATTTTTAACTTTAAAGTATAATAATCACAACTTAGGATTGAACACACCAAAACAATCTTCAAAAGTTTTCTTTTTCAGTTTTTGTGTATATAATTTGTAAATATTTTGTTTAAAATAATTGAGCCTAGATGATGTTTGGTAAAAAAATCTATTTTCGTGATTACACGTGGGAGGGGTACGTTACTAGCACTGGCTTAACCTTTAGAGACACATCAAAACAATGTATACTGGAAAATTATAAGTCCTTATAAAGGTCCACAGAAAAGTCCGCGATACAGTAGATTTTGAATTCTTTAAAATTTAAATTTACTATGGGCACTGAAGCAACGTAAAAATAAATAATTGAATATGAACATCACTTGTATCTAGAGATTAATTCATGGATAATAAATAAATATGTATATGTTGGAATATTAACATACATCACTCTCTCCTGGTTTTTTATGTCATTCAACATCTCTGCAAAAAAGTATATAAGAAAACAGCTAATATATAACAGTTAATAATTAAACATAAACACAGCTCAACGCTTAGAATATATTTAGAGCTAAGCAGATTGTAATATAAGCGTGTATGATCTATACGATATATGATCTATACGATATATGATCTATACATGTGGTATAGATGTGGTGCCTACATAAGCAAACCGCAGTTCTGTTGGTTGGGTATTAAAATACACAAGCTTGTTTGCACTTGTTGGCGGCTATGACTGCTTTACGTTTAATTATTACCAAGTTGCCAAGCGTGTAGCAGGAATGAAATAGATCCGACGCATAGCTTAACTTTGTTTTTGTTAGAAGAGTCCTTAATCTTCTTGATCATAATATTATAATATGAACAATAATATGTCTAGCAATTATGAGCTATGTTATAATTTTCACAATTTCAATAAAATATTACTTAAAAGTTATTTAAATTATTGTAATGGAAGATATCATTATATTTTGTTTTGTATATATATATATATATATATATATATATATATATATATATTTATTGTATAGTGGCGACATTACCAAACAATCTGTTATTGTGTTAGTAACAAGTTCTAAATGCATTTAGTTTAGTTATATCCTGTCTAATTTATTACGAAGTCTTTGCCAAAAGCAACGAATGAAAGTTGATAAAGTTTATTTGACGTTTCCCCAAAGGGCCCTCAGCGGAGCAACTTCACGCACAAACGCTTCCCGCAGCTACCTGTAATCAAATTTATTGCCCCGCCACTTTTGTTACTAATTATAAAAAGATTTAATTGCTAAGTGCATGTGAATATTTTAAACTTTTAATTGTGTTTTTTTTTTTAATAATTAAGTATTAAAACGTTCGCAAATCCTTTTTCTTTAAGCCATGCCAACCATTTTTAGGGTTACGTACTCGAAGAGTCCAAACGGAGCCCTATTGTTGTAACTTACGTGCCCGTCTGTCTGTCCATCCATCTGACGTCTGTCACATAGGTTTTACAGTCAAACGGTTGGAGATACAGTTTACAGTATAAGCACCTTGTTTCACAAGTAAAAATGATCCATAAACCCGGTAAACCAATGCGTGATGTCACCTCATACAGATTTTTCTTTGAAATTCCCCTTAATTTTCATATTGTTATTCCACTATAACAACAAATAAAAAAACCAAGATAGCGAATTTCAAAGAAAAATAAAGATTAGTGTACGAAACCCTCCGAGTGAAAATTAGACTAGCACTTAACCGATTTTAACATAGGTCCTTCATGATTACTTATATTATAGAACGTTTATTTCATTTTTATATATCATTTTGCCAAACAAAAATGAAGATAATAAATATATAAGTATGTAGTGTAAATATATATGTATTTAGTATTATTTCAAATTTTTTTACTAGCCTGAGATAGGTAAAAAAATATTTGATTTCATTATTATTTTTCACCTTTTTTTTAAAAGGATATTGATTTTGAGAATTCTATTTTCATTTAACTTTAACTAATCAAAAAGCTCGCTAGTTAGATGCGTTCTACAATACCATGATTATAATCTGTCCTGAGTTAATTAATAGTTCCGACCGCATGTTGGTGATGTCACGATGTGTCAATGCTTTTGTTTAGATGGATTATCCTTTCTGAAAGCTTTATAGATAATAGCTTTTATTCTATGACCTTTTACTTACTAGTTTATTCTGTGTCGGTAGGGGACGATAAATCGATCTAGATTAGTCTTATGTCTGGGAAAACACGTGTTTTCGAATTTTCATGCGGTCTTTTGCATTATTCCACGCAAAATATAATGTTCGATAATTTCGCACGCTCTGATATAAGCACCATGGTCAAGCGGCCAAGGCGCAAGATTGAATAAGTGTCCTGGTTCGAATCCCGGTCGGATACAAAGGTATAATTTTTTTTTGTTTTTTTTTGCATTTATTCAAGATTTAGTTTTTTTTAAAAAGAAAATTGTATTTCCGACCAAAAATTCCGAGCGAAGCTCAGTGGCCCAGGTACTTATAAATAATATAAGCATTCGTCCCTAGCGGGACCTCTTTCTATTATGGAGTAAACCAGGATTTCATATAATATTATGTTCTTGACAATATATAGATACTTTGATTAGAATCATCAACCGTTATTATACAATATTGTATAATATGAAAAAAACTGTAACACTTTTTACTTTCTTCTTTATTATGTCTGTAAATGTGCGTTTGGAGTTAGAATGAAAATATTATGGCGATTACTCATTTAAACTTGTTGTTATAATTACTAGTTTTAGCCCGCAGCTTTGCTGGCATTGCAAGTCGTATAGGTTGAAGATGACACGTAGCTTAAGTAAGTCCGTTATCATGACACTACTATGGCTTTGTCAAATTTCAATTGAATTCAATTCTCTTATCAATGGCTTTAAAGCGTGTCAGTTGAGCACAGGTTGCTTCGCCAATGTCACGTAGGATGTACGAAAAGACACGAAAGAGATTGGTCGGGTAAATTAAGATTATTAAACTATATACATTAATAAACCTTAGACCTAAAACAAAAGACAGCACAATTAATATATATATATATATATATATATATATATATATATATATATATATATATATATAAACTTTAATTAAATATAAGTGGTTAGAAAGCTCAAGGTATTTCATAATAATATCAGTTTATAGTCTAATTTCATTACGCTTAATATACGAGTATTTACATAGTTTACACAGAGTACTAAACACAAACATTAATAAACAATTAACATCAATGGGACGGGGGATTGTCAGCTTTTATCATAATCTGTTCAGCCGTTTATGGCAACAAACAAACAGACTTATTATTAAAGTGTGGGTTATATATAATGTACGTATAATTACGATAGTAAGTGATTGACAAATCATATTACCAAAACTTACGACTATAATACCTATGTAACGTACCCAAAAGTTACAATAAAAAATATTTTATCATTATAAACTTTTAAATAACACTCAATTTTTTTTAATATAAAGTCAAAACAAAAAAGTAGCGCGCCATGGGAAATGTCAGCAAAAAGATGAGAACCGAGGGAGGTTTATATTTTACATATTATCTTTCTTTAATGTGGGGCAAAAATTAAATGGAACAAAGTAATAAGTCCATTTAAGTCGTCAATTTTTTTTTAATTCATTGTTATAAAAATATTAAGATGGCGAGAAATTTAAAATATATATATTTAAAATATTTAAAGCAGAATAAAGAGTTTTTAATACTGCTATTTTTCCGCACTTGACATGACGTAACAAGCATTCATCGTTATAGATTTACAAATTGCTATTAAGTATATTATGAAGGATTCTAGAATTGCACTAATAAAGTGAATGACTACAATATCCAATAATTTTGAATACCGTATAAATGTTAATAATCAAAACAGATACAACTCTATTCACATAGCTTCTGACGCAGATCATTTTGTTCTAAACAATGGAGTTGCATTTCGAATGTTAACTTTTTACACATTTTTGGCTGTTTTCATCTAAGAGACCGAGCGTCGCTTGGCTTTAAAAAGAATGTGTTTTTTTCGGAAAAGATACCTAGATAGATAAACTGAAAAAGGAAATCTAAACACAAAGTTTGATCCAAATCGTTAGAGCCGTTTCCGAGATACACGAAATAAATTTATATATATATATATACATGAATTGGTCACTTAATATTATAAGATATTTGTTAAAAGGCGAAAAAAAACCTAAACGTAAGCGATATGCACATTTCCTACTCTACAGCCATATTCATGTAATATAAGTAATGCTATTTGCATGGTATCCGGTAAGGTCATCACTACGACGATCTGTCTGCACTTAATTAATACCTAGCCCTATTGCTTCACCGCGTGTCCTTTGTGCACTTCCTGGCTTATGTAAAGAAGATTGTAGGCTTGTGTTGAGATGATAATAATAGCTTATAGCTGATTTTAGTTTACTATTAACGAAGTTAATAAAATACACGATATTAAATGTAAATTATATATTTGTATCTTTGTTTTATTATGAACTAGTTATTGTATGTAGCTCCATCTTCGTGCATATTTCTTATTAATTTGCAAGCACTAAGCTTAAACCATTCTCGTCTTTAAAACCATGCAAAAAATGCAGTTTTGTTGCTGTTAATTGTTTAAACATTGTTTCAAATTGCTGAACCTTTTGAAATAAAACTAAGCTACTTATTTTTTGGATCTAGATTACTTTATAGACAAAAAAAGTTATCCAACCTTTTTCGAGGTACATACATAGGTATACTCTTAAATAGCGCAAATGAAAAAATCAAATAACAATAGGTTGAGCTTCTATGAAATTTCATATTCTATGGAATTATATATATACACGTCTAAAAAAGGCTTTTTTCAAAGCCACTTTTATCAGACCCTTTAAAACACCCTGCATTCAAATTATCGTGCTATCGTACTAAATAAATGTATGGTGAAAGTGTGACTTTATATTTATGAAAGAAGATATCGCACGTTTAATATAACACTGACTTAACTCAAAAAGCTAGATATTTGATAAATCAAGGATTTTTTTGCATTAACGACTTTCTTTATTCTTAAATAGAATAAAAGTTTACAAAATAAATATATTTTGTAATATTTAATTATTCTAAATAGTCTTTAAACGTATGATACATTTTGTGTAATTATTTTGACCTAATAACCCAATTCTGACCTAAGTTGTAATTGGTCAGTTTTTTATTATGCGTGCGATATTCCTAGGTTTAAACTTACAGCACAATACAAGGTGAGTATTTTTTTTTCGACCGACCGGCTTACCTCCACAAAAATTTCACCCATTACCACTGATACATGCATACATGCTTTTTAAATTTATATATATATATATATATATATATATATATATATATATATATATATACTTACATAGTTTTGATCCATTAAATCTGTGTTTGAAGCTTAAACTATAGTCATAATGCAAACATTTAGTGTAACTAAGACTACATGATTCCTTCAAAGCCCACGGTGAGTTCAAATATTCCCTAAGGAGAAACTTTACAGTAACTTCATATTTAAATCATATCACACAACTTGTCTAGAGATAACGATTTAAACGCAAGCTTTATTTGCTAAGAGCAAGATCCACTATTATTCTTGTTGTTTTAAGGCTTAAGTTGTAAGAATTGACTGTTCATTTTTCCTTTGCATACCACGATTTCTTTGGTCAAATTAAAAAAAACGTATACTAGGCCAAGGAC
Organism: Brenthis daphne; assembly: GCA_947093115.1. Lineage (NCBI taxonomy): Eukaryota > Metazoa > Arthropoda > Insecta > Lepidoptera > Nymphalidae > Brenthis > Brenthis daphne. The sequence continues at coordinate 22,729,899 of OX352481.1, forward strand.
TGCCTTAAATTCCCGCTTATATAATAATAATAATAATAATAAGTCTTTAATTCAGGCAAAAACCCATAATTACACAAAAAAAAAAGATAAAACGAAAACACATACCATTTATCTATTCTATGTTAGCTTAAAAAGAGAAAAGAAAAAAAGAAAAAAGAAGAAAAAAGAAGAAAAAAAAAGAAAAAAAAATTGTGTAAATAATCATTAGTGAATATTTTTAAGGAGAATTTTGAGATTACAGGGGTTATTAAAATATTGCATTTCCTTCAAGAAAAAGTTTTTAGCTAGAATGGAAAACTCGCAAAGGATAATGAGAAGTAGATGCTTTATGAGATATGTACAAGAATAAAATGATGTTATTTTAACTTATATGGTCATATATAAACATGTCAAACATTATTAAAAAATCGCCAGACCAGTAAACAAAGACGAACCAACATACACATTTACATATTCATATTATTTATAATAAGTAAGAATTTTAAAACAAATAGGTCTGCCGAGCCATGTGTACTTTATCTACCCCCATAACTTTAACATTGTGGGTTGTGACGCTAATTCTGAAAATAAATTAAAGAAGCCGCCTCGGGCGTCCGACGAACAAACTGAGAACCAGCGAGATCTTCAACTTTAAAACTGTTTAGATGAAATTTTCAAAGGATTTGTTGTCTACACACTTTTAGCTCAGGCTTTGTTAAACTTCTTACTTGAAAACGCTTTAATCATTGTTTTTGTTACTAATTAGCACGGGAGATTGTTAAGAGCGTTGCAGCCTCGAAGCTGAATTGTACTTAGATGTGATGTCTTTAAAGTATAAACGTGTTAATTTTCTTTTACGAGCTTTTTAAGATTCAGCTTCCAAAAAAATTGTTTTATGATAATTAGGTAAATCTCTACGCATATCCTGTGTTTTTCTATTTGTTATTAAACAGAGCATCCTCCGAAATTATCATCAAATCCGGAGATACAGGTTGAGATGTGCGTTTTCCGGCTAAGAGTTACAAGTATGGCTCATGCAAAGTGGTTATAAATTACAGAAATATATAACATTAAAGCGGAGCCGCAGGCACACAAAAAATTCCTGTTATTATGTCAGAAGTAGGAAAAATTAATTATCCTTTCCCAATTTCTGTTTACTCAAATAAAAAAAGATAATTTGGTGGAATTACAGAAACATTTAGTTTATTCTATTAGGTTTTTCAATTATCTCTTAAATGTTAATTATTCCACTCATTATGTTAATTAAATTAAATAATTCTTATAATTTTTTAATTTGGCATGTAAAAGACAAATAATTAAATTTTAACTTGGGCATAAGATATAAAGCTATGTTATGTTACAGGAGAAAAAAAATTAGCCGCAGGGGTGGCCATAATTAACTGACTTTTGTTTTTGCCAATAAATAACACTCCTCTTCCAATGACAACCGCTTTGCGTTTGCATTGCAATCTAATTTAGAGTGATACACGTCCCCGCACATCGCCACAATTACGTTAGTGTAGGCAGCCATAAATTTGGCAATTACAAGACCGATGCCATAACAAGGCTGCTAAAATGTAACTAACTGCTGCCTTTTAGACTATCAACGATTGCTTTTTTGAAAAGAAAATGTTCTGATGTTGGAATGTTTCCAGACCAATAAGTGGATGAAGAGCAAATGATAAAAATATTGTAATTATAGTATATTACAAAAAAAAAGGTAATAATACCGTTTTTGTCATTTAAATCTTAATATAGTAAATTCTTATATGCGTCATACAAAGGTGATTTATTTTTTAAATTTATTATATAATTATTTCTATTAATAATGCTACATTTAGAATCTGGTAGCTACTTAGCAAACTCTGTGACATTTTATGTGTCCAAATTTAGAGGAAAGAACATAATGCCGCTGGCGACGACGAGGCGGCGACTACGCCAGACACTTCCTTACAAGAAAGCTACAAAAATATATTTTGGCACTACAAAACTTTGTTTATTCCTTAACTTTCAAACTTCTGTGGCCATTCTAATTTAGTATAATTATCTGGTAAAAACCTGCAATTATAAGTTCTATGTGAATACTTGCTTTTATTGAATTCAAAATATTTTATTTAACATTAATATATTATAAGTTTTTACTGAACGTCTTGAGTAAACCAACAGTTTGGAAAGAAAAAGCCTGAGCCCTGAGGGCTGAGAAGATCTCGCGAAAGACACTCAGTGGGACTAAGAATATTTTTTATAAGATTTCGTCTTTAAGGCAGAGTGTAGTTTATAGGAAATAAATAAATTTATGTTATATAATAATATGAATAAATTCGTTTTCTATTACTTAAAACCTTATCAATTTTACTGTCGTCATCATTCATCATATTTACGAGGAGGTATATATTTGTTAGGGAAATATTTATTGAAATGATTTATCATAAAAGCACTTCTTTTGGATAATTCGTGTTATTGCCATTTTATCATTGTCAATTAGTATTGATGTAACAGCCCAATGGGATTTTTTTGTCTAATAAAATGTCAAAATTTACCATTGGCGCCGTAATCGGGGGACGAACATATAAAATTTCGATATTATTTTTCCATATTGATTTTTAATAAGTAATTAAATTATTATTAATGTATAATAGGAAAAACATTGTCCTTTTGTAGACATTTGATGTGTCTACAAAAGGACAATGGTTTTTCATAATTTTATTAATTTAATATGATACGAAATCTTGGAAGCCATGTGCACTAAGTTTCCTATTTGATTCAAAGGTGATAAATATGTTTAGTAAACGTCAAATTGCATTGTTAGACGTTTACTTAATTTGTTAAAATATTTTTGTACTAGTAGCTTATATTATATTGTATAATTTTTTTAATATTATTTATTTTATATACATTATAAATATTGCTATTGCTTGCTTTTGTTCTTTTCTCTACAATAAAAACAATTTTATTATTTGACTTCGAATGCGTTTATTTTTCTTTCCTTAAATTAATTATAGTACCAATAACTGATAAATAAATGTACAATCAGATAAATATACACTACAAACATCAAATATTAAGTTACTTACCTTCCAATACAAAATAATTCGATAATTCAGTAATAATGAAAAATATATTACCAAAAATGACCAATCACTCCCAAATCCAAAGCCAGTGAAGGTTAGATAGCTTATAAAGAATTGTGACCTCCCCTATAATTTAGGGGTTGGATCCGGCTCTGCGAACATTATGATCAATTAGGGATTAAAAAGACCGGATACTTGGAAAGGTATTTATAGAGCAAATCAGCAAATGCTTCGGAAGTGTCGTCTATTTCTGTCTCGGCGTATCATTTATTCAAGCTGCTTTACCTAACTGCAGGCTCAGTGAAATAGTTATTATTTGCTAAATATAACCAACAGTTAGGCTGGCTGGTTTAGTTCTTTTATAAACTATAGATCTAACAGCCATAATTGAATATTATTAATGAAAATAAATTAGACAAGGAACAACATCTAATATATTTAAACGAGCAATTCTTGTATATTTATTTATTTATACCAGCAATCTCGGAAACGGCTCGAACGATTTCGCTAAAATTTGGTATGTGGGAGTTTTCAGGGGAAAAAATCGATCTAGATTAGTCTTATGTCTGGGAAAACGCGTATTTTCGAGTTTTTATATGGTTTTCTTTTGCATTATTCCACGCAAAATATGGTCGCTAATTTCGCACGCTCCGGCATAAACATTGTGGTCAAGCGGCCTAGGCGCAAGATTGACAATCGCAGATGTCCGGGTTCGAATCAAGGTCGGATATAAAGTTTTTACTTTTGTTTTTTTGTTGTATTGATTCAAGTTTAATGTTTTTTTTTAAACTAAAAAATAAGATATAACACAAAAGAATTCCGAGCCAAGCTCGGTCGCCCAGGTACTAAAGAATTATGAGCAAAAGAGTTTATATAGTACACGTAGTAGTTTGATCGACCCGTGAAACTATATCATACATACATGTGTTTGTTTATGTGTTACATCACACTACTTATCTTGTCAAAAAATGCTTATATAAACATTGAACAATTTAATCTAAATATTTTAGTTTTAATAATTTGATTGATTAAATATCACGCGAAGAGAAAGAAAGTTAATACGATGAATATAAAATATATTTCTTAATTTTAGCAATACAATGTTGAAATATTTTACGAAATAAAAAAGGTTGCTTGGTTGGATATATGATCTTCATAATAATGAAAGACCGCACATTATATGGCGGTCGTAATTTCGCCCATGGGATATTTCTAAAAATATCTGGTAGATAAATTATCGTTATCATGTAAATATATGCTAGAGGCTTAGAAATGGCTGATATTGTAACTGGAATAAAATTTAATATATTGTATATCTATACTTACTCCTTCATGCTTCGCTTCAATGTACTTGGCGCGGTCGGTCGGTATAATATAAATACAGTATGATAAAAAAATAGCAAGGTGTACCAAACTAAATTTCGTATATATATTATAGCAGCTCCGCTCGCGTTTAGATGACCAAAAACAGAATTCTTAGGTTTTAGATACTCGTATTAGTATACTCTTACAATGCAGTTTTTGTATTTTTTCTCAGAAATTAGACATTTTCCCACAGTAAAAAGTATCCTATATATTGACCCGGATAACCAGCTATCACCATACCAAATTTCATCAAAACCCCACCAGTGGTTTTTCTGTGATGCGGTAACAGACAGACAGACCGACAGACAAAAATTCTAAAAACTATAGATTCGACCTCTGTATCGATAATAATGTTTATTTCAATAAGATTTACCAAAAAATATCTAATGTACAGATTCGGCTCAGTTACAATTTTATTATATGTATAGAATAGGCAAAGATAGGAAAGACCTTGATGGTAAATTTATCTTTTCTTCATATTTGTTTCAGTCAGCAAATTTGAAGCCTATACGTGCTGACGTGAAAGGGTTTGCATAATTAAAGTTAACCCTTGTTCCCTTGTGAATTTGTTGCTATTACTGAAACCTTTAAATATTATATCTATCTATCCTAGATTTTTTTATATTCACATATAATAAAATTGTAACTAAGTCGAATCTGTACATTAAATATTTTTTGGAAAATCTAATTGAAATAGACATTATTGTCGATATAGAGTCCGAATCTATAGTTTTTAGAATTTTTGTCTCTTTGTCTGTTTGTCTGTTACCGCATCACGACAAAACCACTAGACAGATTTTGACGAAATTTGGTATGATGATAGCTGGTTATCCGGGTTAACATATAGGGTACTTTTTACCGCAGGAAAATATCTCATTTCTGAGAAAAAATACAAAAACTACATTGTAAGAGTATACTAATATATAAAACTTAAGATTATGCTTTTTGGTCATCTGAACGCGGGCGGAGCCGCGGGCAATGCTAGCACAATATAATTTTAATTTTATAATTAAAAGAGGAAAATTTATTGCTTCTTAACTCAACATTTTAGGTTGAAAGTATTATTTGTGTGGCTTAACTTAATCGAGGTAGCCACAGTGCATCCAAATGGGGATATGCTTAGGTCACGTTCGCAATGCATTCGAAATTCAAATGAGTGTATTTTTTGGGCTCTCTGAGTACGGTGAATTTAATTAGAACCTTTGCACAGACATTGTTTGCTGTTCCTTTTGATATTGTTAACAAAGGTAGGTTATTTACATTTCAATATCTATACATATAATAAAATGTTAACTGATTCGAGTCTGTATATTAAATATTTTTTGGAAAATCTTATTGAAATAGTCATTATTATCGATACAGAAGCCGAATCTATAGTTTTTAGAATTTTTGTCTGTCTGTGTGTCTGCCTGTCTGTGACCGTACCACGAGAAAACCTTTGGACAGATTTTAATGAAATTTAGTATGATGATAGCTGGTTATCAGGGATAACATATAGGATACTTTTTACTGTGGGAAAATGTCTAATTTCTGAGAAAAAATACAAAAACTGCAATGTAAGAGTATACTAATATTTAAAACCTAAGAATTTGGTTTTTGGTACTCTGAACGCGGGCGGAGTTGCGGGAAATGCTATTTAAATTAATAAAATCAAAAAAAATCATTGTATTTTGAAAAGAGGTATTGGAAAGTATCTCTAAGAAATCTATACTAAACGTTAAAACGTAACTAGGGACGAACCCGAGCGGAGCGATGTGTCGCTTGTGTATTTATAAGCATGTTAAGGACAAACGTGTGGATCATTCAAAAGTACATAACCAATGAATAAAGCTAAATGTGTAATTACATTTATGGCCTGTAATACAAAATTTACATTCAATGTCTTTTAATTTTTATTTATTAATTTTTATTTTACTTCTCATATATAAATAAATAAATAAAATAAAATAAAAATTAAAATAGCCTTTATTAATTTACTACTTTCGTTAACATTTTTCTCTCTTTTGAACACAACTACTTATACAAATCTTTGGGACTTTCTGTATGTGTATTTGTAAATGTTTTTACTTATCTATATAAAACTGTATGACTATCTATATATATCTATATATATTATATGTGTGTATGTAGCATAAAATAATAAATATATATCTTATATATCAGTAACTATTTAATATTAAATGCTCACGTAGCTCATTTTTACTTAAAAAGTGTAGGTACCTGGAAATATAAAATATCTGGAATATGAAAATATAGTGAAAGAGTTCCTGCTAATTACAACTATTGAACGGAGCGGTGCTAGCTGGCGATCCTTTGTCCCTTTGGGTTTGAACTTAGAACTGAGAGTTGACAAGAAATTGTAAGTTTTAAGCAGATAACTGTAATAGACAAAATATGGTGAATATTTCTCAAATAACTATAGGCTAAGTGAGTACGTCTTTTGGATTTTGCTGAAAGAGGGTGTACACCCTTTTTTACCGCGTGTAAGATATTTTATAATAGTATTTTTGTCTAATGAATTACTATTTAGAATATTAAAGTACTTCCATCATTCTTACATACTAGCGACTCCCCCTTGCTTCGCTCGGGTTCGTCCCTAGGTAAGTTTTATTTTTGAGCGGAATCCTAATTCTTTTTCTAAAATAAAGTAGCCTAAGTTACTCCTTATAACATCAGCTATCTTCCAGTGAAAATCCTGTCAAAATCAGTCCAGCCGTTTTAGAGATTATCCGGAACAAACAGATAGACAGACAAACAGACAGGCAGACAGACAATATTTTTTTAAATGTGTTTTTCTTATAAGTACCGTATATAATTTCATACGCATTTAGTAAAACGCTGTTATTTTGACATTACAAACAGATACTTCAATTTTTTTTAACTGTATAGATTTAAAAAATAATATTGTGAAACTATGTTATGGTACAATATGTACCTAATTCTTTATGGATATTTAGAAGCGTAATTTTGTTTACCTTTTGTCAATCAGTATGACTAAAATACTTGTGACGTGAACAGTCTGCATAATTAAAGGTTATTTTTGTTCTGCCATAGTTCTTAATTTGTTTGAGTAGAATTGTCTGAAATATAAGGAATATAAAGATGAGATGAGACAGACAGACAGACAGTGAGAGAGAGAGAGAGAGAGAGAGAGAGAGAGAGAGCGAGAGAAAGAGAAAATAGACAAGACAATGAAAGGAAATATGTAGAAAATAAAACAAATTTGGTAAAAATAGTTCATATTATAAACATATGTAATAAGTTAATATTTTTATGTTAAAATCTTGCTTTCTTAGTTGATGAAATAAGTCTTTCTATATAGTGACCGGATGTTTGCAGAATCATCACCTGTCAGAATCATTGGAAAAGCACCGATACTTCCGATGATTCTGAAGTAACCTTTTTAACATTAAATTAGATTAAAAGTAGCCTGTGTGATAAATCTGATGCTTAGATTTTAAAATAAAAGTATTTTATTTTTGTAGTTTAACTCCTTTCATAACCTACCTCTCTGTAAAAAAACCTAAGTCTCTAAAAATAATTATTATATTATAGCTAGAATATAACATTATTTACGTTCGCACGTAATATCATTGTTACAGCACGTCCAGTTGACGCACGTCTCACTTCTGATGTAACTTTTCTAAGGCTTTACAGTTCAAGATATTTACGCTGCTAATTACCCCCGGGCTGATTCTGTCCACAAACAGCAAAGCTAATTGCTGGGCAGCTTTATACTAATGCGGCTCGGCTTTGTGGCCTCGGTCATTTCGGATTTTTATTTCAAAGATGGCTAAGTAAGAATGTTGCAAACTACCATTTTTATTTGTAAGCTAAATATGCAGACGCGGTTTTAGACCAATATTCTCATGATATTTTTTTTTATTTAAAGAACATATTTATTATTTCATATTATATTTGCATAGGTAATAAAAAGAAATGTTAAGTAGAAACTAGAGTATGAAGTCGCAGCATTAATTGTCGTAATTGGTACTTTACTCTGTTATTTTTCCAAACAAATGCCGCGAAAATGTGTTTTTTAACTATAATATTTGATAACTATAACGTTATACGATAAATGGTGAATAAAAGTATAAGTAGTACATGTCGACATCTACACATTAATAAAGAAATAAATATATGTCTGCCTGTTTCTTTGTGAATTAAATACTAAATTCTTAAGTTAATGTCCCCTAATAATAGTAGTAAGTGCATATATATATTATATGCACTTACGTAATATATATATATATATATATATATATATATATATATATATATATATATTACGTAAGTGCATATACTTATGTGTATGTTTGTATGTATCAGATACAGATGTTTCACTCAACACTTGGACAAAGCCAGGTCGTTATGTACATAGCAATAAAATATTACCAATCACCACTGCACGTATAATTATTTTATTCTTTCTCGAAATTTAACAATATAGAGACTTTCGTTAAGCCTTATGTCTTAAGTAACCCTTAGCCACAGTCAATACAATTATCAAGTTCAAACAGCGTTCTTGGAGCAAACTCAAACTTTGCCTGGTATAGTTGCATGCAATATCCTAATTGACATATCGGGCCGTGGACCGCATCCTACCGCCGGATTATTCTGGGTGACAGACCGATCTCGGACCTACTATCTGTCGAAAGCACGCATACCAATATTGGTAAGGGCGAATGGGTAGAAGCTATATCATTTAGTATTGAATATATTTTAAATATCCCCATGAGTGCTATTGCAATAATTTTCATTTTTAATACGTTTTTATGAACTTCATTTGTATGAATGTCTGTTTTAGAAGTTTATTTTAGTCTTTACTTTGAAATATCCATTTTAAATTTCTTAGTATACAAAACCTATCGACCTGATCTGACGATAACGTTAGGATGTCGATAGCGGAACTCTTCAATGGCTATTATAACTAAAGATTGAATATTTTCTTATTTATATTTAATTCGCTAATATTTGACTTCGGACTTATTTAAATTTTGATTCTCGACGTTTCAAATACTTTACATCAAACATAGTCACGGAAGAGACTGGAATACAGGTGCTTGCTGTAAAACATTCGAATCAAAATCTAAAAAAAATCCGCGAAGAAATCAGAAGATATTTAGATTTTAAGCTCATTCGATTCCTTGTCATAAATCCTTTACAACACTCGTATTCGGTCAAAATGTGTTTTTTCTGATTATCTTAAGTTTAATTAGAAATTGTGTAAAAAGTATCTATATGATATTATGTGGAGCTTATGCAATAATTCGGACTTAAAAGATAACCGAAAATAAAAGCAAATCTTAAAAAAAAACAGTATATAATAATTATCATTACGGACTTTTAATAATTCAATATATTAACAGATAATGGACGTGTGGTTAAAACATAAATAAATCTGAAAATCCTGATTGAGTTTTATTTGTGACAACGGTTGTGAAATTGATTTTAATATAATTAATATAACGTATCTGCTGCCATCGCGTTTTTTACAGTAGTACCTACTTACGTGTAAAGGCAAGTAATTGCGAGTTCGATTTAAAATAAATGTTAAATGATAACAGGTTCTTGTAATTATTTATTATTGCATTGTTTCTTTTGCGTTATCATAAATATAAGATTTTGTAATAGATTCATAAAAAAATCAAAATCGATTTCAATTTGTTTTTTTTTTTAATTTTACTTGTCATAGTGATGTCAGAATTTTATTTATAAGTTCTATAATTATTGTACCTATAAATATGTATAACTAGTTATACCTACGAGTATGTGTATATAATATGTTAGCGTTTGCGAAACATTAACTATTGATCGCGTCTAGATCTGCTGTAATCATTCGTAATTACTTAACACGCGTGTAAATTAATAATGGTAATATAACTTATGGTATATGCACGTAACGTACAAAAAGTATTGTTGCGCTGCATATTATAAATTTAAATGTTATCTTTCTTTTGAAATGTCAAATTCGAGTAAATCTAAGTAATCCTGTACCATCCTCAATCAGAAGGCTATAAAATGCAAAAAAAGATAAAGAAAATATACAAATCTGACTGGTTCTGGAGATTAGCGCGTTCAAACATGCAAGCCTATAATAATACTAGTACTACATTGCTAGTGCCATATGGATAGTTGCGCTTCTTACAAATCTACAATAAAATTCATTTCCACACAGTTTCGGACTTAGAGAAAACATAAACACACTTAAACCCGTTCTTATTCAAGTATTTCTCAAGCAAGAATCAAATACGGCCTCTGGTATAACAGACCAGACGCCCAAACATTTCACCGTGAAGAAGTAACAAACACACACCAATACACATACAAACTTTTGCATTTATAATAGTTTTAAATGGTTAAAAAGGTGTAAATATAAATCCGTACAATGAGCTGAATCACGAGCTTCATTACTGGGTGCCAATCACATCATCTCGCGTGAAATCATAACTCAGCGAGACGCGTACCCTCGTTCTGAATCTTTGGGGAAGCTTCATCTATTGCGTTTAATTATAGCTCGACCCCAAGCCCTCTACCTGAAGATCGTTAATCTTTCTTAAAGATATATTCCCTGCAACAGCCTCCGTTGTGCGCCCTTAGCGCTAATCGCTGCGTGTCGCACGTCGCGTTCAACCTATAAGTTTATAGTAACACACTACATCGATCGCTTTGCAGTTACTCAAAACTTTGATATTTAAGATATTTTTATAATAATGAGTAAAAGATAATTATACTTTATTTACAAAAAAGAAAATTACAAATATACTTAATTATATATACAAACATATGTACACTTAGTTATTACTGTACAAGTCATGTCCGCGTGGAATAGTGGCAAGAATGCTAGCCGCATTCCCCCGTTGAATGGCAATGCCGATCCTTTGGGCGAAAAAAGATAATTTGAGTGTATTTTATTTTGTAGTTTTAATATAAGTAATATTTACAGCTAAGCTCTAATAGTAATTAAAGTAAAGTGGATGTGTAATTGCAAAATGTCTGTAAATATTTGCTTGGACATTCGTAAGTTGAATTTAGCTTGTGAACAATAAAATGTTCTATAGACTCTTGTGAATTTATCGTTGCTAGAAAGCTTGGCAGTTTAGATATTGCACTGGATGTGTATCTTTAATCTTTGCCAACTTTGGCTTACTTCGTTACTATATTGGAGCCTTTGAACTCTCCCCTTCAGAATTAAGACTTGACTTTACGTATCACGATCCGACATTTATGTTTATTGATAAGCAGCATCAGAAAATCTCAATAAGCTCCATTAACCAATCTTCTGTTAAGATTAGTTGATAAAGTTTATGGTGTCTTGACTTAAGGCATTAATCTAATATGCCCAGCTTGCCATATTTGGATAATTCGAATATTTCTACTGAAATAAAGGTAGTATTAAATGCATATAGCATTTTATATAATATAAATAAATAAACTGCCACTTGGCGTGATATGAAAGTTCTGTTTTATATATGAAAGAATTATGATAACTCATAAAATATTGCAGTTAAATTACAAGTATTCATAGTTTTTCAGTGCACCGTATGTTTAGAGATGAGTCTTTGATACAAGTTGGACAAGAGCTATACACACAGTCTGGCCACCAAGTACTGAGCAAATACACCGACGCCCGTTCGCTTTTCAATTAACTTCAGTAACTGTTTGTGTTCAGGTATCATACCTGGGCCTTTGATGTCCTCTCATATTTCCGCAACTGTTCATATTTAGTAGATAGAATAATATTTGGAGGAAATTTTCAAATATTATTTAGTATAATAAATATAAATAATAATGATGGGACATTAACAGACAGCACCATCTAGTTCCATGGTAAGCTACTAAGCATGGTAAGCTTGTGTTATGGATAGCAGATAGTTGATACACTATACATATATAACTTTAAATATATACATATTATAAATTAATGAATATAAACTATGACTGAATGGCGTTTTTAAGTATGGTGTAATTTACATATGGAATTTATTATTATTATTTCAATATAAAAAGTTGTCCAAACCATGTGAAAGCTGTACTCGCTCACATCACTCGCCTACTATTCAATATGACCCAAAGTTTTTAAAGGACATCGAAGAACAGCATGCAGATTCATTATATTCTCTGCATTCCTTAAAGAATAATAAAAAAGAGATGAGATGTAAAGTAAACAACACTTTTATTGATCTGTCAAAAGACTTATAATATTGTCCTCTACATATCAGAATCAAGTAAAAGTGAATTCGAGAACAATGACGTAATGCTATAACAAAAGTGAATACGTTTCGAGAAAGATTTATGCACTCGAGGTGTCTAAAGCCAAAGACAATGGAGGACTTGACAAAGTTATTTAAATTAGGGGACAATTTTGTTAGGCCATAACCTTTAAGTGGTAGAAGCAACGAGGTCCCGCTAAATGAGGTTTTAAGCCGACGTCCTCATGAAAGGGGTTTCACAAAGCAGATTTCAGGCAGACATCCTGACTTTCGACGCACAATGCTCTGATACAGCGCAACCGTGAACAATACATATATTATTATATTGTTTTATGACTGTGCTGGTTCTTGACGTTTTGAATTAACTGAATAAACTTTTAAGTCTATTGTTCAATTATTAATTTTGCAACCATTAGCAAAGTATAATGCTGTATATTTTAAAATCTTAAAATCCAGGCTAGTTTATTGAAATTAAATTATACAAAATGTAAATACGTTTCAGCTGTTAAAGCAGCTTTATAGGAATTTAGTACTGCGCGAAGTGGAATTCGTTTTGTGATGAAATATGAACTATTGTTTCAAGAAGTAGACGGTTTTATGAGTTGTTTAAATTGAGTACACTTTTATGATCTCGAGTTCTCAAGCTTGGATTGTTTATAGTCGACAATGCTATACGTTAAAACTTTATGTGTACATTCTACATACAGTAACTTTACTGACTATAAATAAAATTCTATGTTTCAGTCTAAAATATTATGTTTTAACATTTTGACACAGTTTAAGTTAAAGTTACGGTCAGATTGAAATTTCATTCTTTTCAACCGACTTCAAAAAGGAGGAGGTTCTCAATTCGACTGTATTTTTTTTTTATTTTTTTTTTTTTATGTTTGTTACCTCAGAACTTCGTCATTTATTAACCGATTTTGAAAATTTTTGTTTTGTTTGAAAGTGTATACTTCCAGATTGGTCCCATTTAAATTTCAAAAAAAAAAATACCACCTCTAAGGGTGGAAAAATAGCTAATGATGAATTTAACCTACTTCTGATTGTCATATTGACTTGAAACTTTGCAAGTGTTTCTATTTCCGTTGATAGTACAGTGCTTCGGTATTGTTGACCTGATCTGATGGTAAGGCCAGAAGGTGGATAGGTGGAACTCTTCAACGGCTAATAGTAGATACTTTGAGTTTGGGCTTATTTTGTTTGATTTGACAAGCCTAACATGTTAGAATTGTTACTTTGCTACTACTGTGTACACTAAAAAGGGAAAAATAAAAACTTTTTAACAAAAAAATAAAAACCGACTTCAAACAAAAGCACTAAAAAGTAAAAAATAACTGATTGGTAGTTTTCATTTACTATACATACCTAATCAAATATTTTCGAAGTCGGTGTGCTTTGCTTTGTATGGGCTGGCACCGATTTCGAAAATAGTTGATTAGGTATGTATTTAATAGGTAGGCTTTAATTACTTGTCCATAGCACACCGACTTCGAAAATATTTGATTAGGTATGTATAGTAAATGAAAACTACCAATCAGTTATTTTTTACTTTTTAGTGCTTTTGTTTGAAGTCGGTTTTTATTTTTTTGTTAAAAAGTTTTTATCTTATACAAGATTTATTTGAATGACACCTAATTCTGCATTTGCATTAAATTATTAATCTCCTTTTAATGTTACTTTAAGAATTTTGGTTCAAGTCGTAAATAAGTTGAGTTAATAATATTGTAAATGAAGTCACTGATTCTAAATCTTCGTCACTTGCTTAGACTGAGCACTTGTTGTTATCTATACATATAATAAAATTCTGAGTGATACCTGTACATATATATATATATATATATATATAAGTGTTATACATATATAAGAATAAAAAAACGCGTATTTCACGTCAATATATGTATATTGTATAAGTATATATATCTAAATGTTAAAAATGCTTTGTCGGACACATAAGTTAATATGAAAAATGTCTGTCACGTTAACGAGGGAATTATCAAAAAATATACATTAATTCATATTAAGTAAATAATAATTGTTTCTTTATATATTTCTATTGCTTTAGTTTTAATAAGTAAATATGGCTGGTGTTAGTTTCACATTATCTTTGTTTTAGGAGAATTGTTGCAAAGATAGCAATTGTCAACTACTGTATAAACACACCTACTCTTATCGATAAGATAAAATATCATAGTATCTATTGCTTCTTGTAGAAAGGGATAATATTTCGTTTTTTTGGATTATTTTTCAAATATCTACGAGCTTAAATAAAAATATAATATCCACTTTTACGTGAATAATGTCTATGTACAAAAGACAATAGAATATTTTTTCCTAGAAGTAAGGTATTTTTACCATGGATGGAGGGATGTACGAGGTTGAAGACAATAAAGAATTAAAAAAAAAACACATAAACACTGTGTTTGTCATGGTGATCCTGAACAAATTCTGTTTCATTATGATAGTTGATAATCTTTTAAGGTTTTATAAATATTAATAGCAAATATCTATATAAAATTAATAAAAATTATGTACATATAGATAATATAATACAGAAACTCCTTCATTTTCCTCATTTCAAACAGTTGTATCCAAATACTGCTTTTATGATGCAACAATATGAAATCTGTACAGTACTGAATTATAAAAATCCCATGATTATAAAGCATATAAGTGATTTTTATATACGAGTATAATACCGTTCGCTAAAAGAAATTCAGAAAACGTTGACGCCTTTAGTTCTACACTCAGATTAAGCTAATCCTTGTCGCCAGGATGGAGCTAATTTATTGCGGCAGTTTTCGTTCTATCCTAGTCTAGGCTATCTCACAGGAATATATCCCGCTTTTCCAGCGAACTGAGAATTAAAGGCAGTTATAAATCGAGGTCAAAAGCTGAAAGTAAATTATTAAGACTACGTAAGCTAAGCTATGAGGAAAAATAATGATATAACGATAGTGATAAAATGTATAACTTTTATATTTTAAAAGAATTGTAGAGTAGTTAGTGTCTTCAGTTTAGTGTTATCACGGTTGATTTCAGAATTTTAAGTAGAAATTATAAGATTGGTATATACACTGTGGTGTGATATATTACAACTGCCTCGGTAGTAGTGGTTAGCATATTCGGTTGCACATCCGGAGGCCCCAGGTTCGAATCCCGGGGCAAAATTAGTTATTGGCCCAGTAACAGCTCGCCGTGTTTCACTCATGTGCCTCGGAGGGTACGTAAAGCCGTATGATCGTTCGCCGTCGTCTTATCGTCCCATAGAAGAGCGAAAGAAATTGAGAGTGCGCTGGTGACTGCGCGAACACTTTTGTACTATAATATCTCTTTAGCAGTTGGCTAGTTTCAGTGAGATTGGCCGCCGTGGCCGAATTCGATCGGCAGGGCATTATCATTATCATATTATACGACGAAAGATAAAAATAATTCATTTTTCTAATATAATGGCTACTGCCTCGTTATCTTACTTAAATTTTATATTTTCTGACTAGAAAAAAAAATATTTTTAAGTTAAAGCTAAATACCTACGTATAAAGATAACAGTGGATTTTTTATTAAAACTTGTTTAGCATCGCTTCGAAGGGCAAAAGAATTAAAATTATAGATTGACTAGACTACGTCTTGATGTTATGGTAGATATCAAGTCGAATATTATTGCTTTTAATTATAAAAAATTTGCATATAATGCCGCTATATATATATATATATATATATATATATATATATATATATATATATATAAACTCTTTATATCTATATAATCTGCAATCTATTCAAATTGCAAATACGAATGAATTTTCCTTGAAATATGAAACTGGATAAAACAAGTTGTCCAGTAGTTTTCAAAGAAATGATAGCAGTTTAGTATAATGCGATGCATTTAGTCATCGGTGCGTTATCTAACACAATTTACTGTGGGCTTCTCAGCTATTAATCAGAAGATACCCGCGGCAGATAGAGCAGTCCTATTTTTAGATTTGGTTGGAAGGTAATTGAAAAAAACCTAAACAAAAAAAGGTTATAAAAATAAACAAAAAAATATAGGCATGAAATAGAAGATTTTTCACAAGACCTATATAAGACACCTAACTAAATAAATAAGTATTTACTTGGAAAATTTAAATTCATGTAATGATCATATTTTTCTAGCAAGATTTAAAAAAAAATGGCCTATGGCCGATTTTTTGGCCCTCTTTTGTGTTTTTTTTGCAATATTGACTGAATTTACCTTTTATAAATTCATCTCGTAAGGATATCTGTAGGCTCGTGGATTTTTCGTTCGTGGATTTATACTTCAGAAGTCGTTATCGTATTGTGAGGGCATCGCGACTATACTGTCAACTTGTTTACTAACAATAAATATGCTTTATCAAACTTCTTCCAGCTCAAAAGATAAAACTTTATTCTTGCCAGGTTTCTCACTTTAGACCTTTATAGACTGACTTTACTCGGCTTGGGGATAGCTTAAAGTAAATCGATCCGTGTGTTAGTATAATATTAATAGGGGTAACTAGATTTGGAGTCGCGAACTTTGTCTTAATAAGTTATGCAGCATAAGCTTATAATAATATTGGATATACTTACGAGTATTTAGAAAATAGATACCCACGCAAGGATGTATGTATGTGTAAATTATAATCTACTAGCAGAAACCGCGGTTTCGCTCGCGCTATACAAACTTTCATCCCCTATTTTACCCCCTTATGGGATGAATTTCGAAAAACATTAAAACATCTATTTATTTAATTTTATTGAAGAGCATCGATACCAAGTTTCAAGTAATTCTGATGATAATATTTTTTTTGGTTGTATTATAACGCGTGAGATAATCTCTTGCGATGAAGTAGCCTATGTCACTCTCCAACCCTCCAACTATCTCTACAGAAAAAAACATACCAATCGGTCATTCTGTGTTGACGTGAAAGAAGGACAAACAAACACACTTTCACATTTATAATATTAACTATGAATATGGATTTAAAAAATCTGAAATTCTTTTTTTTTATAAAAGCGATAATAAAGGCTCTTTTTTAAGAATTTTGAAACCTGAAGCGTTAGTAGTGACTCGTATTGAACTGAAAAAGCTTTGAATGAAAATTTGTATTACCTACATGATATCTTATTGTTGAGATGTGATATTTCTGTGTAAATATTTGCGTTAATAAGTAAACAATACAGAATAAAATTATACTAATAAGAAAGAATTAATGAAAAAATGTTTTATTAGTTACTTCTTATGTATCTAATAAGTATGTGTTTATTAAAGAAACAATGGATAATGAAACTATCGGGTTTAGTGGATATAATAATAATAACTAGCATAAAGCTAAAGACTCCTACCTGAGGACTATTTTTTTTTAATTTCTATCTGTATAGATAGATATATGTATATATGTATAGCAAAATTCTAACTGAGTCGAATCTGTATTTAATATTTTTTGGAAAATGTTATTAAAATAGTCATTATTATCGAATAGAATCCGAATCTATAGCTGTTACATTTTTTCTCATCAGGAGAAAACCATTGGACAGATCTTGATAAAATTTGGTATGATGATAGCTGGTTGTCAAATCAGGATACTATTTACTGCGGGATAATATCTCGTTTCTAAGAAATCTACACTAACCGTCAAAACACACCTATGGACGAATCCGAGCGGAGCAAGGGTGAGTCGCTAGTACTATATATTTACCTTTCAACTGCCTCGGTGGTGTAGTGGCTAGATGTACGGCTCCACACCCGGAGGTCCTGGGTTCGAGTCCCGGGTCGGGCCAAGTTTAGTTATTGAGTCTTTCTGTATAGTAAGCCTCAGTAACAGCCCGGAGTTGGGAAGTTGGCGGTGTTTCACCCCCGTACCTCGGAGAGCACCGTAAAAGCCGTCGGTCCTGCGCCTTAACTCTCACTGGTCGTGTCGAGTGTTCGTCCTACCAGAGTATGAGAGTGACAGGAATAGAGAGTGCACTTGTTTCTGCGCATACACTTGTACACTAAATATCTCCTGCGCAGTTGGCTTGTCCCAATGAAATTGGCCGCCGTGGCCGGAATCGGTTAGGAGAACATCATATTTAGCTAATTTTTTTATCAAAATTAATCATTTTTATTAGAAACTTATATTTAATAAAATCAAATCTTTTGTGGCACTAATCTAAAAGGCTTTGTAGGTTTTTGAAGCATGTAGGGGCGTAATCCGTATAGCTTATTAAAGGAGTACTTTTTCGCAGATCTCTAGATAAGGGAAGGTGAGCGTCAATATATCAAAAGATTAGTCGTTTCCCGCTGCCGTGAGTAAAGGCGTTGAATGTAAATTGGTAGAGCTAGTGAAAAATCATCGATAACTAATATCGATATTCAATTGAATAAATTATATTTTTAAAATTCTTTTTAATATTTAGGTACTCCGTATGGAATTGTTTTCTATAATCTGTATTAAAAAAATCTATTTTCTCCACGAAAACCCATTTTTTTTGTTTTTTTAGATCAATTCACATAATTAGAATCGAGTAATTTCGAATATTTGGAAATAATTTAATTTTTAGAATTCGAAAGCTTAGTCGACTTATCGATACGGGTTTTCGATTAATCTGGGCATCTCTAAATTGCAAGGAACTCCATAAGTTAACAGCTATCCGCAAAGCCTATCATATATCAGGTCGGTGACATATTCGCCCGTCATGTACGCTTTTCATATAGAAGTGGGCCGATTCATGTATTCATAGGCCTGTGTGGTAGCCTTGATGATTTATTAAGTTAATTTATTGGCTAAAAGTAATGAAAATTGGGTATTTGATTGATTTATACTTTTAAAACACGAGAATACGGCTTTTGAGTTTGTATAATTTTGATAAATAGGATTTATATGGAAAAAATGTAAATTTTTAAAATGGAAGACTACTAAGTAGACGGTATATTGTATGGTAAATCTTAGCGTGAATAGCAAACTTAAATTGAAAGTATGTAGGGACGGTTCATCGTCGGGGCGTCGTGGTTGAATGTGAAAGTGACCCTGTAGCGCTCCATTAGGATAAGGAAGGTCCATGGGGTTTAGTCGGTAATACTAGCATTTCACATGTACTCATATGTACTTATGTATTTTCTAACGATGAAAAAAGAGGACAGTTCGTAGAGATGTTTATGATACTGACTATTATATAGCCACATATATGGTGGTATGCCAAGCTTACAAATGTAGAATCTTACAAATTACAATTTAATCTTATAATATTAAATGAGCAATTCTTGTATATATGTATATAAATTTATTTCGTGTACCTCTGTAACGGCTCTAACGATTTGGATCAAACTTTTTAATTATATAAGGTTTTGCTTTTTAAGTTTTTCTATTTAGGTGTTTTTTTTGAAAAAAAAAAAGCAATTTTTTATATTTTTTCCAAAAAACACGATTGTACAATAAAAAAAGCTCCAAATGAAGCTCGGATGCCCGTTTACTATATATATATATATGTTATATCTGTATATGTTACTTGTATATTTTTAACGGATTCCAACATAAGATATTATTTATTCATAGCGACTAATTTATAACAAATTCATTATAATAAATATTTGAGTAAATTGTAATACCTCGTCTCAACAACACCGTTAGGTACATCCGTAAGCCAATCGATGAGGGCGGGGATGCTCCTTAAATTCTTAATACCTCACGTAACATAAGAGATTAGGGGAGGAAAACTGCACTTAACTTTCAGAGAAGCCTCGAGTGTCGACTGTCGATCGATGATAATGGATTCATAGCAAAAAGCACACGCCGGTACATTGTTTACTGATTTTAGTGCATTTAGATTATATCAAGACTATTCTAATAACTATTAGAAATTTAAATCTATTTTTTTTATAGATCATAAGCATAGGGTAAATAGTTGGTTTAGTATTTTTTTAGTGTAATTGTAAGAGGATATTTATTATATTTCTAATATAAGATAGATATCATGTATACCGTGTTTATTATTATACTAGCAGAACCCGCGGCTTAGTTCGCGCTTAAACCACAAAAAAATCTCTAAGAGTTCGTTTCATACAAAATTTCATCACCTATTTTACCCCCTTATGATAGGATGAATTTCGAAAAACACTAAAACAAGTATTTATTTAATTTAATTGAAGAGCATTAATACCAAGTTTCAAGTAATTCTGATCATAAATATTTTTTTTTGGATTGGATTATAACGCGTTTTCCCCTGGGAATTAGATAATCTTCCGCGGTAAAAAGTAGCCTATGTCACTCTCCAGCCCTCCAACTATCTCTACCCGAAAATTCACGCCAATCCGTCACTCCGTTTCGACGTGAAAGAAGGACAAAATAAACAAACTCATTTTCATATTTATAATAATAGTATGGATTTACCTTATAGTTAAAACAAAGTTTACACTGTGTTAAGAGGAAAATATATTTTCTTCTAGTAAGAAAGCTAATAGATTTATTTCAATATACATACATATATGAGCACTAGATACATAAGTGATTAATTGGCTAGATAGATATGTATTATATACGAGTACTATATAATGTTCTTTACATAATTTGTTTATTCGTGAATATAAGTGATATAACAACAAGACCTCATTATTTACTCCAATACGAGTATATCTCAGAATGTATTATTACTTAGAATGTTCATAGATTCAAAAGGCAAAGTTAAATATAATGCTATCTTAATTATCTCCAATCCCATACAGTATTTAACCCTATTCAAGGGTTGCATGCACAAGCCGCTCACGAATTCGACAGGGACAAAGCAGTCGACTTGTTAGACAAGTTTGTCTTGTTAAAACTCACAGACTTATGACATTCCAGACAAGCTGGGAAGCTTTTCAAGTGTACATTCGAAGATTTTATCTGCAATGGAATATGGCAAAGTTCGTCATTTCCTACAGATAGGATCCAGAAAGCTTACTTTATTAGCGTGTAGTTGCGATGTACGTTGTAAGTTTTCTTATATCATCATTGTACTGTTGGAGGGAAGTTGCATACGTATTAGTGAAGTTGAGTTTTAAATGGATAAATTATATTTAATGTAAATTGTTATGTTTAGATCTAATTTATTTTAAGTTATCGTCCAAATGAACTAATTGCTTCAACCGACACACAGCAAGGAAATATTAGGTGATTTAGGATTTAAAAAATTTAATAGCGATAAATTTAGATAGGGAAGATTAAGATAGTCGATTGTGATAGGTCTTGAACCTTATTTTGAATTCGTGTCGATTTTTCCCATTTCTATTATTTTATGACCTGTTATCCGTTCATGTCCATACATATAATAAAATTCTAACTGAGTCGAATCTGCACATTAAATATTTTTTGGAAAATCTTATTGAAATAGACATTATTATCGATACAGAGGCTGAATCTATATTTTTTAGAATTTTTGTCTGTCTGTCTGTCCGTTACCGCATCACGGAAAACCACTGAAGGGATATTGATGAAAGATATGATGATAGCTGGTTATCCGGGTCAACATATAGGATACTTTTTACTGCGGGAAAATATCTCATCTCTGAGAAATCTATACTAAACCTTAAAACGTAGTTAGGGACGAACCCGAGCGGGGTGAGGGTAGTCGCTAGTTCTAGTATAAAACAGTTTAGTCATTATACATTATCGATTTCAGATAAGGTACTTTACCGCGAAATTATTGCTGTATGCTTAGAAACAATATCGATACATATTTGAGGAAAACTAAATGTATTATGTTATATATATATATATATATATATATATATATATATATATATATATATATATATATATATATATATATATATATATATATGGCCTTTAACAATAATATATGAAAGAAGTTAAATAATTTTTTTGGTGACCTTTGTTTTGGTTTTTCCATGTTTCAAGTACTTGGAACTTTAGGTGACAAAATTAATGAGACAGATATATTTTATAATTTAAAAATGAAACCGATCATAATGTCCAAAAATTTCTATTGCCCCAGGACAGTAACTCGTGAATCCGGTCTGATACATACATTATGTCAATTTGACTTCATGCACCTTTCCACACATTTATGTTATTCACTTAGAGTTCGTCTTACATTAAAGTGTTATCAAAAGTGTTCATTATGCCTTGACAATGGGTTTTTTGTTAATAACGTATTTATATTTCTATGGTCCCTTCAGTAAATAATTATTATCGACGTTATACATAACATACCTACCTTAAAATACCTCCTCTCTTTGAAATCGGTCAAAAAGTAAAATTGATAAATAATATTTCTAAAGTTAGTCTTAAGAATACTAAAACTATTTATTAAACTAAGAGAAGGCTAAACACTCGTAAACATATTCTACAAAGCCGAAACGCAATGCAACAATTAAACGACTGTAACATATGCGAAAAATTGTTTGATGGTTTTAATTGAACTCGGTCCAGAGGGAACGGCCAGTTGAAATATACTTTGTAAATAATCCAAAAATAACGAGGTAGCAATTAAATACAGCTTTGAGACTCCATAGACAAAGATTGCTTGCGTGGGCCGTCCTGAGTTAACATCAAAGGAGTAGGTTCGTGTCATTAGATATAAGCCGGTAGTACGTACGTACATAGAGTATGACTAAAACCACTAAAGCGTAATAGTTGTGTAACTTAAATTTAATGCTCGTGTAGTCTAATCAATGTAAATTGGAAGATGTGAGGTTTATTTTTAATTGTTAAGGTTATAATGAAGTGGATGTGAATATTTTAAAAATATATATGGTACTACTGCCCGCGGCTCCGCCCGCGCTCAGATAACCAAGAACTAAATTCTTAGGTTTTACATATTAATTAGTATACTCTTACATTGCAGTTTTTGTATTGTTTCTCAGAAATGAGATATTTTCCCAGATTAAAAAGTATCCTATACGTTGACACGGATAACCAGCTATCAACATACCACATTTTATCAAAATCCCTCCAGTGGTTTTTCTGTGATGCGGTAACAGACAGACAGACTATAGATTCGGCCTCTGTATCGATAATAATGTTTATTTCAATAAGATTTTCCAAAAAATATCTAATGTACAGATTTGGCTTAGTTACAATTTTATTATAGGTATAGATGACTTACGTAAGAATAAAAGCTTTTTTTTGTGTATTTGTAAATTATTAGACAGTTTTCTGTATTTTGTTTCCACTCATGATGTTAAAAAGTTGCATATTATCTTCTATCCCGGAATGACAACGGATGGGTACTTCTATTTTATTTATAAATACCAACAGTATTTTCTTGATATCCGTCATCACTAAACATGACCTCTGGCTCTATATAAGTGAGGTAAAATTATAAATTATTTTTTTTCACATTCTACTTTGTTTCAACATTTATTGATTCATCCATAAAAAGCAGAAAAAACCCTTTAAGTTGAGTTAAAACTGTATTCTTGGACGTTTAATTAGCAGAATAACCCTTATAATGGTCCACAATTACTGGCGTAGATACTTGTACCTTATTACGACACACAAAAATAAATAGGCAGAATAAAATAAACGCTGATAAAACTTCTATTTACATGCACCACAGTGAATTTGTAACAAAATTCATTAGACCATATCGCGCTTAGTACTATTTTATTACAATATATGCCCCAATATCTTTTATTTTAGTCAGGATTCCATGTAACATATGAAATATATATATCGAATAGTGTTAAAAGGCTTATCGGTTTCGCTTTGAAACGGGAATGTTAATATTTGTTCGTTCATTCTGCTAATAGCTGCGACTCCCCTTTTGATACATTTCGTTTGTGATGATAGATTTGAGAGATAAATAGCATGCTACTGACGAATGGGTACAAATTTCCATTTAATTTTCTTTTCATCGTCAATGTTTTAATTATGAGTTTAATTTAAGTTTAATATTTAGTGTTATAGTTTTATATACCCCACAGCTCTTTTAGACCAAGTCTTTATCAATTTACTTCTTTGTATAGCGTCCATTTTAGAACTTGGTACACAAAATAAGCTAACATTGAGTTAACAATAAAAAAGATTTGCTTAAACTTTTGACAATAATATTGTACATAAACTTACTCTAAAACGAGAACGAGAGCAATGCACTCGTAAAACGTAAATTCAAATGTATTTTTGTATAGCATTGTAAATAAAAATATTGCATCAGAATGTAACATTGTAAAAACTAACAGCAAATATGTTGGCTAGTAACTGGCAGAACAATTACTTGCTTAGACACTTTTAAATTCCTCCCACATTCTGAAAATGGAAACGTCGAGTCTGTCCTAGTGAAAACCCTCTGATTTACTGCAACATACAAAATACACTTCTAAAGCGCTTAAAATTCGCCACGAGTTCGTTAGTACAACTGTTGTATTTATGTTTTCTTTGAATACCATTTGCTCGTAAGTTAAGAGTTAGGACCAAACATGACTTGCCGTTTATTGATTAAAATCTATAGTTACAGATTTTTCAACCGACTTCAAAAAGGAGGAGGTTCTCAATTCGACTGTATGTTTTTTTTTTTTTTTTTTTTTTTTTTATGTTTGTTACCTCAGAACTCCGTCATTTATTAACCGATTTGGACAATTTTTATTTTGTTTGAAAGAGTATACTTCCAGATTGGTCCCATTTTAATTTCAAAAAAAAAATACCACCCCTAAGGGTGGAAAAACAACTAATGATGAATTTAACCTACTTCTAATTATCATATTGACTTGAAACTTTGCAAATATTTCTATTTCCGTTGATAGTACAGTAGTTCGGTGTTGTTGACGTGATCTGATGGCAAGGCCAGAAGGTGGATAGGTGGAACTCTTCAACGGCTAATAGTAGATACTTAGAATTTGGGCTTATTTTGTTTGATTTGACAAGCCTAACACATTGGAATTCTTACTTCGCTACTACTGTCTACACTTAAAAGGGAAAAATAAAAACTTTTTAACAAAAAAATAAAAACCGACTTCAAACAAAAGCACTAAAAAGTGAAAAATAACTGATTGGTAGTTTTCATTTACTATACATACCTAATCAAATATTTTCGAAGTCGGTGTGCTTTGGATAAGTAATTAAAGCCTACCTATTAAATACATACCTAATCAAATATTTTTGAAATCGGTCCCAGCCCATACAAAGCAAAGCACACCGACTTCGAAAATATTTGATTAGGTATGTATAGTAAATGAAAACTACCAATCAGTTATTTTTCACTTTTTAGTGCTTTTGTTTGAAGTCGGTTTTTATTTTTTTGTTAAAAAGTTTTTATCTTGTATGAAAGATGTTGTGAAATGTAGGGAAAATATAGTTTCGTTCGTAATTTCGACGATAACTTTCCGTACAATGCATGCATTGTATGGAATGCCTCATGAAAGAATCAAATCGGCGTTCTTAAATAGGTATAGAAAACAATTAGACACATGTTCAAACTTCATATAAATTTGACGAGGATATATATGTTATATGTTGGCACATTAACACACAGCGCCATCTAGTTCCATGGTAAGCTACGAGGCTTGTGTTATGGATACCAGATAGTTGATACACTACACATATATAACTTTAAATACATACATATTATAAATATAAACACCCATGACTAGAGTACAAACATTCGCGCTCATCACACAAATGAATGCCCCCAGCGGGACAGGAACCCGCGACCGCCGGCACAGCAAGTAGGGTTACTACAAACTGAGCCAAACGTGTCGTCAATAATAACTTTTTAAATGTTACTTTTATTCAGAGGTAGCGTTAGCCCGTAGCTCTGCGTGCAAAGGCAACGAAAATAAAAGTAGGTATATCACCTATATTTTTCAAAAAAGACAGGCAAACTAAAATTCTAAAATCTATAGATTCGGCCTCTGTATCAATAATAATTACTATTTAAATAAGATTTTCCAAAAAAATATTTAATGTACAGATTCGGCTTAGAATTTTATTATATATAGATATTATTGTTATAATATGCTCACTATAACTGAAGCTGCTAAGCTTTATATTTTATTATAACATAATTTTACTGTTACTTCATTCTATGTCTAGACTTTACTATAGATTATTCGTCTCTTGCCTATAATTACACTCGACCCTTGCATTGGGACCCCTTTATTGCGTACACATACTTGGTGGTGTAATATATGGATGAGAGGATACATTTCGGACAGACAAGCCTACAACCCATCTCCTAACACAAGATATTTTAGAGCAAAACCAGCAAGGCGGAACTGCACTAAATACCAATATGTTACTTAGCAAATTAACTATCCATACACTCTATTGTACATATTACTTGTACATACATTCACCGACTAAAACAAACGAGAGTATACGATTATGAGGTTATTTTTGGTAAAATGATTCACGATAA
This sequence comes from Brenthis daphne, assembly GCA_947093115.1. Classification (NCBI taxonomy): domain Eukaryota; kingdom Metazoa; phylum Arthropoda; class Insecta; order Lepidoptera; family Nymphalidae; genus Brenthis; species Brenthis daphne. The sequence continues at coordinate 22,756,861 of OX352481.1, forward strand.
CTAGACACATTTCAGCCACGGCCAATCTCACTGAGACTAGCTGCGCATGAGATATTATAGAGTACAAGTATTTGCGCAGACACAATTGCACTCTCTGTTTCTTTCACTCTTCATAATTTTACAGGACCAGAGAGAGAGAGATCAGGCGCTGGACCGATTCTAAGAGGTTTCCGAGCCACGGGGATGAAACATCGCCAACTTCTCAGCTCTGTGCCGGTTACTGAAACTTTCTTAATAGAACCGAAGTTGAACCCAGGACCTCAGGTTATTTATAAGTCTGTAGCCGTACTTGCTAGTTACTAAGCCATCGAGACATTTATGGTGTGAAAAATGTTACTTGTCTATTAGTAAATTATATTTATGCAATATAATATCACGTCGTTATTTTGCTCTCCTTGTTCCGTTATCGAAGGATATATGAACCAACACAGTTACGTATTTTAATAGAATGGATATTTATATTGACTCTATAAATATCATTCAGTATGGTCAGGGGTGGCTATCTTGAGACCTAAGTCTGCTTTGCCTTTTTACAATATACCTATGAATGTTTTATATTTTTATAGAAATAGCAAAGAGCATAAAATATACCTATATAGGACTCAAATCTTATGTGGTTTTGATGTAAAATTTGGGCAATGGAAATAATTGTTCCACGTATAAAGCTACAATATAAAATTACATGAAATAATTAAAAGGCTATTTAGCAGTTGAACTCAACACATTCCTATCATCTTATATAAAAATATTTAATATGTATGTAAATCTTTCATCTAATCAATCTAACTATACTTAACGAGCGCCTAGTATCGGAATAAAATAATACACAAGTGTACAAAAAGTTATTTTATTATATGATACCCTTATTTGTTATATGATACTATGTAAACAATAATTTCTATCATTAAATAAATCATATTGAGGGTATGTAAGTGGCCCTTTTACTGTCTCATACTCCCCATGATAAAGCCGTGATTCCGAACCTCATGAGCCTCAACCTCCAGGCACGTGAGAGGAATGCTAAATGCATCTGATTAGCGGCTGTACAGGTGAGTGGTCAGTGCTTATCTATAAAATATATCCACTGGTTTAAAATATTTATTACTGGTATAAAAAAAACAAAAAAAAGTTATTTAAAACTAGCACTGCCCGCAGCTCCACCCGCGTTCAGATGACCGAAAAGCAAATTCTTAGGTTTTACATATTAGTGTACTCTTACAATGCAGTTTTTGGATTTTTTCTCAGAAATGAGATATTTTTCCGCGGTAAAAAGTATCCTATATGTTGACCCGGATAACCAGCTATCACCATAATAAATTTTATCAAAATCCCTCCAGTGGTTTATCTGTGATGCAGTAACAGACAGACAGACAAAAATTCTAAAAACTATAGATTCGGCCTCTGTATCGATAATAATGTCTATTTAAATAAGATTTTCCAAAAAATATTTAATGTACAGATTCGGCTTAGTTACAATTTTATTATATGTATTGATTGTCCCGCTAATAAGGTTTTAGGGTACTTAAGTGAGGTTAAAAATTGATCCAACTGGAACTACCACCAATAAGAATATTTAAGAAACAAAAAGCTTTCGAAATTAGTAAAAATAAAATAAAATATATGAAATATTAATAAAACACTATGGAGAGTGTATATTACAAGCAATACCAATTTATTTACTTATGTAATGGAAAATAAGTTTTTAGCCTGTTTCGTATTAGTATAGGGGTTTCTTCAATTTCCGAAACCAACTATGCGTGCAACGCTGAGTTAGTGAGCAATAAAGTCATTGCAGCTTTAATTAAGCCTCTAAAGTTTAAAAGCGCAAAGCTTAATTAACAAGGCACTATAGCTTTTTTGGATAGTTTTAATAAGAAAAAATATTTTTTAATTACTAGTTTTCACTAATGTGTTAAACCAGCATATTAGTGGGTTCATTACAAGCCTAAAGAAATGACTAACATGCCTTCGCAGCTTAAACCGCTGAGTCTAAAAGCAAGAAATTTTGATCAACAGTTTTTATATTAAAAAAAATTATCGAGAAAATATCCTATAGAGGATGAATAGGATACGAACATTTGCTTGGAAGTTTGTTATTTTTGAAGTCAGACATATTATGATAATTTTTGTTTAAGAATCTGTTTATACTACTCGTACCAATCATATAAAAATAAATATAAAATTTCCTCAGAGATTGTAATGTATGTATGTATATTGCAAAGCAGTAATCAAATGAATAGGGTTAATTTTATTTGAATATTTATATGGGATTGAATTAAGGTGTAAGCCATAACGCGTGTATTGCAAGGGTAGTTTGATATGTAAATCGGGAATACCCGGTACTTAATCTAGGGCTTCTGTTGAATCATGTGAAATTTATTACTTGAAAGAGCTGGCGTTAGATTTAGACGTGTTTTACTGGTAAAGGTATATACAAAGTGGGAGTAAAAATTCAAGTTTAATGGATAAAAATCAAATGAATTATCTTACTTATCACAAATCTTGATTTCAGATGAAAACGACTTTATTTTGATTTGATATAATTAATGAACACATAATAATATATTAAAGTCTGCCTTTGACTGGTCATTATGAAATATTACTTTATAATTTTATGCTATTATCTAATTGGTCGGGGGGCGTGGCTAGGCCGATGGACACCGATTACTCACTATTTTCTTAACGCGAATGAACTATAGTTTCTGTTGTTACATAAATAAAATATAGTATGTAAATAGTTTTTTATATAAATGTGATAAATTATTTTTGACATTTATATGTAAAAAAATGTATATATGTCATTTTGTCTAATTCTAACGTAAGCTAATACACTCGAAGTCAATGAAAATTTGTGAGTTGTCTTAACGAATGCCTGAACGTGGCACGGTCATAGTATCATCAACGTAATATACAGTAGGTAGCGCGCTTTTATGATACAGACTGAGATTTATTAGTATACATTCCTACAATTTAAATCTGGGCAGAACCAGCATGGATTTAAATATGATTCTAAAAAATACTGTGTATCGAGAAAATTTCTAAAATATTATCGATGAAATCGAAAAAAATAATTAAAAAATTTTAGGTACCTCATTCTTTGATTCTAATCACATTACTATAATTGTAAATGCGATACTTTATATATGTATGTGCGTGCGTGTTTGTTACTCTGTCGCGCTAGACAGATTTGAATGAAATTTCAATATCCATATAGACTTAGACCTGGAGTAATATATAGAATACTGTTAATAATAAAATTTTCTAAAAGGTAAAAATATTATACAAGCGACTCGCCCTCGCTTCACATCGGGTTCGTCCCTAGGCAAAAAGAAATATATCCCACGGAAACCGTTTATTTTTCCGGGATTAAAAGTAACCTGTGTGCTATTTCAGGCTATAATTTATCTATGTGTTAAATTTCATCCAGATCCGTTCAACCGTTCTCGCGTGAAAGAGTAACAAACATCCATCCATCCATCCTCACAAACTTTCACATATAATATTAGTATGGATATGAATAAAAAAAAAAACAACTAGCAAAACTGTAATAAATCGGTAGTTTTTCATTAAATAAAAATTAAAATTTAGTTATTGTTTATATTTTTATTTCATTATATAGATATGTATAGATATATAATAAAATTCTAACTGAGTCAAATCTGTACATTAAATATTTTTTGGAAAATCTTATTTAAATAGACATTATTATCGATACAGAGGCCGAATCTATAGTTTTTAGAATTTTTGTCTGTCTGTCTGTTACCGCATCACAGAAAAACTACTGGACTAGGGCTAGGGCCATGTTAGAATACCTGCACCTTTAAGATTGTTTGTGAGTCAAACATATTGAACCTTACTCCAGAGAAAACAGAGGCTAGTTCTACTTAATTCTCGTTTACCTATTTCTACATCACAACAACAATAATGCCAATAAGATGAACGTCATGTCGCGAGTGCCTGCCTGATTTATGGCTTCATTTTCCATGGGGAAAATTATCTTTTCTTACAATTTATGTATAGGATGAAGAACATACCTTTTAACACCCTTAGGACTTAATGAATCGTTTTAATAGCTCGTTTGTAGCTTATAATTTGGATGTTATAAATTGTTAATGAACTGAAATTTTACTCAAATAAGCAACATTTTAGAGGTACAAGTTTTTTTTAGATACAGTATATGTGTTGGTTACTCTAATAAGTTGTGCTTTGGATTTCATATTAGTGTAGGAGGTCATGATTGTCAGTTCAGAAAGTTTGATAATAGCATTGTCTTTAAAAGATGTGTCCTGTTGCTGAATTTTATTATATACTGAGGGCTTATCTTCATTCCGTTCGGGTGCATCCTCAGGTGCCTTACAGTAGCCTATGTGGTAGTTCAGGTCATAACCTGTCTGTAAAATAAATTTCATCCTAATCCCTCCAGCCGTTTCAGCGTGAAGGAGTAAATACTAACAAACAAACATACATACACACATATATAAACTTTTCCATTTAATAGTAGTCCAAAGTATTAAATAAATGTAATAGTTAGGAAATAGTTAATATGCCTTATGTGTACATGTATGTATATAGTTGAGCCCTTACAAGGACTCATAAAACTTGTAACATTGCTATATCCGGCAGGAACTAAACTTAAATTCTTTGCTTAAAATCATCCAATTTCCAATTATGTTATCAGGTTAAATTATGTTTCAGTCGTCATTTTAAAACAAGGGGTGAGGGTTAAATTTTATACGTTTCGTGACACCATTAGTTTTTGTTTTGCTCAATGTAGCGGAAGTGCGTGGAAAGCCAGAGATATGACGGTACACATCATAAATATTTCAAATGTTCGGATTTGTTCCGGACAGTTTGAAATTTTTTGTTTGTTACCTTTTTAGTGAGTAATGCTTTTAGGTGTTAGCTTTGTGGACTGACGCTTCACAATACAAGCTTCATGTTTATGCTAGAAGTAAAATAGATGAATAATTATTAATATTTACGTTATACGTACGACACGTTTGGCTCAGTATGTAGTAACCCTACTTGCTGTGCCAGCGGTTGCGGGTTCGAATCCCGCTGGGGGCATTCATTTGTGTGATGAGCACGAATGTTTGTACTCCAGTCATGGGTGTTTATATTTATAATTTGTATGTATTTAAAGTTATATATATGTAGTGTATCAACTATCTAGTATCCATAACACAAGCCTCGTAGCTTACCATGGAACTAGATGGTGCTATGTGTTAATGTCCAAACATATTTATATATATTTATTTATTTATACAGTTTTTAAGGTTTTATTTGTTTTTAATCATATTTTGGTCTATTTCGAAGAGGATTGACAGAATTTTTGTAGGTACTATGTTATGCGATATCTTTGGCAATTGTCAATATATTGTCATTAAAGAAGTTTGTTCAAGAATTTAAATTTTTATTGAAGGTTTTTTTCATATAATTAAAAAAATCCAAGGAAGATATAATTATTTTTAAGGAATTGAAAAAAACTGAGCCAAAATTTTTAGCTTTTATAGAATAAGTGAAAATGTGCTTATTATTATTATTAAAATGTAATAACTAATTATGTTAGTACAGAAAATTGACTACATATGAAAAAATAGAGTATCTACCATAAATATCTTTCATGAACATCTTAAGGGTATAATCACATATCTAACAAGCAAATATTAAAATTTGAGTGACTCTCATGAACTAATATTAAGTTTTTAATAAGCAGCTGTGAACATATAAGTAGAAGTATCATAAAATTTTCATTTAAGCTAAAGTTAAATTCGCTAAAATTTTCGTTACTATCAGTTGTTGAAAATAAGTAAAGTTAGCCTTTTTAGTTCTAGTCTGACACCTTTAGTCAAATATTTACATTTAATTACTTGGAATTGTTCAGCGCCGGTGAATGTTGCTCTTATAAAGTTAATGGTACAAGTTGATCTCAGGTGTTCGGCTTCACTGTTTACCTATAGGGAGCGACTGGGGTCACTATACTTGATTGTGAAGGGTGCCAGAATAATGAAAGATATGTAGAGACTTTCTTATGTTAAAATAAATTGAGAATTTTAGTTATATTTGTCTTACCACCTCACACCTGTATACCTCGGCCGTAGCATCCATTCATTTTTTGTAGGTAAACATACTTAAGTGCTAAAAATATGAAATTATTATATATATATATATATATATATATATATATATATATATATATATATATATATGAAATGAAATATTCTTTATTGCACACCATTATTTTACATTATATAGTTGAAACAGAATAAAGGAATAAAGTACAATAGGTACAAAATTATTATGCTAAAAATGTGAACTATGTTTACTTTGTTATTTTTTTCTGTATCATATTTTAAGTGCAATAAAGAATAAAGAATTAGCCTCATATAGACTGATTGTTTAAGAAAAAAGAAAAAATATCTCTAATTGATTAACACAATATTATGTTATTTTTTAGGAAATATATTTATTCAATTTAATAGTACATTTTGTCAAAGTGTTTTATCAAAGCAATTTTATTTATTTACAGTTTAAGATTAAGTAATGATATATAAATAAAATTAAACACAAAACATATGTTCGTCAACTCTATACATTTTCATTTCCAATTGGGAAATTATGTCTGTTGAAGATTATCGTTGTTCATACCCTCCGGTTGCAGCGCAATGCTGGCTGCCTGCGGTTGTTATTACTCGACCACCCGAAAACTTGCTGTGCTTTCTCGCCATCACGTTACTTATAGTTAACACTAGCGACTCACACTCGCTTCGCTCGGGTTCGTCCCTAGGTACATTTTAATTTTTTTGAGCAGAACCCTAATTCTTTTACTGAATTAAATGTTGTCTAAATTTCTCCTTACAACATCAACTACCTGCCAGCGAAAGTCCCGTCAAAATCGGCCTACCCGTTTCGAAAATTAGCTGGAACAAATAGACAGACAGACAGGCAGACAGACAGACAAAAATTTTAAAAATTGTGTTTTTCTTATAAATACCGTATATAATATATCCATGTGTATTTAGTAATTAAGCTATTATTTTGACATTACAAACAGACACTTCAATTTTATTTATCTGTATACTTAGATGAATATTTTTATTCAAATTATATACAAGGCTAGCCTTTTTATATCCAAGTGCCCTTTGTTTTTATATTATAGTAATATTATCCTATGGGCTTGTCGAGCTAATTGGCTAGTAGCTAACCTAGGTTTGGACCCATTTCATTCAGTTTCCTTCTTGAATCATAAATAATAGTAATTTTTTTATGGGACTAAGGGGGCAAACAGGTAGGAGGCTCACCTGATGGAAAGTAATCACCGCCGCCCATGGACATCCGCAACACTGCAGGGCTTGCAGATGCGTTGCCGGCCTTTAATGAAGGAATACGCTCTCTTCTTGAAGGTGGCCAGGTCGTAGCGGTTCGGAAAGAGCGCCGGCGATAGCTGGTTCCACAGAGTGGTTGTGCGAGGCAGAAAATGCCTTAGAATGTTAAGTATGCTGAAGAACGCATTATGATAAAGAAATACTATAGTAAGTACATTGTGCAGTGTTGCTATAAACAACTACTATTATAAAAAATATATATTTCTTCATCTAAATTGTACCTCAGCGTCGGTTTGTTTATGCCAGAAACAGGAAATTAAGGATTTTGTCACTTTTAAAACTTTATGGTATGTAGATAGCTAATTTATTCGGAGTCAACACCGCCTCAACTGTTATCCCCTGATGGTACTAATATTCTGTGTATTCCTTTATGATTTTTGCATATGATATTTTTGCGTTACCAACATTTTATTACATCTGGTAAATTTGGTAGAAGATTCCCTACGGAAATCTATACGTATAATAAAATTGTAACTAAGCCAAATCTGTACACTAAATATTTTTTGGTAAATCTTATTGAAATAAACATTATTATCGATACAGAGGCTGAATCTATAGTTTTTAGAATTTTTGTATGTCTGTCTGTCTGTCAGTCTGTTACCGCATCACAGAAAAACCACTGGAGGGATTTTGATGAAATTTGGTATGGTGATAGCTGGTTATCCGGTATATTTTTTACCGCGGGAAAATATCTCATTTCTGAATTTAAATATAAAAACTGCAATGTAAGGGCATACTAATATGTAAAACCCAAGAATTTGATTTTGGTCATCTGAACGCGGGCGGAGCCGCGGGCAAAGCTAGTTAAATAATATAAATAAAAAATAAATGTGAATGTGTCCAAAATCTATATTCTAGATAAATGCGTTTTTGAAGTTAAAAGGACCATTTGGCGATTATTTATCAAGAAACATTCTTACCCTAAGTCAATCCAACAAAACAAACTTTTATTCCACTTGCCGCTTGAAAGATCTCCAACGTACAGGAGGGTTTCACAGTGCGGTAGTCTTAATTTATTATTGGACCATAAAAGGTAGAGACACCAATTAAGTCCTCGGGGCATGCTTTCTAACTTAGCAGGTAACTAAACTGAAAGTTCCCGAGAATGACGACCTGTTTAATATTTTACTCTGATGTTGCTAGCATTTAACTTGTTTTATCCTGTTTACCAAAATCGTCTTATCTAAGTGATTAGAAAATCTTATTTTATTTCTGTTTTATATTTTTTTTTTTGGCGATACTTTTATTTGTAAGCAGACAATCTTTTTTTTTACTAAATGTTTCTTTCTTTACGATTGCCGGAAGGTTGGATATCAAAAATTAAAATAGAATCGCGAAAATACTCTATTTTTTTTAAATTGATATTATCTATACTATAATAAAAGAGTAGAGGTCGAATGTCTGTACATAGAAAAAAAATGCTAAAACCGAGTCAGGGGGACGTAAGAAGACAAATAGAACAAATCCAGATTTTTTTTAATTTTTTGTTTCTCTGTCTGTTTGTCTGTTTGTCTGTTTGTACGGGCTAATCTCCGAATCTATTGGATCGATTTAAATGAAATTTTGCATGGTGGTACCTTATATCCCCGGTTAACATGTAAGATACTTCCATCCCAGAAAATTAAAGAGTTCCCGTGGGATAGTTAAAAAACAAGTACACAGCTTAGTACACAACAACTTATGCACCTAATTTAGTAAAATTTAACATTCTGATACCTTATATTGCCTGTCAAACAACAGGTTACTTTTCATCCCGGAAAAATTAACGGTTCCCGTGGGAACTAATAGATCTCTATCAGTGTTTTTCCGCTAGTAATTTAAATAAGAAAATAGGTATATTATCTAATATATAACTGCGTACAGAAAAAATAGACTAAAAGTACTTCCGAGAGTAAAAGTAATGACAGTCTAATATATATATTTTTTATATAAGTTATCTTAGTTCATAGATTCTATTACATTCTCATAAGAACCGGCTACACGGATATTGGTATAGCAAAAAATATGCTAAGCAAGGTTGTAATTTTTATAAGGTTATCAATTAAATACAAATGGCCTTTGATAGACGGCGTCTTTTAACTTGACTGAATTCGCAAGGTTAATGTTAAGATGGAAGTGAATACCTTTGAAACTTTACTTAATTTTGTACAAATTTTGATATATGTATCTATAATAAGAGTTTTGTTTATATGTATATAAATACTAATATATAAACTACACTACATGATTTCTATGTCTATCATTTTAACTCATTTAGTCAGAACATAAGAATCAGCATGGCTTTTCGTATGTTCTATAGCGAATTACCCCACTTCGCCTGGGTGCGTTCCTAGGGATGATTGGTTGAGCCACAACAACGTATAAATGAAAAACATATAAAGAAACATTTTTATATATTTAGATAGATAAAAAACAAAATTTCTTTAGAAAAATGTATGTATGTATGCATTATAAGTGTTTAGAAAATAGTTGAAATTAAAGAAAACTATCTGTTGTTGTATAGTTTGCATTCCATAATTATCTTAGAAACATTACAACGCGGCCATGTACGAAATGCGCGTTGCATCTGACATTTTTCATCAGTGTGCTTATGTGAGCAAAAATTACTAATCCGATGGTTCACATGAATGTTTATATGAATTTATAAGGAATAGACATAGCGCCACCTATTGGCAAAATAAGAGATCACTTTCTTTGTAGACGTTAAGGGCCAAATGCACCAATTCCTTTTAATCTGTCTTTAGGTAATGTTTTTAATTACGGGATCTGTTAAAATTCTTTGCTTGCTTGTAACCACATTAAATAACATATAAAAGAGATGATAAAATTGGTCTTTACTCGATGGTGTTACGACGATGTAGTCATTTGATTTTTTAACAACTTGTTTTGTTAAGCATCAAATATAATGTGTAAGAACTTCATGAAAGCCACTTCAGTAATATTTTATTTGTTTATAGCTAGTACTAGCATATTTTGTGCTTTTACATAATGCAATCACTTACAAAATCGTCCCTTTTTACGTATAAGCCATATAACACTAATGATTTATTCTTGATTCGCTTAGTCGTAGGTAGTCGTGTACAAAATTATTTAACGACATTTTCAATCATAAAATGTACTATTTCTCAAATTATTATAAATTTATTGTGTACTGCGCCCACAATGCGATTCTGGTCGTACAATAAATCAGTGCGTATCCAACTACCAAGCACTTTACTTGTCCCCGTCAGCATACATAACAGTATGTTATTTAATTCACTTTAATGATTGTCTTATTTTTGTAGAACATATCATCATCATCATCGTCATGTTCAGCCTGCTTTCGTCCACTGCTGGACATAGGCCTCTCCTATGGCACGCCACTGAGCTTGATCTTTAGCTCTACGCATCCAACCACTTACGCATACAGCCACTTTACGTATGTCATATGATAAAACATTATAGTACACACTTGTTTCTCAAATATGAGAAACGTTATAATTTCGTTAAACCTCAGAATACTGTTGAAACCCACATCTGTATTCCATTAGCAAACAGATCTTAAACTGCCACGTGATTTATAAATTTTCTTAGACCTTCTCCTCCTCTTATATACTATTAATAACAGGATCATTTAAAGATGGTAGATGTGTGATCACAGATCTTATAATAATGGTTGCTGTAAGACGCAACGAACGCCTGAGGTGTGTTCGTCCACGTAACGAGGTAAAACATAGGGATGTCAATCATGAAATAATTTATTTTAATTCATTTTAATTAAAAATATTTTTTTATAGATTATCCTCCATAAATTATTAGAAAAATTCATGCTCACTCGATTCGTCAGCCACAACTTTTTTATATACTCGTACCTTCGGCAACTAACAAAGTTTTCCAAAACAACCCTTTACACAGAATGTGTAAGACATACAATAGTTTAAATGATGAATACGACATTTTTAATAATAGTTTTTATCGTTCAAGAAAAAATTAAATAAATTATAGTTCTTACTTTACATTTTCGAAAATAAGGATATGCTTTCTCTCTGTTTCTTCTCCTTTATCTTTTTTTCTTTGTCTTTTTTTTGCCACATGAAATGTAAATATTATTTTCTTTTTGTTTTGTAATATTTTTTATGTAACTTTAAATGCACAGACTCGTACTGTAAATATTCACTTTCTGGTGAAGTTTGTTTATATAATTATTATATGTTTTTATTTAAATATTGTGTACAGATATAATTGGACAACAAATTTAAAATGATATTTTTAGTTTTTAATACGTAGATGTAATTTTTTAATTTGTTTTCTGTTTCTGTACCTAAATAAATAAAACTTTAAAGAAGAAAACATTATATTATGTAATGATTCTTTATTATATTATCCGCTTTTCGCTACAATTAAGTCTGCTCGAAGTGGCGTCACCATATATCTAGTTTTGCTGAAATCAGATTTAGATAATTACTAGCATTGCCCGCGGCTCCACCCGCGTTCAGATGACCAAAAACCAAATTCTTTGGTTTTACATATTAGTATACTCTTACAGTGCAGTTTTTGTATTTTTTCTCAGAAATGAGATATTTTCCCGCGATAAAAAGTATCCTATATGTTGACCCGGATAACCAACTATCATCACACCAAATTTCATCAAAATCTGCCCAGTGGTTTTCTCGTGATGCGGTAACAGACAGACAGACAGACAAAAATTCTAAAAACTATAGATTCGGACTTTGTGTCGATAATAATGTCTATTTCAATTAGATTTTCCAAAAAATATTTAATGTACAGATTCAACTTAGTTACAATTATATTATATGTATAGATTTGTAAGTACCTATACTACAGTACTTAGTACCTATATTTTTTAAAATTGATTTGATTTGATTAACTGTTGTCTTGCTCACATCTGACAACCCTATCAATGAAGACATGTCAGCTAGCCTACGTAATCTTGTTCAGATGCGGGCATGAATTTCATAAATGCTTGGTTGAGTTAATGGATTAAAACATTAACTCCTTAAGGTCCATCAAGTTTACACGAGCTTTATTTGTATCCTTTATGTATAGAAACTGCTTTTACAACTGATGGTATAACTGTAAATGTACTATTGTGTAGGCCTTTGATCTGTATACACCAACCTATTATATAAATGTAGAGGTTTGTATATAGATGTGTGTGATTGTTGGTCCTTTACGTTAAATGGCTAGATGGATTTGAATAAAATTTAGTATATTATAGACTTTGACATGGAATAACACATAGGGTACCGATAGAAAAAAAAATGTTTTTTTCCAAAATGTGAATGCATGTTACTTGTCTATTTAAAGAAAAACTGATGTTTTTGTATCAAGTCACAAAAGGCATCTAAGGTGAGGTTAATTTTAGGTTATTTTTTCAGTTTTTGTTGTGGTACTACTATTTAGTATTTTGTCACTAATTACTATTTTGAGATTCTTTCAGACACGCCAGATATTTAAAAACCATGAAAATTTCAAATTAAGCTAATACTAATCTATAACGACTATAAATAATTATTGTTCCTAAATCCTAAAACGGTCATTGATTTTAAGGTATGGAGTTAAGCAGGATGACGTTGCCATATTTAAGAAGACAATATTAAGAAATGTAAATTCACATAAAATCATACAAAAGTAAAAAAAAAACTATTTAAACTGTAACAATTAATTTGGAAATGGCAACATTTAAAGTGTTATTGTTCAAGTTGCAATATATACCAATACATTTGCATATACACGCGTCACCTCATCACTACCGGCTGAATCAAGCTCAATACTCGTTGAATGGCTTACACAAAGGCCCTATTTGTCCTACTGCTCTGAGTAAGCAATCACTTAATTGAAACGTCGCGCCGCTCAGATCCACTGTGTTGATTTTGTAATGTAATGCAAGGTTATGTATGCATTTATTATAATACTACCTATTTTCCTTGCTCCGCTCGGGTGCGTCCCTAGGTACGATTTATTTTTTTGAGCGAAACCCTAATTCTTTTTCTAAAATAATAAGTAGCCTAAGTTACTTCTTATAAAATCAGCTATTTACCAGTGAAAATCCCGTTAAAATCAGTCCAACCGTTTTCGAGATTAGCCGGAACAAACAGATAGACAAAATTAAAAAAAAATGTATTTTTCTTATAAGTATCGTATATAATTTCATATGCATTTAGTAAAAATCTGTTATTTTGTCATTACAAACAGACACTTCAATTTTATTTATTAGTATAGAATAGATAATAATTTTAAATCTAGTATCTGATCTCCTTTTTGAAACAAAAAGAGTAATGTTGTTTATTGTGTGCTAAGAATTAAGATTATAAAGATTTCAGGTTACCGTAAGCAAAAACCTATTTGCAAATTCCCAGGTCTTGTTACCTTGGCCAATGGTACATATAGTATATTTTGTATATAACTATATATATATATATATATATATATATATATATATATATATATATATATATATATATATATATAATGTTATCATTAGGTATTTGTCTAACCGATTGTTAATCTACCCTTAAGCACGCTCAAGTGCCGATGACCTCACGCAATCCGGACCTTTCTACGTTTTCTTCGTTTGTGACGCTCAAAATATTTACTTAATGTGTCATGCAAGTAAATTAACTACTCCGAACAAATATAGATAAGATTTTTTTTTAAGAAAGACATTACTCATAATTGATAGCATTAAATGATTTATTTATATTTATTTTAAATAAGTTGGTAAGCTTATGGTGGTAAAATAATTAATTTCTATTGTTTACTAGCGATTTAACCTCGCTTCATTCTCTTTCACTAAAATTAAAGTTACATAAGTTACTCCTTATAATATCAGCTATCTGCCAGTGAAAGTCCCATCAAAATCAATCCAGCCGGAACAAACAGACAGACAAAGAAAAAATTTAAAAATTGTGTGTTTCTTATAAGTAGGTACCGTATATAATTTCATATGCACTTAGTAAAAAATTTTTATTTAAGATATTACAAATGGACACTTTAATTTTATTTATCTACAGATAAGATATTTATTTTTATATAGATAAGTTATTTTTATATAAGTCAAATTTATATTTTTACCTGTATTAAGATGATGCAAGATGTTAGGGTAATATTAGAAACAGTGATAATCGATATTATCGATTTTATCAAAGAAAGAAAATACACAAAATATACATAAAAAAATGTCAATGTACATACTAGGTATGCAAAATAATAATACTAGAATGGGTTTATTGTTGGAGGCAATCAAATCTTCTAGACAAACGAGACGGTGGAAGAGTAACGAACTCGTAGATTATCATAATAATGTTATCGATTAATAATGTAAATGATAATGAAAAATATGTTAAACGATGTTTTAAGCTGTTAAGTGGTCGAATGACGAATGCCTTGACCACACATAGATTTCACAGTATGTATTCAGCCCTTTTTAACGTCCCACTGCTGAGCACGGGCCTTCCTTCAATACGAGCGGGATCAGGCCATAGTCCACCACGCTGGCCAAGTGCGGGTTGGCGGACTTCACATGTCTTTTGAAAACTTGCTAAGTTCTCTAAGACATGCAGGTTTCCTTACGATGTTTTCCTTCACCGTTAAGACAAGTGGTAATCATGTTGGAAATGATTCGCACATGAAAATATCAGAGGTGCGAGACCCGTGATTTGAACCCGCTTCACTCGGTTTCCCAAGCGAGCGCGTTACCACTGTTCTACCACTGCCTTACACACACAGTAAATGAATTAATTGCTCAGCCATTAAAAGAGTATTAATATTATATATTTATTACATAGATAAGCTAATTAGCCGCTTGTCTCGATGTCAACTGCGTATAACTTATAAAAAAAAACAACATAAATCCAAAGCATTTCAAATATAAAAGTCATTTATACTCTTTTATTATTTATATACATATATATTAATTATAAACATCAGTTTTACAATAATGTATGGCAGTCTGCCTGATTTTTTGACATTTATGATTACTGCGCCGCTCCCTTGGGTAGTAGCATGACGATTTACATATATCCTCAATAAACGGGCTATATAATGCAAAAAGATTTTTTTAAATCTGATTAGTAGTTCCTGAGATTAGCGCGTTCAAACAAACAAACAAACAAACAAACTCTGCCTCTTTATAATATTAGTATAGATGTCTATATTTTGTTACATGTTACCGGTATTAATTTATAGTAAAGGTACCTAATTCATTGTTGTCAGTCAGTACTTACATAATAAAAGATTTTTCGCCAAACAGTTCCCTAAATGTATTATTTGTGAACGACATCAAAGTTTCGTCCAGCTAAGTGATAGATTGGGATGTCGGTTTGTTCGTATTTCGCGATGCATTAGTCAAATAGCTTTTCCATCAAGATTAACTTATCTGAACTGTGATAGCGACCTCACCAGCCCTTTAAATTATTTAACATCACTATATACTGTTTATGTTTTGCAAATAACGTGATTGCAATATTTGTAACAAAATTACATTTTTTTTTATTATTAGAATTATGGTAAATTATAAATTCTTAAATTTTAATATTTTAGAATTGTTTAATTGTGGTTTAAATTGTCGTTTATTTAAAAATTTAACATTATAGTTTAATACTTTAATTTTCGTAAAGTCCAAAAGCAAATAATTTTTCAGGCTTGATTCCTCTGCTCTTTTATTTTTTTGTATTATGCAATAACTTCGAATGATTTCATCAATATCTTAATGATCTTGTTACTGCTATTGGACTACGAGTACTTATTTTTTTGTCTTTTCCATTTTATTATGTATAGTTGATTTCTTTTTATACTAATAGGAACTTATGTAAATTATTGTAAATTCTAAAGAAAACAGTGTATTTACATTAATTAGTCTTATAAAAATAATAATAATATTCAGGTTCATTTTGGTTACGGTAGCTAACTGCTAAGTCGTTAAGACTAGACGCAGGGGTTATTATTTACCACATATTGATGATGTTCTCCTAGCCGATTCCGGCCACGGCGGCTAATCTCATTGAGACTAGCTAACTGCGCAGGAGATATTATAGTGCACAAGTGTACGCGCAGATACAAGTGCACTCTCTATTCCTGTCACTCTCATATTCCGGTGGGACGACCACTCGACACGACCAGTGAGAGTTAAGAGGCAGGACCGACGGCTTTACGTGCTGTCCTAGGCACGGGGGTGAAACACCGCCAACTTCCCAACTCCGGCCTGTTACTGAGACTTACTATACAGAAAGACTCAATAATTAAACTTGGCTCGACCCGGGACTCGAACCCAGGACCTCCGAGTGTGCAGCCGTACATGCTAGCCACTACACCACTGAGGCTGTTTCTATACATATATAACGTATGTGTATGTGCATAAAAGGTACATTTTTCCTAGTAAGATGATTGATCTCAAATTCTTTCTCTCCTGGGTAGAATACTAGCACGGTAGAATCACAACGTACATATTAAATATAATAAATTAAAAATGTATATACTTATCGTTAAATAAGCAAACTTAGTCTGATATATTATAATATTTTTATCGCTCTATCTGTCAGATAGAGTTTATCCGATAGGGCTTATTATCATATTTTATGGATCTGTAGAAAAAATGCTTACCGGTCAATAGTGATTGCACAATTTATCCATATATGTATGTATGTAAAAGTAAAAAAATATATATAATCATGACTTACAATAATCTTGAAAGATATCGAAAAATCTAAACAAATAATATTTTAAATAATTTCGAGGAAGTTTAGAGTTAGTTTATTCTTTGTAATTTTTTTTGTAGTATTCGGAACCACTATAAATAAATTTATTACACAACTGTACGTATGTTATTTCATGCGAAATAGCTCTGAATAACGCAGTCGCACATCAATCGTGATACTAAGTGTTTGAAAACGGAGTGCAAAAAGTAAGTAAACCTCTTCCTTATTTGTTAACATTGAAACTAAAAAAAATATGAAGGACATTACATTATATTTTTTTCTTAACATTTTGTTTTGAACGTTAGAATAGAACATAACTCTTGATACCAATACGATCTTGATTTCTTACAATGGTTATCTATACATATAATAATATTGTAACTAAGCCGAATCTGTACATTAAATATTTTTTGGAAAATCTGATTGAAATAAACATTATTTATCGATACAGAGGCCCAATCTATAATTTTTAGAATTTGTGTCTGTCTGTTTGTCTGTCCATTACCGCATCACAGATAAACCACTGGAGGGACTTTGATAAAATTTGGTATGGTGATAGCTGGTTATCCAGGTCAACATATAGGATACTTTTTACCGCGGGAAAATATCTCATTTCTGAGAAAAAATACAAAAACTGCAATGTAAGAGTATACTAATATGTAAAACCTAAGAATTTGGTTTTTGGTCATTTGAACGCTGGCGGAGTCGCGGGCAATGCTAATATGGAAATAAATGTGAATAATACTTTCATTCATTTCCAATTATATCGCCATAAAATAAATTCTAAGTTTATTGAACCGCATCATCATCATCATTATTTAAATGATAACAAAATTAATATTATGAAAAAAAAAAGTTACTAATCTCATCTCTCTTATCTCTCTCTTTCTCTCTCTTACGTTTTCAGTGACGGAAATGAAAGATTCATCTTCCTTCGTACCACCACGATCGGATCCTCCACCATATTCTGGACCACCTGGACAAAACTTTTCTCCTCATCCTGGATACGTAACAATGACTCAGCCACAAATGTCGGGAGTACACGTAGTAACTCATCCTCCTACAATAATACAAGGACCAACTATAGTACCTGTAGTAATAGGTAACCCTTTAGGCTCTGATCCATCTCGAGCATATTGCCGATCATGTAATACGCACGTTATTACAAATATTAGGAGGACACCATCTATGCGAACTCATTTACTTGCAGCTTTCTTGTGTGCCCTTGCGTGAGTATATTCTTATTGCTTAGTTAATCTAGTCGCTAGCTTAAATCATACCTTTCGAGCCTCAGAGAGTACGCAAAATTTTCGATCCTGCGCCAATTTTCTTTTTCCGGTTTTTGCAACACGTTCAAATCTATTGATCACCATGACCAAAATTTGGTTAGGATGATTTTATTATCGTTATTTTAAGTAGATTTTATCCTAATAATGAATTCATAGATAAAAGAAAAAGTTTTAGTACGTTGAAAGTTATTTGGCTTAAAAAATAGGGTCCAACAGAATAGGAGTCAGTATATAAAAATCTAAACTAAAAATCTGCTAGTAAACAAAGCGATGGTTTTGATGTAAACTTGCAAGATTGCAGCTTTGGGCGCTATAGGGTCTGAATAAATTTTTCATTTGTATGAATTATTGTTTAAACCTAAGTGGTAGAGAGATTTATGTTCCTCAACTTTTGTGAGGACTTCATATTTCGAAACGATATATTATAAAAACCGATTTTCGTGACCATTAATTTGAACCTCTAGTAACTTTTGACGCGGATACGAGATTAGGAAAAAAATAAATGAAAGTTTTGAGCAAAGATATAAAATATTAAAATAGAAGTATACATGGCTTATTATTATATTCCATTTTGTGGCTAAATACCTATTTGGCTGGTCGATTCGCGTGTAACACTTATCGCACCATGATTTGAATTTTGATATCAATAAAATTATATTTTCCTTTGTTTCTTTAACTTCATAAGTGTTATTTTAAATATATCTATGTTTTATTTCTGTCTATCAACCTATCTATCTATACATAAAATTAAAATATGATAAACTATTTTATCGCTCTCTTATATAAGTGGAGTACAAAAACAAACAATGTGTGAGTCAATTTGGTCATAAAGGGGCTGCTGATTATTCATACAATTATTTGTCTTAAATTAATACTTTTATAAATAATACATAGGTACGTGTTCGTGTAAATATGACTGCTTTATTTGTATTAATTAATAATCTTAGATTACATATAAATAATCTAATTTAGAAAACTGCCTGAAACTTAACTGCTTCGGTGGTGTAGTGGCTAGCATGTACGGCTGCACACCCGGAGGTCCTGGGTTCGAGTCCCGGGTCGGCCAAGTTTGGTTATTGCGTCTTTCTGTATAGTGAGCCTCAGTAACATCCCGGAGTTGGAAAGTTGGCGGTGTTTCACCCCAGTGCCTCGGAAATCACTTAATCCCCTTTCATCGGTCGTGTCGAGTACTCGTCCCACCGGAGTATGAGAGTGACAGGAATAGAGAGTGCACTTGTATCTGCGCGTACACTTGTGCACTATAATATCTCCTGCGCAGTTGGCTAGTCTCAATGAGATTGGCCGCCGTGGCCGGAATCGGTCAGGAGAACCATCCTTAATCTAAGTTAATAATCTTTAAGTGCATCAGATAAAAGTAGAATTATTATTTACTATAAAATAAAGGACTTCCAAAAAGTATGAGGTTAAATATTCGCATATTTTTTATGTATGTTCACTCCGGATCTCGGAGACGGTTCAACCGATTTTGCTACTTTAAATGGAAACTTTAAATTCTGTAAAATTTTCTTCGATATAGTTTTTCGTTTTCGAAAATATCAGGAAAAGCATGAAATTTGATGTATGTTAACAGATCTATTTAGATATTTTTAATTAATTTTAATTCGATAAGACGACTTGAAAGTCGATACTAAAAACTATCTAAGTAAATTATCTCATGCCGATTTTAATATGAACCGTGGAAAGTGATGTTTATGAAAAATATTCGTCATGCTCTAACCTAAACTTAGATGAACTGGAGACTTTTTGGCTAATTTTCTTTTCTTGTAATTTAGAACTTAGGATTAATTTTAAATACGATGCCCATGTATTATTGTTGCCATTATATTCAAATATTATGATTGTATCGTTTTTTTTCAGATTGTGGCCGTGCGCATGCATTCCTTATTGCGTGGATTCCTGTAATAATGCTGATCACTACTGTACCAATTGCAATGCATACCTTGGATCCCATAGTTCTTGATAATTTGTTTTTGAGAGAAATATACTTGTTACACATACATATTTTACATATAATAAAACTGTAACTAAGTCGAATCTGTACATTAAATATTTTTTGGAAAATCTTATTGAAACATACATTATTATCGATACAGAGGCCGAACCTATATTTATATATGTAATTATTATATATATAATTTTTGTCTGTCTGTTACCGCATCACAGAAAAACCACTAGAGGGATTTTGATGAAATTTGGTATGGTGATAGCTGGTTATCCGGGTTAACATATAGGATACTTTTTGAGAAAGAGTACAAAAACTGCAATGTAAGAGTATACTAATATGTAAAACCTAAGAATTTGATTTTGGTCACCTGAACGGGGGCGCGGGCAATGCTAGTATATTTATATAATCACCGGTTCATTTGTTAATGATCGTATAACTTTCGAACCAACGACCGATTAATGTCATATTCTACAATATAATTGATTACTCGATACAATAGTTCACAGTCATGGTAGGATCCTAGATTATGTATGTACCGGCATTCATTTTGTATGATTGTTTTGTTATTTCACCACCTCTAGGAGCAAAATTGTAAATTAGTACTGAGATTTTATTTTAAATATATGAGAAATTATTTTGCATGTACGTTTATGAAACTAACGATTTACCCTCGTTTCAGTCGGGTGCGCCTTTCAGTTATAATTTCATGGGCTTTAATTTTTTTGCATGGAATCTTGATTCTTTTTACAAAATAAAAGTAAGCCTTAGTTACTTACTCCTTATAACATCAGCTATCTGCCAGTGAAAGCTGCAGCTGCTATTTTGAAATTACAAACAGACACTTCAATATAGATAATCTATACGTATAATAAATTTGTAACTAAGCCGAATCTGTACATTAAATGTTTTTGGAAAATCTTATTGAAATAAACATTATAATCGATACAGAGGCCGAATCTATAGTTTTTAGAATTTTTGTCTGTCTGTCTGTCTGTCTGTCTGTCAAAACCACTGGAGGGATGTTGATGAAATTTGGTATGGTGGTAGCTGGTTATCCGGGTCAACATATAGGATACCTTTTACCGCGGGAAAATATCTCATTTCTGAGAAAAAATACAAAAACTGCACTGTAAGATATACTAATATGTAAAACCACAGAATTTGGTTTTTGGTCATCTGAACGCGGGCGGAGCCGCGGGCAATGCTAGTATATGAAATTATTTTCAATATGGAGTTACACTCTTGTTCTTTACATGTGTATATTTATTGACTACATGTGTCCGGTGACGTTCCGGTCTGATTGAGACTGGCGCAAGGTGACTGAAATGTCACTATATAAGTATTATGCTCTCTGTCTCCTTTCTAAATTGTAAGGTGTAATGTTGTTAGTATACAGCTAAATACAAGAGAGGTTGTTTTTAGGTAATAAAAAGATAATAAAACCTAACAGTTAAATTGTCATAATTTCTACATACATATATGTACATACCTATAATAAGATAGTTTACAGTTAACTGCCTCGGTGGTGTAGTGGCTAGCATGTACGGCTGCACACCCGGAGCCCGGAGTTGGGAAGTTGGCGGTGTTTTACCCCCGTGCCTCGGAGAGCACGTAAAGCCGTCGGTCCTGCGCCTTAACTTTCACTGGTCGTGTCGAGCAGTCGTCCCACCGGAATATGAGAGTGACAGGAATAGAGAGTGCACTTGTGTCTGCGCGTACACTTGTGCACTATAATATCTCCTGCGCAGTTGGCTAGTCTCAATGAGATTGGCCGCTGTGGCCGGAATCGGCTAGGAGAACATCATCGTCAATAAGATAGTAATAAAGAGAAATCTGTAAATGAAATATTCTTTAAAAACAATGATTGTTTCGTATTCTGTACAAAATAAAGACTCTAAAACAATAGCTGTCGAAATTTCTGTTTGCCTGTAAATCGTTGTGCTTTTGACGCATAAAATACTGAACGGATTTAAACAAAATTTTGTGTAGTGATAACTTATTACTTGGGTCAACATATAGGATACCTTTTACTAGAGGAAAATCTCTAATTTCCACGAGAAAGCACAGTAATTGGTCGGCCGAGTTGTTCTTCATACAAAATTTTTAATGATTAATTAAACAAAAAATTTGAATAGCAGGGGTATAACTAACATAATATTTAACAACTTTGTGCGGTAAAATCTCTCATTTTTATATGAAAATACAAAATTTAAACCAATCACAAGTCGCTTGTTCGTATCTATACGGTGCCAAATTTAATTACTGAGTTTTTCCATCGAGATATTCTCAGTAGTAGTCCGGACTTGAAAAATTGGCGGTGTTGCACACCCGTGCTTCGGAGAACATGTAAAACCGTCGGTCCTGTGCCTCATCTCTTACCAGTCGTGTCGAAGTATCGTCCCATCGGATTTTGAGACTAAAAGGAATACTTAGAGAGTGCACTTGCGTCTGTGTGTATATACTATACTAGCAGTACCCGCGGCTTCGCCCGCGTTCTAACTACTAAAAAACCAACTCTTTAACACACTGACAGCAGCGCCACCTACTGGAATTATATTTTAAAACCATCCAGGAGACTATTGAAATATACACACAAAATTTCATCCAAATCGGTCCAGCCCTTTAGGAGGAGTAATGTGACGAACACACGTACAGAAGAATTATATATATTAAGTATACTAGTAGTGCACTGTAATATCTCTTGCGGATCTGGCCAGTCTCAGTGAGATTGACCGCCGTGGCCGAAATTGGTCTGGGGGACTTTATTATACAATGCATAGTATAAAACAAAGTCGCTATCTGTTTTTGTCTGTTTCTCCTTCCCTTCTTCTACACCACGAGAAAAATTTGATACAGATCTCAGTAATAGAAAGAACAATAAGCGAGGAAAGTTTGTGTGTATAATTTATAAACATTTTGTACAAAAGGCTGAATTATGATGGTGTTTTATGAAAAAGCATTTTTTCATGGGTAATGTTGGCTAAACATTAAGAGATACATCCTTCGATCAACAGCAGTATTGTTGATCGAAAGATACATCAACACCATGAAGGTACTCGAAAATGTATTGTTAAAAAGGTCTACAGAAAAGTCCGCGAATTGGATGTGTGTGTAACTTCTAAGGTATACTCACAATAACCCGAGCGAAATATATATATATAAATACATATATTTCGCTCAGGTCGCTTTCGGCTAAATCCACACAAATTATTATAAATGTGAAAGTGTGTTTGTTTGTTTGTTTGTCTGTCCATCCTTTTTTCACGTCGAAGTGGAGTAACGGATTGGCGTGATTTTTTGTGTGGAGATAGTTGGAAGGCTGGAGAGTGACATAGAAGATACTTTTTATCACGGTAGATTACTTAATTCCAACGGGAAAACGCGTTATAATACAATCCAAAAAATATTTATCATCAGAATTACTTGAAACTTGGAATATGTGCTCTTCAATAAAATTAAATAAATATGTGTCTTAGAATTTTTCAAAATTCATGCTATAAGGGGGTAAAATAGGGGATGAAAGTTTGTATGAACTACCTTTTTAGAGATTTTTTAGTAGTTTAAGCGTGAGCGAAGCCGTGGGTTCTTCTAATAAATATATAAATACTAGTAATTAATAAGTATTGTATGAGTATGTTATGAAACGTTAAGTTTAAGCTAACATTAAAGTTAAATATGTCGATTAAAATTTGTGGTTATTTTGTGTTGATTTACAAAATTATATAAGTTCAATGTTCAGTGTTATTTTAACTTATATTCCCATTAAAATTAAACTCATAGTATTAAAATACCTAATAAGGTTTCGTGCTTGCGTGTAAAAGAGTGCACAATAGAGGTCACCGTGTATAATATTTTTTAGCATGTTTTCAGTCTAATATATAAAATTCTCGTGTTCAGTGTTAGTTTAGTGTTTGTAACAAAATTCCTCCGAAAGGACTTGACCGATTCTTATGAAATTTTGTGTGTATATTCAGTAAGTCTGAGAATAGGACGTAAACCATTTTATACCCCAAGTGATAAGGGTGGTTTCACTACAAAAAACTTTATTTTTTCAACACAATTTTTTATTTAATTTTTTATGATTCGGCATTAAAAATACGTATTAGATAGCTATCATTTGTTTAACTGCTCTAGTATTTATCCTTTTTAATATCAAATCTTGTTAAGGAAAATTTGAGATAATCAATTTGAAATAATAAAATTACAATAATTAATAAACATAGTTTTACACTACGTTAGGCCAAGTTTTTAAAAAAAAAAATGACATTTATGTCATACATACATACATGTCAGATACGTACAAGATACAAAGGCTTTATTTAAGCTGTAGGTTTTTCTGTTTTCTTTACATATAAGACAATTTACGTGAAGTAGTTAAGAACTTAGAGAAAGGAATGTTCTAAGTACTAGAAACCTTAAAAATGTATGGACATATCAACGCATTGACACGTGGTTGGATTTTTTTGCGATATCAATAATTGGAGGTAGTCAACTTGTAGGTACTTGTTTGAAGGGGCCGATTAGAAATCAAAATGTTATGTCATTTTAATTGCCAACATGTGAAGGTATTTTCCTTTTAGTTAAAATTCCTAGTTAAACTATAAATGGAAATGTGGTAGAAATTATGTTTTTTTTTCACAAAACAACGAGCGTATAAAATGGCGTATCTAACATAATTTAATCTGGTAATCATTTATTTAATTGAAAGCTTTTACATTGCATTTCTTTATATATGACCACAGAACATAACCCTCGCTTTATACGTATAAAACTAGCGAGTCGTTCGCTCGTTCGTCCCTAGGTTGCTTCCCCACACAAACTTTCATCCCTATTTTCACCCCCTTAAGGGATGATTTCCAAAATAAAAAATATCCTATGTCCTATTCAGGGTCTCAAACTATCTGCATACCAAATTTAATTGAAATCGGTGTAGAAGTTTTTGAGTTTATTCATTACAAACATACAAAAATACTTATCTTTTCTCTTTATAATACTAGAGTAGAAGAGCGTGTACAGTGTGATCTCGAGATGCCTTTTGAGATTTATTTTATTGAATAAAAAAAAAAAGTTTATTATGTTGTTTGTATTTATTTATTTTACGAGCAAAAAATCACCTTGAAATTCGATAAGCAGATCAAAATATATAACATAAATAATAATATAATAAACTAATATATATATAAAAAACTAATATATATATATAAAAAATAAAATATAATAAACAGTTGATGTTAGTAATCAAATAATAGATGGCGCTGTAATGAATAAAAAATAATATATTATAGACTATAGAGAAACATTTTTTTTAATGCAGCCCAATGTAGGATAAAAAATTATACCTAGTCATAATTCCAGAGCAAAGAGACTGACTTTATACTGATTAAGTCAATTATTTTACTAAACACTTCAGGTACTATGATGTCTATTGTCTATTAAAGTAATACGGCCCCTACTCGTCACTCGAATGTGTTATCGTCGGCCATGTTTTTTTGATGATGTCATTCAGATTCGTACGGTGTGAGTCATCAACGTAACTAAGAAATTAGGTATTTTTTGTTAAAATAAATACTGATTTTTATTGTGTAAGTTTATAAGTTTTACTGTACATGACTAATATTATTGAATATTTTTCTTTAAATATATAGTTGCTAATATATTGTTATAATAAGTATATTGTAAAATTAATATATTTTCTTCAACATAAATAGTATATTTTGAAATTAAATAAAGGATAAAATATTATCAAAACGTATGTAACACTAGCATTGCCCGCGGCTCCGCCCGCGTTCAGATGACCAAAAACCAAATTCTTAGGTTTTACATATTAGTATACTCTTACATTGCAGTTTTTGTATTTTTTCTCAAAAATGAGATATTTTCTCGCGGTAAAAAGTATTCTATATGTTACCCGGATAACCAGCTATGACCATACCAAATTTCACCAAAATCCCTCCAGTGGTTTTTCTGTGATGCGGTAACAGATAGACAGACAGACAAAAATTCTAAAAACTATAGATTCGGCCTCTGTATAAATAATTATGTTTATTTCAATAAGATTTTCCAAAAAATATGTAATGTACAGATTCGTCTTAGTTACAATTTTATTATATGTATAGATTTAAATATAAATAACGAAGTGTAAATAAAATTTTAAATAAAACTTAAGAGTAGTGTACTTAAAAACGCAATAGAATGTCATATGGCCCAAATTCTTAAAATATATTTTATCTAATAATGCAACACTGCATTTAGATAAGGCATAGTTAAATAGTAAAATATACGTACAAATTAATTCAAAACGACATTATAGTGACATTCATCAAGAGACCGCAAGCATACTTTTAGTTGCCTGTTGATTCTGCCACGGCGAAGTCGCTTTAAACGATAACAAGACTGTGTAGTGTTTATTGATATATACTGTGTTCATTGAAAAAAAAGTTAAAATATAAAAGGTATAGATTTTAATATAATATTTTGGTGTTTTGGTTTGGAGTAAAAGTTTAATTTTTGTGTATCGTGTATTTTATTTTAAGATTCTATATGTTTTACCAACTATCGAAAGTAGGTTAAAACTGCGGAGTGCGAGCGTTCGTTTCTAGCGTAAACAAGATGAAAGTAAAACTGAGGATATACCTATATATGGCTTACTTTGTGGGTCGCTTGCTATTATTGTTATTGAACAAGAAATCTGTTCATGAAAAAATGACTTAATTCTATTAGTTACAAAAAAGTTATTGGATCTTGATCGAACATTTACTTATTATATTATAACGTATTTAAAAAAAAAAATTACTATTATTAAACCTTTTTTAATTCCAATGTATTGAAGTTTTGTAAAATACGTATCAGCAATTGACTGAATATTTACAAAAAAAAAAGCATAAGTTTAGTTTATAAGAACTACCCCCTGGGTTATATTTTTAGGATAGGATGTCTAAATACGTTGACTAATCTTATATATAAAATTTCCATGTCACAATGTTAGTTACCGTACTCCTCCGAAACGGCTTTACCGATTTTTACCAAATTTTATATGCGTATTCAGTAGGTCTGAGAATCGGCTTCTATCTATTTTCCATACCCCTAAGTGATAAGGATAAGGGTGGTCCTCCCAGAGCCCACCCCAGGAACGAACCCGAGCGGAGCGAGGGTGAGTCGCTAGTTGTAAGTATAAAATTATTCTTAAAAAATGATAGAGACAAAAAGAAGTTATGAAGATTAAAAGTTATAAACTCTCCCATATCATAATATTCCTATGCCGAATTCAGTGATTATAAAAGACAAACAAACCTGTTATGAAAATATAAACCTGTTGTAGAACAATTGTTAAAACCAATTTACGTCAAAACGTGTAAGTATATTACCTACCGTCATCATTATTGTATCTATAGTATTGTAATTTGTATCCTTTGTATCTTTAGTTTTTACAATACGATCTGCTGCAATACTATGTTGTGGTACAAAATGTGTTTTACTCGTAAACTTGATGTTCTCCTGACTGATTCCGGCCACGGCGGCCAATCACATTGAGACTAGCCAACTGCGCAGGAGATATTATAGTGCACAAGTGTACGCGCAGACACAAGTGCACTCTCTATTCCTGTCACTCTCATACTCCGGTGGGACGACTGCTCGACACGACCAGTGAGAGTTAAGGCGCAGGACCGACGGCTTTACGTGCTCTCCGAGGCACGGGGGTGAAACACCGCCAATTTCCCAACTCCGGGCTGTTACTGAGGCTTACTTATACAGAAAGACTCAATAACTAAACTTGGCCCAACCCGGGACTCGAACCCAGGACCTCCGGGTGTGCAGCCGTACATGCTAGCCACTACACCACCAAGGCAGTTTCACTCGTATACTTACCTATAATAAAAGTCAAAATTATCTTTTAATCGATCCAACAAACAGATCAAATACCTAACTATTATTTCACCATCCACGTCATATTGAATAAACAACTCTGTTTAGTATTAAAATTAAATACACAGAGTTACAGTCGGAGACATACATACTCGTACATACGAGTATGTACATCTTGCGCAAGGATGAAACATGTATCCGACTGCATAATACTATATTCTATCGCGAACTTGTTTTCATCTTTTTAGTTAGCTTTTATGCAGTCGGATTATTTATTTTTATTATAACTTATTATAATAATATTTGTACTTTTCAGAAATCATGAATGTCGCACCGGTAGGACCAGAGCCCGCCAGATTGGTCTGTCCTTCTTGCAGAGCCACCATTGTGAGTCGAGTGGACTATAATTCTACGACAAGAACACACATAATAGCTTGTCTTCTTTTTATATTTTTGTGAGTTTATTTTATCAAATTTATTTAGATTATAAGACTATTTCTTATACATAAAACATACATGTAAATCATTGGTGTCTGTGCGAAGCTGAAGTAATAATTAATTAATCATGAAGCTATTATTGAGCAAGATATTTGAGGAGGTGGTGATAGTTTAAATTCCTAACGTGGCCAGTGTAACTAATTAAAGCTAATTGTTCAGATAGACATGTTGGGACAGGTTAAAACGATAACTTAACGGATAAATTTATTTTTGTGTGTGTTTGGGGCTTAGAGTTATTTTTTATTGCTAGGAAAAATTATAAATAAATAAATTTGTTGGTACATTAACACACAGCACCATCTAGTTCCATGGTAAGCTACGAGGCTTGTGTTATGGATACCAGGTAGTTGATACACTACATATATATATATATATATATATATATATATATATATATATATATATATATATATATATATAACTTTAAATACATACATATTATAAATATAAACACCCATGACGAGTACAAACAGTCGTGATCATCACACAAATGAATACCCCCAGCGGATTCAAACCCGCAACCGCTGGCATAGCAAGTAGGGTTACTACAACTGAGCCAAACGTATCATCAAATTGTTTTAGAAATTTAAACGATATCATGAAAACGATTAACATATTTAAAATAACGATAAACATATATTTAACAAAAAGTAGCCAGAAAATGGCTACGCTGTGTGTTTACGAAGGTCATGAAAAATCGATTTTGATGCTATCAAGTTTGTGGAAATGTCCACAATTATGATAGTCTGTCGAAATTACAATAATCTATGCAATGTACATTAAACATTCATCAGTAAACATACATGAATTATGTGGCAAGAAGTATAAACATGTCGCATGTAATCTAAAGTGATATCTAAAGTTGATAATTTAATCATTTAAAACGTTTGAAATAATTTTATGAAACTTATAAATAGGTTGTTTTAATGTGCTCTTAAATACCTGTGAGAATTTCATAGATATAATAAAACAAAATATTTTCTTTATTTACTTATCGAATTGAAATTTAGTGCACGTTTCTTAAAAAAAACTATATAATACTAGCATTGTCCGCGGCTCCCCCCGCGTTCAGATGACTAAAAACCGAATTCTTATATTCATATTAGTTTACTCTTACAATGCAGTTTTTGTATTTTTTCTCAGGAATGAGTTAATTTCCCGCGGTAAAAAGTATCCTATATGTTGGCCCGAATATCCAGCTATCATCATACCAAATTTAATCACAATCTGTCCAGTGGCTTTCTCGTGATGCGGTAACAGACAGACAGACAAAAATTCTAAAAACTATAGATTCGGACTCTATGTATAATAATGTCTATTTCAATTAGATTTTCCAAAAAATATTTAATGTACAGATTCGACTTAGTTACAATTTTATTAGGTATATGTATAGATTGAACGAAAGTGCGTGTCAAATGTAATGACATTTAATTTGTAATTTTCCCACTTCCATTAACGTTATTATGATTACACAGCAAACATATTTTATCAATATAAAAAATAACCATAAAACTTGGAGGTAATGAAGCTAGTAGATTATTAGTAGTAGTTGATAATTTAACCTCTCATAAAGGTAGATGTTTGATTAAAAAAATTTAAAGCAGATATGTAGTTCCAGAGATAAGCGCAAACAAACAAATTCTCCTACTATTTACATATAATTATATAGGTAGACATCCTTTAGATAAGGATTTCAACATTTGTACTTCCAATCGGCTGAAGTTGAGTGCATATTATTTATAGTTATAATATTTAATATTACGATTGAATAAATATTGAGTACTCAGCGTCCCTAGATATATTTTTTTTAGTGAAACCCTAATTATTTTACTGAAATAAAAGTTGCCTAAGTTACTCCTTATACAGAGTAGACAGAGAGAGTAAACAGACAGACAGACAAATTTTTAAAAAATTATGTTTTTCTTATAAATACCGTACATAATTCCATATGCATTTACTAAAAAGCTGTTATTTTGACATTACAAACAGACACTTCTATTTTATTTAACTGTATATATAATATAGCGACTCAACCTCGCTTCACTCGGTTTCGTCCCTGGCTTGCTTCTCAATACAAACTTTCATCCCCATTTTCACCCCCTTAAGGGTTTATTTTCGGGATAAAAAGTATCCTATGTCTTTCCCAGGGCCTCAAACTATCTTCTTACCAAATTTTATCTAAATCGGTTCAGTAGATCCACAGATTACCCCCTACAATGTCACAAACTCACAAACTTTACCTCTTTATAATATTAGTATAGATACTTTTTACAAGTATACCTACAGTAGAACATACATAACATGTTAGCAGATTATATACTGTAAACCATGCTTGTTAGTATGATAATAATGTTAAGGGCTGTTATCTTTGAGCATAGGTATCTACTTACTTGATAACTATCTGAAGCCTTTAAATGTCTTTAGGCTATCTATGTAGGTAATAATAATATAAGGCACTTATGTATGCTTTAAAATCAGGCCGATGGCACTAAATTATTGTACTGTAATCTCTACATTAATTGAATAACATTTATACTAGTTACACTGGTCAAGTCCTCCGAGAAATCGAGGAACAATATACATATGTTCAAAAAAAAACAAAGCGTCGAACACTTTCCACCTGCGACTTTTGTGAAGTCGGTCTGTAACATTGTAATTCGTTGGAAAGACCTTGCGAATGGCGAAAAATAGCGTAAAGATTGTAAGTAGTTTATAGATACCAAGGACTGCAAACTAAATATAATTAAATATGATTCACCTACGGCCTTCTAATGAGGAGAAATATATTTCGCACATCTGTATATTGGTATTTCTGATAGTCGTCCAAAGTTTCGCAACATACTAAAATGTAGGTACTATTGATATTTTGATAAGAGAAAAAACTAAAAGGACAGGTTTTATTGTTTACAGATAGCGCCATCTTATCCCAAATTTTATTTTACTAACAGACCTATGTTTTACTCCATTTCATAGTATGAAGCTGAATTTCATCCAAATCATCCAGCCGTTTTAGTGTAAAAGAGAAATAAAAATACAGACAGATAAGCCTTCAAATTTATATTAGTGGTGTGGTTACATATTAAGTAAAGTTCCTTCAAGTAAAATCTTATTTGAACCAGAAGCCATTAATTTTTATTATTCGTTTCAGATGCTGGCCTTGCATTTGCGTGCCCTATTGTATGAATAGCTGCAAAAACGCAGATCACTACTGTCCCAATTGTAACTCGTACTTAGGAACTTACCAAGCATGATTTAGGAAACTTTTATATTATGTTATTTATTTGTTTTTTGATCTCCTGTTTATCTAATTAGTTTAGATAAAATAACACTGAGATAAAAATAATGAGGATATATTATTGATTTATTTATGTTTATTTTACGTTTTTTTATAATAATTTGTTATTTGTTGTAGTTTTGTTTTATATATTATTTCATATATGTTCTTTTATATGTATTAAATATAAGATACTGTTATATACTATTATCACTTTATATAATAATTGTACATATAAAATTAATGTTTCATGTAAAAAACATCTATCCTTATGTTCCACAGGTATTTATGAGTTTTTCAAGTACGCATGGATGATAAATATTAGTGTCCGACCGAAACTGGTTTTTCAGCCGAAACCGAACTTTCGGTCTTGCTCTCTGTTTCGGCCGAAACCGAAACTTATTAAAAATATTTAAAATTACGATTATTTACTGAAAATTACTGTTTTTTTAACATTTATTTGTATATATAAGACAGTTAAATAGTTTTAAATGAAATAAAAAACAACAATCATTAAAGTCGTAACAAATATTTTTTTTATGTCATGAATATGCTGGCGAGCAGTCACAAGTTAGCTGCGAAGTTTACTGAACGACGCACAAAAATTCACAAACACTTGAGCTTCGGCGAGGCCGAAAGTTTCAGCTATATTGTGGCCGAAACCGAAACTAAAACCGAAAGTGGTCGAAACCAAAACCGAAATTTCGGTCGGTCACTAATAAATATACCTAAAGAAGTAATTGCATCAGTAAATATTTGTATAATCGATTTATCTTTGTTCATCCAAGTTCATTTGAAAAATTTACTTTAAGTTAGCCCTTTAAGATTACTAACTTTGAATATCAGATAAAATAAATAAAATAAATTATACTTATGAAGAAATTGTTTAATTTTGTAAATATAGTATTTGCACCTGTTAAATAGATACTTCATCGCAATAAAAATTTACGTTTCTACGATTCTAACAAATTGTAGAAATTGGAGAAAGTTACTTACATATTGTTACAAATGACGCTTAATTAACTTCAAAGACTATATTTTTTGGTTATATTATAGAATTCTTAAAGAAAGCGATATAACTGCGATATATTAGTTCTGTGATTTGATTTAAAAACTTGGGTCTATCTAGTGGAAAAAAAATTAAATAGTAAATTATAGTGACGCTCTGCAGTCATGCCACCTTCTGGTGCATGTTCTATAATCAAACTATTATATTTAAACCTATGAATAATCTTTTTGTTATTCTAGTTTATTTCTTAGTTCGTCTCAGCTATCAATCTATATAAATAAAAATGAATCATCGAAATGGATGTACGCGCATAACTTCGGATCGATTGCACCAAATTGGATAATTCTTTTTTTGTGTTTGTTATTGTCAGGAAGTTTTGTATAGAAAATAATATGAAAATTAAAATAATTTCTTACTAAAAATGTTTTTTTTTTAAATCTCATGATATGATAAGTGAGTGAAATAGTTATTATGCCGAAAATCATACCTTGAGGGGGTAAGAATGGGGATGAAAGTTTGTACTGGGAAGCAAGCTAGGGACGAAACCGAGCGAAGCGAGGGTGAGTCGCTAGTTTACCAATAAAATGTAGATATATTTACTTACCTTATTTGAATCTTAAGTTTAAATTATGCCTTCAAATCAATTAAGAAGTAATTGTGAAAAAAATAAATTGGTCAAACCAGTGTCCACTGTACAGAGTGCGACGGTAGGAAAAGAAAAATTGTAATCTGATAATAAGAAAAAAATACAATGGGGGAAAGGAAAACGCTTATACGTAAGCTTCGAATAAAATAAGTATTATTAATATCAGTTTTAAAGATAGGTAAAACAGTATACAATAGGATATATGTGTGATTTTTTTTATACAATATCGTTATATAATTGTAAAAAAAAATAGCCAGCTCCAAAAAACTACAATTTAGTATATTTTTTTTTAAATATCATACAGATACGGATATTTTAAACGCGATATGAATTAACTTTTTAAAAATAAATATTATTAATTTATAGTAAGTACTTATACCTATATGTAGTGATTCATTTTATGTGAATAGATAAATTGATGAAAATTTACTGCTAAATGATTATTATTTACGTATTTATCGTTTACTTTATCGTTATGTTTTTGTCTTTGTGGATAGATAGAAAACGTATGTATACTTCTTTGAATCATAACTGATAAAAAAAAAATCATTGTTTGCGTGTTGGTACGAGTAGTTTCTATAGTTTCTAAGAAATATTTTATCTCATAGGGGTTTATCATAATTTGGGCATTTTTACAGATAAAGACGGTATTTCGTCCCTTTTAATTTTTGTTTAAGTTAAGAGAATAAAATTGCCAGTCATTTTTAAATATTATCCCTTACATTATTTCAAACTTAATTTCTTTGGTTTATTACTTGTTTTTATAATATTAAATAGGAAAATAGGAAATAACCCTTATCGAGTTGTAGTTGCGTCCTAACATTACGTTGCAGCTTGGACAATAATGGATGGCCTTTTTGCACACACTTGTACAGTAAATAAAAAATAGATTGCAGTAATTATATATTACATGCACATATAAGCTAATCTTAATAAGTTTATAGTATTTTAATTTTAAAAATAAAATATGTCAAGACATTAACACACCATAACATCTAGTTCCATGGTAAGCTACGAGGCTTGTGTTATGGATACCAGATAGTTGATACATTATACATACATAACTTTAATACATACATATTATAAATATAAACATCCATGACTGGAGTACAAACATTCGTGCTCATCATACAAATGAATGCCCCCAGCGAGACTCGAACCCGCGACCGCTGGCGCAGCAAGTAGGGTCATTACAAACTGAGCCAAACGTGTCGTCAAAGTATTTTAATTATAATCTCTCCGTATATCTAATTATACAGAATAGTATATTCGTGCCTATGTCTCTAAAAATTTATTTCATAAAGAAAAAATGAAAGGTCAGTGAAAATCAGCAAAGTGATTTCTCTCATCTCTCCGCCCTTCGTTATGACGCTTGAAATGGCAGTGAATAAGGCATAACCTAAGACCGTATGTCCATATGTAAGTAACAGATACCTATGCCTACAAGATATTCGTAATTTATTTTGTATAATACTTCAAATAAACTTGTTGTTAATATAAAAAATGTATCGGTATCGATATCGGTGATATCTATTACGAAAAACGATAAAAATATGGAATAAATTATCAGAAAGCTTATTTTTTAAATAGAATGTCGATAATATAATCTTTGAAATACTCGTAAATATATACACATTAGTCATTTCTTATTACCACAATCGGACTACTATTATAAATGCGAAAGGTGGTTTGTATGTGTGTATGTTTGTTACTCCTCCACGTTTAAATTGCTGGACAGATTTGGATGAAAACTACAAAGATAGACTTTGACCGCGACTTATATATACTGTAAGGTACCAGGCAGAGAGGCACCTGAGCAAAAGTCGCCAATAACATCAAGACACGCGGTAGCGTATCCAGCTAAGTTCTAGCCGAACTGGCGACGCAGCACCGTGTGTATATTTACACCAATCATTTGGAGTTATAAACTTGTCGCCAATAGTATCAAAATAGACAAATCTGTAAATATATATATATATATATATATATATATATATATATATATATATATATATATATTTAAATAAGAATATTTTTATTAGGAACACAGGTATTTAACTGGAAAACAAAAAGAAGAAAAAGAAGACATGGAAAGTAAAGTAGGTATAGCCTGTCAAGAAAGTGTAGAAACGGAACTATTTTTTTTTATAGTGGCAACATTCTGACAAAATTGACATTTTCTGAAATTTTACGTAAACAAAACTTTCAATTTCGTTTCCATAAAAATTAAAGTCTAAAAACCGTGATAAATTTGGTCTTAAGTAAGGAAAATGAATAGAACAATTCGAAGTTCTGCTCGGGAAATAATTTATAGAGTGTACAGAAGATGTCTTTTGGAGTATGAGGCCAAAAATATACTTTCTGATCTGAACAATGTTTATAAAAGAACCGCTGAAATGACAGGTATTTGTGAGTTTTAATGTGTTATATCAAATAATAATTCATCCACCCAAAGCTATTATGGGTCACTACCAAGCTTAATAATAGGTATATTTAGAATAATCATTTTTCACTTAGGTTATGTTTACAAACGTCGATGACAGCGCATTTAGGCTGTGTTATAGACCGCATAAATTATTTGATACTTACATTATTTGATACATAACGCATGTTTGTATTGTAACCTGTAGGTCATAAACTCATTACATATTAAATTAAATCTTATTTCAAATAAAGTATAATTTTTACATTTGCTTTAAATCAACATTATTAATATGAAACTTGAAAGTACTTATTTTGTGGATTATTTAATCAGGAAAATCTGAATCTACAGTTCGAGGAAGAAAACATGGAGCGAGTAGGAGACTTAAATGAAGGAACTGATTTTGAGGCCGCCGGCTGTAGGCTACAGCCTGTAGCCATGAAAACATGGGAGTCGAGGGAGTAGAATACCTAGATGAAGAATCTCTTTTATAAAA
Organism: Brenthis daphne; assembly: GCA_947093115.1. Taxonomy (NCBI): domain Eukaryota; kingdom Metazoa; phylum Arthropoda; class Insecta; order Lepidoptera; family Nymphalidae; genus Brenthis; species Brenthis daphne. The sequence continues at coordinate 22,793,404 of OX352481.1, forward strand.
TAAATTATTATGATTTGTGTGTATGACTTATTCATATATATTATATTTACCCTTTTAGCGAATAAAATCGCAGCTACAATTGATGAAATGAATTTTGGTATGGTATTGCCTAGGTAAAGTGCATTTTCAAAACTGCATTTAATTAAAGTATCAAAATCTTTTATAGTATACCGGAAATGGTGTGGCCAACGCCCGATGGTGGCGCCCCCATTATTTTCTACTCTTTCTTGACAGACTATACATATAAATCTTTACATATAGTAAAAGTATAACTGATTGCTGTCTGTACATGGAAGATATTTGAGAAAAACTGTCATTGGGGGTCTTTAATTACGCAATAGAACACAAAACAATGATTTTTAGAATTTTTGTCTGTTTGTCTGTACGTTTGTGCGCGATAATCTCAGAAACGGCTTAACCGATTTGGATGCGGGTTTCACTAATATATTGTGATAAGCTACACTTAACATTTAGTATTTGTTTTATTTCAATCGGCTCATAAATAAAAAAAGTTACGTCAATTTAAAGAATCACCTATGGACGAATCCGAGCGGAGCGAGAGTGAGTCGCTAGTACATAAATAAATACGTGCAAAACCACGGCACACAGCTTATTGTGGATAAATTATTATAGATAGAGGCAGCGATAGGCTCGATAATATTTATTTACGTAAAGAAGTACGTAGTTATAGTTAGTTATAGTTATATCATCATACTGAGCGTTACGAAAAATGGAGACCCAATGTAAGAATATTATTATATAATACTTATTTACTTATTATACCAGATACCTACTTATTTTTTATTTCATAACTAAAGATTTTTTAAATATATGATTATCATTCTTAAAGTAGTATGTAATTTGATCAGTTTGACCTTTAATCAAGCGTGCACCAACTCATCGTAACTTTTGCAAAACATAGAGCATGGGCAGGTGACTGACATGTTATTAGATTTATTAATATTTTCGTTAGATTATAATATTTAGGTCAACACACCTTATTTTTGCATATTTAAATGCTTTATAATCATAAAAATAATTTCAGTGAAGGAAATGAATGTCGAAAATTCTTCTGAGGCAAAGCATACATCTACAATGGAACCACCAAGTTACTCTGATCCACTGTCCCAAAGTTATCTTGAACCACCTGTCACATCCTCTATTTCTTTCTATCCTGGAGAAATGACAACAGAAGTAATAACTACACAACCAATTTCACAACCTATTATTATGGTTAACACTTTAGGACATGACCCAGTTGTTATGAGGTGTCCGTTTTGTAATCAACAAATTGCAACAAGGATTGAAAGAATAGTTTGGTTTGGAACGCATTTTGTGGCTGGTTTGCTGTGTCTTATGTTGTAAGTGTTTATAATTGAATTACTGAGTGATTTTTTGAGTTAAATGATTAATAATATATTATATTTTATATTTATCAACGTACTACGCGACCGGAGTTGCGAGTACAATTCTAGTATTATATAAAACTAGTGACTCACCCTCGCCCGTTCGGGTTCGTCCCTAAGTTAATTCTCCATACAAACTTCCATCTCCATTTTCACCCCCTTAAGGGACGATTTCTGGGTTAAAAAGTATCCTACGTCATTTCTAGGGTCTCAAACTATATTCTTACTAAATTTCATCTAAATCGGTTCAGGAGATCCAGAGATTACCCCCTACAACCTCACAACCTCATAAAGTTTACCTCTTTATAATATTAAGTATAGATTTGAAAGACACAGGTTTGAATATTCTGTGTAAATAAATAATCGACTTTATGGAGAGCATTTAAAAAATTAGCTTATATTATGTAATTACTGCAACCTATTTTTTATTTCAGATTCTGGCCTTGTGTTCTCATTCCTTACTGTACAAAGGTATGCAAAAAGGCCGTCCATTATTGTCCAAGCTGCAACTCATATCTGGGGACGCAAGTATAGCTCAATTTAAATAATGTTAAGTTTAAAAATGCTTAGCAATTTGCCTAGCAATTATATTTTTTGAGCTTAACGTCGACTAAGAAAAATGGAGGGGTGAAAAAATGTCTCTTTATCATTTTACTAATAAAATGGAAATGAAGATGGTGATATATGTATGCATTGTCTTGATTAAAATTCAGTCATTGGTAGCGGCTGATATCGATGAGGTTAGCGCGATCATCTGCGAGAAATAAAGTAGGCATGTGCCTATGTGCCTGCATAGTCGCAGATGTATCTGAAATTATTTCATTATTATACTCCCATGGATTAGCATTTCGGTATCAAAATCAATAACTTCATGTACTGTTATCCCGGAGATTTATGAACGGAGATTTACACCAAATATTAAACATCATCTTATCAAAGAACTGTTATAGTTTTGAAACTAAAAAACTTGTATAGTTGAACTTGACAGTACCTGGGCTACCGAGTACAACTTTCTTTTTTTTAACTAAAAACTTGAATAAATAATTAAAAGAAAACTGTCTGAAAACTCGAAAACACGTGTTTTCTCAGACATAAGACTAATCTAGATCTTATATATATATATATATATATCTATATATATATATATATATATCTATATATATATATATCTATATATATATATATATATATATATATGTATATAAGAGAATTGCTCGTTTAAAGATGTCGCTGATCTGTACAGCAATTACCAACGAGCTAAATTTAGTTTAATTAGAAGATTGGATAATAGGTAATTATACAAATGCTGATGTGCTGGTGGTGATATATATGTGAGCTGTGGGAGCTTGAAGAAGTATTTTGAAACTATCCGTTTTGTACTGAATTATAATAAAAGAGAAGTGAAAATATTATAACTGTATTTTATTTTATAAATATATATAATAATATCCCACTTTTTACGTATATTTTAGACGCGAAAGTTTGATGATGGATGGATGTACATGTATTTGTTACTACAAAACTACTGAACGGATTTTGATGAAACTTTCAGTACTCCGGAGTAATGCATCAGAGTAATATAGGCTATAATTTTTAAAGATATACTTAATAATACATAATTGAACTACGCGTGCGGTGCCGCGGGAATACGCTAGTAACATATTTTTTATAAAACCTTTGCTATAAAAATTAATTTGTTACAAAAAAAATATGGATAACTTTAAGTACCTATATATTTTGTTTCTTTCTAATTATATTCTATGCACTGTTAACACATGTTCATAAAGGAGTTAAATTCTATACAAAAATAAAATGAAAGATATTCATACTATCTCAGTATTCTCTGGATAAGCCTTGCAATATTTGGCTACACACAAAATGACCATCTGAGGTGGTAATAATAGTTTTGAATAATATTATATGATTATTTTTTTAATGTTTCTTAATACACATACACACTGCTAGTACACTTGTACACTTTTCTATTTCCTACACCTAAAGGTTGCCTGGAAGAAATCGCTGTTTTAGCGATAAAGCCGCCTCTTGTACACTTTCCTGTTATTGTATTGTTTTTGTTCTCTTTTTGTGTGTACAATAAAGAGTTTTTATTAGTATTATTATATTTGGTAAAGGATATAGAATTATTCATGCTCAAGTTTAATAATAAGAATTACTTCAGTCTACAACGAGCTCGTATTATAAAAATTGTGCCATTGTTTGATTGGTCAAAATGTAAGCACATGTATGAATATGATGTAAGTCACAATAATTTTCGAAATAAGACGAATTCCTGTGTCTTTCTGAATAAATACCATTTATTATTCTTAATGTTAACATATTAATAAGAACCTAATAAGTCAGATCAAAGGAATGTAATAAATATAACACGGACAATTAGACCAGGGCTGACTTGTATATATTAATATTAATGTAATGAATTGAATATGGTAAAAAGTGAAAAAAAAAAATAGTAGGAAGAAGCCCATTGGAAAAAGGAAGAGAATATAACAAAATTTAAGGAAAAATAATTTACATGCGATCTGAGGTCGGGTAGTGGGAGGGGGTGAGTTTTTAAGGGTAAAAAACGGTTTTATCTCGATTTCTGACAAAACTACAAGTCCTATGGGAAAAAGTTAAATGGAGAAGTTGTAGGCAATAAAAAGATCTACAACTCCTGTATTTACACTTTTTTCACATAACCTCAAAATTTGTGTGAAAAATTCAAATAACCAAGTTTTTGGTTTTTTATTTTTATCTTTTACAAAAAAAAATCTTTTCACGAAATTTGGTGAAAACTTACCTTTTTTGTCCCAAATATACCGTAATTCTTTTGATTTAAAATATTTATTTTTTCACCTTATTTTGACTTAATATAGAAGAAGCACCATTATTTTCAATCGAAAATTCTCGCGTCAAAATATCTGTGTTTTTTTTTAAAAACTGGATTAGCTTCTTTTTCGTTGAAATCTCTCCTTTCTAATGGTGTAAAAAAATATACATTACTATAGTAAACGCATACGCGGCCGTCCTAAACAAACCTGGCGGCGGACAGTCATTGGCGAAGCGAAGGCCATCGGGAAAACCTGGAGCGAAATGAAACGCCTAGCTCAAGACCGAACGGGATGGCGATGCACTGTGGACGCCCTCTGCCTCACCTAGGGGACATAGGAACATAAGTCAAGTCATAGTAAATTTTCTCAGAAAATGCAATTAATAAAGTTAATATTTAATAAGACATCTACAATATTTTGAGAAAGTTCTAGAATCTTCTTTAAAGTATATGTTTATTTATTTTTATTTTAATATAACTTATATCCCTGAGTGACCCACGGAAAATTTTAGTCCATCAAAAGGTATTTCTTAGAGAAGTGGGGAAGGGGCTAGGAGGGTTTGACCTATACTTTTTTACTACAATATTTTAAGATATGAATATCTAATAGGTAAATATGTATTTTACGTATCGAAATATATTAGATTTGCTATGCATCGGAAAACCTCCGTTTAGTTATTTTTTTACATTTTAGTGCCTGGAAGCCTTTTTTTTTAGTTTTTATTTTTCCATTTTTATTGTAGACGTAATAAGGTAATTTGTAAGAAGAATGTTTTATATAATAACATATTCGATTAAACAATTTATTTAAAAAATATTTATTATTGATTTTTTAAAAAACCGCTCGACCGTTTTCGATAAAAAATTATATGGGAAGTATACCTATTGAAACAAAACAAAAATTTTCCAAATCGGTTCAGTTGTCTTCGAGTAATCGGTGAACATACATAAAAACAAAATTCCGAAGAATTGAAAACCTTCTCCTTTTTGGAAGTCGGTTAATAAATACGTGCAAAACCATGACTCACTTATTATTATATATAAAATATTATCTAGATGAATGTAGCGATAGGCTCGATAGTATTTATTTACGTATAAAAGATATAGCAGATTAGTTACAGTTTTATCATCATACTGAGCGTTACGAAAAATTGAGACACAATGTAAGAATATTTTCAAATTTGTTAATAAAGTTAAAGTAATATTTACCTACTTATTTTTTATTTCATAACTAAAGTTTTTTCAATTTATGCTTATTATTATTATTTTGAGTGCATACTCATAATAACTATTGAAAAAAAAAAAATAACTTATGGGCTGGTAACTGACATGTTGTTAGATTTATTAATATTTTCGTTAGTTTATAATATTTAAGTCAACACACCTTATTCTTGCAAATTTAGATGCTTAATAATTATAAAAATAATTTCAGTGAAGGAAATGAATGTAGAAAATTCTTCTGAGGCAAAGCATATACCTACAATGGAACCACCAAGTTACTCTGGTCCACTGCCCCAAAGTTATCATGGACCACCTGTCACATCGCCTATTTCTTTCTATCCTGGAGAAATGAGAACAGACGTAATAACTACACAACCAATTTCACAACCTACTATTTTGGTTGGACCTTTCGGATATGAACCATTTGTTATGACGTGTTCGTTTTGTAATCAACGAATTGCAACAAGGATTGAAAGAGCCGTTTCGATTCGAACGCATTTTATGGCTGGTGTACTGTGTCTTATGTTGTAAGTGTTTATAATTATTGAATTACTGAGTGATTTCTTGGGTTAAATGAAATATATTAACATTTTATATATACCGACGCGACGTACCACCCGAACAGAGTCGCGTGTAGAATTCTAGTATTATGTATATAAAACTAGTGACTCACCCTCGATTACGACCGATTAGTGTGACGACTAATATTATATATATATATATATATATATATATATATATATATATATATATATTAGTATATATATATATATATATATATATATATATATATATATATATATATATATATATATATATATATATGCCTTCCTTAATAAGTGGACTATCTAATGCAAAAAGATAAACAAATAAACTTTGCCACTTTATAATATTACATAGACTAGAATTCTACTCGCCTTTCCGGTCACGTGGTACGTCGATATAAGTATCCTATGTGTTAATCCTGGATATAAGCTATCTCTATTCTAAATTTTATTCAAATCCGTTGATCTATTATAGTGTGAAGAAGGAAGTCACAACTTTCGCATTTTGAATATTAGTGAGATTTTGTAATACGTTTGTTGGGCAAGTGATTTTTTTTTCATAATAGCAATATATAAAAAGACGCGTTTGGCTAACAACTATTTATTATCTACTATTTTTGCGATAAAGGTACTTAGTGCTTATTCACATATATCACCTATTTCCCGCATATTATGATGCAATGCACAGTTGTGTCCAGAATAAAGGAAGTTACGAGCAATATCTGTTTAATTTATATTGTAAAGAAAGTTATAAAATAGTTATACTAAATAGCTCTTAAATTTCATTATAATAAAAGTCACAAGGCCTTAACGAAACAGTGACGAATTGTCAGTAAAATATCCAAAAAAATATTTCAATTGTACAAATTCGTATACATTGGTATAAAATAGTTTACGTATGATATTTTTTTTAATATTATTACTGCTTTTTGCTAGGGGCACCTCTCACATAAGATCACACATCAGAAGTATCTCAATGAAAAGTAGCATTTGTAGTGTGTACTCAAATAACAGTTACTGCTTGAAGAGATAACAAACATACTGACAAATTTTCGCATTTATAATACTACTCGCGACTTTCCCCATTTTGCTTAGGTGCTTAGGTGTTTAGGTGCTTTATAGTATGTATGAGTAGCTTTTAGATAGACTGCCTATCTTTGTACTAAATTTTATCCAAATCCGTCCAGCCTTTTCAGCGTAACAAACAAACATACATACATACAAACCACCTTTCGCATTTATAATTGAAGTCCGATTGTGATAATAAGAAATAAATAATGTATATATTTATATCAAAGATTGTTGAAATTTTTATCTTAAAAAATAAGTCCGATAAGTAATTTATTCCATATTTTTATCGTTTTTTATCTGATACATTTTTTATAATAAAAAAGTAACATTGATGATTGCAAGACAGCTTTATTTGAGGTATTATACGGAATAGATTATGAACATCTTGTAGGTATCTCTAACGAACATATAGTATTATACGTAGGTTAGCGTTATTTACTGGCATTACAAACGTATAACGCATCACCGAAGAGAAGATAGAAGTCACTTTGCTTATTTTCACTAACGTTCGCCTATTTTTTCTTTATTTATTACGTCCCTAGGTTGATTCCCCATACAAACTTCCATCTCCATTTTCACCCCCTTAAGGGATGATTTCCGGGATAAAAAGTATCCTACGTCCTGCCTACGTTCTCAATCTATCTTCTTACTAAATTTCATCTAAATCGGTTCAGGAGATCCAGAGATTACCCCCTACAACCTCACAAACTTTACTTCTTTATAATATAAGTATAGATTTGAAAGATATAGGATTGAATGTATGTGTATTCAGCCCTTTTTATCGTCCCACTGCTGGGAACGAGCCTCCCTTCAATACGAGGGGGATCCGAGGGGAGGGAAAGATATAGGATTGAATATTCTGTGTAAATAAATAATCGACTTTAAGGAGAACATTTTAGTAATTAGCTGATATTATGTCAGTACTGTAACCTATTTTTTATTTCAGATGCTGGCCTTGTGTTATCATTCCTTACTATACAAATGTATGCAAAAAAGCTGTCCATTATTGTCCGAGCTGCAACTCATATCTTGGGACGCAAGAATAGCTCAAAAACAGTGTAAAGGATAGTATTTAAAAATGCTTAGCAATTTGCCTAGTAATTATATTTTTTGAGCTTAACGTCGACTATGAAAATGGAGGTGAAAAAATGTCTCTTTATCATTTTACTAATAAAATGGAAATGAAGATGGTGATATATGTATGTATTGTCTTGATTAAAATTCAGTCATTGGTAGTGGCTGATATAGATGAGGTTAGCGCGATCATCTGTGAGAAATAAAGTAGGCATGTGCCTATGTGCCTGCATAGACGCAGATGTATCTGAAATTATTTTATTATTATACTCCCATGGATTAGCATTTCGGTATCAAAATCAGTAACTTCGTATACTGTTGTCCCGGAGATTTATGAACGGAGATTTACACCAAGTATTGAACATCATCTTATCAAAGAACTGTTACAGTTTTGAAACTAAAAAAAAAACATAAAAATCGTTGGAGCCGTTTCCGAGATATATATACAAGAATTGCTCGTTTAAAAATATTTAAACTTGACATATGAAGTCAGAATCTCTATGTCGCTGATCTGTACAGCAATTACCAACGAGCTAAATTTATTCTAATAAGAAGATAGAATATTGGCTGATAGGTAATTGTACAAAAGCTGGTGTGCTGGTGGTGATGTAAATGTGAACTGTGGGAGCTTGAAGAAGTATTTTGGTTTTGTACTGAATTATAATAAAAGAGAAGTGAAAATATTATAACTGTCTGTTATTTTATAAATATATATAATATATCCTATTTTTTACGTATATTATAGACGCGAAAGTTTGATGATGGATGGATGTACATGTATTTGTTACTACAAAACTACTAAACAGATTTTGATGAAACTTTACAGTACGTCAGAATAATATAGGCTATAATTTTTAAAGATATACTTAATAATACATAATTAAACTACGCGTGCGGTGCCGCGGGAATACGCTAGTAACATATTTTTAATAAAACCTTTGCAATAAATACTAATGTGCTACTTACTAAAAAATATTTAATAATAAAAGATAATTTGATGTACCTATTTATTTTGTTTTCTTTTTAAATTATATTTTATGCACTGTTAACACGTCATGTTCATAAAGAAGTAAAGAAAAATGTTTTTTTTTTTGTAACAAATCGCGTTTTATTAGAACAGACATCTACATCTATACTAATATTATAAAGAGGTAAAGTTTGTGAGTTTGTGACGTTGTAGGGGGTAATCTCTGGATCTACTGAACCGATTTAGATGAAAATTGGTAAGAAGATAGTTTGAGACCCTGGGAAGGACATAGAATACTTTTTATCCCGGAAATCATCCCTTAAGGGGGTGATAATAGTGTTGAAAGTTCGTATGTGGAATCAACTTAGGGACGAACCCGAGCGAAGTGAGGGTGAGTCGCTAGTATATAGATAAACTTAAAAGTAAAACTTTATCTAAATTCCAAATTTAATCCATACCGTTAGATCCGTTTCCAAGATACACGAAATAAATTTATATATACAAGAATTGCTCATTTAATATTATAAGATACCTACTTTATTTTAATAGGTATTAATAGGTAGGAATTATTTAGTGGTAAAGTATAAATTTGTCTATAGATGAACCTGAAAAATGGAAATAACACCTTAAACGTGAGCAAAACCATGGGCAGAAACAAATCACACTACTATTATCAATACAAAAGTTTGTATGCAGTATGTGTATGTATGTTTGTTTCTAATTTACGCTGAAATGGTGGGACAGATTTGGATGAAATATAAAACATAATATAGACTACAGTTAGTTTTTTTTAAAAAGATGACGCTACCTGCTTCTAATAATATAAATTCAAAAGGTACTTAGGAAAGCACCTGAGCGAAGTGAAGATAACTTGCTCGTCTATACATATAATAAAATTGTAACTAAGCCGAATCAGTACATTAGATATTTTTTGGAAAATCTTATTGAAATAAACATTATTATCGATACAGAGGCCGAATTTATAGTTTTTAGAATTTTTGTCTGTCTGTCTGTCTGTCTTTCTGTCTGTCTGTCTGTTACTGCATCACAGAAAAACCACTGGAGGGATTTTGATGAAATTTGGTATGGTGATAGCTGGTTATCCGGGTCAACATATAGGATACTTTTTACTGCGGTAAAATATCTCATTTCTGAGAAAAAATACAAAAACTGCAATGTAAGAGTTTACTAATTTGTAACACCTAAGAATTTGGTTTTTGGTCATCTGAACGCGGGCGGAGCCGCGGGCAATGCCAGTTTTAAATAAAGTTTAATTCTTTCACTTAACGACTGCACTGGCTAAGGTTTCCTGTGCTAATGTTCCTCTTTGTATGGAGCTTTAAATTTTACCGATAAAGTAAAATCTAAAATGTGAGCTCAGAACGGAGCAGAATAGAGGAAATAGAGCGGTTATCCGAAGTCGATGTGTCGGTTTCGACTTTCAATCCTACTGTGAATGTTCTGTCGAAATGAAATTGAGTTATTTTTCTTTTTAAAATATGAACTTATTGCTAGCTTTGAATAAAATTATACACTATTTTTATATTTAATTTTATTTGTTATTACATAATATTATGTATGTTATTAAATTACTAAATAAATATTTGTCTTTGACTTTGGCTTTGGATTACGAGTAAGTTAGAATTACATGGAATACGAGAATTATCTTTACTTTAAGAACGTTGAGGACAGTGCTTCTAGTCTTAATTATTTAATCCATACATATAATAAAATTGTCACTAAGCCGAATCTGTACATTAAACATTTTTTGGAAAATCTTATTGAAATAAACATTATTATCGACACAGAATCTATAGTTTTTAGAATTTTTGTCTGCCTGTCTGTCTGTCTGTTACCGCATCACAGAAAAACCACAAGAGGGATTTTGATGAAATTTGGTATGGTGATAGCTGGTTATCCGGGTCAACATATAGGATACTTTTTACTGCGGGAAAATGTCTCATTTCTGAGAAAAAAATACAAAAACTGCAAAGTAAGAGTATACTAATATGTAAAACTTAAGAATTTGGTTTTTATGTCATCTGAACGCGAGCGAAGCCACGGAAAATGCTAGTACTCTATATTAATAAAGTTGTAATAAATAAATTAATTAATAATAATATTATTATTTTTAATATGTCTACAGTTCTTAAACAAAAAGTCATATAAAAAGAATTCAAATCATATCAAACAAATGTGAAAGAAGTTTCTAACAATCCAATTACTAAATAAATCAACTTCATATACACGATTGGCAAGTATGTATCTACTTTTTCTTATCTTTTGTTTGACAAAAATACAGAATTTAGAATTAAACTCAATAATACTTAGTGGTTCATTATAAGTTAATCTTTTAATTTTTGCTACAACAAAGTTCTAATACTATTACTACAAAATCCGAATGGCAAAGGTCATACTCCATTATGTTATTAAAGTATCTTACATGATGTTCTCCTGACCGATTCCAGCTACGGCAGCCAATCTCATTGAGACTAGCCAACTGCGCAGGAGCTATTATAGTGCACAAGTGTACGCGCAGACACAAGTGCACTCTCTATTCCTGTCACTCTCATACTCCAGTGGGACGACACGAGGCACGACCAGAGAGAGTTAAGGCGTAGGACCGACGGCTTTACGTGCTCTCCGAGGCACTGGGGTGAAACACCGCCAACTCCGGACTGTTACTGAGACTTACTATACAGAAAGACTCAATAACTAAACTTGGCCCGACGCCTTGGCTCCGGGTGTGCAGCCGTACATGCTAGCCACTACACCACCGAGGCAGTTAAAATCTATCTTCATACTTATGCGCTTAAAATCCAAGCTAAAATTGTATCATGCAAACCAAGGAAGGAAGTACTCGTACGTGAGTGGAAGCTATCATCCTTTTACTGCTTTTCCCGTGTCATAACTTCTCTTTGGAAACACACCACATCGTAAATTTTGGGGCTACACTTGCATAAGTAGCTTATATGTATAAAAACACGATAATAATGTTTTGCACAACGATGATTTGTGTTTTTTAGAGTTCCGTAGGCAAAAGGCGAAAACGGAACCCTTATAGTTTCGTTGTATCTGTCTGTCTGACTGTCCATATATCATAATCACTTTACACATATGTTTTTGGAGATATATTGCTCTAAAAATTTATGGGTCTCATATAAACCGCTAGACAGTTCAGTAATAACGAAAAGTTAAAAGTAAATAGGGATAACATGAACCTAAATAATCGGTGAGAAAAATCTGAAGAAAATTAAGATAATAATACAGAATATAAAAAAAAAATGGAGAAGATAATTTAAGTAAAGATGAAATAGTTTTTGAAATTGGTTCTCGGCATGACGGGCTTAGCCAAATGACAATCAAACTCACATTTCAACTTGTCTTAGTAGACCCAACTCCATCATTTTACTTCTTCCTATAAAATTTCTTATTCATTGAACTTTTAGTTTCCACATGTGTTTATGGTATTCAAATCCAACCTATCAGATATTCACATAAAACGCGAACGTTTGCGATATAAACATGGGGACTGGATCGAAATAAAGGAATAATAGAAGTGATGCATGCGCATAGTACGGTAATAATAAGAATAATAAGTATAATAAGAATGTTAAGCTTAAAACTTAAGAATGCTAACTTAATAATACTAACTCGTACTAGAAAATATAATATTATATATACATACATACATACATACATACACACACACATATATATATATATATATATATATATATATATATATATATATATATATATATATATTCTAGAAAAACCCGTGTTACACCTTGTTTTAGCTTCCTTAATATTAGATAAATGAAAAAAACATATTTTAACAGGTATTATTACGGTTTCATTTTACTTTTGGATTCCTGACTCTTAAAATTCTAAAGTCATGATAATAATAGTAACCTAAATTAAAAGTCTAATACACCAAAGTACTTTACAATTTCAAAAATAATAAAAAAATATTTAAAAATATTAAAAAAAAAATTTTTTTTAATTTTTAGGTAAGAAGGTATTTTGATGTCATTTTTGTTATCTTACTGTTCCTACTATAATTTGATAACATTTGTGGGTAGATACCGTCTGTAATAGCTATAACTATTGGTACATTAAAAACCTTAAACTCTCCCCCGGCTATATTTGCTGTAAATCTTTAGAACGTCGGGAACACCAAAACATAATATGTCAATATTTAGGTTTAAGTTAAATAGTATATTACTTACCACTATGATTAGTTGTACGATTAAAGTATTGTTTGTAGGTTAGATAAATATAATATCTGTGTAAGCGATCCTGCGAAGCCCCATTCAAACGGGGGCGGTTCTATCGGGTTTTAGAATGTAGTACTGGTTTTTTAACCACCTATATGTGCATTTCCCAAAAAAAAAAAGATTAACAATAATTTTGGCAATTATCAACATGGCAGCTTCAGGTACTCTGTTTTGATAGAAGTATATACTACATCCACAAATACACACTAATGTTATGAACTTTCTGTCATCCCTGTTCTAAGGTATAATAAACTTCATAAGAAAGTCGCGTAAAACATCAGTCACGCGTCGTAGTGACGACGTCGAGACTTCGTTTATGCTAACGATACAGCCATTATAAATAGAAATTTATCGAAATTTATCAAATAAATTTTATTTAATCCTTCTTTATTATTTTTTTCGCAACCATTTTATTTATTTTATCACTTACAATACTATTCAATTCAATTCTTTTGTTTAGTGGCTCCTACTAATCAATACCTTTATGTTTAAGTATTAAATATCGAATTTATTTATTTACAAATTCATACAAAAAAAATTATTTTTATGGCATAAAAAGGTAAAATAATATAGAAACACAATAAAGATTGTGCAGTGTAAATGCAAGATTTTCAACATCTTGCGTATACTTGTATAATTGAAAACAGCATCCCAAATAATTTGTTCTAAAAAAAAAAAATTTGTTCTTAATTTAAAACATAGATACATTTACAAAGGATAGTTGTAAATTGTATAACTGAAAAATAATATTTGGTTTATTGATTTATACTCTTTTTCATTCTTTTATTTTTCTACCGAACACGTTTATTTACATGTTAAGAAATAAAAAAGCCGATGGATTTGTTGTTATAAAAAGAATTTCAATGTAACTAAGCTAACTGAATTTACTCAGTAGATAAATTAGTTAAACAGTAGAAATGAATCACTAGTTTTAAAAGAATTTAATTGTATTTTTTAAAATATCTTCTAAAATACTGTTATGTACAATAATATTTGCTTAACATGCATGTAAGTAAATTACTGACAAACTTAGTCTATTGACGACCAACTCTGAAACTTGGATCAAGATGTTCTAATTAAATTAGAGACGGTTCAAAGGCAGAATGCATAACGTCTACGCCCCGACTGTGCTATGGAAATCATTTACCAAGTTCTAGAATGTTCCGTAAAACGGATAGTATACGATAGAATTGATTAGGCATGATAAGCCGGAATCGAATAAGGGTGTACTGATGTATTTAGTGGTCACCGCAGAAGGTAGGTTTGGTAGAGGCACATACGTAATATATAGGTACACTAGCGATTCACCGTAGCTCCGCTCGGGTTCGTCCCTATTTACGTTTTAACGTTTAGTATAGATTTCTCAAACATGAGATATTTTCCCGCAGTAAAAAGTATTCTATATATTGACCCGGATAACCAGCTATAATCGTTACCAAATTTCATCAAAATCCCTCCAGCGGTTTTGCCGTGGTGTGGTCACAAAGAGATAGACGGAAATTCTAAAAACTATAGATTCGGCCTCTGTATCGATAATAATGTCTATTTCAATAAGATTTTCCAAAAAAATATATTTTAATGTACAGATTCGGATTTGTTGCAATTTTATTCAATGAAGGGTCTACATTAGGGAAAACAATACTATCATAATAACAAATTTAACCTAAAATATAAGAAAATAACAAATATAATCTATTAAACAGTAGGAGAGAAGTAAATCTTATCTTAATAGGTTGATTTCCCGTACAAACTTTCATCACCATTTCACCCCCTTAAGGGAGTGATTTCCGAGATAAAAGTATCCTATGTCGTTTCCAGGCTCTCAAACTATCTTTTAACTAAATTTCATCTAAATCGATTCAGTAGATCCAGAGATTACCCCCTACAACGTCACAAACTCACAATTCACAAACTTTACCCCTTTAAATATTAGTATAGATGACAATGTAAAAATTTATTATTTTAGAACAGTTTGAATACTGGAGATTGAAATGAAACAATAGTAGGTGGTGTAGCATTTTCAACAGCCATTATAAATAGATTGAATTTCATAACAATAATAGTTTTCCCATATCCAAATTGGAGCTCTGAGCGTCAGGTAAAGCTAAATACAACTTGTGAAATTTTTTGAAATTAAATTCTGCTTTGAATATTTTCATAGCGTTCTAAAATAGTCTTCATATCATTCTAAACTAAAATAAAATAATTAGTTTCATTAAAAATATGTTATTAAATTCTTAAGTTTAAAGTCATTTTATACCGCATGAAATTTACAAAATTGAATTTTTATACTTTTTAAATAATAAAGAAATCGTCAGCCGTACTTTTACCGATAGAAAGGCAGTCAGTCAGCGTCATAAACTTTTTGGGCGCCCTTTGCTGTTTAAATATTCAAAACTAAGCAATTGTTTAGTATTTAATTTGTTTGGTATAAAATTCAGAGAAATAATACTACGCTATATCCCCGACAACAACAAAAAAAATGTCAAGTGAATTTTACTAACGTAAAGCGTTTGCTTAAGAAACTAAGTGTAGCGGGTTCGATTCCCGGGTCTTACACGTGTGTACTTACTTCCACTACTTCTACTTACTTCCATGTGCGAACATTTTCAATATAATTGCGGCTTGTCATACGGTGATGGAAAACATGTGAAGTCCACCAACCCGCTCTTGGTCAGTGTGGTGGACTATGGCCTGATCCCGCTGATATTGAAGTGAGGCCCGTCCCCAGCAGTGGGATATTCAAAAGGGCTGTTTACGTATAGGCAATATGTACCAAAATAATAAACGATTATAAATAATAAAATAAGTTTGGTTCCAATTGTTTGTGAAATTGCACTAACAAGGTATTTTTGCAACTATTTACTAAATTGAATGTGCTGTACCAAACTCCAGCTGAGATTACTGTGATTCCAGACAACATTCTCTTATTTGTTCACAAAGCAATACTACCAACTAACCAGTACCTAATTACAAAAAAAGCCTTTGTAAATAAGCTTAGTTATTTTTAACGTATTTTTACTTTAACTTCTGTTTTAGATGAATGATTTTGTTTAGAAATAGGTATCAAAGTTGTTATTATTTTAAATAAAAATAAGGTATCAGTGGCGAAGGGTGAAATTCTAGCAGAGGTAAGCCGTTCCAAATATATATATATATATACAATTTTTATATACGTATTAATGCAGAAAGAAATAAAGTATATATATATATATATATATATATATATATATATATATATATATATATAAATATATTTCCAAACGAACATTTTACATTAAAAAAATTAAATATACGTAAAATTATAGTAAAATACATTTTAAGGTAAGACTTCTTGTATGGACCCTTCGCCACTGAGGTATATCTAATGTCTAGGCCTTAAATAGCTCTAGATAAACGTCCACGATACTAAACGTATCTTTTGCATTTTAGCGAATTTAGTTGATTTTATGTTTATTTGAATACATTTTTGACTTAAGTTTAGCGACCTATTTAACAAAATAAATATTATACATAATACGAGTAAAATAAATCATATAAACATCACAAGTATGTACTTAATAGAGATAAAATTTTCCCTTTGCAGTATATCATTTGGTTGCCTCATTTGGGAGATAATGAAAAATGATAATAAGTCGCAATATGTGCACCAAAATTATCTAGTTAATTATTATTCTCAATTATTAAAAATACTTTCATTTATCAAAATTTGATTAAATTTGATAATATTGATAATGCGTATATATTTAGAAATAAAGTATCGAAATTGTAAATCCTTAAAAATATTTGATTGCGTAAGTGTTTTGTTTCATTTGTTATTTTTCTCATTCAGAATACTTTCTGAGTTTTACTTTTTTGAGAACAGAGCTCGGATTAAAGTGATTATAACAAGCGACATATACTCGTATATTAATATTTCATTTACAGGTTGGAGAATGGAGAGTGCCTTGATATGATCATCAAGGCACGAGAGTATAGAAATACAAATATCTTTGCACTGGATTGCTATTGAGAAAACGTTAGAAAATTTTAGTAGCTCATCCACATTGAATTGTCGAACCATAATTCGTTAGCTTACTATTACAAGGTTCTATGTTAATTTTAATGTTTATGTAATGTAATGTAAGTTTAGTAATTTTTACATAGAACTTCGTTATTTTGTTATTGTCAAAAAAACAACATAGAACTATGTAAAATTGAATATTTTTTAGTTATAGTGCCGCTATCTAGTGGTTTGTTTTTGCAAAACTGTAGCTAATGACACATAGAACCTTGTAGCATTCATAACTAAATAAGTACTAAAATTGTAACATAGAACTTTGTAATAGTGAGCCAACGAATTATGTCAAATTCGAATTGTATATATTGACCAATGAAGCAGCCACTATTCACGTAAAACTAAAAACCATTCAACATAATAGGGTAGCTTATCAGACTTCATTGCCCTTTATCATGTTTCGATTCAAAGTACCTGGTATATTCTAGTTAATTTATGACAACAGCAGCGTTCAATAAGTCATTGAACGAGAGGGATAATTACTTGCCATTTGGCTCAGAGTGCGTATTAGCGTACAATACTCGAATTAGTGTCGATATACGATGTACTGGCGTATGCTTTTAAACACTGTATAGTGTATACCTATCAGTGAAGCGTCCATACAAGACGTCTTACCTTAAAATTATTTTGCTTTAATTTTATATATATTTAATTTTTTAAATGTATAACTGTTCTTTTGGAAATATATTATTATATTTAGCTTTATTTCTTTCTGCATTAATGCGTATATAAAAATTATATATTTTTGGAACGGCTTACCTCTGCTAAAATTTCACCTTTCGCCACTAATATCTATAGTATTTTAGTACCGTATTATTTAATGTTTCCAACATGATTACCATACGGTAAAGGAAAGCTGCATGCCTGAGAGAACTTAGCAAGTTTTCGAAAGACATGTGAAATCTACCAACCTGTACTTGGCCAGCGTGGACTATGGCCTGATCTCCTTCATATTGAAGGGAGGCCCGAGCACAGAAAACATCCGTGGGACGTTAAAAAAGGCTCAATACATAGTTTAATGTCTTTTGTTTAAAAAGTAGAAGTAAACACTTTCTATCAATTTATGTACACGTTTTTAATTGAAGAAGATTTTTTCTCTATTAATTGCTATTAACATATATTTACCATTAAAATTTATTTTACCAGAATTTTAAGAGCAGATTTAGGGCTAATTAATATTTTAACTCTTTAGGTTGTGTTTTTAAGTCTTTAGTAATTTCAACAGACATAAAGAATTTTCAACATAAATATTTGTATTCAATATAGAGGATATTTTAAATGTACAAATAAAGTTTAGGATTGGTTATACAAAACATTCAGTTTATACGCTCTATAGCAAATTACTATGTTGGTTTTGAAAGATAATATGTGAACAAAGTGGGGTAATGATGACACTTAAGAGATTGATCGGTGAAATATTCCACTTTTAAGGTATTTTAGCGGAATTTAGAGGTCATATCATTATACTCAGATACAAAGAGAAAGGTCAACAGCATTTTTATTGGGAATTTTGCGGGGCGTGCTCTTCATCACAAGCAACTTTATTCAGGCCACAAATACTTGACTTACATTATAAAAGTAAATTTTCTATAATACCCATAAGTAATTGATTATAAAATATAACTAAAATATATTTTATTCATATAATACAATATATTGAACGTTCACAGTAAATAGGTACTGTGGATACGTTAATATTGCGCGTTTTATTTTAGGTAATAAAGTAAGGTTTTTTTATATGTAAGAAATAAACTCTACAACTACTGAAGTAATCGCAGCCCTAAGTAAGATTTATCTCACTCAGGGTTGCGGGTTATACATCTTTATGTAAACATATTTATTGACTAGCATTGCACGCGGCACCACCCGCGTTCAGACGACCAAAAACCAAATTCTTAGGTCTTACATATTCGTATTTAGTATAATCTTACAATGCAGTTTTTGCATTTTTCTCAGATCTTAATTTTCCCGCGGTAAAAAATATCCTATATGTTGACTCGGATAACCAGCTATCATCATACCAAATTACATCAAAATCTGTCTAGTGGTTTTCTCGTGATGCGGTAACAGATAGACATACAGATTTTTTAAAAAAAAACTATAGATTCGGACTCTGTATCGATAATAATGCCTATTTCAATTAAATTTTCCAAAAAATATTTAATGTACAGGTTCGACTTAATTTTCGACTTTTAATTTTAGACTTCGAATTAAACTAGTTTAATACATGGTATTTTCAGGTGAAGCCATGGTCAAAGACATAACATACCATAATTATAACAATAGCATTGTTTAATATGTCATTAGTATTGGACGACATGATTACTTGCCATTAGCTGGGATTGCGTATTAGCGTAGTTCACAAATTAAAGCGTACGTAATGATGATTTCGGAAACAATTTATTTGCGTATACTGATTTGGAGAACGAATGTAAATCAGCGCTTTTGGAAACTTATTATTATTAACATACGAACCTTTTTCTTTTTTTTTACGTTGAGAAATGTATTTACAATAGGTGGATATGTGGGACTCATCGGTTCAAAACGTAAAAACCCATTAAAACCCAACGGAACCTCCCCTGCTTTAATGGGACGCCGTAGGACCGTTTACGCACTTAACCACGGCGTCCCGATGGCATTCCTGCCGAAACTGATCACAAAAATTCAGGGGTTGGTCCTATACTCCACTCTGCTATCGGAGATGTACCAGGAGCAACTCACATGGTCACCGCCCACCGAGTTCGACCGCTTTCCAGTGTGTGTGTGTTTGTGCGCGCGTGTGTCTCCTTCACGCGGAAAATAGCTGGACAAATTTTGATGGGTACAAAGATAATATAAACTACGGCTTGTTTTTACAGCATTTACACATTTACATATACGTATACTCTCATGATTTAGTCTGCTTTCAGAGGAGTACCAGGAGTAACCCATGTGTTATATCTCTTAAAACCTCCCGAGGTGAGTGACCTCCGAAGTATATTTCATGTCCGACCTCAAATAAGGAGGGTAAGAAGCAGGGGGAAGAAGAAGAAGTCAATTTTTTTTATAATTGATATATGTATCTACATATTTATCATAAGTATTTATATACATAAACGTGTCAATGCAAGTACACCGCCTACCGTCTTATGAAAATTTACTCCTCCTCCTCAAGGTTGCCTGGAAAAGATCGCTTCCAGCGATAAGGTCGCCTGTTGTGCATCTTTTCTTTGTATTTTTTCGGTGTGCAATAAAGAGTATTATTATTATTACAATATCGATATAGCAATTAATAAACTCGCTAGCGATTACCTTTCTATCCATACCCTTCTATTCACAGACTATTGGGTAAACCAGTAGATACGATAACTATACTCCGTAAGGTGATTCCAATCACTCCAGTAACTAATCAATTAGCAATGAATCCCGGACCGCTATTGACTTTACAATATTGTGTGTACGTATAATGAGTCGATGTTCAACATTAATTGCTTTGCAAATCCAATTAGGTCGGCTTCGATACGCATTAAGCACGTATTGCTCATTATCGATTACTAATGACCTATCGTCTGGAGTCCACTTTGTTGTTAGTGCGACTACTACTTCCTAGATTTCATAAGATAACATCTTTAACAAATAAGTCTTGTAATATGGCATTATAAAATATTTTACGTAACTTGTAGTAACTGGGCGATCGAGCTTTGCTCGGTGTTTTCTCGGAAAAAAATAGTTTTTTTTAATTAGAAAATACACCTATAAATATATTTAAATATGATCCAAATCGTTAAAACCGTTTCCGAGACAATATGCTCGTTTAATATAATAAGATACTTAGTATATAAAATATTTTTCATTATTATATAAACCATAGTTTATTAATTCAATGTTACGCATTAACTCGTAGCAATAGAAACCAAACCACGTAGCGATAGCGTAGCACTACCAAGCTTTCCGTGCTGATAATATCTTAGATGCTACGTTCGTATATTCGAGTCCGTTGGTACCTCCCATATATCTATTTTCAAACTGCCTCGGTACTACACCTAGTAGTTAGCATGTATGGCTGCAAATCCAGAGGTCTTGGGTTCGAGTCCTGGGTTGGGTGAGGTGTAGTTACTAATAGAAAGCTATTTAGAAAGTTTAGACGTAGAGTACGTGCACTTCCTGCACCTAGTCTCTCACTAGTTGTATTGAAATATAATCCCATCGAAGTATGAGAGTGATAGGAATAAAGAGTGCAATTGTGCCTGCGCTTACACTAGTGCACTATAATGTCTCCTGCTTAGTCTACTAGTCTCAGAGTTCAAGCGTACATCATCATCATACCTATTTTCAGTAATTTTAATATAAGTTAATTACAAATTATACTCGTATTAAATTCATTAATTTACGTCGAGTTCAAAAAACATTGTTCAACAAACATAATCTTAATGAAGCATAATTTATTATAATTAACATAATATCTCTCGACTTTTCAAATCCATTTGGATAATTGCTCTTGTAAAAGTAACTTACTCTATTATTCTCGTAAATCTTTACGAGACATCCTTTACAGATAAAAAAATGTATGCCTCATGTTATTTTATTTTTATATGCAATAAGCTGTCTCGATATATGTTAAGAACACATAAATGTGTGACTAAACTATCGCTGTAAGAAGTCTCTATAAAATAAAACTTTGCTTATTGCCAGCGGTCGAATTAGAAAAGGGTATAAACTTACTTTAGTGGTCATATAGCACCCTACTTCATTTCAAGAGCATTCCGAAGATTCATTTGGATAAAATCCAAGAATAAGTTATTACTTATATGGGGGAGAAGCAAGAATAAGAAAATAAACGTATTTTAAGAAAATAAATTCTATTTTCGATAGTTATACACGTCAACATGACCTGTCATCTTGGACAAAGATTGTGATACGGTTTTCGTTAGTAAAATACCCACAAACTCAATCTTAGGCTTATTTGAGCAAACCTCTAACTGAACTAAAACTGCAAGGAACCATCTGATTTTAGATAGAATAGACAACATGGACCTAATTAATCTAGTTAATGAAATACGCTACACTAGTAACTTAACCTCGCTCTACTCGGGCGCGTCCCTAGGCAATTTTGCATTTATATTAACGGTTAGTATGGAATAGATAGACTATATACTATATACATACATACATACTATATACATACATACATACAGTCTACAGCCTTCCTCAATAAACGGGCTATCTAACGCAAAAAGAATTTTTCAAATCGGATAAGTAGCAATTTTTCAAGTCGGATGAGCTTAGCACGTTCAAACAAACAAACTCTGCTTTTTTATAATATTAGTACAGATAGATATGCCGTTAGGTATTTCGGATTATCGGTTATCGAAGTGACAAACATACAAACATACAAACTTTCGCTCTTATAAAAGTAGGTAATAGTAGCGTGATGAGCCTAAAGAGCATCGTTGTTTGGAAAAAACACCAAGCTTGTAATAGACTGTACTACATCAATTCCGTTAAACTTGTCATGCTCAACAGTGTGCCCAAATATTTGTGCAAAGAATTTTCATTAGCTGGTAAGGGTGACCACACGTCTGACCTTTTCACGGACTGTTCGTTTTGAATGCGCTTCCTTTCTCATTTCTAGTAACCGTATAACATGCGTAAGTTGAATGATAGAATGACATAAAAGTTTATTTAACTGTAACTATATATATGGGACATATAATTAATCAGGAATGTTATACAAAAGTCTTGTTACTTTACTTAGTGTATATTACGATACGTTTGGCTCAGTTGGTAGTGACCCTACTTGCTGTTCCAGCGTTCGCGAGTTCGAGTCCCGCCGGGGGCATTCATTTGTGTAATGAGCACGGATGTTTGTACTACAGTCATGGGTGTTTATTATTTATAATATGTATGTATTTAAAGTTATATATATGTAGTGTATCAACTATCTGGTATCCAAAACACAAGCCTCGTAGCTTACCATGGAACTAGATGGTGCTGTGTGTAAAAAAACTTTCCGGTCGTTATATTACAAATATAATAGTAGAATCAATTTGCGACATATTGCGGACTTTATGATATATTAGCCTTTGCCCGCGAAATCCTCTTGTATCAATGTGTACTAACTTGCATGGCGGTCGGTTAAACAGTTTAGTTTATGCAATAAAGCGCCATCTAGTGACAAGTTACAGTTAAATCACAACATTCTTAATTTAAGAAAATTTAAATTTGTCAAAATTCAAAGCACTCGGTGTATACTACTTGAAAATCTAATATAGTATGAAGTGTTTTTATGTATAAGTTTTTAATTTTAAGTAAAAGTATTTCTTATTATCACTATGTAATTTTACAAAAATTCCTTAGACTATATATTGGTACCTATTTGGCAAATGTTTGACAGGTTAAACATTTTTATATTCATACGTTGGACTTGGGCCAAACCATCTGCCATTTGTTAAAAGCGTAAATATATTTATTTTATACTTAAAAACTAGGTTTCAGTAAATTTAGTTCTTATTAAATTTAAAATTTTGGAAAGTTTTTGGCAAAAATAACAAGTTTTTAAAATAGAGTCGAACTAAAGTTAATTTTATGTTAAGAACAAATATTTATTCTAATGCCACAAATATTTTAAGTTTTTTGTAAATAATAATTGTTTCAATTTAATTTTCTTGTTAATGACTTATTATAAATTAAATTAAATTGAACTGGATTAAATATTATATGTTTATAATGCACTGATGTATATCTTTTATTATTTTTCACTGTTAAATTTCGGTGGGACCACAATTCAACGCAATTGTTGAGAGACTAGGCGCAGGACCACAGCTTAAGATGCTCTCCAAGACCCATGGGCTACCACCGTCAACTCCCTAACTCTGGGCTACTACTGAAAATTTTATAATAGCAAAAAAATCATTGGGCAAACATATTAAATATAATCTATAATCTTTTAATACGTAAGATATTAATTAAATTATTTATTTATTTAAAATATTTTTAGTCGATAAATTAATATAAAAACTTTTCAGGCTATTATGCATTATTCAGGATGACTAAATCCTAATACATAAGTCCCTTGTCTACTTTCCCGTTCCCCTATGTTAAATTCATCGCAAGTCGCGAGGGCCTGACAATGCCCTCTCGTTCAGTCGAGCTGACGTTGCACCTAGAGCAGACCTGACGGATGATCCCTTCACATTAGGAGTGTATGCCGCTTTATATTTTATAGACAACTGTGCTTTTAATAAAACTGAGATTGAAATTTTTTATCTTATTTGATGAAATGGTTAAGTGGAATTACACTACTATTATTATTAATGCGAAAGTTGTATGTGTGTTTGTTTCTTTTTTACGCTGAAAATGTTTGGATTGAATTGGATGAAGTGTTACATAATAAACAGAAAACTTTATGTGTGTATTTTTTAATAATTACGCAAGTATTATATATATAATTCTGATGTAAGCTGAGATTTGATAAATAATAAAATTCTTAAACAAATCTAATTAAATATTGAAAAGTGGACAAATAATATAAATATAAATAATATAAAGGCCTGTATATACCACAAAAGAGGCGTATTTAAAGTCAAAGTCATCAAAGGGTTCACTTAAAGGCTGTCCCTTCGGCTGTCAGTGACAGATAAAAACCAGCCACGGAGAGGACCAGGATACAAACGGCGAGGTGTGCCCATTCGTTCGTCAGCATATTTACTTAC
This sequence comes from Brenthis daphne, assembly GCA_947093115.1. NCBI lineage: Eukaryota > Metazoa > Arthropoda > Insecta > Lepidoptera > Nymphalidae > Brenthis > Brenthis daphne. Next base: position 22,818,546 of record OX352481.1, read on the forward strand.
CCCGAAGCTGTTTGCTCCTTTACTTAAAACTAAAGGTTAGTTTCCCGTATCTTGAGTATATGTTATAAGAGATAGCGATATAACAAAAAAATACCATTTTTTTCTTTAATATATTTTCCGATAAAATTCCGCTCTGTCTTATATATCTCAACATTGTCATTGTTTGGAATAAATAAAAAAATAATAATGCAATAGGGAATATGCGTGTGATTTAAATAAAGGTAAAATATATTTGAATTAAGTGTAATTTCTTTTTGATTAAGAAACTTATAATTAAAAAGTTCAAATAAATATAGGTGGGAAATTCAAAGTAGTTGGTCAGAACGAATATGACGTCTATCATATATATCATATATATCAATCATAACAAAACAGCGATTAGCGATTGCGTCGCTACAAATTGAGTCGTCATTTTTTGTGTTTATCATACTGTGACGTCACGCCAAGCGCACGAAATGGCGAGTTTTTACAATCACGTAACCATTATAGCTATTGTATAAAGAAATCACGCATATTCCCTATTGGTGTAAATTTCAATAAAATATAATTATAATAATAATATTATAATCGACTAAATGTGTAGTAGTGTAGTGGCAGTGGTAGAAAAGTGGTAACGCGCTTGCTTGGGAATCCGAGCGAAGCGGGTTCAAATCTCGGGTCTCGCATCTCTGATATTTTCATGTGCGAATCATTTCTAACATGATTACCACTTGCCTTTCGGTGAAGGAAAAACATCGTGAGGAAACCTGCATGTCTGAGAGAACCTAGCAAGTTTTCGAAAGACATGTGAAGTCCGCCAACCCGCACTTGGCCAGCGTGGTGGACTATGGCCTGATCCCCCTCGTATTGAAGGGAGGCCCGTGCCCAACAGTGGGACGTTAAAAAGGGCTGAATACAATCGACTAAACACTAACTTACAACTAATGTGTAACGAAAATAGATTACTATTTAGATTGTATTTTATCCGACTGCGCCAGAAAGAGTATGTATATTTTTTTGGCACGCTCTGTAGCTTATGTACGGCTTGATGGACTTTAATTCGTCTTAATTGTGAGAGTATATCCAGTGGAATATTAAAATTATAAAAATATAAATGGCCGATTTTGGCACTATATTATGTCTTCAATTTCTTTTCTCAAAACCTATCGCGTAGGGTGTCAAAATAAAGTGTTTTATAAATAGATTATATAAATATACAACTTATATGTTTAAATCTAATTTGGAATGATAAATGCTAAAAAATAATAAATAAAAAGATTATTTACAAAAAAAACCTACTGCATATGCTTAAAAAGATTCTAAAAATATATTATATTAGAAAGAGTCAGAGACATATGTACACACACGCAGCTCTTACAAAACATGTAAATAATATGTATGTATCCGTCGGTAGTATAGTAGGGTTTTTTATTTTTGTAAATATTTTTCTTTTTTATTCTTATTTATTCTATATTAATAGAATAAAATAAATTGATAGAATATCCAACATTCAACAAATCCTTAAATTTTTCAATGAAAAAAGAAAAAAAAAAACATGAAGTAGTCCTTAAGGTTAACACTTTCATCGAAGTGCCGTTCAAAGTTATCCAATTATAACTTATTTGAACAATTTTGCCTTACATGTTTTATTTTGCACCACACGATGCTATTGATTCCATCCAAGTTTCCAGTCTAAATATTCCTTACTTTAACATTGCTTTATTCTCTTACTGTTTGTACTAGATGTTTTGCCAAAAGATTTTAAATGTAAATATTCATTTTTGGGAGATATATAGATATATATGAACGGTCTGTATAAAATATAGAAATATTTTATTGTATTTATTTAGCTTAATTTGATATTTTACTGCATACATATGTACTTTAATATTATGTATATAAAGTATACATGACTGACGTTTTAAATTTTTCCATATATTATAATTATTTGTTGGTACTAACAAATTACATTTTTATTCAGGATGTTTTAATGAGTACTCAATGTATTTTAGTTTTGAATATATAAAACACCCCCAATATTATAAATGTGCGTGCGTGTGCGTGTGCGTGTGTGTGTGTGTGTATTTGTTACTACTTTACTCTGTTACAGTTTAAAGATTTAAGTAAAATTCGAAATGGAGATAGCTAACATCCTCGATTAACACTTCTATTGAAATTAGTAGTAATTAGAAAAAATATTGTATCTAAAACAGCTACGAGCAAAGCCGCAAGCAAAAACTAGAATAATATAATATTTATAAAAACTATTGTTCTAAACGTATAATCTAGTAATCCATTTGCAACGTATGTAAGCTGAAAATATCTTATAGTGAAAGCTCGTCTCACAAGGGGAGAAAGCTCAAGGGATTGAAGATGTCTACATCATATAAGCTTGAATGTGAAAATCTTTACTTTTCGTATTTCATCTGTCATAATTTCCCCGCAAAAAGCTTTTAAGTACTCTCACGCCTCAATGATATTGAAACAAAAATAACATCGAATAGTCAATAATGCTAATTGGTATAGTATTGTACATTATACATTTATAATGTTGTTATCAGGCATCGATATCACTTATAAAAATATCTATTCCAAAAATATGATTCTAGTAGAAATGACATACGGCAAACGAAAATTTCATTTTTAAGAGAAAAGATTAGTTATATCACACCAATATTATTAATTAGTGTGTATGTTGGTAATCTTTAATGCTAAAGCGGCTGAACAAATTTAGATGAAAACTACACAGATAGATTTTTATCTAGGTTATTGTTAGTAATAAAACTTGCCAAAAGATGGCACTGGTGATCGTGATGGCACCCAAAATATGTAATACAAACAAGAAAAACAATAACAAATCTATCCCTCGAGAACAGTATATTTTTCCAGGATAAATTGCTGTTATTTTTCCAAGTATAAATTATAAATGTGTTTATTTTTACAAGTAAATAAAAAACGGATCGGCGCAACAAAATTAATACTTAAAAAATGTGATGTAATCATCAAGATCAGCCTCATGACCGAGTTATTTTCAATACTTAACAAAACTTTGATGATGATGATGATGTTCTCCCGACCGATTCCGGCCACGGCGACCAATCTCATTGAGACTAGCCAACTGCGCAGGAGATATTATAGTGCACAAGTGAGCAGACACAGGTGCACTCTCTATTCCTGTCACTCTCATATTCTGGTGGGACGACTACTCGACACGACCAGTGAGAGTTAAGGCGCAGGACCGACGGCTTTACGTGCTCTCCGAGGCACGGGGGTGAAACACCGCCAACTTCCCAACTCCGGGCTGTTACTGAGGCTTACTATACAGAAAGACTCAATAACTAAACTTGGCCCGACCCGGACTCGAACCCAGGACCTCCGGGTGTGCAGCCGTACATGCTAGCCACTACACCACTGAGGCAGTTTATACCTACCATATGTATATTTTTAGGCAGATACGGGTGTTATGTTGAAAATAGGAATTTATAAAAATAATACTAACATTTCTACTTAACATACGTCTACAAGGCATATGAGTTGGTTAATAAATAGAGTTCATTTTACGGTACCCATCAATAATTCATTGCTGTTCGTCTGGGACGGGTCTGACCACTGCCGAAACCGTAAGGCATTTTAAATAACCCTTGGCTCTTGTGGTTACAGCCTAATTTAACCCTTTCATATTTCCTTTTCACACTTACTCGAAGTATAAAAAGGATACCTAAATAAATAGATTAATATGCTTATTTAATTATTCAATAGCTAATTATAACGCTAGATAATTGTATACAATATATATATATATATATAATAGTAATGCATAACTCTATATATGTAGTGGCTATGTAATCTTCTGCCAGCGGCTCTACCATTGCTGTGTCTCTATCGAATTTTCAACATCTCTCCACAAGCGTTATTTTGGATAAAACCATAAAAAATGCAGCAGGATCTCAAGCTATGAAGTTAGCTGATAGATTAAACGCTGTATTTTTATATTCCTGATCTATAATACTTGCTATAAGTACAACAAAATCGACTAAGCTATTATAGTGTGAAATAACTCGATTAAGCATGCTGCAACCGACGAATAAATAACTCTCATTATTTATCCGTAGGCTGCAAAATACGGATGCTTTGAACAATAATACATTAGCCTTCATGCAAATACTTTTTTTTAAATATTCAATTTAAAACTATGTATTTTGCTAGTATTATATTATTTTACTTATACAATTCTCAAGCTAATTTTAATTCAATTAAATAATTTTCTTGTTAATAGCTTCAAAGCGTGCCAATTAAGCGCAGATTGTTTTACCAATGTCATGTAAAATGGAGAAGGCACGAAGGGCATTGGAAGTCAGTTTTTACCTTTTTAATTAATAGGTCTATGCCTAAATAATTTTTTCCTAACTACTAAATTACTAAAGTACTTTGGTGCCATTTTAAAATTTTTGAAATCGTTTTTTTTTTAAATTGTGGTTAGATACTGTCTGTCACAAGTATATAATCTTTTAGACGTCTAAAACCTTAGCCTTTCCCGTGACTATGATTGTTGTAAAGCATTCGAAAAGTCGGGAACCAAAAATCAAAATAAATCCGCGAAATAATCCGAAAAGATAGTTTTATTTAAAATAAAAAGTGTTATTTAGAAAACAATCTCGTTGTTTCCATAAAAATAAAATTTAAAGTACCGTTGATAGTTATCCGTTCACTCTTTATTCATAGCATGGCATACATTTTTAACGACCTTAATACCAAAGTCAATAGGTAAGTGAGCAAGTTTTCCTTAAGCAAATAACATGCAGTGAACTCCGTCATTTTACAGGCTTGTTAGTAATACCTTGTTAGAGTTGTTTGCTGTGTATAAATCTTTTGCGCAATGATAGCTCTATTTCTGATCGAATGAACTGGTCATTAGACGTTCTTTGACTTCTCTAATGCTAATTTTGTTTGCTCGATATGTAAAATCGATAAAACTAGAAGTAAGTATCATAAGTCGTTTTAATATAGCTGATGTTTATTGTCATAGCTCAATTTATTATAGGTATATGTGATTTAAATTTGGTTTTATTTTGGGATAATAATAAAAAAATTAAAGGCAGTGGTAGCCCAGTGGTAACGCGCTCGCTTGGGAAACCGAGTGAAGCGAGTTCAAATCCCGGGTCTCGCACCTCTGATATTTTCATGTGCGAATCATTTCTAACATGATTACCACTTGCCTTACGGTGAAGGAAAATATCGTGAGGAAACCTGCATGTCTCAGAGAACCTAACAAGTTTTCGAAAGACATGTGAAGTCCGCTAACACGCACTTGGCCAGCGTGGTGGACTATGGCCTGATCCCCCTCGTTTTGAAGGGAGGCCCGTGCCCAGCAGTGGGACATTAAAAAGGGCTGAATAGAATAAAATTTCAATGTATAATTATGACTCCTATACATCCGCCTCCTCATCGTTCGCCTCCTCATGAATCCCTCCGTTCAATCGTAAAGATTGTATGAAAATCGTTTCGGTGGTTTTTGAGATTATTGTGTTAAGACAGACAGACAGACGCGGTGGGGGATCTTTGTTTTATAATATGCAGTGATAGTATAAAATATATAAGGTTTTACCAAACATATAGAAAGTTCTATAATGTAGACACACATATTTACATTTAAGTAGGTGTAATATTAGTTTCATATTTTTAAATGCCTCCTTTGTCCAGAAAACAGAAAGATTAAACATTTATAACTAGCGACTTACGTTTTAATTTTTTAAGCGGGAACCTAATTCTTTTTCTAAAAGTAGTCTTAGTTACTACTTATAACATTAGCTGTATGCCAGTGCAAGTCCCGTCAAAATCAGTCCAGCCATTTCAGAGATTAGCTGGAGCAAACAGACAGATAGGCAGAGAAAATTTAAAAAATAATGTATTATTCTTGAAAGTACTGTACTTCATATTCATTTAGTAAAAAGCTTATATTTCGATATTACAAACAGACACTTCAATTTATTTATCTGTATAGATATAGGTTCAGGCGAACGTAGACGATTAAGATAACTAGCAATCTGCGGTATTTGCATAAATAAAGCAAATATTGCATAATTTATTCAATCATCATTAAAACATTACTGTTTAAATTGCAAATAAGTTATATTGACAAATTAATTGTTCATCTGATAAGAGTAATAAATGTTCTTCGATTTATTACCTTCCGTGAAGTCTTACCGTGACTGCGGACCATTTATATGAGAACTACGATGTGTTAGACTCTTTACCTTAATAACAACGAAGGAGAGATCAATTTATGTTAGACGTAATACTTATTCTGATTAATTTATGTGGGATATTGATCTTTGCAAATGATAAAAATGATATATTAAATGTATTTAGATACGTAAAAACGATTTGGATACTTACTATGAAAACACTAGTATATAAAGCACTCCTCAGAGATACAGTTTTAAAGTAGCTACAGTTCATATCTTGTGTTAAATATTTAATACATTAAAATAAAACTAATGAATTTCACACTATGACAATAATAATCTATACATATAATTAAATTGTAACTAAGCCGAATCTGTACATTAAATATTTTTTGGAAAATCTTATTGAAATAGACATTATTATCGATACAGAGGCCGAATCTATAGTTTTTAGAATTTTTGTCTGTCTGTCTGTCTGTCTGTCTGTTACCGCATTACAGAAAAACCACTGGGGGGATTTTGATGAAATTTGGTATGGCGATAGCTGGTTATTCTGGTCAACATATAAGCGTTATTACCGCGGGAAAATGTCTCATTTCTGAGAAAAAATACAAAAACTGCAATGTAAGAGTATACTAATATGTAAAACCAAAGAATTTGGTTTTTGGTCATATGAACGCGGGCGGAGCCGCGGGCAATGCTAGTAAACTATAAAATACTATTTCTAATAATTATATGTAAAGCAAAATTTTAAACAGTTTATATATTATAAATGCAAATTTAATGGTCGCATGTTGAATATAAAACATGTTAGAAATGGTTATAATTAATTTTAATGTGTGTGAAAAAATCTGCACATAAATTAATTAGGTAGAGTTGCATAGGCCTAGAACGCTATCCAACACGCAACGTCCTAAAACTATCAAATTATCGAATAATACAACATTTTAGTGCAGTTACACTTAGATTACCTTTTCGCAACTGCCTCGGTGGTGTAGTGGTTAGCTTGTACGGCTGCACACCCGGAGGTCCTGGGTTCGAGTCCCGGGTCGGGCCAAGTTTAGTTATTGAGTCTTTCTGTATAAGTAAGCCTCAGTAACAGCCCGGAGTTGGGAAGTTGGTGATGTTTCACCGCCGTGCCTCGGAGAGCACGTAAATCCGTCGGTCCTGCGCCTTAACTCTCACTGGTCGTGTCTCGCGTCGTCCCACCGGAGTATGAGAGAGACAGGAATAGAGAGTGCACGTTGTGTCTGCGCGTACACTTGTGCACTATAATATCTCCTGCACAGTTGGCTAGTCTCAATGAGATTGGCCGCCGTAGCCGGAATCGCCTAGGAGAACATCACCTTTTCACTTTTAGATGTTCTTCTATCCCATGGGCCATAGATAATTAAAAGTTTTAATTAGTTATTCATTTACTATATCGTCGCCTTAGTCCTTATTTATTCAAACTATCAATATTTGTTGTAGTTTATAGTAGTTTTTTTTCTCAATTTTATAAACAAAGCTTTGTTGGCCTATAATAATGTAATATCATAAAATATATGTAATATCATGAATCACTCTATGAATGTATAATAAATATTATTTGGTATAGATAATAATTATAAACGTATTTAAAAAAATATTAAACTAATTTAATTAAATAAAGTGATTTTGTTGATCCTGTTATTGAACTATTTTAAGTCAATTGATTGTCTCGGGTACTTAATAAAAATGTGACACTGTCCTAATATAGCTCAGTTCTTAATCAACTTTTGTAAAATAAGGAATAAGAAAAGTGATTGTGTAAGTGTTGAAACGTGAGAGTAAATTCACTAAGTGCAAGTAACGTGTTTTATTGAAAAATCGCCAACCCAGAAGTTAGTGCCAACATTTCAGAAGTGGGATAAGGTGAGTAACAGAATTTTTTTTTTTCTTTTGCTTACCTGCCAAGCCTACAAATATTTGTACATAATATAAAATTAGAAAGTTACTTTATATGAATTTAAAAATATATTGTATAATATTCCAGTAAAAATATCAATTGTGTTTATGAAATATACATAAATTTTTTGTCTTTATTGCTTTTCGTTTTTCTGTTGTTTTGTTGGATAAAATAACGTTGTTAATACGTGATACGGTGTATAATGTGTATAACCTTTGTCAGTCTAAACTTTTACTTTAAATTGTTGTTGTACAAATTATGTGTCGAAAATATTTCAACAGTGAAATGGGAAACGATGAGAGCCCCAAGGCGTCAGTGGATCGGCGATCGCGGAGTAGATTGAAGTCCACTAGAAGTCAGCGTCGTGGTGATAGCAGTCGCAGTGTGCGAAACCATGCGAACCACCATCACCAGACCCGCAGTGGTCGCTCGCCCTGCCGACGGTCGCGCAGCCGTATGTGTGTGCAGTCACGCAGTCGCGCTGATCATCGCAGGCACAGTCGTGCCAACTACCGGACGCGCAGCCGCAGCAGCCACCGATCGCTAAGTCCTACCAGTCACCGTTCACGCAGCCGACCTGTACACAGCAGGGCCGTGCAGCGTGGCCATACTGAAACCAGCCAGATGCAACGGCAACAACAGCAAAGGTCTCCCCGACAAGTTTTAACACCAGACAGGTTAGTGCCAGAAACCTTGTCAAATAGTGGAAATGTTACTCTTGCACAGTTAATACAAGCATTACAAACTATAGGGAAAAATAATAGTAATGATAGACTACAGACACAAAATACGCTTCCAGACTTTGATCCCTCCCGTAAAGAACAGACCATTGATATGTGGTTGCACAAAGTAAATGAGTGTGCAGTTATTTATGACTGGACTGACAAACAGACAACTCACTATGCACTTCCAAAATTGAAGGGTACTGCTCAAAAGTAGTATGAAGGTCTCAATACTGTAATGTTTACGTGGAAGGAATGGCAAGATAAACTGCGCCTGGCTTTTCCTAACGATGATAACTATGGGCGATTACTCTCGACAATGTTAGCCAAACGTGCTAGGTTTAACGAATCTCTCGAGGATTACTTCTATGACAAAGTAGTTTTATTGAATCGTTGTGGCATTGAAGGGAAGAAAGCGGTAGATTGCATTGTATTTGGAATTGACGATCGTACTGTAAGGTTAGGAGCAGAATCGGCTCTATTTGAAACACCGGAACAATTGCTTCCGTTTCTTATAAGTACTAGGGTTACTAGTAATGTTAATGATAGAAAACGCGTTCGAAATACTGATTCAAGTGTAAGTAGGGATGATATCCGACGGGATCGCGTAATAATATGCTTTAATTGCTCACAAAGGGGTCATTATAAATCTCAATGCCCTAGCCCAATTATAAAATGTACTAAATGTTTACGTTTCGGACATACTTCGGATAAATGCGAGAATGGTACCAAGACTTTAGTAAATACCAATAGTAAACTTACATCTAATTCCGTCATGCTTGTAGCTGGTATTAACGCGAACTGTCATAAGTATTATAAAGAGGCTATTGTAAATGGTATTTTAAAAACATGCTTTATTGATTTTGGTAGCGCAGTAAGTCTTATTAGAATGTCAGATGTAGAAAGTACCTCTGATAGGATTTGGCAACTCAATGGTTAAACCAATAGGTAAATTTTTGGCTACAGTTAAAATTGATCATGCTAGTGCTTTGGTAGAACTGGTTATCGTACCGGATGAAGTACTGAAAGACCCGTTGCTAATTGGTAGATCATTTACTGAACAACCTCACATAATGGTTGAAAAGGATAATGTAATGTTGAAAATATTCTCAAATGAAATAGCACCAACACGTATTAAGTATAACCTTAATTGCTCCAAAGATACGATAATTGACGGACTGACATTAGTAGAATTTAGCACAGACCCTTCATTTACGGGCGATGTTTATAGTGAGTCCAGCAATAGGTTCAAAAATGGGGAAGAACACTATCTGGTACAAGGATTGTTTTCCATTGTCAATGGTCTAGGTATAGCATTGGTGAAAGGGAATAGTTCGCGAACATTTATTATTAAACGTGGTACAGTAATAGCTAGGTGTATTCGAGCTGAGCCACTAAGTAATAATAATAAGCCTGACGTTCTCCGAATAGACGTACCTACATCTCCGCGTAGTATTAGCAGTAATGAAATAATGTCCGATGGAACGCTAAGTACTAAAACAATTAATTCATTAATACTCTTGCTTAATAATTACAGACAGTGTTTTGCTTTTAATCTACAGGAACTTGGGAAAACTGATTTAGTAAATATGTCCATTAAATTGAAAGACGATGAGCCAGTAGTGTACAGACCTTATAGGTTACCTGTTTGCGAAAGGAATAAAGTGCGGGAGTTAGTTAACGAATTAGTCGACTGCGAAATAGTGCGACCTTCGACGTCACCTTATGCTAGTCCCATAGTCGTTGTTAAAAAGAAAACTGGTGAGGTACGCCTATGTGTCGATTATAGGGCCCTAAACAGAAAACGTACAAAGAAAATTTTCCTTTACCCCGGATTGACGATCAATTAGATTCATTAGCAGGATATCAATATTACACTGTCCTTGATTTAGCTTCTGGTTATTACCAAATAAGTATAAACGAAGAAGATCGTTACAAAACTTCGTTTGTCACGCCAGATGGGCAGTTTGAATTTAATAGGATGCCCTTCGGGTTAGCTAACGCACCGGCAAATTTTATGCGTATGATCAATTTAGTTCTGTCTAGTGCTAGGGATATAGCATCGGCTTATATGGACGATATAATTATACCCTCAAATTCAATAGAAGAAGGATTAAGTAAGTTAGAAAAGGTTTTGCAATTATTGTCGAACGCAGGATTAACATTAAAATTATCTAAATGCTATTTCTTTAGTAAATCTGTAGATTATTTAGGTTTTGAGCTCAGTAAGGAAGGCATTAGGCCAGGATCAAGAAAAATTCAGTCAGTCAAAGAATTTCCAGAACCTTGTAATTTGCATACTGTTAGACAATTCATTGGGTTATGTAGTTTCTTTAGGCGGTTTATCAAAAAATTTTCGAATATTGCTAAGCCATTGACAAGTCTTTTAAAAAAAGATTCTAAGTGGGAATGGGGTTCTGAGCAGAAAACAGCATTTAACACTCTTAAAGAAATTTTACTGCAAAAGCCAGTTTTAAAATTGTACGATCCTAGTGACGATACCGAGTTGCATACGGATGCCAGTAAATTAGGTATTGCTGGGATCCTTATGCAGCGCGGGAGACATAACCTACTCAGACCCGTTGCGTATTACAGTCGACAAACGACCATTTATGAACAGCACATGACAGCATACGAACTTGAAACTTTAGCTCTGGTCGCATCATTACAAAGATTTCGCGTTTACTTAATCGGTGTCAGTTTTAAAGTTGTTACAGACTGTAATTCCCTTCGAGCGACATTTTTAAAAAAAGATTTAATACCACGAGTGGCCAGATGGTGGATAACAATGCAAGAGTTTGATTTTTCTATAGAATATCGGCCAGGTAAAACGATGAGTTATATTGATGCTCTTAGTAGAAATCCGCCACTTATGAATAAGGAAAATAGTGAAATAGTTATGGTAGTTGAGGAATCTGATTGGTTAAGTACTGTACAGGAATCTGATTCAGAAATACAGCGGATAGTTTCGATTTTAAAAGACCCAGGGTCGATTCGTATTGCCGATATCACGAAAAATTATGTATTACGTAATAATAGGTTATTTCATGTGACTGATCAGGGTAATAAATGGGTAGTGCCAAAGGGTGTACGCTGGCATATCCTTAAACAGTGTCACGACGATATCGGGCATTTCGCGTTTGATAAAACTTTAGCAAAAGTTAAAGAAACTTATTGGTTCAGTAAAATGCGCCGTTTTGTCAAAAAATATGTAGAGTCATGTTTAGAATGTGCTTACGTAAAAGCCTCTTCCAACAGAAAACCACCATTAAATCCGATCCCAAAGGTAGACTCTCCATTTGCCACTTTGCATTTAGATCATGTAGGGCCGTTCGTAAAGAGTTCAAAGGGGAACACTCATTTATTAGTAATCATTGACGCGTATACTAAATTTATAATTATCAAAGCAGTAAGAAGTACTAAAGTTTCTATAGTTATTGATAAATTAAAGGAATATTTTAGTATTTTTGGTATGCCGAATAGAATTATATCAGATCGTGGGTCTTCATTCACAAGTAACAAATTCAAAGATTTCTTGCACGGATTAGGTATAAAACAGATATTAAACGCAGTTTCAACACCTAGAGCGAACGGGCAAGTAGAAAGATACAATCGTACGCTGCTAGATGCGTTGACTGCTATGTGTAACGGCCAAGATGAAAAGAAATGGGATGTATATGTTCCAGGTGTACAGTGGTGCCTTAACAATACTCATAATAAGGGTATAGGAACGACTCCCGCGAAAGCTCTCTTTGGTACCACATTGGTCGGTTTTACTGAGAATAGGGTAAAGTCCCTCTTGGGTGACAATAACGAAATAGACTCTAATAAAGTAAGTGACATTCGTGATAAAATTAATGAATATATTTCCACATACCAAAGCAAAAGCAAAGAACTATATAATAAGAATTCTGTACAGCCTAAAATTTTTAAAATTGGAGATTTGGTTAGCGTTGCGAGAGAAATACAATCGTCAGGACAAAGCCGTAAATTAGTTCCAAAATTTCAGGGCCCATATCGTATAGCCTCAGTATTAGGGAACGATAGATATGAGATTGTAGATACACCTCTTACACGTAAGGGCAATCGTAAATATACTTCTGTAGTCGCGGTCGATAAATTAAAACCGTGGCTAAGTTATAACAGACCTGATGAAATTGAATCTAGTAACGATGATAATATTGAAGATTCTAATTCTGATTGTTAACCCTAAATCAAATTTCGTTTATGACTGTTATAATAAATGGTTTTAATTTACTGTTGATATTCGTATTCTAAGGAGCTAAGTTAATATTTTTAAAGAATTGTGAATGAATATCTTTAGAATAACTAATCGATAGTTCTGTGTTAATTATTAAAAGACTATGAAGCATACATTTGTTGTTAATTATTTAAATTGGGCAGTATGGACCCTAACAGTCGAACAGTATTCAGTGCAAAAGCGGCCTGTTGCTGTATTTTTAAAATTAATGAAAGAGATTAGTTGTACAGGGTAGAAGCAACCCTGATGAATGTCAGTGTTCAGTGCAGAAGCGGCATGTCACTGTTCGTGTGTCGTATTCAGTGCAGAAGCGGCCTGTTACGATACATTTGAATGGGTAGAAGCGGCCCTAACGATTTTGATGTGTTGTTGCTGCGATTGTCAATTTTTTTTGATGTATTTAATCATGAAATGATGTATAAATGTTATCAATACGGTTTTTATATTTACAAATGTATTGTATTCTATACTGTTATGATAAAAGTTTTATTGGCAGAAGCGGCCCTTGAGATTTTTATGATTAGTTGTCATCATGTTTGATTTTATCAATTTTGTGATTTTTAATAATTGGATATTTATTGTTTTACATAATATATTGTTGAACAATGTATAATTGGAAACTATTAAGTTAAATATTGTCAAACTATGTAAGTTACATGAGCTACATTAATCAGTATAAATACATAATATAGCCTACACGAGGACGCGTAGATTTGGTCGGATGGCCGAATGTTGGCCTATAATAATGTAATATCATAAAATATATGTAATGTCATGAATCACTCTATGAATGTATAATAAATATTATTTGGTATAGATAATAATTATAAACGTATTTAAAAAAATATTAAACTAATTTAATTAAATAAAGTGATTTTGTTGATCCTGTTATTGAACTATTTTAAGTCAATTGATTGTCTCGGGTACTTAATAAAAATGTGACACTGTCCTAATATAGCTCAGTCCTTAATCAACTTTTGTAAAATAAGGAATAAGAAAAGTGATTGTGTAAGTGTTGAAACGTGAGAGTAAATTCACTAAGTGCAAGTAACGTGTTTTATTGAAAAATCGCCAACCCAGAAGTTAGTGCCAACAGCTTTATTTCTAACATTTATATGCACATATACATGTGTAATACCTGGGCTACCGAGCTTCGCTCGGAGTTTTTGGCCTATAAAGTACAATTTTATTTTTTTATTTTTAAACTAAAAACTAGAATAAATATTAAAAAAAAAAACAAAAGAAAAAACTTTGTATGCCACCGAGATTCGAACCTGAACATCTGTGATTGTTGATCTTGCGCCTTGACCGCTTGACTACGATGATTATGTTCGAGCGTGCATTTGCACGTGTATTACTGACCATATTTTGCTTGGAATAATGCAAAAGAAAACCGCACAAAAACTCGAAAACACGCGTTTTCTCAGACATAAGAATCTAGATCGATTTATCGCCTTTATATCAATCACCTACTCGTTACTTAATAAATAGAAACTAATTATATTCTGTGTTAGATCTTCATATAAAATAAAATATCATTTAAATACAAAAAATGATGTGTATATGAAACTCTACTCAAATGACAAGTATTTTCTATGCCATATCGTTACAGTAATAGTCATAATGGATTTTCAGCAAGTCATAAGATGTCTAAATCGACAAAAAATCCTGCAAATGCCTGCGTCCCCTCATCTAGGGGGCCCTCCCTCGACACCTGCTGTTCGCAAGATGTGCACTGAAGTGCTAAGTTCCTTGTTGCTTGCTATATTTTTTCAGTCGTTGCGTAAAAATAAAATATTAAAGGTGAATTTTTACGCGTATATTGTTCTATTTAAAATGGCGACGACGTATTTATGTAGAGGCGCATGTGAGCAATGCGTGGGTGGTTTCGGTTTCTTGTTTAGCGAAAAAGAAGACTTCTAAGTATAAGTTTATAGTTATTGTCAAAAATATTACATAATAATAATTATTGGAACTGAACAAAATACGACATACAAACTGATTAATTAAAACATTATTTTATATTATTTTCTTTAGTAAAAAATGAATGAAAATTAAATGAATCTTTACAGGTGTTACTTGGTACATTTCTCCATCCCATAAATGGCTCTGAGAATGTAAAAGAACAAATCGCTTATTTTAATTTAATAGACATTTAGCATTTCAATTGAGAATATAATCCATACATATAATAAAATTGTAACTAAGCCGCATCTGTACATTAAATATTTTTTGGAAAATCTTATTGAAATAGACATTATTATCGGTACAGAGGCCGAATCTATAGTTTTTAGAATTTTTGTCTGTCTTTCTGTCTGTTTGTTACCGCATCACGGAAAAACCACTGAAGGGATTTTCATGAAATTTAGTATGGTGATAGCTAATTTTCCGGGTCAACATGTAAAATGCTTTTTACCGCGGGAAAATATCTCATTTCTGAGAAAAAATACAAAAACTGTATTATAAGAGTATGCTTATATGTAAAACTTAAGAATTTGGATTTTTGGTAATATGAACGCGGGCGGAGCCGCGGGCAATGCTAGTAATATTATAATATTTTGAAACTAAACAATTTCCCTGAAATGCAAATGCACAATTACACGAAATAGCATTTTTATTCTTTCTTCATACATGAATGTGTTTCCGTGCGACGGGTGCAAGTGTAATTTTGTTACCCTCGAGTTACGCGGACGTCGACATCCACTTGTGAAAAATTGCTCTGAATATTAAGCGATTTGTTATGCCTAACTACCTTTTCATTACACCTACCTAAGCTTTATGGTATTAAAGCATTGGCTTTTGAACTATTGGCACATGTTTTTTTAAACCGATAATAAATTTTGTAAAGCCGTACCATGCTTTACTTTGTTATAAATAAATATATTTTTTTATATAATTTATCACTTACTTAGATTACAATAACTAAACTTGATTGTATCTCTAGTTGTAGTTAGTCCGCAGTGTTTTAAATAAAATTTAGCTTAGAACATATTCAAACTTATTTGCTACTAGCAGAACCTGTGGCTTTGCTCGCGCTTAACTAAAAAAAACTCTAAAAAGGTAGGTTTCATACAAACTTACTTCCCATATTTTACCCCCTTGTGGGATGAATTTCGAAAAATGCTAAAACACGTATAAATTTAATTGTATTAAAGAGTAATAATACCAAGTTTCAAGTAATTCTGATCATAAATATTTTTTTGAGTTGTATTATAACGTTTTTTCCCGTGGGAATGAGACAATATCTTGCGGCAAAAAGTAGCCTTTGTCACTCTTCAGCCTTCCAACTATCTCCACACAAAAAAAATGTCGCCAATTTGTCACTTCGTTTCGACGTGAAATAAAGACAAACAAACACATTCATAATATTAGTATGGATATGGATTTTAAAATGAATCGTGTGCCCGCGTTCAGATGACCAAAAAACAAATTCTTAGGTTTTACATATTAGTATAATCATTAATCTTACATTGCAGTTTTTGTATTTTTTCGCAGAAATGAGATATTTTACCGCAGTAAAAAGTATTCTATATATTGACCCGGATAACCAGCTATCACCATACCAAATTTCATCAAAATCCCTCTAGTGGTTTTTCTGTGATGCGGTAACAGACAGACAGACAGACAGACAGACAAAAATTCTAAAAACTATAGATTCTGTGTCGATAATAATGTTTATTTCAATAAGATTTTCCAAAAAATATTTAATGTACAGATTTGCCTTAGTTACAATTTTATTATATATATAGATTATTTCTTAGTTTCAAAATATAATAACAATTTATTTGATATTCAGTAAAGCTCTTAATATGTACGTAACGGCGCGATGTAACATTCGTTGCTACGCCGTAGCGTCAAGTGAGAGGGATTTACTTCGCTTCACCCGATATTTTGTGGTTGGGCTATGAGAATATTATCTCCCTTATACATATACTTTATACTCGTATATGAAAATGATTCTATTACATTCCACTCAAATTCTTATTTAAGGGTACACTTTTGAGAGATCCTTCACGTTTCTATGAAACTAGACGATGTTAATAAGAGTAAGTTGATGATAAAATTTTATATGAATATATTTAACAATCAAGGATTAAGTACCATATTAGAATTTTTTGTTCTACTTCAAAAAATTTTATTTTTTGTAAACTTATTTAATTTAGCTTAAAAGTTTGTTTATATTTTTGTTTTTATAAATGTTATTTTTGATTAATTTTTGAATGTATGTACATATTTTTTCTGTAATTTTGCTGGTTGCCTTAATAATTGCTACACAGTTTCTTAACTTCTGTAATTATTATCGTTTATAACTGTTTTTGCTATATATGTATGTACTGATATTTCAACAAATAAATAAAATGAAAATTATAAAAAAGCCTGAATCAATATTAAAACGTCTTTATAAATATAAAGTCTTATAAAGAAATGAAACTAAGAAAGAATGGGTACTTACACATAGTTTTATATAAACCATTTCGACTTACCCTAGATTACCCAATTCTTTGTAAAAAAAAACTTTTCATATATTAAGAAATTCGATTGCAAATATGCCACAACAAAAATCTATGCAAACTTTTAAATTTCAAACGATAGCAAGTTACATACAACGAAACTTTGCGTCTGCACGTGGCATGTTTTGATGATTGTGAAAATCGCGACAGAAAACTCATTTCTTCTAACAAGTTACGTCTGCGTGTTACCTTACTACTGCAGGATTTCTTATAGTGGCGAATAAATCAAGTGCCTCCTATCCCTTACTGTCCCGAGTGGGGACGTGACAGGTACAAATATAGCCACCTAGTGATAGAAGTCATGCTCGTTTGTTATCGGACTTTACCCTTCTGGCACATAGAGTGTACACTGTACAGTATATGCTATAACTTGGAGTTTTCATGTTCAAATCATTTTTATGTTCTCTTACGGATAAAGGTGTAAGAGATATATCAACAAATACACATTTATAAAGTTTATTTAAAGTTATGTAGTAAGTATTACTACGGTAAAAATTCGTTTATAAATAAACAAAAGTGTGATCGACTCCCACTTCTTTACTTTACGAACTTTAAACGCTAAACTTCCAGTAACTTGCAAAATAAACTGTGCTGATAGGAAACTGTCCGACTGTCTCTATCGGTCTATATTTAGTTAACTAATAGCTGTAAACTCTCACAACTGCCTTTAGCTGAAGAACTTTGAAGTGATTCACTTCGAAATCTCCGAGATTCAAAGGTTTGAACGTATTTGACAAACCATAAATATTCGTCCTGTTACCTGTTATTCAATTGATATTATGCGTTAGCCCTATACATATTCATGCCCTATAAGGGCATATATTATAGGGCTAAATATATATAATTTAATAGGGCTTTAACACAGTTAGATATGATTTTATTTCAAAAATATATTTTAATACTTAATTAGTAACATGTTTTCTGGCTTATGTTTAAGAAAAAACAATTAGATATGTCCATTGACTTAATTTAGAGTATAAATAAAATGTGAAATGCTGATTTTGATTATATTTTACAGTTCAATCAACGATAAAATTAAACCGTTATCATATAAGCTAATAAAAGTTATATAGATCGAGTATCATTTTAATTGGCTGTTTAATAAAAGCAAATCACACATGGTTATAAAACTGGAGATATAATATAATTTTGACTGCACCTTTGGATCAGTTTGTAGTGATCCTGCTTGTTGAGTCAGCCGTCGCGGGTTTGAGTCCCGCTGGGGGCATTCAATGTTTGTACTCCAGTAATGGGTGTTTATATTTATAATATTTAAAGTTTCTTTTATTTGACAAGCTTTAGTGTTATCAATAAAAAATGTTGTAAGCAGTTGTTTTGTTATATAGGTATGTAAAGATAAAACAAATCCAACTGATTTTTAGAGCCGAGGTTTGGTAGCTATTGACAAGCTAAATTATAATAGCCCAATTTCGACCACTGGGCGAAAACTAGTAAATATAAATGATACACTAGTTAGACCTTTATAGTTTTATAATTTCCTAATGCATATACTATAACTTATATTTTAGCTCTTTTATACGTTTATACTTCTAGTATAAAAATATAAATGTAATATAAATACTCTTTGCTCTTTATATCCCTTTAAACACAAAATCTAATTCATCAAGCTTATTTTTGAAGCAAAAACTTTCAGCAAGTCGAAACAAACTTTTCTATTGATGGAAACTTTGCCGTAGTCTAACTACAGGCTCTATTGGTCTGTATTTAGTTAATTAATAGGTCGTAAACTCGTAGAGTCTTTAGATTAAGGATTGTACGGGTATTCACTTTGAGCTCTTCTGGACTAACTGCGAACTGATTAACGAGCTGTGAAGTAAATAGGTCTATGGCTTTCAATAGTTATTATTTTGACGTTTATTATTAACCGACTTCCAAAGAGGAAGCTAGGTTCTCAATTCGTCGGAATCTTTTTTTATGTATGTTCACTGATTACTCAAAGACGCTTGACCGTTTTGGAAGTTTTTTTTTGGTTTCGAAGGGTATACTTTCCAGGTGGTCATATTTAAATTTTATCGAAATCGGTCAAGCGGTTTTTAAAAAATCAACAATTTTTTTTTAAAATAAATAACTTAATCGAATATGTTATAAAAAACGTTTTTTAACTTAAACTTGGCACCGACTTCGAAAATATCTGATTAGGTATCTATTCTAAATGAAAACCCCCTTTTAGTTATTTTTTACATATTCGTGCCTGGAAGTCGGTTTTTTTAAGTTTTTATTTCTCTTTCTTAATGTCATGATGTGGTATTAAAGAGAAATGAGTATATTATATAGACCATGGTGGTCTACAGGCTAGAAAGTACATCTACAAATGCGGAGGTCCTGGGTTCGAGTCTCTAGTCAAGCCAAGCTTAATAATTAAATTTTCTTTTAAGAAACTTACTTACCAGTCATGTGGACGTATAGCTCCATTGATCTTAGATAAAGATTAGTAGAGATATACATGTTATGTATTTCTTTCATTATAGGTCTCACAGTTAAAACACGCTATTGGGCTACGTCCTTACTACATATTATTATTTAAATCTTGTACATATCTAGAAAAATTTGGTAATAAACTGTTTATGTCGAAAATAAATAATCATTTTCAAACCCATAATATTTACTGCAGGAGCATATTTAAATCAGTACGTGGGGTGCAAAATTATTGTGTAATAGTTAATAATTTAAATTAAGTTGGTAATGGATCATTATATATGAAGTTTAGTCATAAACTGCGACCGTCCAAGCTCTCTGAGTTTCAAACTCGTTGCCTATTGTGATTTTACTGCTCAAATTACTGCGGCGTGTTCATTCATTGTGAACATTATTTAGAGGGGAAATAAAGTAATGTTCACACTTTTATATTTTAAAATCTTTTTATTTTACCTAATAAGGAAAAGTTTATACTATACTAGTTTATAATTCTAAATTTATACTAACTCACTATCGCTCCACTCGGATTCGTCCTTAGGTACGTTTTAACGGTTAGTATAGATTTTTCAGAGATGATATATTTTCACACAGTAAAAAGAATCCTATATGTTGATCCGGATAACGAGCTATCAGCATACCAAATTTCATCAAAATCTGTCTAATGGTTTTCTGGTGATGTGTCCCCAGACAGACAGATAAAAATTCTGAAAAAAACTATAGATACGGTTTTTGTACATATAATAATGACTATTTTAATAAGGCTTTCCAAAAAAATATTTAATGTACAGATTCGACTCAGAATTTTATTATAAGTAGGTATAGATTTTTAAACACTTTTTAATAACTTATTAATAATAAATACCATCCACGCTGTTCTAAATTGTACTTAACATCAATATTATAATATTGTATCAGAGAAATATATTTATTTTTGGTCACCGCAAGTGATAGTGAATTTTAGCTTTGACTAGCATTAAATCATTTTATGAATAACTATTATTAAAAAACGAATGTAACGTATTCACTTACATATTTTATTTACACAGATTTCTTTTTATCTCAATTTATTATCACAATATATTTATTATCAAATTCTTTTATTTTACTCAATACAGTACCTTTTTGGATCGTTTACAAATAAAAGATTCTTATCGATTTCTATTTAAAAAGAATTGTCCTAAAATCCGCCAGCCTTTCAGGTCATCGAGCCCCTGTAAAGTACCAATAACGTAGACTTAACATTTAACCCTTTTATTTGAACACGCAGACGGGTGGGGTCGGCTATGGTACAGATTAGGTATTTGTGTATTTAGAAATAATAAAATACGCCCGATTAAGCGACGTGTTTGCGGATTATATACTCTGGTATGGTCGTTTTCACTGTAATTAAGGTAGAAAAGGGGATGAAAAAAGTAGCTTGAATTGTGCAATTAAAATTTCTACTATATTTAAGTTATATTACTATATAACGTTTAGAAAGATATACATATGTAATATGTCTAGTGCATACCTAATTTATTTATATACTGAGTACTCGTATATATGTAATTTTAAGTGAACTAAGTAGGTATGTTTTTCCGTCCGTCGATAAGCTTCTATCAGTAGCCTATGTATTACTCCAGATCACAAGTCCATCTGTAATCTAAATTTTATCCCAGCTATTTCAGCGCGAAAAATTAATAAACATACACACCCGCGCAAAGTAAGGGGAAGGCACTAGTACTTATTAAAAACGTCCACAAACTTTAATTATATAGGTACATATGTATATAAATAATAAATAAATATGTTGGGACATTAACACACAACGCCGTCTAGTTCCATGGTAAGCTACGAGGCTTGTGTTATGGATACCAGTTGATAAACTACACATATGTAAACTTTAAATACATACATATTATAAATATAAACACCCATGACAGGAGTACAAACATTCGTGCTCATCACTCAATGAATGCCCCCAGCGGGACACGAACCCGCGACCACTGGCACAGCAAGTAGGGTCACTACACACTGAGCCAAACGTGTCGTATATAGAAATCATACCAACATTATGATACTGAAGAAAAGCGTAAAAGATGTGGTTTTATCCCGAATAAAACGGACCCGAAAATCCCTTTAGTCTGCGTATGATGAATGATGTTATTCTTTTCAAATGTCATATTAATGGAGTGATTCTTAGAAATAAAAGTAGCGATTTAAATCAAGTTGGGTTATTTTCATCTGGTAAATTAGTTTTTTTTTTAGAATCATGTTACTTATTTATAAGTAATAGATATTATATATTTGTGGTTCAGGTTAAAGATTTTTCTAAATAATTTTGCAGCAAGCAAATATATTAACATTTGAAATACCATTATGTAGAATATAATAACTATAACATGTCGAATTATTTTATGTTCTAGTTATTTGACCTCATATCGCTTCGGCTATCTATAAGATAAGACCCTCAACGCCACGCCAGTTAAAGTCACTTTAAAATCGGTTCAGCCATTCCTGAAATAACGGAGAAAGACAGTGTTAATAAGTTGTTATTTGATCTTAGGCATCGAGCAAAGGATAAGTTAACTTAATATGGTGTAGTTATATTTATTTTGAAGTCATCGATACTTAAATTATATATGTATTCAGCTCTTTTAACGTCCCACTGCTGGGCACGGGCCTCCCAATACGAGGGGGATCAGGCCATAATCCACCACGCTGGCCAAGTGCGGATCGGTGGACTTCACATGTCTTCCGAAAACTTACTGAATAAAAATAATAAATTGTATATGAAAAATTTAAATGGTTTTATTATCACTATGTTTTTGCATAAGCTTTACAGAAATAAGTGGACGCTAAAAGTTATCAACTTTAAGCTTATAGAGATTGGAACAATAGGGAAATACTAGCTATCTTTTTTAAGTGTTTTTAATGTATAGAAAAAAATGGTTTAAAACTTATATTTTTCAGCCATTTGTTTATGCAAATTGACAAAATGTACAAAAAAACAAACAAACAAACATTATAAAGTAGATTTTTAGATATATAGATAAATAGGAAGTCACACCCTCTAAAAACACATTGTGGGTAGAATCATCGATTGTTGTAATTACGTTACAAGCCTGAAGGCAAAAACTGTCTATACGTCTTAATAAAAGACAATTTATTTTTCTAATTAAATCTTTGCATAAAAGTAGTAATCTAAAATATCAAGTCGTTAACTAATTGCATTTTTTCATTTATATATGCTCTCGACTCACGTATTATGTATATTGTATAAGTTATATTTTATGGTTGTTTATATGTTTATAATTTAACAAATTATGGTAAAATAATTCGATTCTATTGTATTATATTGGGTTATCCCGGTATATTATACTGGTAGCCCAGTGGTAACATGCTCGCTTGGGAAAGCGAGTGAAGCGGGTTCAAATCCCGGGTCTCGCAACTCTGATATTTTCATGTGCGAATCATTTTCTGACATGATTACCACTTGTCTTACGGTGAAGGAAGACACTGTGAGGAAATCTGCATGTCTGAGAGGACCTAGCCAGTTTTCGAAAGACATATGAAGTCCGCCAGCTTGCACTTGGCCAGTATGATCTACTATGGCCTGATTCCCCTTTGTACTGAAGGGAGGCCCATGCCCAGCAGTGGGCAGTGGGACGTTAAAAAAGGCTGAATACATATTGGGTTATCTTTTTTAAAAGTATAGTTGGGTCCTTATAATAAATCTATACATTTAATAAAATTGTAACTAAGTCGAATATGTACATTAAATATTTTTTGGAAAATCTAATTGAAATAGACATTATTATCGATACAGTGTCAGAATCTATAGTTTTTAGAATTTTTGACTGTCTGTCTGTCTGTCTGTCCGTCCGTCCGTCCGTCCGTCCGTCCGTCCGTCCGTCCGTCCGTCCGTCCGTCCGTCCGTCCGTTTGTCCGTCCGTCTGTCCGTCTGTCTGCCTGTCTGTCTGTCTGTCTGTCTGTCTGTCTGTCTGTCTGTCTGCCTGTCTGTCTGTCTGTCTGTCTGTCTGTCTGTCTGTTACCGCATCACGAGAAAACCACTGGAGGGATTTTGATGAAATTTGGTATGGTGATGACTGGTTATCCGGGCTATAGGATACTTTTTACCGCGAGAAAATATCACATTTCTGAGAAAAAATACAAAAACTGCATTGTAAGAGTATACTAATATGTAAAACCTGAGAATTTGGTTTTTGGTCATCTGAATGCGGGCGGAGCCGCGGGCAATGCTAGTAGTTTATATTTCTGTTATGTTAATGTCATTTTGTACATCATATCATCTGGTACGAAACTAAAATTTACATTTAAGTGTAAGTACATTTAAAGCCTTAAAAATTAATTAAGAATCTACTCTTTAATTCACTGTCTAATTAATAATTGAAGCAAAAACGAAGTCGCATAATCCTGTTAGACGGAATGGTAGAGCCCGTGGTATCCCCGGGTTTATCTTTACTTTAGGTATTGTGGAAAATACAAATGTTCATACAATTATCATCTTTATTGTGAATGTGATAAGAGATAAAGCAATAGGGATATTCTTGGTGTACTTCTGTTGCCAAAGGGATCAGTCAGCATTAGTGAGTCCGGTGTAGGCACATTAATATTCTATGTCGAATGTGATATATTTAGTATTGTACTATAGATTATAGATCCGATTACGTTTAAAAGATTGTACGTTTGAACTGCCAATATCTGATCGGGATTCGATTTTGTAATGCATCTACTAGACGGTGGTGATTTGATTTTTGTACAAGTATTTGTAAAATAAAAATGGCTCCCATTATAATATATTTTCATTCCAAGCTCACATAATAAAGCTTGATAAACATTAACACTCATTTAAACATTTATCATCATATTAAGCAGCTTTAAAAAATACAGAAACGTTTAAAAATGGCAATATTTAAGCGGAATGAAGGTAAAATCCTTTAATTGCGGTCCAGGGTGGACGATAAACATGAATAATGTCCCTGATGTCCAAGAACTTTATTTTCTTACTTTGTCACCTGCTTTATGGAGATAACACTTAGTCTGGATTTAGGGTATTTTCAAATGTTAGAAAATTCAAAACTATTCGAGCACTGTGTGCTCTGATAGTAAATTTTACATGCTAGTAGTTCATTAACAACATGTTACAGGCAAAGTTTTTTACATATATATTATGAGATATGTAATTATTATTTATTACCTATTTGAAAGTTGTTTTTTTAAATTCTTTATAATTGTTTGGTTTCTATTAGCAATATTTTTGTTCACGGCTTAGCTCTTGATACATAAGTTAGGGATATCCTAGTAATATTATAAACGCGAAAGTTTGTAATAATGTATGTATGGATGTATGTTTGATACTCTTTCACGCAAAAACTACTAAATTGGATTTTGATGAAACTTTACAATAATATAGTTCTTACATCAAAATAGCACATAGACTACTTTTATCCCGGAAAAATGATTGGTTCCCGTGGGATAGATTTGTTTTTGTTTTTCTAGAGGCGAACCTGAGCGAAGCGAGGGTGAGCCGCTAGTATTATGTAAGATGCAAAAATGTTCTTGCTAAAATATCATCACAATTCAGTGATTAAACCATGAAATGATAAAATTTTGATAGACAGACTTGCTATCACGTTTATAATATTCGTATGAATTTCGATTAGTTTAACTTTAGTTTTGCGGAAGATTGAGATCTCGAGTGATACTTAACGTATTGGTCATATAAGTATTTATCGACGAAAGTTGATATAGGGGAAGGAAAGGGGCTTAGATACCATCGCTAAAACCATAGTAACCAATAACTAATCTGATAAGTTATTTCAAATGAAACTGTTTTAAGAACATGCTTTATGTAAGAATATATTACATTATTTATTCTAATATAGACAAAATTCTAGCGACAACACATTTCGTTTAGCGAGTAACGAAGGGAAGTTCTAACGATTATTTAATAGGCATTCGACGCGACTACGTATCTTCGTAGCAATAATCTCGGTAATTGTACTCCAGCCTCCTGCATACAAAATAGACGCAGATGTTAAAGAAATAGCATTTGTTTAGACTTCGGGAAACAAATTTGAAATAATTAGCATTATTTGTCTCGTTTCGCTGAGTTTGCACTGTTGTTTTATGTAATGAGATACTGAGGTGATCATGTATTTTATATTGTAAATTAGCATTGCCCGCGGTTCTGCCCGCGTTCAGATGACCAAAAACCAAATTCTTAGGTTTTACATATTATTATACTCTTATAATGTAGTTTTTCTATTTTTTCTCAGGAATGAGATATTTTCCCGCGGTAAAAAGTATCCTATATGTTGACCCGGATCGGATAATACCAAATTTCATCAAAATCTGTCGTTGTTGTCGTTGTTTGTGGTTTTCTCGTGATGCGGTAACAGACAGACAGACAGACAGACAAAAATTCTAAAAACTATAGTTTCGGACTCTGTATCAATAATAATGTCTATTTCAATTAGATCTTCCAAAAAAATATTTAATATACAGATTCAACTTAGTTACAATTTTATTATATATATAGATTGTATAAAATAGATTTTTTTAGATAATTTTTACTATAAAGGAGTGTGATTCTGTTTAAGTGATTACTGAGTTTTTTGATTGTAGTTTTCATGGTAATAGTGAAAATAAAAGCTTTATATGAATATTTAACATTTGCTACGCGTTTGTCGTTTTAATATACAGGAACTTATATGATTTGCTTCTTCTTCTCTCAATAGATCAAAAAAGCTTATATAGGGTTCAAAAATAGTCTTATAAAATACAAAAAAATTACCTGACCATTGACATATAGAAACACCCTTGAGAGTCTCAATTTTCACCAGTCTATCGCCGTCTACTGCTAAACGAAGGCCTCCCCCAATAAACGCTAACTGTCATGGTCCTGGGCAGCCAGTATCTATCCCCTTCCTATCGAATCCGTCGAAGAACCATACTCCATCCTTAAAATTCAGGATATAGATTTCATAATATGTATCCGAGTCCTCACACTTAGAAAAAACATGATTTTGTGTCTTGTTAGTCAAGACGTACCTACATACTAAGTGGATTATGAAAAGTGGAGTAAATGGTCACTTTTCTCTACAGACAAACATCTCTTTCCTTTATAATTTACCATATATTAAATATATCACCAATCTTTTTTACATCTATTATAATTTCTATTATATCTTAACTAAGCTTAGTCTTAGTCAAACGTGACCCTCATAAAGACATTGACTTGATTAAATCCTTTAGAGTTATAAAATCCTTTCATTTTATTAAATACCATCCTGTATTATAACCAGGTAAATTACATAGAATAATTGATGGGAAAACATCGTTTACTATCATTAAGATTTTCTGTTTTACTTTTTATATGATTATCTATAAATAAAAATATATAGATGTGTTAACTATCAACAATACGATTTTTTGTAACAATTTTCCTAAGAATCTAAAACCTAAATTTAGTTTTCAAACATTAGGTTCAAGAAAGTAGAAATAACTTGAATCAAAAGTACTTAGACACGCGATAAGCATTTATATAAACTTGGTCTACACGGTCGAACGAATCTACGATCGCGATCCTACATACTTGCGAGAAGTAACATCTATCTTATGTGAAGATGTTCATGTTCTGAGTTTTCAGATTTCAAACTGTACAAGTTTGAAATAATTATTTTATCATAATTATCTTGATAATATAGTAATACTTTTTAAATAAAACTATCTTTTCGGATTTTTTCGCGAATTTATTTTGATTTTTGGTTCCCGACGTTTCGAATGCTTTACAGCAATCATGGTCACGGGAGAGACTGAGGTGTTAGATGTCTCTAAGATATTATATAGTTGTTACAGACAGCCTACACACAAATAACAAAATGAATTTAAAAAAAATTGAAAAATGGCACCAACGTACCTTACAATATTTTAACTTTAATTTTTATAATTTTAATTAGTTGTATAATTGAATATGGAATATTATTTAATTTGAGCTGTTACTATTATAATTATTACAATTTTAAAAGTATTAATTAGTAATCTATATTTAGTGTTAATTTTCATTAGAAAAAATCAAAACGGCTTGACATTAAAAAATATTTTTATGACAATACCATATCAGGATATGCTTTCCTTTTATAGATGCGATATACATAAAGAAAATAAAAATAGAAATATTTTTAATACCTATTATCTGTCATGTCATCTTGCTTATTAGTCGAATTTATTATGAAAGCTATTTTAAATTTAAAGTGAATATATGAATGTAACCTTTTCAAACTAATCACAGGAACATTTAAAGTATTACTCCTGTAAATAATCCAAAATTAATGAGCTTGTAATTAAAGCGCTATGTTTAGACAAACAGGGAAGCTCACATCAAAGGCATGGGATGAAAAATAAATAGGGATGCGTCTGCGCCACGTGTCCGTATTAGAGAATGCTTCGTCGGACCAACATAAAATGATCACAAACTTTTAACCAACACTCCTATTTCAAGGACATAAAGTCAAAAATATATCCAACTTCAAGTAAGTAATAGTAATAATATATTGGTTTATTTACAAGTTGACATTGCAACTAGTCTCAACTACCAAGGGATTTTCCGTGTAATAGAGTATCTTAGTGGGAACCGTTTAAAAGCAGATAAAGCTGTACAAAGTCGTCCACAAAATTGGGTTTTTGTTATCACAAGAGATTGCGGTGAAACGTCGTTGCTTGACATTGACCGTCTGGCGAAAGTAATAAAACACAATGACTAGCGTAAACTCTGTGAAGTACAGAAAATATAAAGAAATATCTCATATTTTTTATGAATATTTAGAGATAGTCTAAAAATAAAACATATTTAGCATATAGCAGTCATAGAACAAGATATTCAATAACAAATATTAGAAAAATATTGAATAATAACAAATTATATGAGTGAGTTACAATCCTCATAATAACATTATTCTAGTATTTTTACATAAACTAACAAAACTAACAAAATTAGGTAGTGGTAGCCCAGTGGTAACGCGCTCGCTCGGGAAACCGCGTTAGCGGATTGAAATCCCGGTTCTCGCACTTCTGATATTTGTGTGCGAATCATTTCTAACATGATTATCACTTGACCGCCAACCCGCACTTGGCCAGCGTGGTGGACTATGGCCTGAGGCTTGAGGCCTGGCCCTCGTATTGAATGAAGGCCATGCCCATCAGTGGGACGTTAAAAAATGCTGAATACAATACAACAACAAAATTCCCAAAGATATTTAAAATCTTCAGCAAATATTTACAACATTTATGAATAACTTGATTAACTTAGATATAGTTTTCTATTAAAAGAGGGTTTTAGTATTAAGTTATATACATATAATATGTTAAAAATTTGTGTTTGCAGTTTATGTTTATTAGAAAATGGAATGCAATCATACAAAACCTAACTAGCCTAATTTCCATACTCTGCCTATATATAGCCTATCAGACTATCTCAACTGAAATATCCAGCGTTCCTCGATTGGTATTCTACTTTGATTTCCGTGTCCACAGTACAGTGGCTGCCTGATTCCGTCCCGTCATCCTATTATTAGGCAGACGCGTTAAACGCCACAGCTTGAAATGATTGTCGGCTCGTTTCATTTGATTGCAGTCGGAAGTGTTCTTTAGACCTCGAATTGGACAATAGAATAAAAGTCGTACTTATTACCTATCAGATATTTATATCAAATACATTTTGGTGATACTTATATGTGAAGTCATGTGTATATTTTTATTTCATATTTTAATACGTATAACTCAAAAACTAATAATGAACAGGCAGATTTTGATGTAATTTTTGTCTTTAAATTACCGGACATAAACAAAAACTATACTTTTCTCATAATTTGTACTATAAAAAATATCTTGTTCTATAAATCAATTATTATACCTCGTTTCCAATTAAGAACAACACTTCCTGTGTTGTAGTAGAGAAATAATAAGTTATCGAGTATGAAAATAAATTATTCAAACTAGCCAAGTTTACATAATACTTTCTTAGATTTACGCGAATACTTGACATGAATCCCAAAACGTCGGTAACCAAAAATCAAAATAAATTCGCGAAAAAATCCGAAAAGATAGTTTTATTTAAAATAGCCAAGTTTAATTAATACTTCCGAGTGTGAGAGCACTTGAAAAAATCTGTTTCATTACATCTTATTTAAAATTCTTACTTCCCAAAATTAAAATTATTGAACCTTTACGCTGACAGTATTTAAAACACCAATATTTAAAGGCCGTTAAAAACTAAGTACGCTATTAGACTGTAAAAGCTATTAATACCAGAATTACCGTCCAACGAAGTTCGTTTCATTGAGAACGGCTCGATCAAATTAGTGAAAAGGCTCGTTTTGAATTTTTCAGCCAATTTACAGGGAGCTATCATGTCGGGTACTTCCTCTACCAATTAATATATTACGGAGATGATTTCAGCGGCAACAGGGTTCAGGATAGAATATTTATATCAGGCATCATCGGTCGACAATATGTATAAATAGGTAATCTGGATTGCGATCACGTAACTCTAACGAGGCGTCGCGACTGCACTACTACTGATCGATCCGTATGGTGTCAGGGAACTTCTATGGGTATAAATATTCAATCGTAGCAGTATTTTCGACAGTAATCTACATAAAGTGTTGTAATGGTGATGAATTGATGTACATACATACAATCTGTATTATTGTGTCGTTTTTGTTATGTAAACAAGGTATAGATAATAATCTATATTATATATTGAGATTAGAACATATAGATAGAACTAGAGAATTTTTGTTGCGCATATTGATCGCGTCTTACACGTTTTAACTACGCGTAAAAATCTTTATATGGGACAGTCCTTACAATCATGCCAATCAGTCACCCTGTTTCGTTAAGAAAGAAGAACAAACAAACACACTTTCACATCTATACAGATAAATAAAATTGAAGTGTCTGTTTGTAATGTCAAAATAACAGCGTTCTACTAAATGCATATGGATGTATGTATACACGGTACATAAACCAAAACAACATTTTTTTTACAATTTTTATGTGCCTGTCTGTCTGTCTTTTTGTTCCGGCTAATCTCTGAAATGGCTGGACCGATTTTGACGGGACTTCCACTGGCAGATAGCTGATGTAATAAGGAGTAACTTAGGCAACTTTTATTTTAGAAAAAAATAGGGTTCCATGAAAAGAATTTAAAACCAATGAAAAATTTAATAATATCCGATTCAAATAGGGAAGTTGTATACATACCATAGAGACAAACCCGAGCGAGGGTGTCGCTAGTTTATAATATGTGGCTATAGAGGTAGGCAACGCCACCTTTCGGTAAATTTTATTACTAAAATTTACAGATTTCCTAAGCACATTTATAAAGTAAATATATATAAAATATAGTACTAAAGTATTCATATGATACGTCACAATAACATATCACAGAAAGCGTATATCATTTGCATACTTAACCAATACAAATGTGCGGTCAGGACCGGAACATCGTTGATATATAGGGGGACGTTTTAATTCAAACCTTTTATACAATGTTGACATGAAGAGTTAGCTGTTTTTGCATACTCGATTACTTTATGTTTTTGACTCTATTATTTGTACAGTACAAAAAATATAAGATAATAAACCTTATTATTTTACTAATGAAACATTTATGAATATGATATATCTATGAATATATATAATAATTAATATATAATAATATATCTATGAATATAATATAATGAAATATACTAAATATTATCAAATCTTGAATTTAATATAGAAATTTTAATATACCAATTTTTAAAGTACTGAATTTAAAGCATTTTTTTTCGTTTCTTGAAAAATATTAAACAATAATTAAAACTAATTACTTTTTAGTGTAATGACAGACAAATCAGAGAAAGATGCGCGCCAATTACTATATTAATTTCGCCTTGAACTTATAATATGTTACTTATAGTTCTACTTTTTAGTAGCATTGTTTTATGAAACTAGTTTGATTTCGTAATTGAATGTAGAAATAAAAACAAATAAAGCAGTTTCACTACGATGCAAATACACATAAGATCTTTGATGGCATGAACACCTAAGCTCACGAAGTAACATTGAACTGCTTCTCTCGCTTGCTAATTTTTCTAACCCCACAAATACCCTCACCCCAAATCAATTTCACACCATACTTTATCTTAACTTATTATTTAGTCTCTCATAATATGTAACAGTGGACTCTGTTACATATAAATAGAGACTAGATAATAAATTAAGATAAATAGAAAAAATAAAAGAAACACCAGCCAACCCATCTAGTTGTACTGCCTGTACCATACTCTGTAATTTTCATATAAATAGTGATATATGAAATAACTTGCTTTTTTACAAAATAAGATTTCATGTTACTAAGTGGGAATAAAATTTAATATGCTCGAGTGTAAGTAACGTGATATAAACGTAAATCATCTGATCTATGCCTTGCCTAGCTCACTAAAAGTAAGTAGTACTCAAAAGCTACGCCGATGAGATGTAATAAGAACTTTTATAATATGAATATTTCATAAGCTTGCTTTAGATAAATATTAAATGTTTGAGTGGCAATAAAGAATATACCTGTATGACGACCTGTTGTTTCACGAGGTTTAGGTCCCATATTCGATTTTAGACCTAAAATATATACAGCACATGCATGCAGCAGCATCAGATAGTGCATACACTATAGGTGTTGTAAATCCTTTTATGCCACTCTAAAAATTCGGACGTCCTATGAAATAGTAAAATGGAGATTTTTCATTTCTAGCAAAATCTAGTTTTTTTTAAATATTTTGCTTAACTAAATCTAACTTTTACCTCCAACATTTCATTTAATCAGCGTGTTTTCTATATGAGTGCGTTTTTGTAACAAATCCCATAGAACAGATTGGTACACATATGTTGTCCATTAACAGTACAATCTAGGTTGTAACGCAACATATATTACGTAATTTGTACAAGGTGTAGCAAAGTGTATGTTACTGTTAAAGACTGAAATATGAATTATATGAACGTATCTATACTAATATTATAAAGAAGTAAAGTTTGTGAGTTTGTGAGATTGCAGGGGGTAATCTCTGGATCTACTAAACCAATTTAGATGAAATTTGGCAAGAAGATAGTTTGAGACCATGGGAAGGACATAGGATACTTTCTATCCCGGAAATCATCCCTTAATTAATTCTTTAAAAAAACACGATAATATAGTTACTTCATTATGTAATGAAAACATTTAAACTAAAAAAAACTATGATATAAATGAGAATATGCATTTTAAATATAAGCCAAATAGTAAAACATCGCTATATCGATCGTTCTTTTCCATTTTCGCTGGAATATGGCGTTGAAACGTGTTTCGTGAAGAATAGCTGTTGATAATATATAAGAAAGGACACTTTAAACGATTTTCTTTTCTCAAGTAATAAACATGACTAAACAGCATTCTCTTCGAACATGCACATACATTATGTACGAAAACGTGTTCCGGAACGGTGAGCCCCGACGTTTCATTACAACTATTTGATTTATCGGGAGTTAAAATACTGAGCTGCACAGTGTAACGAAATTGTGATAAGTTATGAATCTTATGTTTCTTCATTTTGTGATTTAGATATTAATATGATGTATAGTTGAGTAATCGACAAGTAACGATGAATATATGAAAATAAGTATAATAAAATTATTATTTCTGGCAGATTTTTTAGAACCAAGTTATTTGTGTTTGGGCACGTAGTCAATTTTGGTGTAGGTATGATTAAATGTTGTCTTCGCCAATTATAAATCAATTTTTCTGTTTTTTTATTGATTAGGTTAAAGTTAACTAAAGGGAGAAGTGTTAGAGACAACACGTCTATTTCAAGAAAAACTATAAGTCTACAGCTAGAATAAACACTTTTGAAGTGATTTTAAAGTACGTATGTATATGCTTAGTTAAGAAGTAATAGTGATTAAACTAATAGTAGAGTCTTAATTTTTGGTTAGCAGATGTTGAACTTTTAAGCTAAATAAAAATTGTTTCAATTTCCGTTAGAGCTCAGTTTGAATTAAAACTTGCTCGTTACGAAAAATAAGAAATATTATTTATCTAACAAAATTTTGCATGTAACGAAATAGGGGTATTGTTAAAACTAATTTCGTTACGTTACGTCGCATCGTAAGATCCTGATTAAGATCCTGCTTGGAATAAACTTTTGCCAAAAAAAACAAGTCAATTATCATCAGTATTACCAACATAAATTAAAACAAATTATTAAGTGGTAATAAATAAAGCTCCGCAATATCAAAATAATAGGTTCCTAGTATCTGGCGCTTTTCCAGAAACACTTTAGATAAGGAAAAAGCCTCTTGTTGAACGAGAGCAAGGAAAACTACGATTGGGACATTCGAACATTGAATTAATGGGATACGGTCGCAGCGGATACAGATATTCATTGAATAAAAAGATAAAACCGTTTTATAGCAACAGCATATGAAACTTGGCTCGTACTATTCTTAGAGAAAATAAGAATTCTTACTTTAATGAATATACTTAAATATTGTAAATATTTCGTAGAAGGTTATTATTATTGGAAAATTATCTTGATATTTTTTGTCGCCATCTCTTATATACATCGTCTCTAACTTTAGAATACGTTATTGAACTAATAAAGCTATGCAGTTAGGGGCTGTTTTTCACGTCACAATCCATCGAGTCAGGTTCAATGGCTCGAAAAAGCCGCCGATAAAGCTTTTTCCGACTGATCCTAAATATGGGGTATTCTTTGACACTTGACGTGTCATGGGTTCCCACCTGACCTTTTTGTGAAAATAATTCTTACTGTGTTTATGGAATTTATGTGGCAGGGTAAAATAAAAGTTAACGAAAATGTTTGTGATTTTGATATGAATTGTTGCGTATAAATAATAAATATATACTTGTACGTCTATATCAATGTATACCTTATTACTAACTTAAAGATATGATTTTATAATTATTGCAAAAAAATGAATTTCAATATTTTAAGTGATTTTTATAATGCTTCTAATCAAATATTTACCTATATTGAGAAAAATCTTTTATAATCTTCTAATCTGTTACTAATTTTATGTTTCATACAAACACAATGTAACGAAAAACAAAATGAGCACCTAAAGTTAGTAAACAAATTATTTATCCATAGAACGTCTCAATGCAATTTTAATAGATCCAACCCCGAATTTTCTTTAAGAAGATTAAACCCCAAGAGATCGTAGAAGTTACCTATTATTTAGTTAATGTTCTAACTTATTCTATATCCGACCATTTTTGTTAGGGCTACACATTTATATGGGCATTGAATAATCAGAGGTCTCACAGATTGGTTGGTTTTTGAAATCCCTCGTAAGTTAGAGTACTAAATCTACCGAGATCCCCATCGATTGCCAATAATGCCTGTAATTACTTCCCTAGTACCTTCAGCTGTTAATCTTGCTTAGGCACAGATTTAGTTAAAAATTATTAGTTCAAGAAAATTTAATATTGTGAACAATACAGGTTATTTCAGTTTAATCTGACTACTATTATAATTACGAATGTTAGCGTGTACTTGTGTGTCTGTTTGTTTCTTCTTTATGTTGCAACCGCTAAACGAATTTGGATGACATTTAGACACGGATAGGCATAGGATAAAGGTTAAATCGCTAGCAGTGGCGCGCACCTGCCGCTCTTATATAGATGAATATGACAGAGAGTTTTCGAACTTCTCACCTTTTTCAAACCGCTCTCACGGAAGGACGAATAGAGTAAAATTTAGTAAAAAAGCTGACTTTATCTATAGTTTATAAAATATAGTTACGATCACATTCCTCGTGGTCCTAATAAAAAAAATACAATTTAATTTATTCTGTTGATAGATTATAGAATTAGTTTAGTTTATAGAATTTTATTATATTATAATCTAGTTTATAACCGAGACTTCGTCCGTGTAGTTCATCTTTATAACTGTTCGTAGCTTGATGTTAACGTAGCATATAAAATATAATCTTAAATAGATAGACTAAAAATAGTTTAATTTAATAACAAATATGAGATTAGCACGTTCAAGCAAACAAACAATAAAAACTTTAAAAAAACCCGAATTCCAGGCACTAAAATGTAAAAAAATTAAATAAAAAAAAACCCGAAACAAAAACCTAAGTACCCTTTAAAAAGTAAAGAAATTAATAATTCTAAAAAAAATACGTCCCGTTGCGGGAACTCTCCAAATAATTATTTATTATCTACGTTTTTTTTGATCCGGAGCGGTCCCCCAAGGCGACATATTTTTTTTAGAAAAGATTCCGACGAATTGAGAACCTCCTCCTTTTCAAAAGTTGGTTAAAAATACCTTTATTACGAAGATAATATATAACCCAATATTTTAAGTTAGCAAGAATCTATGGAAGGTATAAAAAAGTGCTGAAGATAATATCAATATAGGTCATAGAAATAACAAGGACATCAGTTAAGATTAATGAAAGTTGGATAAAATTATAATGAGTTATGCATAAATTGCATGAAATATGATTGAACGAGGGTCTATCGCATTAATAAAAGCAAAAGCTATCGAAAAATAAATTTCCAGGGCATTACTCTAAGCACGCAACTTCAGTGATCTTATTACCATTTTAAGTTATTAGGTAAGTTTAATAATAGCCGTTGAAAATCTTCATCTAATTGAAATCAAATTAATAGTTTTTTAGATTTACGCGAAAATTGACGAATGAAATTATCTTTTCGGATTTTATCGCGGTTTTATTTTTTATTTTGGTCGCCGACGACGTTTCGAATGTTTTACAGCAAACATGATTACAAGAGAGACTATATCTACCCACAGTTCGACTTGTACGTAATATTTATACATCGTCTACAGAAGAAAAAAAAAGAAGAAATTTCAAAATTGTCAATTTAAAAAAAAAACAAAATTCATTGCATGTCAAAGACACATTTCTAGTGGTTGTAAAGTACTAAACGCGAACGATAAATCTTTTACAGTTTAAGCATATATGAATATATGTATATTATATATGTGCATATGTGCTACAAGTTAGAACAGGTGCATTGGTATTCCTGTCGTAGTGTTATATTCTCTTTTCAT
Source organism: Brenthis daphne (assembly GCA_947093115.1). Taxonomy (NCBI): domain Eukaryota; kingdom Metazoa; phylum Arthropoda; class Insecta; order Lepidoptera; family Nymphalidae; genus Brenthis; species Brenthis daphne. The sequence goes on from OX352481.1 coordinate 22,855,693, forward strand.
CGAGTCTCTCCAACGCATTACTTCCACGAACTACTTCCGTTTGCTAAGCAGGATGTTAAAACAAATTAAGACGTTAAAAAAGAGAAAAGTGCAAATATCAGTGTTCGAGCAGAACAGAACTAAGCAACTGCACTCTTCCAAAAATTGTTTTATGTATAATAACTTGTTTGTGTATAAAAAATGTAAAATTTTTATTATGACGCTGTTTATTTGAGTTTATTTAATTTTTGCAGCATCTTACCCAATTGTAGTATCAAAATGGGAACGAAAGTATCCTGTAATTTTTTCAATAAGACAATACTTTCCCATTTTATCAATCGGTCAAGGATTTTGCAAATACGGTAGTAGCTACAAGTTTGTTGATGCTTAAATCTTATATAAATGCATTAAGATATTTGCAACTAAATGTTCCTAAAAGTCATGTAAGAAGGCCTGAGCTAAGCAAGGCCAGTGGCTAAGCTTTAAGCTATGGGTTTATCTAATAAAAAAATAGTATTATATTTAACCGAAAAAGTTCACGTATCAACTGTTGATATATTTATAAAATTAGCCTTAAGAAACAGGCAGGCGCACAACAAAAAATGCCTAGTACCGTATATATAGATTTTCACGTACCTACGTTTAAAATTCTCGACCAGGACTAAAATATTTTCGAACATATGTTTAGAAACAGCGTAAAATTCAATATCCGTTATCAATAGCAGCAACAAAGCCTTTACATCGTTCGGTAGTACGACAAATATTCTGAGAATCGACACCGTAAACCATTTTGAGCATTGTTAAACCCGGTCACGTGGTGTCGCTCAGTTATTCTTGCAGAATCCTGTGCCACGGATGATATGATTTGGTATATACCTTATACATTGGTCAATAGTTTTATACAGTGTAGTATAGAATAAACTATCATATTTGCTGTAATATGAATTGTTTAATATGTAAAGAAACAGTTGAAAATTTAACTTTTTTCTTATACATCGTTTATGTTTTATACTTACTATTATTCATCTTATCTTATAAAGCTTTGTATAGCGCATTTAATAAAATTAAAAAGGTTTTATTTCTATTATAACACTATTTCCTATTATAACACTTTTAAACAATAAAAAATGAAGAATAAAACCACAAATGTTCTTGAGCTGTGTGCTTACACAAAAAATGCAAAAAGATAGAATGAGAGAAGTCATTTTGATAATATTATTTTTTATTTGGTCCAAAAAAGTGATATTTGGGTATAAAAATGACGTGATTTTTAAAATCGTAGCATACTTTAAGCATATGAACAAACAATAACTAAATTTTGCCACAGAATCTTCAATTTTACGTGAATTCATATAACTTAGTGTGATGTTGTCCTAAGGTTCATTTCATAGTCAGGAAGATATAAATGTCCCAGACGTCGTGGAAAGCATTAGTAGTCAGGGACTACGCTGGCCTGTCACGGCTGAGCCAAAGCCGAGCTATTGTTGGAGAGAATTTGCCAACGGCGAAAGTATATTAACTGCGTGGCTAGACTCTTTTGAGACCGATAAAGATTTGTTAACGCAATTTTGCGGCCATGATTTCTTTGGTGAATGGAATGGGCAGACGGAGGCGTCTTATTCACATTTCGGCCGTTTCATGTTATATAGATTTAACTATGAAATATTCTATCTGGGATAGCTTACTGTAGTTATTAATAGTAAAAATCGAATATTTAGTATAAAATGTTATCTGTGTCTAGTTTTCTAAATACATATAATAAAACTAGCGTACCTTGGTACGTTTTAACGATCAGTATGGAGTAAATAGCCTCAATAAACGGGCTATCTCATGCAAAAAGAATTTTTCAAATTGGATTAGTAGTTCCTGAGATTAACGCGTTCAAAGAAATAAATAGACTTTATGAGTTTGTATGTATGATGTAATACGACTATCTCTCTAAAATTCTTTCACTTAAAGGAAGCAATAGAAGTATCTTAATTATTTTTATCTCATATCTTAAGTGATTATTATCTTCGTGGTTTATATTTCATTTATGTACATAAAATTTTACTGAACATTACGTGGAGTTAACTTATTATTTTGTTTTAGGGCTACATGGAGGTGCAAATCCGGTTGGAGCAACAACTTTGTTGATGCTTAAGTCTTATAAGATATTTGTAACTAAATGTTCCTAAAAGTCGTGTGAGAAGGTCTGAGCAAAGCAAAGCCTGTGGCTAGGCCATGTACCTACTATGGCTTAACCATTAGGTTAAGCCATGTGTGCACTTAAGGAGAGTGAGCAAGGCGAAGGCAAATTGTTAGTTTTGAAATATTTTGTTCGCTCCAAAAATCATTTTCTCATCATCATTTGTTATTAAAATACTACAGTAAAGGTACTTATTACATATCTAACTATTATTAACTTAAAATTTATTAAAGCTGTCAATCATAATATAAGAATAGTACTAAATTTTATATAATGGGGGAAAATTCACGATTTGCTATAGATACAAGGAAATTGGCACTTGTGTCGTAATTGACAGACATGATACGGACAATGTGACATGCGACACCCCACTTCTTCCACCCCACACAACACAATAAAAACATTACACTAAATCGAATGTACCTACTTGAATCTTGTTAAGTTTTAATCCAGTGTTCGATATTATGATATTAAAATAAGGCAGAGATATTACTTTTAATTATATGGAAGTTTTTTTTTAAAAATAAACATACTTTTATAAAAGTTGTTTTCAGAATAAAGTTTATATTTACTCAAGTGAATAAAAAAATATTGTTCGTTGGTAAGTCACTCGATTGAAAACGGTGGTACTGATATGGCATTTTTTTTTAATATTTCTAATAATTTGAATTGAGTTGACCGGAGAAAAATCGAAAAATTGGAAAATTTAGGAATAATTGAAAGTATTGTTTTCTTTATGGGTTTGGTATGAACGCAAATATCAAAAACAAAATTAATATTTGGACAGGACCATGTCTGTCAGAATAGCCAGAATTAATAAAATTGAATATATACCTAGTTTAATCAACATCACATCACCAAATATCGAAATATGAATAAGTTTTGTAACAATGAAATTAAAATGTTCCTCGATTTCGTAGCTGGTACTCCCCACTATTAAGTCCAACATCAAAGGTTTGTTGGGTGATGGATTAGTCTCGTATAGACGAGCCACGTGCCAGATAACATAGATATCTGTACTAAACGATTGTTTATCCCGGGGGACGAATTTTGGTCGGTATATTGCATTTGGAGATCTGTAATCGAGTGAATCGAATTTTGTAGCAGTTTTGATTATGCATACAAAGTATCGAATTGAACTATATCTGACTTCAGAGTCATAAAAATAAGATACGAAAAATTAAATCATAAAATCTTGTCTATTTTAATGCAATCTTATCTATTGATAGTGGACTTCCTGTAGTTGGCAAAAACTTGTCATGATAGTAATACAATTAAGGTTTTTAGTTATATTTATTAGGTCTCTACACTAATAATATAAAGAGGTAACGTTGTGAATTTGTGAGATTGGGAGTTTGTGACGTTGTAGGAGGGTAATCTCAGGTTCTACGGAGCCGATTTAGATGAAATTTGGTAAGAAGATAGTTTTATCCTGGAAATCATCCTTTAAGGGGGTGAAAATGGGGGTGAAAGTCTGTATGGGGAATCAAGCTAAGGACGAACAAGCGAAGCGAGGGTGAGTCGCTAGTTTGTTATAAATGTGAAAGTTTGTATGTGTGTAGGGATGTTTGTTACTCTTTCACGCTGAAATAGCTGAACCGATATTGATGAAATTACAATTAATTACTATAAAGATAGACTATGACCTAGAGTTTTAGCCACCTAAGAATCTATACTAATATTATAGAGCCGAAGAGCTTGTTCGTTTGTTTAGTTGAACGCGCTAATCTGAGGAACTATTAATCCGATTTAAAAATTCTTTTTGCATTAGATAGCCCGTTAACTGAGGAAGGCTATATGCTCTTATGGAATAGCTTTGTTCTTGTCTAGGGACGAACCCGAAGATATACTGATTTCTTTAAATGTTATATGGCTAAAGAAATGATTTGTTTTGTTAGTTAGAACACTCGATAGACCACTTTAAAAAACATTTTACATTTTACAGCCCTTTTATTGAGAAAACTACTTACCCTTAAAAATACAGCATTTATAAAAGAATAAGCTACGAACGAAACCGCGGACAAAAGCTAGCAATTAACAGTCGCTTATAATGATTAATTTCATACTAAAGATCAAATTGAATCATAAATATTTAATTTTTGTAGAAAGTTTAAATTGGGAGAGTTATTATTAGCAATTACGAATAGCAAAGTTCACTAATTAGGATTATGAAACCGCCAAGCAACTTTGTAAATGTTTGAACAAAAATCAAAATCGTTCCAATAAAAAGTGATAATTAAAACAAATTTAAGTTTCAAATTGTCTAAGTTTTAATGAATCATAAAATTTTATTAATCAAACTGGTTTATTGCATGATGTAAAATTATTAAGCTTTTTCCATAATTAGAAGAAATGCGTTGCGAAACTTGCGATTTTTTTACATGTTATGTTTTTGATGGGATATATTTTACAAGTCTTAGTAAATAGATATTTTTTATATGGTATCTTATTATTTATATCTTTTATCATAAAGCGATTTATTTTTAGTTTTTATGACAATAAAACCTTTTTACTGATTGAAAGGTTTTGTGTTTTGGTAAGAGATTTGTTATCTGTGTACGTGTAGAGGAGTGAGGAAAGATTACATTCGATCAATTTAGATTTTACAAAACAGAAAAATCTATAAATGATTTATTTATTTGAGAGATAAAAAATATCTACTCGATTTAGAAAAATAAATCAATATAATTTATTTTTATTTTTCTACTTTGTAACACTTCTATTGATCATGTGTACTTCTTCCTTTTCTTTATCTTTCTCTCAATCCAAAGTTGACCTAGAGGTGATCACTCAAATAGCGATAAAGCCTGTTGTCCTATTCCTTTTTGTATACTTTTACGTCATGAAAATTTATAGTTTGCTTTAAAGAATATTTGTTTTTGCACATTATGTTTGCTAACACTATTAATCGCTAGTTAATAAATAGTAATAAAGCTTATAAGGTTTTTTATCAGCAAGTGATGGCTTTTCTTCAAGTTAGAAGTATTAAATAGAAGTAATAAAAATATTCCAATTTCCATTAGCTATGTTCACTTATAATTCATATCTTTAAAATGTTCTGATTATAACGACTGCCTATATAAGATAACCGAATTTCCAACAACGAATAATAAAATTAACGTTCTGTTATGGGTCCCTGGAGGTTAAAAATGGTCTTACCTTTAAAAAAATATATTACTGAAAACTCTTTAATTACTTTATTAATTATTTATACAATATATATGGGATTTGAAGAGCTAGTGCTCTCGACCGACGATACTCTCGAATTAAATTAATAAAAATTATAGAGAACAAAATGATGATAGTTAGTAGGGCTGTAACATAAATAAGCAATAACTCATACAGCCAAGGGGTATAACAGTTCGACCGTAGCTATATATGAATTGTACATTAAAAGGAAATATTTGCGCATAGAGCAACTTTCTAAGCGAATGAAATTACTAGGTATCCTTTTTAAATAAAACTATTTTTTCGGATTTTTTCGCGAATTTATTTTGATTTTTGGTTCCCGACGTTTCGAATGCTTTACAGCATCCATGGTCACGGGAGAGACTGAGGTGTTACATGTCTTGGAGGTATAGTTGTTACAGACAGCCTACCCACAATTAACAAATTTTGTTAATTGTGGCAAGACATGTAACACCTCAGTCTCTCCCGTGACCATGGATGCTGTAAAGCATTCGAAACGTCGGGAACCAAAAATCAAAATAAATTCGCGAAAAAATCCGAAAAAATAGTTTTATTTAAAATGTCAAGTATTCGCGTAAATCTAAGAAAGTATTACTAGGTATCCTCCACAATGCGGGAAGAAATTATGTGCTTACAATCTCTTTGAGCAATGTACCTGGAAAATAGAAATTTTAACATACTCATGTTAGTGAATGAAGTAGAAATAATAATTTTTTGGGGTTAACAGTAAGAACAGAGTCATTCCTTATTTTATTTGGATTAAAATTTATAGAACTAATATGACAAAAAGAGAGTTGAATATGACAAAAAAAAATATTTAGAAATTTCATGGACGTTATTAATAATATCACACACGATAAAATTTAAACCCATATAGTATTAGATATTCCTTTAGCTTTGTAAGATACTAATATTATAAATATCACAGTAACTCTGGCGTTCGTTCGTTACGTTTTTAGGCTAAAACCGCTGAACAAATTTCGATGAAGTTTCGCATAGATTGCTCCATAGGTACGGATAAAGGCTACCTTTCTTATTCGTCCCGTTTACCTTGCGAGTAAAGACGGAGGCAAGAATTAGTTAAAAATTATCATTTTCTGAAATATTTTCATGTCTGAAGTAATAAAACAGTTAAATTTTGTTTTAAAACAAATAGTATAATATTAAATATTAACCTAATATGGTTTATTAAATGTATGAAGAGAATTCCATTTCATTTGAAAACGATTTCAGGTATTAAAACATATCATAGTCACATCTCTTGCATAGTTACCACGTTAATTAGACAAAAGCTTCTTGGAGTCTGTTTCCCGTGCAACAGACATTTAAACTGGTAATTTATTATGTAAATTAAACTGAGTCTTGTAGTTCAGGGTTCCATACTTACTTTGTAGAAGGTGTGTAAATAAATATTTACAGTTTTCGTGCTATTTATGTTTTTCGTGAGATATAAAAGAATTTATTTTAAAAACTATCTGTTAGTTTTCATATAAATTTAAAATTAAATATCCACATGTAGAATGTTATTTACTCTACTATCTAGTAAAAAATGTAACCTGAGAAGAAATTTAATGGATATTTTTATTTGTTGATAATTTTTTTGTTTTCATAACTTTTGTTTTTATAATTTTTAATTGAGTACTTAATTTACAGTACTTAAAAATTGTATTCTTTTAAATTGTACGTTTTTGTGCTATTTTATTTAAACTAAAATATCCTGATGGCGATCACATTATGATCATCACATAAACAACGTTTACAAGTAGATTATAAGCAACCATAATTCTGCATTCTAATACATAACTTATATTGTCATAAATCAGGTCTAAACATACTTTTTTGCGCAAGAATCAAACCTACTAAGTAGACGACCTAGACCTAGTATGTCATTGTGACAATTTTCAATAAAAATTATATACAAATTAAAAAATCTATATTTATATTATAGAGCTTAATGTAATTAGCTAATACTCGATTGAAAATACAGTTTAACCATCCGTACAATTACCGGATGCAAGAGCAATGCAAGATGTGAAATTAGGTAAAAGCCACCCGTGAACCCAGACACGGCATGTAAACTGGCAACGTCTTCATTTCATTAAGGGGAGCGGTGCTAACTCACCCTAGTAAAGTCACGTCTGATGCAGAAGTGGGATAAGTAGTATTTTCAGAATTTTAGTATTAGAATAATCATTATCAAATAAAGCTACGAGTAATATCAATTAGTTTTTAAATTTAAGAATTGATATATTATTATATAATTTATATATATATAAATATTATAGTATATAATTTTTCTTTTTTTTTCTTTTGAAATATGTTTAAAAGTGATTTTTTTAGAATAAAGAGATGCAAAAATAGCTTTTCTCGTTGATTTATCAATATTTTCTACAAACAATGTGTTAGTTACTTATTGTATTATTATACTAGATATTTATTGTATGATTATTATTATGTATTAAATAGTAGATATTCTCAAATAAAATGAAAATTTGGTAATATGAATGGTTAAATCCTTTAAAAATTATATAATTTTATTTGAAATATCTTTATTATATTTTTAATATTTGACACTTATGGCAGTTTGTTGTGTGATATTTATCAAGTAACTTATGTTTGCTCTGCACATTGCATTAGGGCTGTTTGTAAGCATTTGAGATCTCTTCCACGACTTGGAACTAGTTATAGAATAATAGTCTATAGCTACTGTACTTATACTTGTACAAGATATTTGCCTGCAATAAATAATAGAATTAATAATCTATACCTACATATAATAAAATTGTAACTAAGCCGAATCTGTACATTATTTTTTTTAAATCTAATTGAAATAAACATTATTGTCGATACAGAGGCCAAATCTATAGTTTTTAGAATTTTTGTCTGTGTGTCTGTTACCGCATCACAGAAAGACCACTGGAGGGATTTTGATGGTATGGTGATAGCTGGTTATCCGGGTCAACATATAGGATACTCTTTACCGCGGGAAAATATCTTATATCTGAGAAAAAAATACAAAAACTGCAATGTAAGAGTATACTAATATGTAAAACCTAAGAATTTGGTTTTTGGTCATCTGAACGCGGGCGGAGCCGCGGGCAATGCTAGTAAATTATAAAATAATAGGCATAATATATAAAATCACCTTTATTGAATGATAAATAGTTTATCATGTTAGCTATTTTCTTGTTATTATAACATATTGCGAAGTTGTAGGCAACATTTCCGTTTTCTTCCTAGGCTTTTTTAGCGTCTGCGAAGTGTAGGTCTCAAGATAAGTTCTTGTTAGTCTGGAGCGCAGTTCAAGATAACAATACCAATTAAATAAATGTTGCACAGAACGAAACTAATTAATATACTTTAAGAGAATATTGTTTTCTATTTTAAGTGACGTCTTCCTGGTACACATTTTAACTCGCGACTTGCCCTCAATTTCTTTGGGTACAAACCTTAGGTACCTTAGACTCCTAAGTAACGATAACCTATGAAAACTCGAGGTTATACGCTGTCAGTGCACTAAATTTCATCAAAATTTGTTAAGCCGTTTTAGCGAGTAACAAACATACACACACGTACTAACTATCACATTTATAATATTAGCACAATGACAATAAGATATTACGAAGGTAAACTATTATGAATTAGTTAGAAATTAAAACTCCTTATTCAATATGTATTGGTATTTTAGAAACACATACATTTTTTGTTTAACGGAAACTCTCCCAGCGTTCCTGAAAAAAAAACCCTTTAAATTAAAAAACTTCCATACATTAAAGAATAGTAAAAACCTATTTCTAGATACTAAAAAGTAAAATATAACTGAACCCTACTAACTGAACTACTATAGATAGCTAACCAGACATTTTCGAAGTTGAAAACAGCGATTTAAAATATTAAAATTTACGTAAATCGATGAAATTATTATGGGAACCTCCTTTTTAAAGTCGGTTAAAATATTACATTGAAACCTCAGAATAAGCATCTGTATAATATATTTTCGCAAAGTAATATAACTCTTATTAAAGTAACCATACAAATTTTGTTGAATCCCATGAATACTGCCATAATGAGTGCACTAAGCTCCTTATTCTGCATGCATTCCTACATATCTGTGCGTTACAATAGGTTGTGATGTAGTATAAGCGCATTGTACCTCGGGATGCCATGGTAGCAAGAGAAAGGGTTTCCATGGTGCCTCGTTGAAGTAATAAGTGTACTGTAAGGGTTTATTAGGCATTATTTATTACTTGCAATTACACCGCAGCATTGCCCATGTAAATGTTTTTGTGGGATAAAGAGTACTATGTATAGTCCAAAAGCTACTCTATATCCATACCAAATTTTGTTGGAACCTGTTTTATACTGCATAAAAATGCAAGAAACTTACACACTCACTCAGAAATTTTCTGATTTATATTAGTATGATTACGTCCATTGTTAAAGATCTTCTTAATAATTGTGATAAATTGAAATAATGTTAAATAATGATTATCTTTGTAATAAATATATTAGCTATATAGATGATTCATTACATATCTACATATAAAAAGTAATTGTCTGTACAGATTCATTGACAGAACACCGAAAAGGCTGAAGATATGATGTTGATTTATCCCTAAAAGGGTGAAAAACTGTGGAAAATTTTGTATACTAAACAATATTGTTCGTATCAAATTAACTTAAAATTGCCAGGCAAAGCTGGAGTAATCTGCTAGCGTTTTTGGCTAATTCAAAATTTAATGCGTACAAAGATATGTCATATACGAGTACATGTTGAACATTAGACACATTTGCCTTGTTGAGTGGATTGAGATTTTCATTGTTAAAACGTGTTAGCTTTATTAAGAAACACTTTTCATTTACATAATTCGTTGGCTCACTATTACAAGGTTCTATGTTACAATTTTAGTACTTATTTAGTTATTAATGCTACAAGGTTCTATGTGTCATTGGCTACAGTTTTGCGAAAACAAACCACTAGATAGCGGCACTATAACTAAAAAATATTTAATTTTACATAGTTCTATGTTTTTTTTACGATAACAAAATAACGAAGTTCTATGTAAAAATTACTAAACTTCATTAAAATTAACATAGAACCTTGTAATAGTGAGCCAACGAATTTATGTAACTGAATAAACTAGCACCGCCCGCGTTCAGATGACCAAAAACCAAATTCTTAGGTTTTACATATTAGTATACTCTTAAGTTGACGTTTTTATATTTTTTCTCAGAAATGAGATATTTTACCTCGGTAAAAAGTATCTTAAGTGTTGACCCGGATAACCAGCCGAAATCATCCCAAATTTCATCAAAATCCCTCCAGTGGTTTTTCTGAGATGCCGTAACAGACAGACAGACAGACAGACAAAAATTCTAAAAACTATAGATTCGGCCTCTGTATCGATAATAATGGTTATTTCAATAAGATTTTCCAAAAAATATTTAATGTACAGATTCGGCTTACTTACAATTTTATTATATGTATAGATAACTTATTGTAATCCAAGCTTTTATATTTAATAGATAGATAGAGTCGTACGCGTCCTTATGGCTAGAGTTCATTACAAGTCTTAAAACAATTAAAGTTTGAATTGAAAGCTCTGCAGTCGCTAAGTGCTTTGGTTGATTTGTTTAACTTTGAAGAATAAACGATTAATGTGAATGAGGAACAATTCAAGAAAGCTTTAAGATTTTTATCTTAAATTACATTCGTAAAAATGTAAGGCTGTTGCTATTCGACGATAAATAATCGGATGAAAATTCGAATGTTGTATGAATATCTACTTCCACTTTGTATAAATATATAATCGATTCTATAAATCGATTTTTAAGTTCAAGAATTTTATGTATAAAAATTGATTTTTAGGTGCAGGACTTTCTATATGCAAAAAAAAAATAACTTTAACGTACCAAACTGAAAACTTGTTTTTTTAGATCTTAATGTTTTTATAGAAACATAAAAATAATCGCAGTCGCTTTAAATCACATACCAACAATAGTCAGACGAATAATATATTTTTTATTCTTTCAATTATAATCGGACGGATAGACACATCGAAAATATAAAGTGTCTGAAAGGCTTACTTAGCTTACAGCAGTTTAAAAGTTCAAAATGATTATGTTAAGGCTACTGAATAGATTGGATGGGTGATTAAGTTGTTATTTGCGATAATGTGGTGAAATCAAATTCTTTGAAGTATCTTTTTGGCTTATCACAATGTTCACACTAGAAACAACACTTAAAAATATAAATCAACTAGGTACGTATTCAGCCCTTTTTAACGTCCCACTGCTGGGCACGGGCCTCCCTTCAATAAGAGGGGGATCAGGCCATAGTCCACCACGCTGGCCAAGTGCGGGTTGGCGGACTTCACATGTCTTTCGAAAACTTGCTAAGTTCTCTCAGACATGCAGGTTTCCTCACGATGTTTTCCTTCTCCGTTAAGAAAAGTGGTAATCATGTTGGAAATGATTCGCACATGAAAATATCAGAGGTGCGAGACCCAGGATTTGAACTCGCTTCACTCGGTTTACCAAGCGAGCGCGTTACCACTGGGCTACCACTGCTTTTTTTGGCTACCTTGCCAACTAGGTATATCTTGTGTAAAATTTACTATGGAACCTTTTTTTGTCTTACTCTATAATCATTACTTTATGATATGCAGGCATAATAGAAAATTACTAATTTACTAACAAAGATAAATTTATACCGTATCTGTAGGTAAATCATCAGTCTATGGTTTTCGATCTTTAAACGAAAGTTCGTCACAGTCATTTTTGAAGATGATAAATTAAGGCAATAAAAATTGGCTGTACATTTTTCCTACAACTCACTGCATAAAGACTTAAACAGAAACCTCTCGTAATCTTAACTCTTTAACTTTTAGAAGTAGGTACTATTTAAATTAAAAACGAGACACAGTAGCCTTTCGTGAACTAATTTACATAACATTTAAAAGTAGATTTAAACTCATTTATTAGTTGTCCGCCATTAGTTCGGTCCAGTACTCCAATTAACAAGGTCAACACTCTTTTCGATTAATTTATTTTATTCTAATGCTCATAGACACTGAATCATTTTTTAAACAGAATATATAAATATAAAAGTGCCTAATCTCGAGTTTCTACATGACGTATTATTACTCTTCGATAAAATTCCCATTTGTTTTTAAGAGTTTTTTTTTATATTATATCCACAGGATTCGAAGGAATTTGTAATAAAGTTTATCAAAAATAGCTTAAATAATTAGCTGTAAAAACTAAAAAAGACTGATAGTTACAGTTTAAATTAGTTCTATAAAAATTATCTTTATCTACATATAATAATATTATAAAGAGGTAAAGTTTGTGAGTTTGTGACGTTATAGGGGGTAATCTCTGGATCTACTGAACCAATTTAGATAAAATTTGGTAAAAAATAGTTTGAGACTCTGGAAAGGACATAGGATACTTTTTATCCTGGATGTCATCCCTTAAGGGAGTGAAAATGAGTATGAAAGTTTGAATGGAAAATCTTGTTAAGGAAGAACCCGTGCGAAGCGAGGGTGAGTCGCTAGTTAAATATAATTTACTAGCTGCTTACCCTCGTTTCGCTCAGGTTCGCCTCTAGAAAAACAAGAACAAATCTATCCCACGGAACCGTACATTTTTCCGGGATAAAAAGTAGTCTATGTGTTAGTCTGAAAGAGTAACAAACATACATCTATACATCCATACTCACAAACTTTCATATTTATAATATTAGTAGGTATAGATTACAGATTGTTACACTTGAAAAAGACGTCGTATTCTTTTTATTACTTATAAATAATAATTTATTTTAAGTAAAAATATTTGACGTTCAAAGTAGAAAGGTTTTACCTAAAATATATTTAAAGCATAGTCATGTAAAGGCTTATTCAAACTTCATGAAGAATAATTACGAGTGTACATTAGTCAAGTGTAATAGAAGTAAGTATTCCACAATTCTAAGTATTCTACAGCTTTCGTCTCAATAAATTAAAGTGATTTATCGAGAAAACTCAAAAGACGCCAGCAACTTTTGTCGTTTGCGGAAAGAAACAGATTTTCTCCGACTAATGAAACAGCCATTTTGCCTTTAAAACACGCCCTGCTTTTTACAAGTTAAAAATGGGTCGCGATGTTATAAATTCTGAATAATATCTTTAGCTTTAACATGCTTCAAAAGATAAGAATTATTCTTATCTTTATATAGTGATTAATTTTATTCTATGACTGTCCAATTTTTTTCTAAAAGGTATATCGCTAGGAAACGAATAAGAGCTTTTGAAGTACATATGTAGGTTCAACTACATACATCGTGTCGCGTGGTGGAGTGTGTTCCATTTTTATATCAAAAAACTAGGATTGCCCGCGGCTCCGCCTGCGATCAGATGACCAAAAACCAAATTCTTAGGATTAACATATTAGTAGACTTTTACAATGCAGTTTTTGTATTTTTTCTCAGAAATGAGATATTTTCCCGCGGTAAAAAGCATGTTGACCCGAATAACCAGCTATCAACATACCAAATTTTATCAAAATCCCTCTAGTGGTTTTTCTGTGATGCGGTAACAGACAGACAGACAAAAATTCTGAAAACTATGAATTCGGCCTCTGTATCAATAATAATGACTATTTCAATAAGATTTTCAAAAAAATATTTAATGTACAGAGTCGACTCAGAATTTTATTACATGTATAGATTAAACGACAAGAACCGTTAATCGTAAATAGCCAAGAGTAAGAGAAAAACGAGACATTTTCGAGAAAGGAATTGAAATTACTAGAAAAAAATTGAATTTTTCGAATACTAGATTGTTCTTTGTTTCTGTCTATAAAAAGGGTTGCAGTGTGTCGAGAGATGAGTTCAATTTCGGGGCTAAGAGGAATAATTAAGAATACGAAAAAGTCAAAAATTGAGAAAAAGTGAAGTAAAGTCCTAGTGCAAGTGTAATCGGTGGTAGAAATAGTGCTCAAAAAATGAGTTAGGCCAAAACTGTACATCTACTGCGGGTGTTTGTGAACCGCCATAAGGACCCCTGTGAACTAAAAGCAATAAAACGTCTGTAGTGCGGAAGACGTATTTTAATTTCTGATCTCAGAACTCATAGAACTATTGTACACTAGCGGATCACCCTTTTATGTTTTAAATAGTTATTAGCCAGCGTTAGCTATGTAAATTTAATTTTTTTTTCTTTAATTTTTCATTTTTTCTCTTTATTAAAATCTTCCGTGGACCTTAAGGAACATACGAATAATAATTTAGCCGAATTGGTCCAGCCATTCTTGAGTTATGGGCTTACCAACATTCATTTTTATTTATATAGATAGATTTATACAAAATTTCAAAAATACCTTACATTTCTATACTCAGAAACACAACTTTGCTCTGTGGTATGTCTTGGGGCTAATCTCACACCTACCTACAAAGTAGTGTTCCATGTCGCAGGATTTCACAGATAAATGGCGCGATCACATACAAAACAAGCACGACTGTCGCTCTCACGTGTATAATCTCTGTTGGAACGACATTGAAAATTCATTATGTTAATAACACTATAATTGAAGGTACAGATATTTCTCACTAGAATTACAATTTGTTTGCGATAAATGACAGATGTAATAATTCATTTTTACTTACTGGAATTTATTGTTGGATAGATTGAAAGGGTTTTATTTGGAAAAAACAATTATAACAAAATTATAATTATAACTATAAAAGAGGACTTTAAAATTTGAGATCAAAATATTTATTGGTGTCAAAGTCTCTGTACGGGAAATAATATTCAACAGATATACCTGGCGAAGCCAGAGCGGTCTCCTACTATATGTTAAAGTATAAACGATGTGTTTGGTCAAATTGGTTGATTTGATTGATATGAACGTTTGGGTAAACAATACAAATTTTATTTTTGGTTAAGTCAAATCTATCATAAGGTACCTACTATATCATCATTGTTAAGTTTACATATTTTCGATTTTTTTCATATAAACCTTATTGGCATCCCTTGGTTATAGATACCAAATATCTAGTTATATTCTTGTTTCTTATATTAAAGAAATAAATCAATTATACAAAAATATAAAAAAATAGATATTCCTACTTCAATGCCTCTCAAAAAAATTTCATTACATTCCTTAACGTAAAAATCCACTAATTACCTTCTGCTTCGCTATTACAATATTATACTTAATTTTAATAATATCTGACTACGTATATTAAATAATAATTTTAATGTCATAATTGCATTTTAATGTCCAAGACAGTGTAATAAATTTACCTGGTCATAGTGGAGCATTATGCAAAAGTATGAACGTTTTCTCGCAACATTATTCGCAACTGTGTATCTATTTGCAACGGAGTTGGGAATAAATCTGAATAAATAAATACAACAGCACGTGCTTGCAGCAGTAAAGTCGCGTTGGTTCACTACGAGCATAGAAGAATTGGGTTATGTTCTAAGACTTGTTCCGTAGAATTAGATGTGCTATTCGTCACTGGTATATGCATATTTTTTACGAGAATATCTAAATTTATTATAATATTAAGCACAATTATAAATCTACTGATAAAATTAAATGAATTTAATAATTCACCATATAAATAAAAATTGTCTGTCCATCTGTATCTGCTAAAATTAAGAACACCTGATTTTAATCGAACCAGAATGACATAGAAATTGTCAAAAAGGTCTGACACCAGAAGTACAGTGACGAGAAAGATTACAAGGTATGTCTATATTATAAGATTTTTCGATGCTTAAACTACTTCAATGGCTTTTCTGCTAATTTTTTTACTTGTCTCTCAAGATGCTTATTCGCTAAGCTTGTGGTAGTGGACGTGTGTGACGTGTTTCTTAAACATGAATTGCGGGTCTACGGTCGCCAGCCAAACAAGTCGCGAGAAATGTACTCGCGTGACACGGCGAATGTTCCAGTATTTGAAGTCTGAATTTGTATTTCATGTCTTGATACTTTGAATTTTTAACTTATACTTTACTGTACCTATTATTATATTACAGAAAAATGTTATTATACAATATCCCTATTGATAAGACTTATTTTGTTCCAATACCGTCGAATATTGGTAGCATTATTTTTTTTTTAATTCAAAATGAATTCAATTATAAAGAAACTTAAAAATATACAATTAGCTTAAGACTGCACTTACATATAATTCGTTGGCTCACTATTACAAAGTTCTATGTTACAATTTTAGTACTTATTTAGTTATTAATGCTACAAGGTTCTATGTGTCATTAGCTACAGTTTTGCAAAAACAAACCACTAGATAACGGCACTATACCTACAAAATACTGAATTTTACATAGTTCTATGTTGTTTTTTTTACTACAACAAAATAACGAAGTTCAATGTAAAAATTACTAAACTTCATTAAAATTAACATAGAACCTTGTAATAGTAAGCCAACGAATTATTACTGATGTTAAAAAGCGGAAAGGATTGTTTTTTAAGGATTTACTGCCTATTTATTGAGAAAAGTTAAGGGGTATCTTTAAACCCTTAGGAGGACCCTTAGGAACGAAGTATGTAATTACATACAATTACTACGCGATCGAAGCGACGGGCTAGAGATATTTAAATATAATAAGAGTAACCATCTACGGAGAGTGATAAAAAATATTTAAAAAACCGCTTTACCGATTTCGATAAAATTTATATGGGACCATCTGGGAAGTATACCCTTAGAAACGAAAAAAAAAATTTCCAAATCGGTTCAGGCGTCTTCGAGTAATCAGTGAACATACATAAAAAAAAGGAAAAAAAAGATTCCGACGAATTGATTACCTCCTCCTTTTTGGAAGTCGGTTAAAAAGTCGATGTCATGAGAGAAAAAAAATAAGTTTTTTGGTTTAATTAGGCAAACTTTTAAAAGTTTTATTATTTCACATTATTCTATTAAATACGAATTTAGTGTATTCATATCTTGAACTTACACAGATATCCTATGCGAAGCCTCCATACACGCACTGCAGAAGTTCTACGACAAGAAACTAAAAGACATACAAATCTAAACATACAGGCTGAATTGAAACATAAGTTTACAAATATAATAAAATTTTGATTTTTCTTTAAATTTTGCTCCAGAAATTAGGATCATAATCATTATGTATTTGTTCGCTTCAAGCAGTAATTTGAGCTGGGACTTCCGGTGTAGGAATCATTCACACTTAAACACATGCACTATGACTGTCATGACAAAATGTAAGTACTATCTAACAAAAACATAAAATAAATGTAAATTTCATCTTAATTTAGGTCATTCAACTGACATCGCGCTATATAAACAATAATGGATAAAATTAGTGTTCGATAACAGTTATCTCTCAAGGGCATTATATCTTCATTTACACCCACATCTCCACTTATATGGCTCACTAATTGCATGAAAGAATCTTATCTTAATAACATGTGATAAGAAAATTGAATGTACAGACGAATTAATCGTACCAGAATATTGAATTATTATTTAGTTTCGAAAGTTTGTAATTGAAAATTTTGTTATATTTATTTAATATACCATAAAATATGTACTATTTAATCTCATTTTAATAATATACCAAAAGTCGATAGCCATACAAATACTAGATGGATTGCAGAGTCTAATGGATGTCCAAATGTCCGCGTGTGGTACTCAATGCTTTACTTGCATTCGCCCGTCTTAAATTCTCCGAATCCAGAATAAGACTCAATTGTTCTCCCTGAAGATGAAGACTCTATAATCTATATGCATCAATACCAGAAATGGCGATATGTGGTTTGGACAACTGATACCATGTCAGATATTTGAAAAACAATACTCAGTTGAAATACCGCCTTATCTGGTACACAGATGGTTTTAAAAATATAGTCGAAGGTGGGCTATACATGGAGAGCGACCGAAGTGCAGCTAAAGCATTTATTAATAATATTCATTTAGTATGTATACATCAAAATGAAATTTTTACATATTAACCGGATGTTCATAATATAACACTATACGCGTCTTATTTGTTATATAAAAGAAATAGTCAAGCTATTCAAGTAAAAGCTAACTTGTAAAACGAGTGCCTCGTTAAAATGTCGTTGAAGGTTAAGTGGATAAACAAGTTAAACGAATTTTCCTCGCTTAATACAGCCTCTCATACAAATGACGTAATTTTACGTTGAATTGAAAATAGTATGAATGCAAGGCTGCAATTGCCCGAGTCGTTTAGTATAATACGGTAATACCATTTCAGCAAAGACCAAGGGGTGGAATCAAAAAAAAAATACGATGAGACGGCTTTAAAAGTGATTATTAGCTATCTCTTAAGCTTTAAAAAGTGAAATTACCTAGAGGTATATAAGGTATAAATTGTCCTTACTATCGGAATATATTGTAAATACGTAAGTTTGTATGTGTGAATGTGTATGTATGTTTGTTACTTCTTCACGTAAAAATGGCTGGACGGATTTGGATGAAATTTAGTACACAGATAGACATAACCTGAAGTAAGCATATGTATAGGCTACTGTTACACACTCAGGGACTCACCCGAACAAAGTGAGGGTAAGTTAGTATGTAGTTTGCGTAATATAAAAGTATGTTCGTTTGTTTATTTGTCTGCCTGTTACTCGCAACTTACGGAATATGATGCCGGAAAGTGGGCACTTTATCTATACCGCCACATTGTTAGGCTATTTTTTAGTTATGGAAACCCACAAAAACGTGATCGACGTTTACATGACTGTTACAAAAGTGAGCTAAGAAAACGTATATTTTAAACGAAAATCAACGTTTAAAGTGTTTTACAGGTGTTATACAGTAGCAACACTACAGGTGAATTTTCACTTTAATTTGGGCACCTTAGGGCATTTGCATTATGCACATGTTAACAGCGTTTTCGCTAAATATACTGTACTGCCATTTAACTCGGTATTTTCATTACAGCTCTTCTAAATTTATTTACACAAGGGTCATCTAAGAAAATGAGAATGGATGCAAGCCAAGCCAAGCGTGCTTGTTAAATTTACAGCTTCTATTTCGACTGTGTTAAGACCCTGAAGGTTTAGTGTTACTATATGTTAAGTGCGTCCTGGGTGCAGTATGCTAATAAGATAGATTTAAGAGAAACGAGACGGTAATTTTAATTTATTTAGACACTTATTTAAATATCTTGTTGAGTAAAATTTATTTGTATATACATACACAGTATTATGTAAGTGTTCATTTTCTTTAAAACAGTTTTTTTTATATTTAATATGCCTAATCAATCATCTATTTTAATATTAACTTAAATATACTTGAGAATTAGGGTAATGAAAAATTAAGTTAAGTGTAAGTAAATTATTAAGCTTCATAATTGTTATTTGTAAGTTAGAATGAAATAATGTCCTGGAACTTTAGACTATTGAAGAACTAACAACACGCTACTCTACATATGTATATCTTAAAATTGAAGGAATTATCTATACATACTAATGTAATATTATAAATAGGCAGAGTTTGTTTGTTTGTTTGTTTGTTTGTTTGTTTGTTTGTTTGTTTGTTTGTTTGTTTGTTTGAACGCGCTAATCTTAGGAACTAGTAATCCGATTTAAAAAATCTTTTGCATTAGATAGCCCGTTTTTTGGGGAAGGCTATATATCATATAACAGATAGTCTATTTATTCCATACTAAAAGTTAAAATGTACCTAGAAACGAATCCGAGCAAAGCGAGGTTGAGTCGCTAGTAGCAATGTAAAGAAACACAGTTAGACCTTATATTATCACGTTTTAATACAACAAAGTATACAATATTGACTTTAGAACTCATTGAACTGTCGTAAGCACAAAGTATTCTTTAATTCCGTTTGATTTTACATTCTTACACTAACCCTTCAGCGAAATACTGTGTAAATTGTCGATCCCCTAAAAATAAATAGAGGACTTGCAAGACACCAGTTTTCTACATTTGTGCTGAATTACCGACCTTGTTATCTTCCCAACTTATTATTCGTTCTAAACAGAGGGTGCCTCAAACACACCACTTAGACACCAAACAAGGGTGTATTAAGTGTGAGTTAAAATTTAAATTGATTCCACCCTTCCACGAAGTAAATTCAAATAGTGCATGATTTTGAGCAATACTAAACTCAGTTTGTGGGATTCTTCTCTGTAAATTGGATGCCTCGGGCCGTTTAGTCAATAAAAGAGAATTGGACAGCGCGTCTATGTTTTTTTTACATACACACATGCACAATGATTACATGCTTCATTTGTAAGGGAGGGGATTGAAAAGGAGGAGATAGCAAATGGTGATAGGAAAAAGTGATGCTTATAATTCAGTTTTAGTTGTTTTGATCTTATATTATAGCTTTCCGTGGTTGTTGGGGCATTTTGACTGATACCGTGTTTTACGCCACACATTTACTTAAATTATATCGACCGAAACAAGTATACCTACTAAATAATATAGTCTTGTATATGTACTCTAAAATATGGTCTAGATCTAGCACACAATCTACTACTAATAACGCTAGTTATTTATGCCAATGCCTATCACATATAACTAACCAAATACAATCAATAATAATCATATTACTCTGTAATCTATAACATGATAATATAATAGTAAAAGCAAAAAGAAAAGTTCCTTTTTGATACATACTCGATACACGCCACAAGAATATACATACATATATAAATATCATTTTTAAACTCAAAATGTATAAAAAAGCCGTGATTATTATCTATACATACGAGTATAATAAAATTGTAACCAAGTCCAATCTGTACATTAAATATTTTTTGGAAAATCTTATTGAAATAGACATTATTATCGATACGGTGTCCGAATCTATAGTTTTTAGAATTTTTGCCTGTCTGTCTGTTACCGCATCACGAGAAAACCACTGCACAGATTTTGATGAAATTCGGTATGATGATAGCTGGATATCCGGGTCAATATATAGGATACTTTTTACCGCGGGAAAATATCTCATTTCTGAGAAAAAATACAAAAACTGACGTAAGAGTAACGTAAGAGTATACTAATATGTGAAACCTACGAATTTGGTTTGTAGTCATCTGAACGCAGGCGGAGCCGCGGGCAATGCTAGTAGGTTATAAAATTTGTCAAAAAATGGCGTTATAACTTGTAGTATTATAAATATAACAGGCACATAAGTCGCTAGATTTACAAGAATTAATATCTTTATTCATAACAACAATAAAATATAAATAAGCGTAAAATATGTAGTATTTTATTATATACTAGCGACTCACCCTCGCTCCGCTCGGGTTCATCCCTACGAACTTTTAACAATTAAAGTATAGATTTCTCAGAGATGAAATATTTTCCCGCAGTAAATGTATCTTAAATGTTGACCCTAATGTGTAAAGCCTAAGAATTTGGTTTTTGGTCATCTGAACGCGGGCGAAGCCGCGGGCAATGCTAGTTAAGCATATATGTCAATAGTTATGTTAAGTAAGGTGCTTATATTACTTAATAGTAAAGCTAAGTTACTAAAGAAAATATAAGATTACTGAAAAGAGCATATTATCCTAGTTTGCAAGCCCAAGGTGACAACAGAGCCTCCCTTTGCAAAAACGAACCCTACCATCTGCCCAAATCAATCTTAAATATTGAATTTGCGTCGTAATCTGATGGCAACTTTTCACGAGGGCCTCTATTACGTTTCATTGCAATTTGTTTCAAATTTTTACCTTCCGCTTTATACGATGCTTGAAAGTTACAGATGGGGTCGAAATGTAAATTTTCATTGTTAATACCTCGATTATATTCGCGAATTATTTATATGAATAAAGTTGGAATTTAATATTACTTTTAGTATAATAATATTTGACTATATAGTATTTTACAGTTGGCAGTGGACTGTGATCTGATACCCCTCGCATTGAAGGCCTGTGCCCAGCAGTGGGCTGTTAAAAAATGGCTGTTAGATATAATGTTTATTATTTACACAATAATGTATTGATTGATATAAGCAAATCGACCCATCATCACTAGATTTTACCCACGGTTTCAATCGGGTGTTGTGTAAGGATGTAACGATGATAAAAAGTAGCCGTAAGTTTAATTTGTCGACTGTTTTAAGTTTTAACATGAATGAATGATGGTTGGCTCGCTTGAGGAGAGGACTTTGTTCTGCTGTGGATAGCAATAAGCCGTTGATTATGAATGAACGGGGGTTTGAGATATTAATTATTTATTACTAGTTTTTAAGAGGTCTCGCTAGCATAGCAGGCTGTTGAGAAACTAGCGAATATAAGCTATCTTATAATCAACTAGCATTGCCCGCGGCTTCGCCCGCGTTGAGATGACCAAAAACCAAATTCTTAGGTTTTACATATTATTATACTCTAACATTGCAGTTTTTGTATTTTTTCTCAGAAATGAGACATTTTCCCGCGGTAAAAAGTCTGCTATATGTTGACCCGGATAACCAGCTATCATTATCCCAAATTTCATCAAAATCCCTCTAGTGGTTTTTCTGTGATGCGGTAACAGACAGACAGACAGACAGACAAAATTCTAAAAAATATAGATTCGGCCTCTGTATCGTTAATAATGATTATTTTAATAAGATTTTCCTAAAAAATATTTAATGTACAGATTCGGCTTAGTTACAATTTTATTATATGTATAGATTTCCTCGTTGGTATCTGACTGCAATGTTTGTTATGTGTATTTAGTACCCTTATCACTGCCTATTTGATCCACTGGCTAACCTGTATGTACGTACTGGGGATGTAGAGCCGCGGTTTAAGTCCCCGGTCTGTCTAAGTTTCAATAATAAATAAAACGTTGGCTCGAATTGTTGTCTCACCAGACTTTACAAATGAAAGGAAAAGACATTTTCAGTTTGTGCACACGTCACACACTGTCTCCTAGATACGATTCTGAGTGAATCGTATTAATTGGCTGCCGTGATCAGAAGCACTCAGGGGGATATTAATATAACATCATGATGATTAGTTTTCTGAAACAGGAAGTTGACGATAGTAACTTCTATAACTTGATTGAAAATATAAACTTGTTTTTAAGATTATTATTAATTTATTTTAATAAAATTGTTGTAACCTATCATTATAGAATTATATTACATATGAGAAGATATACTTTATATACATAATATATGGATTATGGTAATAAATGCATATTATAGTGTTATGGTGTTAATTAATATAATAATTAATAAATACTATTATATGCTCATTTCATATCATAAGATATACATGCATGTGTTTTAAATATGATTTTACTTAAATATTTTTATATTTATACTCGTATACCTATTACTAGTGACTCACCCTCGCTTCGCTCTAGTTCGTCCCTTGGTACGTTTTAACGGTTAGTATGAAATATAAATCTTTGAATTTCTCGGATTTTCTGTACTATATTATACACATAAACCTTTCTCTTGAACCACTCTATCTATTACTGAAAACTGCATTAACATCCGTTGAGTAGTTTAAAAGATGCAAGAGAACAGACAGCGGAAGCGATATCATTTTATACTATACTAGCGGCTCACCCTCGCTTCGCTCGGGTTCGCCTCTAGGAGAACACTAATAGAGATTAGTTCCCACGGAAACCGTTCATTTTTCCGGGATGAATAGTAACCTGTTGTTTGCCCGGTAATATAAGGTATCAGAATATTAAATTTTACTAAATTAGGTGCATAAGTTGTTGTGTACTAAGCTGTATAAGATACTATAGTTTTGTAACTATCCCACGGGAATTCTTTAATTTTCTGGGATGAAAAGTATGTGAGATGTTGCCCGGGGATATAAGGTACCACCATGCAAAATTTCATTGAAATAGATCCGGTCCAATAGATCCAGAGATTAGTACGTACAAACAGACAAACAGACAGAGAAACAAAAAAATTGAAAAAATCTGGATTTGTTCTATTTGTCTTCTTACATCCCCTTGAGTCTGTTTTTAGCATTTTTTTTCTATGTACAGACATTCGACCTCTACGCTTTTATTATAGTATAGATAAAGATTACCATTACCATAATATTATAAAAGTATAAAAAATATTAAAGTAAAATTTTATTTAAAACTCATTTAAAACTTAATGCCTGATTGAATATTGTTTCATAATCTATGAATAATTAAATTCAGATGTCAACTTGTTTTATCGAAATATTGAAATACACGCATTACAGTAAAACATTATTAATATACATTTTTCATTCTGCCAATTCACGAAGGGATTATCGGCGCTTCAATGGCTATTCGTCCAAACTTGCCGTTTAAACCTTTCCCTTCTAAGTACGTACCTTATTAATTAACTAATTTGAGTTTGAAAACGTAATCCTTGTAGATGGAAGTTAAAATTATATAATGAATAAGTTATAAAAAAGAACTTTTTAATTAAATAGATAAATAAATATGTTGAGACATTAACACACAGCACCATCTAGCTTCACGGTAAGCTATGAGGCTTGTGTTATGTATACCAGATAGTTGATACACATATATAACTTTAAATACATACATATTATAAATATAAACACCCATTACTGGAGTACAAACATTCATGCTCAACACACAAATGAATGCCCCCAGCGGGACTCGAACCCGCGACCGCTGGCAGGGCAAGTAGGGTCACTACAAACTGAGCCAAATTAAAATAATATTTTATTTGATTTACGCGAATATTTAACATTTTAAATAAATCAATACTTTTTGGATTTTATCGCGGAGTTCCCGATGTTTTGAATGCTTTAGACTTTAGAATAATCATGGCCTCTCTAGTAATACCAAAGTTGAGTTTTATTTAAAATTTCAAATGAAAATTAAAATTGTATGCTCGTACCGCATTGTCGCATTATTAGAACATAAGAATGAGGGAATAGAATATGAGAATAGAATGAAGATATCACAGGCTATTTTTTATATCTTGATGGAATCCAATTAAAAATGTTACTGCTTATAACATCAGATATCTGTCAGAGAAAGTACCATCAAAATCGGTGCAGCCGTTTCGCAGATTATCCAGAACAAACAGACTGACAGACAGACAAAAAAATAAAAATTGATTTTTTTTCCTTATTAGTAGGTACCGTACATACTTTCATATGCATTTAGTAAAAAGCTGTAATTTTGCCATTACAAATAGACACTTTAATTTAATTTATCTATATAGATGTATAGATACCATCTTATTTCACATTCATAATCAGTCAAATGAAATTATTATCTCTCCACATTAAAGAGTATTAAAAAAATGAGCATCACATAAAATATGTAAAAACAAAATGTACAGGACGTTTCATTAAAAGAAAACACAGTTAAAGCTCTCTCATAAAAAGGGAAACCGTTGTAACTTTCTTTCCCATTAAAAACATGGAGATAAGCTCCGTCTGCGCTGTCAACTCATACATCGTTAATTTTGCGAGAGCCTCTACTTTTTATTGTTGGTAATTTTTCTTTACCCGGTAAATATATTAGCTGAACAGACAATGTATTTTTTTCTTTGGTTGTAAATAAAACCAATGGTGCAACTTCCTTGTGGTCTTGATTGTTTTCCAGGGGTTTAGCAAATAACAATATTTGCCATGACTGTTGTTCTATTAAAATAGTATAACTAGCAATGCCCGCAGCTTCGCCCGCGTTCAGATGACCAAAAACCAAATTCTTAGATTTAACATATTAGTATACTCTTACTTTGCAGTTTTTGTATTTTTTCTCAGAAATGAGTTATTTTATTGCGGTAAAAAGTATCTTATATGTTGACCAGGATAACCAGCTATCACCATACCAAATTTCATTAAAATCCCTCCAGTGGTTTTTCTGTGATACGGTAACAGACAGACAGACAGACAGACAGACAAAAATTCTAAAAACTATAGATTCGGTGTCTGTATCGATAATAATGTTTATTTCAATAATATTTTCCAAAAAATATCTAATGTACAGATTCGGCTTAGTTACAATTTTATTATATGTGTAGATTATTGAATACGATTTACATAATATATATGTATGTTGTTTCATAAAAAATATTTTTCGTATCATAATCACTTTGTATCGACTTTCGTAGTATGACAATGACTACTACAAGTACATATGTATGGCGAGAGAGGTAGAAACGATGCTCGCGTGGTATTTAATCACGTTTGTTGCCTGGTTATTTCCTTGACGTCGAGTATCTAAATACTGGTAAGCTCCAAGTTAATACGGTAATAGTGGTTAATATATAATGGATGGATGATTCTTAACAAAATCATCATAATAAGCCATATCAAATCTAAACTTATGGGTAATCTTTATATTTTTTTATAATTACTTATATCTATACATATAATAAAATTGTAACTAAACCGAATCTGTACATTAAATATTCTATGGAAAATCAAATTGAAATAAACATTATTATCGATAGAGAGACCGAATCTATAGTTTTTAGAATTTTTGTTTGTTTGTCTGTCTGTCTGTTACCGCATCACGAGAAAACCACTGGACCAATTTTGATGAAATTTGGTATGATGATAGCTGGTTATCCGGGTCAACATATAGGATACTTTTTACCGCGGGAAAATATCTCATTTATGAGAAAAATACAAAAAGTGCATTGTAAGAGTATACTAATATGTAAAACCTAATTTGGTTTTTGGTCATCTGAACGCGGGCGAAGCCGCGGGCATTGCTAGTTTTCTTATAAGAACATGACCTCTGGAAAATATTCTAATATGGTTTTATCTGAACAGGTCGACTTTCTGAATACATGCGATAAATGCGATAAATCCCGCGGGATTTTCTATTAACCGCTTTTCCTTGTAAAATGACATTCTGGGTAGCGTAGCAATGTGAAACATGTCTTACCTGCCTTTAATATTGCTGGGTCCACGCATGTAAAGCTTAGGCTCAAGGTAAGAGATGCGCGCGTCTGAGCTTTCATAGGCTATGCCCTCCCCTCAGTGAGGCTCTCGTTATCGAGGAGGGTGCACGTGGTTAGGCGGCATTACGACTTTCCGCCCTCGGTGTTACGTACGAATGCAACGCTTTCCAAAGTTTTCATTGTGCAGTGTATTGTGTAAATGACTCGTTGTGATTGGACTTGTTTGTTCCATTTGCTGGAATAATAAGGTAAGTTTAAGTTAACGCTTATAAGTTTTCTATTTGGATTCTTGTTACTTAGTATTTGGAGGTCATATCTCCAAAACATGTTTTTATAATATTATCATCAAAGTCTTAAAATCTTCTGTTTTTGGTTTAGTAAATAGTGTATGAAAGTATTATCAATAAAACTTTTTTGTATTTACAACAACAACAAAAGAAATCTGCGTTATTTAATAATATTATTTAGGACTAGCATTGCCCGCGGCTCCGCCCGCGTTTAGATGACCAAAAACCAATTTCTTAGGTTTTACATATTAGTATGTATCCTATACTCTTACATTACAGTTTTTGTATTTTCTCTCAGAAATGAAATATTTTTCCGCGGTAAAAAGTATCCTATATGTTGACCCGGATAATCAGCTATGACCATACCAAATTTTATCAAAATCCGTCTAGTAGTTTTTCTGTGATGCGGTAACGGACAGACATACAGACAGACAGACAAAAACTCTAAAAACCATAGATTCGGCATCTGTATCGATAATAATGTCTATTTCAATAAGATTTTCAAAAAAATATTTAATATACAGATTTGACTCAGAAGTTTATTATATGTATAGACATTTTACCTGACTTCAGATAAGTGGATACATATATGAAAAATTTCGATTCCCTCTCTGGTCCACCTTTCAACAATCTATTCAAACTTTTACATTTATTATGAGCGCTGTCAGTGCTGCTAAAGCTGAAGCTCAACTTTGCAATGGCAAACTTTTTTATTACTCGTCCATATATTGAAAACCGTACTTCTCTATAATATTTTACTGATGTTGGCTAGTTCGAGCGTAATGAGATGACCAAAAGAAGGGTTAATACTTTTTGGTATTAATTTTTTTTTTCTTTTATAATTAGAATTAATTTTATGATATAATGATATGTGTTATAATGATGTTAAAAATATAATTATTATAATAAAATTTACATCTATACTTAATACATTATAAAGAGGCAGAGTTTGTTTGTTTGTTTGATTGAATGCGCTAATCTCAGAAACTACTAATCCGATTTGAAAAATTATTTTTGCATTAGACAGCCCGCTTACTGAGGAAGGCTATATAGGCTATATATCACTATATTACTACCTAAGGGAGCGGAGCAGTAATCATAAATGTCAAAAAATCGGGCAGACTTCCATACAATATTACTAATAGCAGAAAGCCAAAGAGATTTTTTTTGTAGTTTTAGCGCGGGCGAAACCACGGGTTCTGCTAGTGAATTTTATTAAAGCATAGAAATATCGTGAGTTTAAAAATATATTTCGATATTTCATAAATTAATTGTCACGCATTTCCTTATAAGTAGGTACTAAATGGAGGGTAGAATACTAAGTTCTTTATGTTATTTTTGCATGTGCCATATTATATAATTAGGCTTTTCTTATAATATTATAACTACTTAGTAAAATAAAAATGTATGTAATATATACAATATTTTTATTAAAAGTTTTTAATAAAAATTAAAAACTTTTAATAAAAACATCCATCCATCTTCGCAAACTTTCACATCTAGGTATACATACCTATAATAAAATTGTATCTAAGTCGAATCTGTATATTAAATATTTTTTGCAATATCTTATTGAAATAAACATTATTATCGATACACAGACCGAATCTATAGTTTTTAGAATTTTTGTCTGTCTGTCTGTTACCGCATCACAGAAAAACCACTGGAAAGATTTTGATGAAATTTGGGACGGTAATAGCTGGTTATCCGGGTCAATACTTTTTACCGTGGGAAAATGGCTCATATCCGAGAAAAAATTCTAAAACTGTAATTTAAGAGTATACTAATATGTAAAACCTAACAATTTGGTTTTTGGTCATCTGAACGCGGGCGGAGCCGCGGGCAATGATAGTATTCAATATGTGATAATATGAAAAATTCAGAGCGTGCTTTGTGGCGAAAGACTAAAAGAGTTTTTATATGTTGTTTCGTTTGAGAGAAGAATGCTTCTTAAAATGGAACATAGAATGACATTACCAAGAACTACTGTGTAGGTACAGTATAGAGCAGGTAATGTTACTTATTCTTTGTCTTCTTTCCGGTAGAGTCATAGTTATTAATATGCAGATTTTATAATATATTAGACATAATATATATCTCGATGAGAGAGTGGGCACTTTGAATAAAACTATCTTTTCGGATTATTTCGCGGATTTATTTCGATGGCAATTTCCATTTTTTGAATCTTTGAAATCATTTTTGTAAAATAGTGGATAGGCACTGTCTGTAACAAGTATCGGTTTGAGACGTCTATAACCTTAGTCTCTCCCGTGACCATGATTGCTGTAAAGCATTCGAAACGTCGGGAACCAAAACTCAAAATAAATCCGCGAAATAATCCGAAAAGATAGTTTTATTTAAAATGTCAAATATTCGCGTAAATCTAAGAAAGTAGAATGGGCACTATAAGAAATTCGAAATATTATCTCAATAGTGTCATACACCTACACAATTGCGTAATTTTTATTTCATTAAATGTATATGTATTTATAAGATACATAAAAAATTTTAGAAACTGATAACTTTTATTTTTATATGTAGAATAATTAAAGTAAATTTAACACTATGTAAAATAATAAGATAGAGAAAGATAATTTTGTTTAAATAAATCTCAGTAGATGGCGTTACAAGTATCGATTAGTTATTGAAATATAAAATGTAAAAATAATAAGAACTATTCGTCCGGATACATGAAATTCATTTAATTTATACTATATATATATATATATATATATATATATATATATATAGTTTTCATTATATTGTTCTCGTTCTGAGTTATTTCTCCCTGTCCCAATAGGTCTTAATCACGAAATCAAGAAAGTTTTGATTTTTAAAATTCATGATGTTTCACGCAATGCCTTATATTATTTATATGTACAGTGAAATAGTTATGCCCAATCGCTAGCTATCAGGCGCCATCTATCGTCAATTCAATTCAAACATAAAAGCTCGTTTTGAAGCGGTCAATTTTTGTTGAGTACCCCTTGTGTCTGTACTAATATATTGTTATTTACTAGTAATTTACCATTTGCTGTGCTAATGCAGATATGATTCTATCTGTGTACTAAACCTTGATATCTGTCTGTTTCAATGTGAGGGAGTAACATACACAAACAAACTCTCGCTTTTATATAGTAGTCCGATTATGCTATCTATGCCATACTTATATTATATAATTAAACTAGCAGTACCCGCGGCTTCGCCCGCGTCCAAACTTCCGATCGCTAACAAAATTCACAGGATGACCCGCTGGGCTAATCTGAAGATTACCTGACATCAAAATCGAAACATACATACACACATCGATTTTTATGTTACTTAATCAACAATTTAAATTTATTTATAATTCGGAAAATGGAGTCATTTATGAAAATTTTGTGACACACCGACTGCAGCGCCACCTACCGGATCCATATGTGAATTCAAACCTTGCAGGGACCCACTCGAACATACACAATAAATATCATTAAAATCGTCCCTGCTGTTTAGGAGATGATCAGGGGCACACCGACTGCAGAGGCACCCCCCATCCAGCGGGTTCGATTGTATTTTCAAACTATCTAGAAGCCCATTGAAATATACAAACGAAATTTCATCTAAATCGGTCTAGCCCTTTAGGAGGAGTAGGTTAACAAACAGACGTACAGAAGAATTACATATGTATATTAAGATGAGCAATATATATTTTCGCTTTTTTAGTTTATCTGTATATGTATATCTATACGAATAATAATTAAATAAATAAAATGTTGATAAAAAATAAAATAAATCTACTATGTTACTCTCCGACCTTATTTATTACTAGCGACTCACCCTCGCTCCGCTTGGGTTCGTCGCTACTTACGTTTTAACGTTTAGTATAGATTTCTCAGAGATGATATATTTCCCCACAGTAAAAACTATCCTATATGTTGACCCAGATAACCAACTATCATCATATCAAACTTCATCAAAATCTGTTCAGTGGTTTTCTCGTAATACAGTCACAGACAGACAGATAGACAAAAAATCGAATAACTATAGATTCTGTCCTGTATCAATAATAATGACTATTGCAATAAGATTTTCCAAAAAATGTAATTGACTCAGATAGAATTTTATAATATGTATAGATTTCTATGAAAAGAATCATGGGGGTTTCTTACTCCAATTCCATTGTCAAAACAAGGACAAACCAAACAACACACCTTCGCATTTACAATATTAGTAAAGATTAATATGGATAGTCCAAATTATTTTGAAAAATGACATAGATATATTTTTATTCAATGCAATAGATTAAATATTAGGTAAAGTACACATTTTTTTATAGATAAAAAAAATGTGTACTTTACCTAATATTTTTTCTAAACAGCATTAACAACTTGTCCAAACAGAAAACACAGGAAATAGAAAAAAAGGCATATAAATTACACCAACGCTTTGGACAACGGACAATACGAACAAAGATGTCAGGAATAGAGTCATTTAAATCCATTGTACTCTAAAGATTTCCCATTGAACCAAACTATTGGGCAATTCTAGGTAAAAATTTGAAACTCTCCGTCTCATAATTTTCAACCTTATTGCTTCTTGATAAGGTAGATATAAAATAAAACATTAGCAAAATTACCTTTGTATAACATTACAAGCAAACTGATAAAAGAGATAGGAGCAAATGTAACAAAAGAACTTTACAAAAGGTATTATTACAAATAAAACACAGTTTAGTTACTGTAATAGGAAGGATAAATGACATTTATTATCAAATATTTAACGTTTTATGAGTAAGAATATTTCCAGCTGATGATCTAAGTATATGATATTTATTATTTAGAGACTTTAAAAATAATTATTTATTGTAAACATGTAAAATTTATTTATTCGTACTTAGGGGACAATTTATGATATTTCTGAATAGATCTGATTTTTTTTTAACTTGATGGAAAGTTTATGGCAAAGAAGGTTATCATAGAACAATAAGTGGGTTATTTCTTACACGTTTTTATTCCTCACTTCAACTATTCAATATTGATAATCGATTTTAACCTACTAGAAGCAGGTTAAAATCGATTAGCGTCATATTGATTTGGAAATGTATAAAAGTAGTTGTGTGATATCCGGATAACAAAACAATAATTATTTGATAATATCAAACTGATCTGATGATAAAACCACGCGGCAAATGTCCTAAAAAGACTGGTATGTTCAGTATCATCCATTCAAGACCATATTAAAAATACTTTTTCAAAAATTATACGATCTAATAATTTTCTTTGACGACACGTTTGGCTCAGTTTGTAGTGACCCTGCATGCTGCGCCAGCGGTCGCGGGTTCGAGTCCCGCTAGGGGCATTCATTTGTGTGCTGAGCACGAATGTTTGTATTCCAGTCATGGGTGTTTATATTTATAATATGTATGTATTTAAAAGTTATATATGTATAATGTATCAACTATCTGGTATCCATAACACAAGCCTTGTAGCTTACCATGGAACTAGATGGTGTGGTGTCTTAATGTCCTGACATATTTTATTTATTATTTATTTCTTCTCTCTCGCTACCTATTTGATAAAACAGTTAAAAGCTAAGCTCTATCTTTTACATTTCAATCATATTTTAATACCATTTAATTGATAACGAAAGTGTGACAGTTCAATCGGTTACACAAAAGATCAAGATCAAAGTAAAATTTACCACATGATTTGTCAAACTTTATCTCGTAACTAAGCGTCTATGACGTGAGCATTGTTCAATAATCGCCGTACCGGTTCAATCCCATCGAAACAATCCGTACAATTTATATACTTTTATCTGATGTCACATCAAGCGGGCGTATCTATTACGAAATTGCGATTTGATAAATCGCCAAACATTATTATGGGCGGCGAAAGAAATAGACCTACTCAACTTGAAACAACCCTGTGGATCCAAAAATATGTTACAGGAAAATATTCTCTGTCTCTAAGCTATAGAGAACATTTTTCGAAAGCGTTAAGTTTAGTTCCATTCAATCAAAAATAAGCATTATTAGTAAAAGGAAAATATTATAGCGCGGGCCCTTTGACGATGGCGAGTCTTTTACCAAATTGGCTGCATTTTGAGTAAATATTAACCAGGATATTTAAATAAAATAGTACTTAAGATTTTTCTTGACTGATAGTATTTTTGTTTTATTTTATGTTCATTAATTTATTGGCTAGCTAGCTAAAAAGGCAAGTACAAACATCGATATCTATCGATATATATATCTATACTCCTAGGGATTGATGTATGGTTTTTAAAAGTGTCAAATCTTAGACGATCCTGGTAAAAGTTCTACTTTAGATTATACGATTAGTTTTACCAGTTTCCGGATATAGTTAAAAAGCAGTAACTATTTTCCGACTAAAATGTTCAAACCCTAAGGTGGATGTATGCATCGTTCAATTCTAGACTACCGCATAGCCGTTAAGGACTTATCAGAATTCAATTTAAAAACCTTTGAGGATTTATTCTGTTTCAGTTTGGGAGTCTATTTCTACTGATATTAAAAGGCTGCAAGAACTGCATATTTATTGCGTATGTTTAATTAACATTTTTAAATTGTATGGAAACGGTTAACTTCCTTATTGGTTTAATGGCTAGCATGTACGGCTGCTAATCCTAATAGGTCCAGGATCTGGGTTCAAATCTATTCAAGATATTGGGGTTTGGGGTGTCTTGTTAATTAATTTCTAATAATTGCTTAGAGGTAAAAAGCACTTATATATATATATATATATATATATATATATATATATATATATATATATATATATATAGTACCTACGAGTATAATATAACTTAAATTGTGAACGAGGTTCGTCAGGAGGAAATTATTATACGCACTTATGGTATACGTATAGGCATAGGGTGTGTATGTTTGTTTGAGCAAATGTTGGAAAAACTCTTAGCATACTCAGTTTATAGAATAGATTTAAAATACCTTTTACCCTAATTCATATATAGACTTTATTTTAAAAACTCAGCCTGAATAAAACAAATAAGCAACAGCAAACGCTGTAAATCAAAATTTTGTATCTTGTCTTTGTTATCAGTAGCAAAAGTTTTGTAATAAAAATATTTTGTATCAATAAATTGTTCTAAGTGAATATTTCACATTATATTATATTTGGCTTCATAAATAATTCCTTCGCCATTTCAATTAAAAGTTGTTTTTGTTTATGACTCAGCGTGATAGAGACCCATTAATTTTCATATTAAATATCGTATTGAAGTTTGAAACGAAATCATAATATGATTGCATACCAAATTCGCATGGCAGTCTTACGTTAAATAATTAAAATTTTATTACTGTTGTTACATAAAGATAAATTTTAAATACATAAATATATAATTACCATGCCATTGCCATAGTTTTTTACATATTTAAGGGTTTTATATAACTTAGGTGAAAACTCCCTATGCTTACAAAATATTTTACTTATTTCTTAGAGAGTATACTATGTTAATTTATATTTTAGATACAAAAATTAAATAATTTTGCATATGAAACTGAAAATTTCGATTTAAATCCAAGTTTCAGCGTACAAGCGGTTAGTCAAAAACCACAGTCAACACTATATAGAGTGCTGTATAACAAATAGACACCACAGGCCGGTTTCCACGCCAAAGTCTATTAGGGAAGCATGCCAGTAAATTATCAGCCCGCTTTTCCTTCTTGGTAAGGAACGATCGCGTGCTTGTGTCTGTAGGGGCCGCACGCGATATCAAAATTTCCTATACTCCGCAGATTACGTCCACGTATTACTCTCACGTGTGCACACGAAACCTTGTCGTCAGATTTACTAACTATTAACAGATGTTCCTATTGCCACACCCGATAATTAAGACTGTTTCGAGATTGAGCGATGGCGTAAAAATTACGTTACGCAAATTGAGGTCATTCCAAATACTTGTATGGGACATTAAATTGTTGTAGGTAGTTTATAAGAAACTAGCATTGCCCGCGGCTCCACCCGCGTTCAGATGACCAAAAACCAAATTCTTAGGTTTTACATATTAGTATATATACTCTTACAACGCATTTTTGTATTTTTTCTCAAAAATGAGATCTTTTCTCGCGGTAAAAAGTATCATCATACCAAATTTCATTAAAATCTGTCCAGTGGTTTTCTCGTGATGCGGTAACAGACAGACAGACAAAAATTATAAAAACTATAGATTCGGACTCTGTATCGATAATAATGTCTATTTCAATTAGATTTCCCAAAAAATGTTTAATGTACAGATTTGACTTAGTTACAATTTTATTACATGTATAGATTGTGCTGTTGTTTCGCAAGGAGGAACAAAGAAATAACCTTTATGATATTTTAATTTGATTTAGTAATATTATTAAGATTTCATTTTCGTTAAGAAATCAAATATACAGTTAAAGGCCAACATTAATTTTGTTAAATATAAATTCTAAGGTAAATATTGTTCGTACGAATGTCGCTTCTGTAGAATGTTATCAACAGTGGAATCTTAATTTGAATGTCAAATTCGATTATTTTGGTAAGCTCTATGTAGCGAAAATGTTCTTTGTTATATATTTATTCGCTTTAGTTTCTAAATACATATTGTTGTGAATATTGAAAGGAAAGGTAAAAGTTTTTAACCAAATAGTGTATTTGAAGCCTATAAAGTATTGTAAAATGGAGTGAACATATTAATTTTATGAGGTATTTTATGTCTAAGACGACTTATATTATAAAAGCTAAAAAGTTAAAAAGTCACAGATACACAACACTTTTCTTACTTAGCACCTAATCGCCTTAGTGCTTAATTGTTTAAAATATGTATACCAACACTTGGTGCGAGTATTTTCCCCTATTTTAAAAACAAAGCTTTATTTCTAAAACGTACATATATATTAAAAAAAAATTTTTTTTCAGCTTTTCTAAACTTAAATGTATATTTTATACCAATAGAAGTTACATTTAAAAGTAAATAATTCTGTATTAAAAAATCTTTCGCCAAAATGGTCATTTGGACAAATAAATACTTAGACGACCTAATAGAGACAATACAGACAAAGTTCTAGGAAACAGTCAGTTTCAATATAAACAGCTAACAACACCAGAGGTGTTAATTGATAACATGCAAAATGCATTTAGGAAGGTCAAGGCGACAACTAAACGTGAAAGCGGCAATTAGATTAGAGCTCCCTGTAAATTGTCCAGGGGGTGTCCAACTTTTCCTGTCTGTTCGAGTACGGACGTTTTGTATTTTGCTAGAATTGTGGGTAATTATTATAATAGATATATTATAATACTAGCATTGCCCGCGGCTCCGTCCGCGTTCAAATGACCAAAACCCAAATTCTCAGGTTTTACATATTAGTATACTCTTACATAGCAGTTTTTGTATTTTTTCTCAGAAATGAGAAATTTTCCCAGGGTAAAAAGTATCCTATATGTTGACCCGGATAACCAGCTATCATTATACCAAATTTTATCAAAATCCCTCCAGTGATTTTTCTGTGATACGGTAACAGACAGACAGACAAAAATTCAAAAAAATATAGATTCAGCCTCTGTATTGATACTATTTAATGTACAGTTTCGACTTAGTTAGAATTTCATTAGGTATATGTAGGTATAGATTACTACTATATCGTAATTTATTGTATACGCAAAAACTTACAATGCGATATATTTGAAACTAGCGACTTAACCTCGATTCGCTCCGTGGTGCGTCCGTAGAAACGTTTTAATTTTAAGCGGAACCCTAATTCTTATAGCTTCAGCTATCTACCAGTAAAAGTCTCGTTAAAATCAATCCAGCCAAAGAAACAGACAACAGACAGAGAGACAGACAGACAAAAGTTTTTAAATTGTGTTTTTGTTCATTTAGTAAAATGCTGTTATTTTGATATTACAAACAAACATTTCAATTTTATATATCTGTATAGATAAATGAAATTTATCTATACAGATATATAAAATTATATATCTGTATAGATAAATGAAAGACCTTTTTTATAAACAAGGTTACAGGATCGATTCCCGAATTTAAAAATATAGAAATCCGGTGTAGAGCTAGTCTATCATATTGTTCGATACCTATTTAGATGACATTTTTTTATTTATTACAAAAATATATAAAGGTGTAAAATATATATATATATATATATATATATATATATATATATATATATATATATATATATATGAATACAACCATTCGTAATAATTATAATATTTATTATTCAGTCGACCCAACATTACAAGCATTGTAACTAGAGACTATATATTACAATGTATTCATAAGTAAATTTCAAATAACGTAAACTAAATTACATAAGGATCGCAAAAACTTTCAATACGGTATGGTACCCGCTGCTTTTGAATAATCAATTCGCCACGCGTCGCGGTAAAAATATTTTGTCGTCCACTCTCCACAAGTCCGGCTTTATTACACTTCAGTCCTACTATTTACCACTTATAAAGGATTTTTGAGAAATGCTTTAACAATAGACCAATGATTATCCTGTACAGTTAACAGTTAAGTTAACAATGTCCAAAGCTATTGTCTTGTATATGCTGGTATTACAAACTTCTAACGCTGAGTGTTTAGTATATTATTAATCGATTTTAATTTTTCAAAGTAACAATGTATTTGCATCGGGACGCGTGGGGTGAGGAGGCCCTGTGATTTATATATATCTTTTGTTTTTGGCTGTTTAGCCAGCGCCGGTATCAATGGCACACGGCTATGTCGTTATTCTTGCATTGTGCCACCAGTATTGTCTCTAACGACATCGTTAGTAAGTAAGCGGGTGGTCTTGCACATTGAAATTCTATTGATGACGTGATAAATCTTCACCTTTCAAGTTATTGCTGGAAACGATTCAGTTAATTGTTGTAAAGCTTAACGTTATATGGAAATTTGTTCTGTTACGTTTGGAATATATGTATATGACGACACGTTTGGCTCAGTTTGTAGTGACCCGACTTGCTGCGCCAGCGGTCGCGGGTTCGAATCCCGCTGGGAGTGTCATTTGTGTGATGAACACGAATGTTTGTACCCCAGTCATGGGTGTTTATATTTATAATATGTATGTATTTAAAAGTTATATATGTGTAGTGTATCAACTATCTGGTTTCCATAACACAGGCCTCGTAGCTTACCATGGAACTAGATGGCGCTGTGTGTTAATGTCCAAAACATATTTATTTATATTATATGTAATATAACTTACATTGAAGGCAGGTGGCTGTATACACATCGACTGTCGTTCAATTTATGTTTTCCATGCTTTGAAAAAAAATGTATTCATTGGTTTTTTTACTTGTGTCACATCCATGTTGATTTATTGCTTTATATATAACAAAAGAGTGTTCTAGTCCGTTTGTCAAAATAAAACGGTATCGGCCCACACTTTATAGAGAATGTCACATTCACCAAAAATGTCACACGCATGGACGATTTACAAGTTTCCGAGCAAATGACAAATATAAGCAAAAAGGTTAGACATTTTGAATACTTCAGAATTAATGTTATTATACGAAAGCTTTACGCTCAAACGTAACTTACACTATGATGAGAGTTAGGAAAATATTTAAATTACATGTTTAAGTCTAATTTGATACGTACCTACATACACATATATATATATATATATATATATATATATATATATATATATATATATATATTATTTTGTTTTATTAAAACGATTGATCTATGTCAATAATAGCTAAAGTCATTTTGCCTTATAATAAAAGCTCGTCAATATACAAACATATATAGCATTTTTATGACCCAAAGCCCGTGATCGGCTCAAAAACTTATTACAAAACCAAAATGTATTGTTGCGAGGGATGGGTGATCCGTGATGTCGTCTATTGTGCATCGCGGTGTTGAACAATAAGTTGACCATTGGAAATAATCTTTTGTTAGCGGCAGCTGAATATTTCTGTTGAGAATGACTATCAGACCGAAAGAAAAACTACTTTCATTGTGATCTAGCCTTTGCTGTTTGGTGGTATCTAGACCATACGATTTTCATATTTCATTTTCAAGTGTTTGCTTTTATTTGTTTTGAATCTTTTCTGGAACCTACTATTATTTCGAAATATAGTCACTCGTGATAAGAATATTATAAATTTTAAAGTTATTATGTGTTATACGCCTTCACGATGAAACGATTGAGCGGATTTGGATAAAATTTGAACACAGTTATATGACTTGTAAGAATACATAAGCAGAAATACCAAGCCTGTGTATATATTTTTTTAAATTGCCAAAAAGTGGCGCTGTTCGTTTGCCAGAAGAGGAATACATACATAATATATATACATACATAGTACCTATATAAAAAAAGCCTGATATTTAATATAAAGTTGCATAAGGAATCTTAGGATCCCCGCACGAAGTTAAGTCACTAGTGTAATGTAGAGCTGATTATAAATAATATACGCGTTGTACTACTAACCATTACCACTCAAATATGGGTAAAAAGTGAATTATAGTCCCTCATATAAAAGAATTCGTTTGTGTCAAAACTATATTATTGCCTACAAAAAATTCATTCAGCCACAGAACTTTATGGTAGCAGCGTGTCGTCATTCACGATGGGACATTATATTTTTCTATTAGATCTTTATAGACATTTTTTACATTAATCATTACATTGAACATGATTATAAAAAACCGATTCAGTTTTTCATTGTCAAATAGAAAACCTTGGCGTCTCTTAAAATGACAATAATAAAATTATGACTCTAACTCATAAAATTACAAAAAATATTTCAATATAACATGCTGTAGTTGAACAAAAAAATTGATCTTTTCGAGAACATAACCTAAAAAATCAATGCTAGAATCCAACATTGACTTTTTTTCTTATTTCCTGAACAATGGCGTGGACTTTTGCTTTCCCTCAGCCAAATAACCTCTCAGCGTTAACGAAGCAAGCAATAAAGAGACAAAATTAAAAGGTACTGAGTGAAGTGCCCTCTAACAGAGACATTTCATTAACACTACTACAATAATGAGGTAGGCAGTGAAACTTTGGAACGGATCCAGAATATCTAGTAAACATTCTAGATAGCAATTGAGGTTAAAATATTAAAACAAGTTACTAGGACTATCAAGAAAGTTACGAGTAACAAGAATAGTTTATTTCCTTGCCTCTAAAATATATTTATTTAATGTTGTTGTAAAAGTTAAAAATTTATAAAATTTGAGAAATCTACTCATAATTACCTTGTTTGTTTTAAACTTGTTGATGTATCATCACAGTTTTGGTAATTTTTAGGTGGAAAGAGTTATTTCGATATAGTTCAAGCTATCAAGATATTGAAATAACATATTGAAATAATATGTATAATATTTCTAAAATTTTATATTTTCTGCACTTTTAAATAGTATATACGAAATAGCATATGAGAAGTGTGTTAAAGTACCGATTCACGACTGTACAGTTGCATGGCTCTTCATGTACTGCGGGAAATTCTGAAAGCTCCTGGGAGCTTACAATGTGCATGGAGATTACAGACTTTCGTTGTAATTAAGCGTCGTGTAAAGATTTTAAATGCTTTATCTCCGTTTTGTACAAATTAACACTGTAAAGCTCGAGTAATTTGTTATACTGTGGTCAATTATATTATTTGTATCACCAGTAAAAGTAAATACAACGAATATTTTATAGGTAAAATTCATTGATACAAAAAACCTAAAAGAGTACATGTAGGTACGTCCCAGCACGTAGACCCTTCATTTCTTACGCTCATAATGATCACTCGTATGTGTTCTAACTTGTACCTTAAAATTATTACTTACAAGCCGTGTTTTCGATAGGTTTTGTACCAATTTCCACGTTACTTCAACAATGATATATCATTGTTGAAGCAGGGATTAGATAGGTATTTGTAAGGGAGTATACTCCCATACAAACATTCATACCCTATTTAACCCTTTTAGGAGATGAATTTTTAAAAATCCTTCATAGACTCTTTCGTTATATAAGGAAATTTGTGCATAGTTCATGTGTCCATCATCCAGTTTTAGATAGTGCGTTAGTCAGTCTGTGAGTTAATCAGTGTGAGAGTTTCTTAAGTTTTATATTAGGAGTATATACATAACAGACGTCATACAACAATCTTAGACAATCTAGTAATATCATGATAGAAGTATAGAAGTCCCATAAAATAGTTAAGCTATAAGTATACAAGAAAATGAAGCTCAAGAACTCCACTTAAGCACTCAGACTAAGAGTTTAAACGAGTTAACTTCACGCCGCATGTGACTGTTACTGTTTGACTGTCAAGTGAAAGAAAAGAAGGAGTATATAAATAATACTAATTAGTCACTTTAACGATAACATAAACTATAAAGAGGTTTTAATGACATTTATAATATGAGATATCAATATTGTTGTGGGTATAACTATATTATATTAAAATAAACGTATTGTCATGTCGGTATTCGTAACTCTCGAAGAAGGGGATTATAATAAATCAGTCGTCATCCAGAAGTCGTTTCATTTAGACCTCATTAACCACTACATGGTGTCAGGTGTGATATTATAGAAAATATATGCATAAGGATTTAGTGAATTTTAAAAGTAAATAAATTGTTATATCATGGCAAAATATGATAGCAAGGGTGACAGCAGCATCTGTGCGGCTATTCAACAACCTCCACCGATGCAACAAGATGGCAATATGGCTGCCAACTGGAGAGAATGGAAAACGGCGTTTAATTATTTTTTAGTAGCTACAGGCAAAGAATTTACTAATGATAAAGAAAAATGTGGATTATTTATGCATTGTATAGGAAAATATGGACGAGAAATTTTGGAAGAATTAGAAATATCGGATAGCGATGAAAATGACTACAAAATCTTGTGTAAAAAATACAGTGAATATTGTGATCCCAAGAAAAATATTAATTTTGAACGTCATACTTTCTTTGAAACCTACCAAAACGAGCAGACGATTGATAAGTTTGTCGGATCACTAAAAAAGCAAAGTAACAATTGTGAGTTCGGGACTTTAAAGAATAGCCTCATATTAACTCAATTGATACGTGGCTTAAAAGACATACAAATGCGTGAAAAATTATTAGCGAGATCGTCGATAACATTAGAAGAGGCAAGTGCGTGGTGTCGCGCGGCGGAGCGAGCGAGCGAGCAGGCGGCGGCGTGCAGCGCGCGTGCCGACCCGCCCGCGGCGCTCGAGCAGGTGCGGCGGCGCCACGTGGCGCAGGGTGACGTCGGCGCGGCCGGTGGCGGTTGGCGCGAGCGGCGCAGCCTGCCCGCCGGCACCTATCAACGCTACAGTGCGAGTGTTTGTGAAAAGTGTAGCTTTAGGCATGGCAATAGTATGCATTGTCCGGCGTATTCAATTAAGTGTTTTCGGTGCAAGAGAGTAGGTCACTTTGCGAAGTGTTGTAAAGTAAAATTTACGCGCGAAGTCGTCGAAGAGGCGGGGGTGAGTTCGGACTCGATAAAGAGTAAGAATGATGAACAGACATACGGCGATAACGGTGAGTTACTTATGTACAATGTTTCGATTGAGGCGGCAGGGGAGTCGTGTAGTTCATGGTGTGAAACTATTAGAGTAAATGGAGTTTATATTAAATTTAAACTGGACTCTGGAGCGGAGGCTTCGGTAATGTCGCTTAAATCTTTTGAAAATGCCGGATTTGATAAATTAAATTTAGTTAAATGTAATACCGTTTTAAGAGAAATTAGTAAAAATAAGTTGTCTGTAATTGGATATTTTAATAGTGTTTTAATATTTAATAATACTAAATGGTCTGAAAAAATTTATGTCTTAAGCAATGATTGTAATAATTTATTAGGTTTAAGAGCGTGTGTGAATTTAAGGCTTATAGCTAGGTTGAATCAGGTGTCTTTAAGCAAGGAAATATCTAATTTATCCATTTTTGAGGGCGTTGGATGCTTGCCGTCTGTTTGTAGGATTGTAATAGATAAAACGATAATGCCTGTTGTTAGTGCTGCGAGAAAAATACCAATAAAATTAAAACCCCGTTTAAAGGAGGAATTAGATAATATGGTAAAATTAAATATAATTAAAAAAGAGGATGGACCGACAGACTGGGTTTCGAACATTGTTGTTGTTGAGAAATCGAATAAAAAACTTCGTGTTTGTTTAGATCCGCGTAATCTAAATAAAGCTATTAAACGGAGCCACTTTCAAATGCCTACTTTAGATGAAGTACTCAGTAACTTATCGGGA
Source organism: Brenthis daphne (assembly GCA_947093115.1). NCBI lineage: Eukaryota > Metazoa > Arthropoda > Insecta > Lepidoptera > Nymphalidae > Brenthis > Brenthis daphne. The sequence goes on from OX352481.1 coordinate 22,899,403, forward strand.
GCAAAATATTTTTCAAAATGTGACGCAAAGAATGGATTTTGGATGCTACGTCTAGATGAATATAGTTCAAAATTATGTACATTTTCAACTCCCTATGGCCGATATAGGTTTTTGCGCATGCCATTTGGGATTAGTTGTGCTCCGGAAATATTTCATTATGAAATGTGTAAGATATTTAAAATGGAAGGTGTTGAGGTTTTCATTGACGACATTTTAATTTGGGGACGTACTAAGGAAGAACACGATAAACGTTTAAATGAGGTCATTACTAGAGCGAAAAATAACGGAGTTAAATTTAATAAAAATAAATGCGAGTTTGGCGTTACGCAACTTACATTCTTAGGACACATTTTTAATTCTAACGGAATATTACCGGAAAAAAGCAGGGTGAGTGCCATTTTAGATATGAAAAAGCCTACGGATAAAAAGGGGTTGGAACGTTTCTTAGGGGTAACTAATTACTTGTCAAGGTTTATCCCTAGATATTCTGAGTTATCTTCACCTTTACGAGAGTTACTTTCTAAAAAAACTAATTTTGATTGGTCTCAACCTCACGACGACGCTTTCAATTTATTAAAAAAGAAGATAAGTTCTGCTCCGGTATTGAAATACTATAATCCACAAGAGCCGGTGACTGTGTCCGTAGACGCGAGTGCGCACGGCCTCGGTGCATGCCTGCTGCAGGCGGGCCGGCCGGTCGCGTACGCGGCGCGCACGCTCACGCCGACGGAGCAGCGGTGGGCGCAGATTGAAAAGGAATTACTCGCGATTGTATTTGGATGTACGCGTTTTCATCAATACATTTATGGTTACGATAAAATCACAGTTGAAAGTGACCATAAGCCACTAGAGGCAATATTTAAAAAAGCACTAAACGATGCACCGGCTCGACTTCAAAGAATGTTGTTAAAGTTACAGCACTACTCAATTAATTTACAATACAGACCGGGTAAAATGTTGTTTATAGCGGACACTCTGTCCCGAGCCGCGATGGAGAAAGGATGCGATGAAGACGTGTGTAGTGATGTAATTATTCATGCTAACACTTTATATGAGAATGTTGAAGCTTCACCGGAAATGTTAAAAAAAATTAAGGAAGAAACGACTAAAGAAGCAGTATATGCGGCTATTTACCGCTATTATAAAGACGGCTGGCCGAATAATAAAAGAGATACCGATATTATTGTAAGGCAGTACTGGACGGTCAGAGGCGATCTTCATTTTATTAACGGAATTTTGTTTAGGAATAATCGAGTAGTTATACCGACTTCTCTACGCAAGGAAATGCTAAGACGAATTCATGAAGGTCACATGGGCGTAGAAAAATGTCAGCGCCGAGCAAGAGATGTAATGTGGTGGCCGGGTATGAGCTCGGACATCGAAGTCGCAGTGCGCGCGTGCGAGACGTGTCAGCGCCACCGCGCCGCCAACCCGCGCGAGCCGCTAGCGCCGCATCCAGTACCCGCCCTCCCATGGGAAGTATTGGCAGCGGATATTTTTGAATTTCGTGAAAAGTATTTTTTGCTAGTAGTTGATTATTATTCAAAATTTGTAGAAGTCGTGCATATTTCAAACTTAACGAGTTCGTCCATAATTAATGTATTTAAAGATATTTTTAGTAGATTCGGGATACCTTATAAGTTAGTAACTGATAACGGGACTCAATTTACGTCAGAACAGTTTCAACGTTTCACAAAGGAGTGGGGATTTGTGCACGCTACGAGTTCCCCTCTGTATCCACGATCTAATGGACTCGCTGAAAGAAATGTACGAACCATAAAAGCGCTTATGAGTAAGACTAATGAGAGTGGAGAGGACTGGAAACTTGCATTATTAAACTTTAGGAATACACCAGTCACTGGTGAAACTTGGTCCCCGGCACAACTATTAATGAGTCGACGATTAAACACTAGATTACCCGTTAAAAATTCTCAATTAAAGCCACAAGCGATTCAACCGCAATCTATGTTAAAAAACCGATCAAAAAGAATAACTCAATACAAATCATATTATGATCGTGGTACTAAAGACTTAATTCCATTGAAAACGAATGAATCTGTTAGAATGAGACACAATAATAAATGGATTAAAGCTCAAGTTTTGCGTCCCGCTAGTGGAGATCGTTCATATTGGCTTCAAGCTGAAAATGGAGGCATTTACAGACGAAATAGACAACATATAATGAAATTACCGAATTGTAACAATAAAAAACTTAATAATAATAATAATAATTCAATAAGTAGATTTAGTAGCTTAGACTATGATTGTTTTAATTACGACTACGGCCTAACAACAGACTTAGTAAAAGATCAAAGCCCCACGCAGGCGCAGCACCCTTCGCCATCATTTCAAGTGACTAGGAGTGGACGAATTGTGCGCCCTCCTAACAGACTTGGCTATGATTAGGAATATAGCAGATGGTAATGGTGTTGATATTACTTTGGTTAAATAATAAATATATAATTGAGATAAAAAAAAAAAAAAAAAAAAAAAAAAAAACAGAAAAAGGAGTGAAATAGGTAATATTTATGTTTAATAAATGTATTAGGTAGTATATTAATTTTATGTATCAAAATATTTTCTATATATACATATATTACGCGCTTAGTTAAAATGTAGCCTTTGATTTATTTTTATTTATAACGAAGGGAGATGTTGTGGGTATAACTATATTATATTAAAATAAACGTATTGTCATGTCGGTATTCGTAACTCTCGAAGAAGGGGATTATAATAAATCAGTCGTCATCCAGAAGTCGTTTCATTTAGACCTCATTAACCACTACAAATATTCATATAGTCTACTGGACTGAACTGTAGACTAATATTGTATAGGAAAATATAAAAATCTAAAACTGTTGATATTTGATAATTTTTACTATTTTAGTCTGTCACGGCGATACTTCTTAATAGTTTAGGTACAGTCTTTTTATGTTTGGTAATATATACCATCCGTGGGACTCACCGGTTAGAAAAACCAGTACTACCCACTAAAACCTCCCCTTTTTTTTTTTTAACGTTGGGAAATGCATTTACGCACGACGTGTGGGACTCACCGGCGTAATACAACCAGTACTACCCACTAAAACCCAACAAAACCTTCCTCCGTCTTAATGGGGCGTCGCAGGATCGCTTACGCATTCAACTACGATGCCCCGACGGCAGGTCTGCCAAAGCAGACCACCACAACCATGGGGTTGCTCCAAAGTCCACTCTGCTATCAGAGAAGTACCAGGAGCAACCCGCAAGGTACACCGCCCCCCGAAGAGGGCCACCTCCCACCGCCCACCGAAGTGGGCAACCTCCCTGTGCGTTTCTTAGCTTCGCTACTACTACTGAGCCCCCCCACCACGACAAGGTGAACGCACATTGGGGGGGCACTAAAACCTCCCCTGTCTTAAGGCGTTGCAGGATGGCTTACATACTCAACCATGACGCCCAGACATCACGCCATCGGAGAAGTACCAGGAGCAACCCGCATGGTACACCACCCACCGAAGTGGGCCATCTCCCAGTGCGTTTCTTGGTTTTGCTCCCGGCTGAACTGCCGGACGCAAATGAGACCCCCGCTACGACAAGGTGAACGGACGTTGTAGATACGTCCTATGTTAATGAAGAGTAATATAGCTTTCATTTAATGATTATTTACAGACTTATGAATAAATTATACTTTTTTCTTAGTTTTACGAACTAGATTATAAAGTATAACGATAACGCATTAAAATATTTAAGACAAAGTGACCTTTCACTATAGAAGATTACTTCCACACTATCAGTATATAAATACTTAAAACACTTGTTGCTTTAAAATACGAACTATATTAATAACACAAAACATCACACCAGAATGCATTGCCAAAAACATATTTTTTAAACAAAATATCTGAACTTTTCTCTTATGAAGCACTTAAAAGTTTATTCTAGGCAGTGCCAAAACCCAAATCACTGTACATAAAAGAACCAAATGGTTTCTATTATAGTCTTTATGTACAAAGCAAGAAGAATCATTTTTTTGGTTATATACCATGCGGCGCCACACGCTTAAAATCCCCATAGCGCTACTAGATTTTGAGAGCTTAACTCGACACTAGGGATTACTATCCTCTAGATTAGTTTAACATGCAAACTTAACGATTAACATGTCTGTTAACATAACAGTACCAACTTAACAGGACATGAAAGGCGGCTTTTCCTAGAACATAGCTCATTTAGAAAGTATAAACTCAAACTTATCTTGATACGTTGTTATGGGATATTCAATATTAACTTACGAGTCAGATATGATGATTAGATTACGTTAGACAAGATTGTCGTTTTTTAGTTTAGTTGGTTTTAGTCTTGTCCTCTTTATACAATAGAATTCTGATCACAATGTAAATATGACCAAAGTAAATTAAAAATTACATTTACAAAATAACAGAATCTAATATGCTCAAAAAATATAATATTTGATTTGTAATATCATCAGTTCGAAAAGAGTGAATTTGGATGTAGTAGGTACACATATAAACTATGAACGTGATTGCTTCGTAAAGACAATTTTATTTTTCTTACGCTGTACTTTTTTTTCTAATTTCCTCAATTTTCGCTCGAGATATTATATATTTTAGATTTTTTATATTATTATTAGATTATATTTTAGATTAAAATATGCCTAAACGAAGGCGGTTAGGCATATTTTACTATAAAAAACAGTTAAATAAGATGAACCTGGAAAAAAGTGTGATACGGTGAAACACTGAAAACACGAATGGTGAAGATTGACGCGGAACATAGGTTGTCATTTTTTTTTAATTAAAAAAAAGTAAATGCTCTAAATATAGTGCCAATTCGGCATATCACTGCGCGATACTACATGTAATTTGTGCTAATATCGAGGACGAAGCAGAAGTATAATTATTATTAACTAGCGACTCACCCTCGCTTCGCTCGAGTTCGTCCCTTGGTTGATTCCCCATACAAACTTTCATTCCTATTTTCACCCCTTTAAGGGATGATTTCCAGGATAAAAAGTATCCTATGTCCTTTTCCCAAGGTCTCAAACTATCGTCTTACCAAATTCCATCTAAATTGGTTCAGAAGATCCAGAGATTACCCCCTACAACGTCACATACTCACAAACCCACAAACTCACAAACTTTACCTCTTTATAATATCAGTATAGATTGTTCGATAAATGCAAAATTTATCTAGGAACATACCAGAGTTAATCCACTCCTATGGTGTACTGTACTGGTATAACTAGCTGTATACCGCCTATTAGCTTCTTTAAATTATATTATGAATGCATATCTAAGAAAAAGACAAGGTATGATAGGGTAGCGTTATTCAGCTTGACTGGTGTTGCCATATCATTCTGCTTCTATTACTCAATGCCACTTTAAACACTTGAAATAAAGTATCCCGTCATATGATCATCAATTTGTCATTTCACCCGCATCTTATGTTTCTGAAAGGTACTTATTATTGATTAAGATGCAAGTTACAACGCTAAGTGAAACAGTATAGAAAGCTTAAAATAAAGTCACAAATGCGACTAAGTATAAGCTCTGTTTTTTGTTACTGTCATCCAATGGAATTAAAAATCACAGATATATAATTTTCATACGATATCACATATGTATATTTCTTACTAGCGACTCACCCTCGCTGCACTCGGGTTCGTTCCTAGGCTATTGTTTAAATTAACATAACTTTTTATCTATGAATAAAACAAATACTAAATGTTAAGTGAAGCTTACAACAGTGTATTAGTAAAAACCGCACTAAAATCGGTTAAGCCGTTTCTGGGATTAACGCGCATAAACGCACAGACAAACATCCGAAAATTCTACAAATCATTGTTTTGAGGTCTATTGCGTCAATAAAGACCCCCAATAATAGTTTTTCTTAAATATATGATTCCATGTATAGACAGCGATCAGTTATACTTTTATTATATGGCACCGTCTCCAAAAATATCTAATTAGGTATCAATTATAAATCGAGTAATCGGTGAACATACATAAAAAAAAAGATTCCGACGAATTGAGAATCTCCTCCTTTTTGGAAGTTGGTTAAAAATAAAACCCATACCTATGGTTCTCTGCATGGAGATAGTTGAAGGCCTCGAGAGTGAAATTGATATACTTTTGCTTACCTAAGGACTGGCCCAAAGCGAAGCGAGGTTGCATCATTAGCTTATTATAATCATCTTCCTATCCATTATTTTAAGATATCGTTAACTATATCTCAAATAACTAATACGTTAAAGCTTAAGTCTGGAGAATAGTCAAACTGAAGTAAAACTTTATAAGACAACTGAGTTTGCACGTTTAGGAAACTTATAATTCAACTAGCTGACTGACTCTACTGTAACTAAGAAAGCCAACATGTAAATAATCATAATATATCTATATTTGTATACTGAATACCTATATATTTGTAAGTATTTAAGGAATTTTATGGTATTACTTTTTTTCTATGTTTTATTGTATCAATAGCTACTAAACAAAAAAAAATACTTTGACAAACAGAGGTGAAAAAGGTAGGTACTGTTTTGTCTTTTCCTATTTATTTAAAGGTACTTTTTAAAAAAAAATTGAAATCTATTTACTTTATATATATATATATATATATATATATATATATATATATATATATATACGAGTATATACACACACACAGTTTGTTGAATCTCCAGATCACCAGAGTTCTATCGAAGGCATAAATTACCTTCCTATTAGATGGCAGCAATGTATAGATAATAATGGTATTTATTTTGATTAAATGTTAAATTAAAAAAAAAACGAATTTCAATTTTTCAGTACAAATCGGCAATTTCATACTTTAATCCCTATTATTTACACAATTTGTGATAAGTTACATTTTTTAGTTAAAACAAAACGTTTAAAAAAACCATTTATTAACAAATTAAAAACTTATTTATTAAAAGTATTACTAAATTCACAATCTTGATCTCGTTAGAACTCGTATTGTTCCTATATACATAATGTCAGTACCTACTACCTAGGTACTTAAAAATATATTAAAATAGCGAAAAACAAAAACAAATCTATCCCACGAGAACTGTCCATTTTCCCGAGAGAAAAAGTTGCCTATGTGTTGTTCTGATGTATGAGCTATATATATTACTAGCGACTCACCCCCGCTTCGCTCGAGTTCGTCCCTAGGTTGCTTCCCCATACAAACGTTTTTTCCCATTTTCTCCCCCTAAGAAATGATTTCCGGGATAAAAAGTATCCCATGTCATTTTCAGTCTCAAACTATTTTCTTACCAAATTTCATCTATATCGGTTCAGAAGACCTAGAGATTATCCCCTACAACGTCACAAACTCACAACGTCACAAACTTTACCACTTTATAATATTATAGTATAGATTGTTAAGTTTCATTAAAATCCATTCAGTAGTTTTTGCGTGAAAGAGTGACCAACATCCATACATCCTCACAAATTTCCGCATTTATAATATTAGTAAATTCGATTGTCACATAAGTACTCGTAACATTGAACATAGACGAGACTAGTGTTACTCTCATTCTGCACAAAACTTTATACTAGGCAGTTAGACGAAACTAAATTTAAACTTGATCGATACGGATTATATCCAGCTTCCAGTGCACAGTCATTGCAGACATTTTATTAATAGAACACCTATTGCTAATCTAACTAAAACATACCGTAGTGCTACGTTTTATTAATTGCTACGTATAATAAATTCGTAATATATATATATAATTTTTATTATTTATTTTTTACTGATATCTCCAAAACGATACAATTCAATTACAAAATTAAACTAACTGTAAAAAATTTCACGCAAATAGAGGAAGAATATAAAAAAACCACCACCAAAATAAAAACGGTATGAAAATCTAATATTTAATGAATCTATCAGTTCTCCATACCATAGAGTTAATTAAAACAAGCAATTACACCTCTGTACGCCATTGTTTCAAAAATCACCTCTATTGACGTATTTCGGACGTTTATTATAGGGGTATATAGGGTTGATTTACCCCTGTCCCAACGTCTAGACCGACAGCCAGACTAGTACTGCTTTAGCTACCGGCGGGGAAGGACGTCCGCTCCGTTGGCGTGAGTTACGAAACGCGAGTGTGTGTTGTGTTTTTGTGCATACCTTTTTACGATTGACTGTTTTTATTTTTGTGTATCGTGCAAGTTGTTATATTTTGGGGATAAAAGGCGAAATTGTGTAAGTTATTTATTGTAATTATTCGTGGATATCATGGACTTGGTGTAGACTAGATGTCACATTTGTTTATATGTAATATTAACACTTATATGGTTTTTTGTTTGAAATAAATATTTTTCAAAAGTTCTTTTAATTGTAGGATTTAGACTTCAAAGGAAAAGCCGAAAGCTTTTCACAATTACTATTTAGAAGTCGGTTAAGTGTTTTTTAAGGATATGGATTTGTGTTACGTTTGCAATAATAAATAATTATTTATTTTTGATTTACGGAGACTAGCAACAGTAACAGTTACGAATGAAGACGTTATTGTTTATTAATTGCCCATGAAAGATGAGATCAATCAACTTGGTCTTATATTATGCTACTAGGCAATACTTTAGTTTTTTTTTCAAATATCTTAAAGGAACCTTTTTAAAAGAAATTTATATTTTGTTACAAGGTATATTCTCCATTATTATTTTATACAATTTTTATTTTTTTATAAAATATCATGTTAAAAAAATGGGGAACCATTCATTTTTTCGTGATAAAAAGTAACCTATTCTTTGACCGGCAATATTAGGTATCAGCATGTCAAATTTTATTAAATTAGGTGCTTATGTCGATGTGTACTAAGCTGTATAAGTTACTATAGTTTTTTAACCATCCCATGGGAACTCTTTAATTTTTCGGAATAAAAATATCTAAAATATTGACCGGGGATATAAGATACCGCCATGCAAAATTTTATTTAAATCGGTAAAGCCGTTTCGGAGATTAGCTCGTACAAACAGACAAACAGACAAAGAATCAAAAAAAATAAAAAAATCTGGATATGTTCTATTTCTCGTCTTACATCCCCCTGACTCCGTTTGTAGATTTTTTTCTATGTACAGACATTCGGCCTCCACAGTTTTATTATATGTATAGATTTAATAAAAAAAAAACAATATTTTTGGATTTTTTCGCGGATTTATTTTGATTTTTGGTTCTCAACGTTTCGAAAGCGAATGAAAAAATACAAGAATATAGTATTTTTAAATATCACTTAGCTAATTTAATTATATCTCTAAATAAATAGTCTCATCAGACAGATCACTTACATACGAGTAATGAGTCTTTTAATATTTATAAGGTCAGAACACCATATACTTTAACGATAATTTAACCTAAATTATACGAGCATTACTGTTTTTTCATCAATAATAAACGATTAGTTGTATTATATTGTACAGCACAGGTACTTACTTTAAGTGGTTAAGTTTGCCCATTAACTTAATTGCAATAAACTAAAGCATTGTGATATAACAGGCTTTCATTGAATACTATATTTTGATTTTGTATTGTACAAAATACAAACCAGTCGACAACGCAATGCTAAATTGCTATTTCACCGAGTACATTTCAGTATTTGCATGTTTTTTTACTATCCTGAATGAAATTACAATAGATTGCATAACCTTTGTTCGACGTATAATTTTATATTTATTTTTTCACTAAAATTGTTGCGGACTTATGAGAGTTATTATTTTGGAATCAATGATTCTAACGAAAGCTTCATGGTAGAAAAGAGGGCTTGAGAGGTACAGCATTGTAAAAATAAGTGCAAAAGGAATGTCAAAACGCACTTAAGAGCGAAAAGTCGTTTTCGAAGACATTTTGTAAAGCTCTCGAGAGTTTCAAAAAGAAAAAAATACGACTTCCGTCCCGACCCGTCCGCCACTTATCACTACGGACAGAAACGATGAATTAGCGAAAATATAACAACTGTAGGTACATTTCTGTACGCGAATATTCTAAAAACTTATTTTTTTATTATGTTTAAATTGTATTTACATACTACCGGACCCGACAGACGTTGTCCTGTCTACACGTCTTTGATTTGAAAATTTCAAACTTTTTTTAATATATTATTTTCTATTAAAAAAATTGTGAATCTAAACCATTCCCAGATCCCCTTGAACACACACAAAAAAATTCATCAAAATCGGTCCAGTCGTTTGAGAGAAGTTCAGTGACATACACACTCACAGAAGAATTATATATATAAAGATTCACATTAATAAGCAGGATTCAAATGGACTTTTTATATAAAGAATCGCCAGAGCACTGGAAAATTCGAGGATGATTCACTTAAAATTATACGAAGAATAGGAAGACGATGAAAATAATTTGCGAATTATTCTTGCGAGCAATTCGCTACAGTATTTCGTTTTTTCAACTTTTATATTATGAATGAAAAATTAGAAAATATTTCATTGTCTCAAGTTCGTACTGTATGAAATAATATATAGCCGATAAGTTTTGGTTCGATTTTTGGAGGAGATTGTGCGAATCTATCTAAAAGTTTTAAGAAAGCTTTAACATTATTCTTGAAAAAGTACAGTGAAGGAAACTACGCCGTAACTTTTTGTTAGGGTAGTTTGTTATACTGTGGCGTGGATAGCAACCAATCGATGTAAGCAATGTAGCGCCCAACTTTTAAATTATAAAATCAGGAAAAATACAAAAATTATTAAGGTTGTATAAAAAAATTGTTACACTATCTATATCATATTGGTTAACGCGTATTACCAAAAAATCCGGAGAAACCAGGTTCGATTTTGTTTTTTTTTGTTGATACATAGTACATACTATCTTATTAATTATTATTTTTTTACTAAAATGTACGTTTTTAAATTGAATAAAAAACCATTTAAATAAACAATTTTTTTATAATCTTTATTTTATTTTTAAAGAGGGTTTGTTCATAAATTGAACATGCCACCCTCATTGGAGTAATTACAAAAAACTCACCGACGCTTTACAGCTATTTTATAAATCTTATATAATACTCTTGCTTCCTTTGATTCAGGACGACCTAAAATACAATTGCATGCACCTAATTCAAATAAATTTATATTGCTCAATAATTCTAATCTTTCGACCTCATTTCGGACACATTCCACTAGGACATGGTAAACATCTTCGACAACGTTACATTCTGAACAATTAGGAGATGGGTAAATAAACAATTTTAATTTTGTGAAATGATATTGAGTTACCTAGATTAACTTACGAATTCACTTTTGTACTAAATCCGTAAAGTCCTTACGAGTATATGTACATTGTTTATAAGTTCTATTCATATATTTGTAAGATATTGTAAAAAGGTAAAACCTTATTAGTCTATCTATGCATATAATAAAATTGTAAGCCGAATTGTAAGCCGAAAAGTACTTACGAGTATATGTACATTGTTAAGTTCTATTCATATATTTGTAAGTTATTGTAAAAAGGTAAAACCTTATTAGTCTATCTATATAGCATATAATAAAATTGTAAGTAATCCGAATCTGTACATTAGATATTTTTTGGAAAATCTTATTGAAATAAACATTATTATCGATACAGAGGCCAAATCTATAGTTTTTAGAATTTTTGTTTGTCTGTCTGTGTGTTACCGCATCACAGAAAAACCACTGGAGGGATTTTGATGAAATTTGGTATGGTGGTAGCTGGTCATCCAGGTCAACATATAGGATAATTTTTAACGCAGGAAAATGTCGCATTTTTGAGATAAAATACATAAACTGCATTGTAAGAGTATACTAATATATAAAACCTAAGAATTTGGTTTTTGGTCATCTGAACGCGGGTGGAGCCGTGGGTAATGCTAGTGCTAGTTTGTTATAAAACACCATTAACACTTAAATCAAGTTTGAACTTTACCTTACAACGTGCATTATGCTAGTACAGTTATTCTATTTGACTACAAATTAACACATTATATAGAATATAATAGCATTCTTTTATCTGAGATGCGGTAACAGCATTATCGTGTTATTGATTCATTTCGTCGATCCTCCTTGCACGTATGTAAGGTTTTATTGCTCGCATGCATTTGGTATATACATACATACATACATACATACATACATACATACATACATACATACATACATACATACATACATACATACATACATACATACATACATACATACATACATACATACATACATACATACATACATACATACATATGTGTTTGACCGCTAATGTTTCGTGAGTGGAAGTCGCGTGATTCTTGCATGATGAATGCTTGGACCATTCACTTTATGTATAAAATGATGATGCTTTTTATGTATAAAATAGCAATTAAAATTGATTCATAATAACGACTTGTTTGGCTCAGTTTGTAGTGATCTTACTTGCTGTGCCAGCGGTCGCGGGTTTCAGTCCCGCTGGGGACATTCATTTGTGTGATGAGCACGAATGTTTGTACTCCAGTCATGGGTGTTTATGTTTATAATATGTATGTAATATGTATTTAAAGTTATATATGTGTAGTGTATCAGCTATCTGGTATCCATAACACAAGCCTCGTAGCTTACCATGGAACTAGATAGTGCTGTGTATTAATGTCCCAACATATTTATTTATTGAGCTGCTCCAATGATTAACGGGTTCTATTTAATATAATAGATTAGAATAGATCTTTAGTAGCTAAAAACGGAAAATGGATGGCCGTTATGTCGTATATATCTCTCAGAAACCCTAAGAGAAGTAACGTGTCTAAATGAATTATATATTTACAACAAATGAATAAACAATGAAATATTAATTATTATCAGAAAAAAAAAATTCTAAGAGATCCAATTTTGTCACGAAATTCACTGAAATTAAACACAACTGTTTCAAAATAACAATACTTTGTTCAAATTCAAGTAACACTACTTCCTTATATTACTATTTTTCATATAAATATTATAAAGAATGATGTTCCTTCTATTAATACTAGAATAAGTGAATTTACACTGTAAAGTATAGAGACTACTCTATGGCAAAAGTTGAAAATTAAATTGTGAACATTTTCGAATTTGATGACTTGGAATAGTTGCTACTAGCTGTAACACAATGTAATAGCTAGTATGTATTCAGCCCTTTTTAACGTCCCACTGCTGTGCACGGGCCTCCCTTCAGTACGAGGGGAATCAGGTCATAGTCCACCACGCTGGCCAAGTGCGGATTGGCGGACTTCACATGTCTTTTGAAAACTTGCTAGGTTCTCTCAGACATGCAGGTTTCCATACGATGTTTTCCTTCACCGTTAAGACAAGTAGTAATCATGTTGGAAATGATTCGCACATGAAAATATCAGAGGTGCGAGACCCGTGATTTGAACCCGCTTCACTCGGTTTCCCAAGCGAGCGCGTTACCACTGTGCTACCACTGCTATAGCTATATAGCTAGTATAGTATTATATAATCTGTGGTAATAGTAAGTTTTAACATACATAACTATTATCTAACCCTAAAGTACCGCTATAAATAATCTCTTTAATATAATATTCATTATATATTATATTTTCGTTATTTACATAAATTTCTCAATATTGGTTAGAAACCAATAAAATAAACCTAGATTCAAGCATTTTAACCTAAATTTCATCACTATATAAGTAATTCTAAAGGGTTTTGTTGTGTAAACATGACACATTAGTCTTCATCAATCATATAGCAAAATATTAAGAGGTCTTAAGCCTGCTTACTAGTTTCTTAGACGGAGAAGAGTACTTGATCAGTCTTATCAAAGCGCGTATAAAGGAAATATTCCCCAGATTAAGTGTTATCGCTTTACAACCCTTGGTATCGATTTGAGATACTGTTTCTTTAAGCGACATCTAAAGTGTTATATATTAGATATTATATTCATTTAAAAATTACTGTTTAGTTATTATATAATGAATGTTAGTATATACAACTTTCGAAAAATAAGGTACTACCAAGTTAAAATGTACTTAAAAGTAATTAGTCTCATAAAAGTGGATGAAAAAGAACTATAAAAATTGATTTACAATTATTGGCCAAATATATCACGAAACATACCCAAAAAAATTGGAAATCAAGTTGGACATGATTCGCACATGAAAATATAAGAGATGCGAGACCTGGGATTTGAACCTGCTTTCCCAAGCGAGCACGTTACCACTGGGCTACCACTGCCTTCAGATATAACATACCTACTTAAAATAGATACAATTAAGCTAAGAATATTCATATTTAGATTTAAAAAAACTATTTTAATCTTTCGCTCGCGGTTCCTATAGTTAGTAGTACATTATTACCACGAGTAAATATTTGAAAATTTTGCTTTATTAAAATATTGCATATTTGCCCATCAATCTCATAGAATCCTGACGTCAGTGTTTTATTTTAATCCCTGGCGAGCTATTTGAACTACTAACGGATATTAAACGCGTATCACGTAAAAGTTCATTCAACGCTCGACAAATGTTTTAACTTGATTACACGATCATCGAAAATTGACTATAAAATATTTTATATGTTGCTAAAGTAAGATTTTTTTTTAATATTTTGCATTCTCTTTGCATATTGGGAAATGGGATGGGTTAAACATTCTTTCAACTAATATAAGCAATATAGCTCTTTCATATGTATGTATATATATATATATATATATATATATATATATATATATATATTGTAAGAGTATTGTAAGAGAAGTACCCACCTACTAGATATCATTCAAGGTTTTTTTTATAATTTCTTTGTGGTTATAGTTCTGTTATTATTCAGTTATATCGATTGATTTGAAATTTTAAACTGCGAAAATTTGGGTAATAATAATAACAATATCATAATTTCATACTAAAACCAAATAGAATATTTCAATTATTAATTAGTAAAACCTTTTTTGGTTTTGATTTTAGACTCATTGCGTACATTTATTTATTCTCTAAAACAGCTACATATCGCTAATCATACTTGTGCTGATTAATTATTATTAAAATAATATTTATTTATATTACTAGCACAACCCGCGGCTTCGCTCGCGCTAAAACTACAAAAAAAAATCTTTAAAAAAAGTAGTTTCATAGAAACTTTCTTCTCCCATTATACTCCTTTATAGGATAAATTTCGAAAAATGCTAAAACACGTATTCATTTAATTTCATTGAAGATCATTAATACCAAGTTTCAAGTAATTCTGATCATAAAGCTCTTTTTTACTCACGGCATTGAGTAGTAAAAGCCGGAAGATTCAAAGTTACAAATAGAAACATTACTTCTTGTAATTTCGTCATACGATCCCATGTTAATAGTATTGCATTAACGAATTTGGAGAGTAAAAAATGTTACATGTGTGTAACAAGTTGTTTTACTGCTTATGAATTACTATCGACTTACTCTCACTTTGCTCGGGTGCATCCCTAAGCACGATTTTGTTCACAATTTCATAGGTTTTAATTTTTTTGCGTAAAACCATAATTCTTTTTCTAAAATAAAAGCCTAAAGTAAAAGTTATTAAGTTATCCCTTATAATTACAGCTATCTGCCAGTGAAAGTCCCATCAAAATTGGTCCAGCCGTTTCCGAGATTACTAGAACAAACGGACAGACAGTTAGATAGACAAACATTTTAAAAATTGACTTTTTCTCATAAGTAACTACCTTACATGTATCTTCATGTACTTTTATATGCATTTAGTTAAACGCTGTTATTTTTATATTACAAACAGACACTGCGATTTTATTTATTTGTAGAGAAGAAGTATTTATTTATTTATTTATTTATTTTTATTGTACTTCATTTCTACTTTAAAATTAAATCGTTGTGGCCTACGAATTACGTTTCAGTCTAAATCTAACTACTAAGTTTAGACTGTCTGGATAAGACAAAACGTAAACAACATTTATATAAATGTACTAGCGACTCACCCTCGCTCCGCTCGGGTTCGTCCCTGGGGTGGGATCTGGGAGGACCACCCTTATCCTTATCACTTAGGGGTATGAAAAATAGATAGTAGCCGATTCTCAGACCTACTGAATACGCATATAAAATTTCATCAAAATCGGTCAAGCCGTTTCGGAGGAGTATGGCAACGAAAACTGTGACACGAGAATTTTATATATTAGAGAAGGAGTTCGTCTATCTAAATGCACGATAAAAGAAAAATATTGTTATTTTACGCCTCTTACTTACTTACAAGTGCCTATTTTCAGTAATATTTATAATAAAATATTTTTGTTATTACGGCTACCTAAAGCACTCTTCATATATATATATATATATATATATATATATATATATATATATATATATATAGGAAGACAAGAGTCTATTTATAACGCTACAAGGAGATCAATATTATTATTCAAAGACAAAAAACCTATCAGAGTCCTTAAAATTCAATCTAATATCTACTTCGACGCAATTACAATAGAATTGGGAATGGGCGACAACCGTTCAGTAACGGCTTCGATCCTGTCTGTAAGGATAGTGACACACTAAATTTATTTGCTAAATAAAAAAAACAATATTGTTTTTATAGGATAAAAATTCCATGCGTTTTTTTATTATTAAACGATAAAATATGTAAATAATAAATATTATAAAAATATATATATACAAATATTTTGAATATAGTTTTAACTAAGATACTCGTACCTTAAGAGCTATATAACGGACAGGTTGCTTCCCCATACAAACTTTCATCCCGATTTTCACAGTCTTAATGAATGATTTCCGGGATAAACACTATTCCATGTCCTTTCCAGGGTCTCAACCTATCTTCTTATCAAATTTCATCTAAATCGGTTCAGTAGTTTTGGAGCCTAATCGGTACAAATAAACAAACAAACAAAACAACCTTTCCTCTTTGTATAATATTAGTATAGACAACAATAAAACGCCAGAATTTTAGTACTGTACAAATAGCTATTTAAGCTGATTTGGTGTATTTTGAAAGCACAGTTAACTACTTCAATTTTGTTTGTTGTAGTTTGCAGAGTCAATCAGACATCATTCACATGCTACTGCAGTCACTTTGAAATATTATATAAGACATACCTACTGTTCTTTTGTTAATTCCGTATATACTTATGTATATAAAAAAATATGTTTATAAATCAAAAGTTCAGTGTGTCTGTTCCTAACACAGTGTCAACGAGGTCATCAGCTACAAACATCCATCCCAAATCTATTCCTGGGTTTATTTAACATACAATACTGTGTAACAAATGCGCATATTTACTCAACTAGAGCTTAGGTCACAATATTTAGCAGCGTGGCTTGCAAAACTGCAGGAAGCAAAAAGTTACACCCGTTATACATATTTACATAAACATTTATAAAACATATGTCGCATGTCGGTTATTTTCTTAGCGATTTGCATACGAAATTGCGGGCATCCGGTTTAAGTATTAGAATTTTTAATGATTTTTAAGAGGTCGAATTACTTTTTCATTTTTGTTAATAATATAAAGTATATTTTTGGGTTTACTAAACTAAAAGTTGGACCAAATCTATGATTTTTGAACAACAGACTTAATTTGTCTATAATAATATATAATAATATGATTGTAACATATTTAGTAGCATAAATTATAATACTCTTATTCCTCGTGTTGCTATAGAAATGGTAACTTTTATTATGTGGTTGTATTATTGGTATTGATGTTTTATTTCCATATTATAACAAATATATTAATTAACTTTTGATTATTTAAGGTTTAGTATAGATTTCTCAAAGATAAGAATATGTTTTCCCAGTAAAAAGTGTCTTGTATCATGTTGACCTGGATAACCAGCTATTTTACCAATTTTCATCAAAATCTGTCCTGTGGTTTTCTCCTGATGTCGTTACAGACAGACAGACAAAAATTCTAAAAACTATAGATTCGGCCTCAGTATCGATAGTAATTACTATTTCAGTAAGATTTTCCGAAAAAAAAATTTAATGTACAGATTCGATTTATTTCGAATTTTATTATATGTATAGAAGTAAAGGCCGCTACATTTCCAATTCGAATAGGTCACGTAATTACTCTCTTCAATATCAGCGGCCTCGGCTTTAAAAGCCTATTCTTGTCACAGATAAAGCAAAGATATCTCGTGACCTCGGTATATCGTTCGCTTCGAGGATAAGAAACAATGAATTTTAATTCTATACGCAACCTGGTCGCTGGGGTCATAAATAAATCCCTTATCGAGTAGGTAATTGGTAATATGGGCGATCGCTCCCGACTGGAGAGATAGTGATGCCCAACACGTGGCTATAAATGAAATTATACTGCCTTAACTTAAATGTATGTTGTCATCGGCTAAGTGGATCCAACGGATAATAATATAAGTAATTAATAAACGCTAAGAAAAAATACGTTAAGTTTATTTAAACGTGTTATCATTATGAACAAATTATATATCAAAGTGCAACTTCAGTAGTTTTATATGACTAAGATAAGATATGAAGTTGAAAGTTATAATAATTTTTATGGCTTAGAACACCCACCAACTTGATATTCGGCATTTTTGTTCTTATTCAGAATTGATGTTAATATTTTTTGAATATAACATGTTTATAATATTTAATTTATTGCATCATATTATATTTCAATTTGTATGAAATATATAGGCCCCTTAGGCCCCTTAACAATGTTAAAGTCTGCCAGATTTCGTGAGTGACAGCGGGACCTAAACCTATCATTAAGTCTATCAAAATCGAATAAAATACAATTTTCCCCCATTACCGCCCTTCATATCTTCCGTCATTTTACGTATCGTTTCCAGGCGTAAGAGGGTAGAAGTAAAGACGAAAATAATAAATCCGTATCGAATATATGCACGAGAGAACCAGTGGACGAAATGTGATATGTTCTGGTAAATTTCATCTGTCAGAGCTCGCGGCGATCCATCACCAATTAAATGTTAGGTCGTTGATACATTATCAGATGCGAATATACCATTATTGATGGTTAGTGGTACCACAAAACTGTAAATACTCGTAGTATTGAAAAGCTTTCTATGCTATTATAATTAACTATAGTATCACCCAAAAACTATAAAATATGTAGGTAAGTGCAGAATATTTTTGTGGCAAAATTATAGTTATTATAATAACTTAATTCAATATAGTAGATTTTATGATCTTATTTTAATGCATTTTAAAAGCTCATTCAAATCTATGGAGCTGTTACAGTGTGAAGAAGTTAGAAACACATGCTCACTTACTCTACACAGCAGTGGTAGCTCAGTGGTAATACACTCGATTGAGAAATCAAGTGAACCGGGCTCAAATCAAAGGTCTCGGACTTTTGATATTTTCATGAGCGAATCATTTTTTTTATGTTTACCACTTCTTTACGGCAAAGGAAAACTTTATGAGAAAACCTGTAAGATTGACAGAACTTAGTAAGTTTTCCGTGAAATTCGCAAGCCCTCATTCGGCCAACGTAGTGGACTATGGTTTAATCCCCCCGTATCGAAAGAAGCTCCATGCCTAGCAATGTGGCATTAATAATTGCTGCCACAATAATAATGTAGAAATATTGAAAAAAAAAAATTAGATATTTTACTTACTTATTTTACGGAATAACTATAATATTCAATAATAAAAACAATATTATTATTGGTACGTATTAGGCTCAACTCATGTTTGTCATCGCTCAGTATTTGTTATTCGAAGGAACAACAAAATAACATTGAATATGTCAAATTATTTTTATAGAGAGGGTTGTAATTACAGCCCTGCTTTTGAGCTTAATTATTCTATCCGTTAGATAATTAATTAAACAAAAGGCGCCCCGCAGGCCTAGGTATTAAATGTGGCTATTGTTTGGGTTCACGGAGAAAAATCTTCGATGCTTCCGGCTTCTTCGGGCCAAGCTTTGTTAAAACTTCCCATTTTCTAAACCGAGAGCAAATGATGCATTTATCATTTGTCAAAAATATCCTATTGACCTTACAAATTGTTTATTAAACGGGCGTTTCAAATCAGTCTCGAAGACTCCCGATATCTTTTTGATTGGAAGCAAGGGACGGTTTTGTAGATTCTTTGTTCGGGGTCGGCAGTTCCCATGGCTTTAGGGTGTTACGCTATTTCAGTATGTCGTCATGTAATTTATGAGCGTGCAATGCACAGACGCGCTTTTAGGGAGATGGCATATCCATTCGGGCAACGATTCTTTAAATTTATGCCCTAGTAAAAATGATAAGTGGCACATAAATAGCTTACTTAAGATTGCCTTTTCACAATTTTATGTTAGTAATTAATTGTTAGCACAAAACAATTTCTTTATTAGTTACTCTTGTTAGTTTAGTTTAACGTTCATTTTATTGCCTCATTTCTTAGAACAAAGTATAAAGTAATGTATTTTGTTGTTTATATCTGTAGTATAAAATTCATTAATTTAAAAAAATGAGTGCATAAATAAAAATTTCAACATAAACATGTAATTATATGCGAAAAGTCAATATTAGAATAAATCTGGTCAAATTTTATTAATTTATTTTATTAAGCCATTATATAAAGATGACTTAAAAATACTTATTTATGTAAGATTTTTTTATTTCAAAAAAATATACATCAAATTGTAACTTGTGTGTATTATCACTATTCAAATTTGAAAAAAGTTTAAAAATATAAAATGTCAATCAGTTCTATAAAATAAATTACTTCATGTTCAATATACTCGTATATAATCTGTTTAACTATAGCTTCACGCGTACGTTTAATGGGACAGT
This sequence comes from Brenthis daphne, assembly GCA_947093115.1. Taxonomy (NCBI): domain Eukaryota; kingdom Metazoa; phylum Arthropoda; class Insecta; order Lepidoptera; family Nymphalidae; genus Brenthis; species Brenthis daphne. Next base: position 22,920,125 of record OX352481.1, read on the forward strand.
TTGGCTGGGGTGGGATGCTGGATGACAGTTCTCAAATACCGTGACTTTTATATTTATATCAACAAATTTAGGAAATATCTGCACAGTAAGATAATTTAATTTTAATCTAGTTACCCAGATAATAACTATATATTCTCAATAAAAACCTACCATTTCAATTATATTTTCTTAGAGTTACGCGAAAATTGGAGATTTTAAATGAAACCTATCTTTTTGAATTATTTCGGCGTCACATACATCCGTAATAATAATAATTAATTATATGTATATCTAATAACTTTTGAGACTTAAAAACCTTAGTTTCTTCCGTAATAATGTTTGCTGTAAAGTATTCAAAACGTCGGAAACCCTCGAAATATTCCGAAAAGATAGTTTTAATTAAAGTACCTTGTCAATTCTAAATATACTTACACAATATCGCCATTTTATATTTTTCCACCACTTTCATGTTGGCACGTCAAGTATTTTGTATACTTAATGAACCCATTAAGTAGGTGAAACATTGAACTCATTCTCTACTTAAATTATTTGTCGAGAGTCCATACAGAAATCGTTGCCAGATTTAGCTTTGGAGGGTTGTAAATACAATTTGTTGTTACAATTGAAACAATGCCGACCGATGTTATGGTAATCTTAGAGGCGGCAGAACATTTCTTTCGGCTTTATTTCGTAAGCAGTGCCTTTTTTATATTCATAGATGTAAGGGATATCTTGTAGGATTTGGATTCGATTGTGTTATACTTGTTCCTTATTTTAGTAAAGAGGAATTTTGGAATTTTTTTTTTTGACTTAATTGAAATCTTATTATTTGAATGTTTTAATTTCTAAAAACGTTTTAACATGTAGTAAGTATGTGATTGCGAAATATGTACTACGGATTTTATTAGAACAGAGTAGGTGAATTCCATTTTCGTACTAGACGAATGTTTGTATGGATCGTGTAGATTTATATTTAACTAGTAGTACCCGCGGCTTCCCTCGCGCTTATACTATAAAAAATCTCTAAAAAGGTAGTTTCATACAAACTTTCATCCCCTATTTTACCCCCTTATAAGATGAATTTCGAAAAAGGCTAAAACGCGTAGTTACATATTTAATTTTATCGAAGAGCATCAATACCAAGTTTTAAGTAAGAATTCTAATCATAATTTTTTTTTTGGATTTTATTATAACGTGTTTTCCCGTGGGAATTAGATAATCTCCCGCGGTAAAAAGTAGCCCATGTTACTCTCCAACCCTACAACTAACTCCACTCCCGTGAGAATTAGATAATTTCCCGTGGTAAAAAGTAGCCCATGTTACTCTCCAGCCCTCCAACTAACTCCACACAAAAAATCACGCCTATCCATTACTCTATTTCGACGTGAAAGAAGGACAAACAAACAAATAAACAAACAAACAAACAAACAAACAAACAAACAAACAAACAAACAAACAAACAAACACTCACATTCATGATATAAAGTATGGATTATACAGAGGCATTTATCTTGGTGTGGTCAAGTATAATATGGAGGTTTTGTTAACATTGTCCATGTACCTGTACCATGACTACTTATATGAATTGAATTTAAATGAATTGAGAAAATCTATTTAAAAATGATTTTAATACTGAAAAAAATACGAATTTATTCATTAAAGATAGTGAAATATAATATTATTTTTAGGTAAGTAATTTTCTTAACTTACATTAATAAGTATTATGTTCAGTCGATTTTATCATTCTACTCGTACAACTGTTGTAGACTTCAATATCGCAATAAATCTGAACCAATGTACTAATGTTATTGCAAAAGTTGATACTTTTATGCCACAGCGCAATGTCATGGAAAAAGCAATGAGGTGTGAGCGTTGCACAGCTGCTGCTTTTGTACTCGTCATAGTGTTTTGTGAAGTTCATATTTGTTATTGTTTGCTCTTATTTTCATTACCGAAAAAAACATAATCGGATTATCGAACAATTGTTGAGTAAAATAATATTATTTTTAAAATTTCAAGGATTTTATTTAATTTTTTTTAAAAATTTCTATGATTTACGTGGATATTTGATATTTTAAATGAAATCGGAATATATAGATTTATAATATTGAAGCAAAAACTATTTTAAAATATTTTTTATGTATCCTTTTAGTTTTTCCCTTAAACTTTTCTGTTTACTTTACTAGTGTCAATACAAAAAATTTACTTTGGCGGGGTTCGAACCTGTAATCTCCAACGTATAAGCTATACCAGTCAGACGTAATATCACTTTCGTTAAATATTTGAGAACTTATTCCCCACAGTAATATAGTAACCTTTTTTTTTAATTATTTAATCTATGTATGTACAATGTAAAAGTAGATACAATTTTTGCTTCTCTAATTGGCATATCTATTAGTACGAGTTTCTATGGTTATATCCCTCCGGGAATAGAACAGTAAGTTGAGTATATAAATTAGCTGTCAAGGCGCTAATCGCTCCGACATCCCGCGATGAAACTTTAGAGTCCATCAGTGGCTGTCTAAAAGGCCCACGTATGTTCCTAAAATAAACCTACAATAACGGCATCCATTTATTTTGTTATCCTATTAGCAAAGTTATTTGGATTAACATCGTACGTTTTTATTTAATCCTATCGTACAGATTTTATCATGTAGTATATAAATAACCTTTTAGGTAGCGTGGATTATTCGTATCGGAAATTTCCCAAACTTTTTTTTTCATTAATTTTGAATGGTAAGCTAGCGTGAACGTTGCGAATTAGGGCGACTGTTCCATTTTCACACGCTTCGCAGAAAAATGGCTGCGGGACGTAGTACAATAGAGCACAATTACGTCGGGAGTCGTAATGAGTGCGCCAATGAGATAGCAATAAAATTTCGCCTCAGAATACGGTGATAATTAGAATTAACTGTTTCATTCTCGCCGACATCGGATGACCATTTCAATTTTACTCCATTGAGATTGTTCAGAATTTACTGCGAGCTGTTGTGATTGCCCATTTATGTATGTAGGTATATGGAATATAAACGCATACTTATCTATGTTATCGAAACGCTAGTGAGGTGTAGTAAGTCGCGAACCCAATACCCTTAACCAATTTGTTTTTTATAAATTATTCTTGTTGTATACAAATAAAAGTATATTGTGTTTTTTTCCAGTCCTATTATAAAAGTCTAAAAAAAATATCTTTACAGTATTTCCCTAGTAGGAACACCATGACAGTGGCACTTTACTGACACTCAATAACTGATAATAGTTTCCAGATATAGACTATTTAAAACGTAGATTCGCATGTACATTGTACAATCCCCACGCCGGTTTTGACTTCAAACTAAAAGTCCGGTACCACACGTTCGGTTCCAATCTATTTGTAACTTAAAAAATTGCAATATAAAAACTGTTTGGACAGTAAAGTAGACTGTTACATAAAATGGGTTATTCACGAAGCCTGAAAATCTAGTAAAAAGGTTGAGTGGCAGTTTATGAGTAGTGTTTTGTTTCTGCAAACAGCTGCCACACAAAATGAAGGGCCCCTTGTTTCCTTTCTTTCGTGTAACTGAGGTTTTGTTAAATCAATTAAAACGATACAGTTTCTTAAGAGGGCTTCTTTAAATTCACGGATTGCCACTCGAACGTTTCTTAGTGGTACGTAATTTAGAGGGTTTAGTGGGAATTAGAAATGGGTACAGCGTGATACCATTGTTGGTGGTTTTGGAAACAATAGCTTATTGTGCATAGACTTGAACGACTTAACTGTATTTTGGTATTAAATTGAAATATGCCACAGATTACATCAGGATTCAGAGAGTTCGTATACGTTATTGCATTTTGCGTTTTGTTTTTTTTTAAATATAGGTAGGTATATGGATTATTTTGTGTTATGTATACCTATCTATAATTTTCATTTAGTTTTGAAATTTGATTACCTACTAACTGAAGACGCATTATAATTTACACCCAAATTGTATAAATGATAGATAAATATAATTGTGGGTAAATTACAAAATAGTCTTCTTATCGTCTTGTAGAAGCTTACGTTCTAATCTCCTTATTCATAACTAACAAATTCGTTATATCTGATAGTTATAATTTAAATGAAAATAAATAGCAGTAGCTTATTAAGATTTTGTAGTTATATTATGATTTATGATTTAAAAATTCGCACTGAAACGTTTAATTTGCATTTTAAAAATAAAAAAAATCATGAAGATATTCACCATTATTGGAAACGCTGTTTATGTACCATCAATCAAATCTTTGAAATTCAATCTGTACCTTTAGACCCTCCAATTAAGCATAATTTGAGATAAGCCTTTAATTTTTCGTTACGGGTGGGCCTCAAGTGTAAGCCGGTCATTAGCCACCTTTTTTAATACAATTTTTATACCTTTTGTCTTAAGTATCTCATATTTCTAGAAGATAATCCATAATACATGATATACGTTGCCATCATAGCAATTATCGGTAATAAATCTAAAGTTAGATCAACAACTAGTGTCTAAATATATTTTTTACATAACATAATGCCAGCGGATGCGTAAATTCTTTTTATGGTGAAATAAAAAAAGGGTCCAGATTAAATAACAATTTCAGCTTATCAACTGCCACTTCAGCACTCATACGCTAGGCACACTCAACCGTCGCGTCGTTATCATCGAAAATAAATGACCAATTAAATAATCTAATTCATTTCGGGACCCGGTCCTTGTCGTATGGAAATATAAATCAACGTATCGTCGAGTGGCGATAAACATTTTGTGACTTTGGGGGCAGGTGATAAAAAACGGCTATTTTTTTCGACATTGCACCCGCAAAGGCACTAAAAGGATGACATTTTTTAGCTCTTAACAGCTCCTTAATTGTTGGATGGCCACCCTTTATGCTTAAAATCGTCCCTTTCCACAAAAAAGGCCCTAATAAATGACCATAACGATTCAAGGCGCGCTCGAGCAAAAAATAAACGGTAGTCTTATTAGACGTTAATAGAAAGAAAGGTTGATAAAATTAAATTTTTGTTGACATTATTCGCTCGTTCGATGTGACGCCAGTAAAGTAAATATTTTTTTTATAGCTCATGCTTACGGTGTAAGTGCCGGCTAATGGGGTAAGCAAATAAAAGGTACACTTGTGTGCATTAAAGTGCTACAATGCGCTTGCTGGATAAGAGGGTCAATATTTTGATAGCGCGTGGTGGGATTGTAGAAACATGTGGTCAAACATTGTGCAATACGAATGTGGCTGTTTAGTCGCGGTCATAGGCACGCACGAGCTAACAAATGTCCGCTTTCGCTGCGCTTCTAAACACTAGACATCCAGATTTACAAGAGCTAACGTTCTGGAAAAATGGGGAAAGTAAAATCCTTTTACGTCATGTAAAATTTATTATGTCTTTACAAGTAGAATTTGAAGATAATTTTTTAGGTAAGGGTTTTTAGTTAAGGGCAAGGGTTTTAAGGTAAGTTGTATTAGGCATAATAAATTACCATCAAAATAGGCGAACAGTAAATAAAATTATCAGTCGTCTCTTAGACTAAGGTGTAGATGACAAAAATAAAACTAAACTCTCGTGATGAATCAGCTGCCAAGCCCAGACATTCCTCACATCAAAGGCGCATATTCGCGGAAATGCACTTTTTCATGTGGAATTAGCGACAAATAATAATTAATTTACACAAGAATGATGTTACATTTGCTTTTAAGTTTTACATCCTGTGAAACCGTATTTATTTGAATACTTTATGGTATGTTATGTATGTTATGTTTGTCATTTACAAATTAGCACCTAAAGATCAAAGCTGAGTAATATATACATTACCTTTACTAATTAATATATAGTAATTAACCCAAAAATGATCTACGTTTGTTTTAAGTATATTAATAAATAAATACATTATATGGGAAAAGACCATGTAATTCAATAGACATATTAAATACTATAGTCTCTGCCGACGGTTCTGCTCGGGTGGTAGGAATGTTCATAAGAATAACTTAATAAATAATTAATAAATATGTTGGGACATTAACAGATAGCACTATCTAGTTCCATGGTAACCTACGAGGCTTGTGTTATGGATACCAGATAATTAATACACTACACATATATACTTATTACTTTAAATACACACATATTATAAATATAAACACCCATGGCGGGAGTACAAACATTTGTGCTCATCACACAAATGAGTGCCTCCAGTGGAACTCGAACTTGCGACAAACTGAGCCAAACGTGTCGTTGACATCGTCGCTTATAATCTGCATTAATAATTTTGAATAAGGATATAAGCTATTTCCATTACGAATACCACATGAATGTATTGGGCAGTTACAGCGTTCAGAAGTAACAAACACTAACTCACAAACTATCGTGTTTATAGTTTTAGGTGATAGAAGGAAAAAAAATATTCTAAGGAGTAATAGAAAAATATAAAAAAATAATTGTTAAATAATATCGCTTCCACATATAAAGCTAAGGCCGGTTTACAAATGAATTTATTATCGTGTTTAAATGAATTTATTGCTTTTAAAACCCTTAAATAAACTGCTTGGGTACAATATTATTTGTAAAGGCATAAAATCTCATAATATTTTTATAGGTTAAAAAATTCTATAAAATTTTAATAACGTACAACAATAGACACAGCGCGAGGTTGAGGCTGTTCATGATTTTATTTCACTTACATGCACAAATAAACCCTGTGAAATATGAAAAATACGAAATAATTTACACATAAAGTTAACATATTATTTATTATTTGACGACACGTTTGGCTCAGTTTGTAGTGACCCTGCTTATTGTGCCAGCGGTCGCGGCTTCGAGTCCGCTGGGGGCATTCATTTGTGGATGAGCACGAATTTTGTACTCCAGTCATGGGTGTTTATATTTGTAATATGTATGTATTAAAAGTTATATATATGTAGTGTACCAACTATCTGGTATCCATAACACAAGCCTCGTAGCTTACCATGGAACTAGATGGTGCTGTGTATGAATGTGCCAACATATTTATATTTATATTATTATATTCTATGTCTATAAACCTTAATTATAACATTGATATGAAAAAAAATTATAACGTCTGTTACATTTATAATGTTACAAATTAAAAAAAAACGTACTCTAGATGCACTAGTAAATAAAAATGTACGAGTACAAGAGTACAAGCTTAAACTAGATCAAGTCTTACGTTACGTGTTTGAGCTTTAAATTTTTATTCTCATTCAAATTCCTTTTTAACCGTTTTTAAAATGTATATTTGTTTATACGTATATTGTATAGTCTAAGTATGGTTCTGTGCACTATATTTACACTAGCATTGAGCTCACAAAATTTGCTCCGCCCGAGTTCAGATTACCAAAAACCAAATTCTTAGGTTTTACATATTAGTACCTATACTCTTTTATTGCAGTTTTTGTATTTTTTCTGAGAAATGAGACATTTTCCCGCGGTAATATGTATTTTATATGTTAACCCGGATAATCAGCTATCACCATACCAAATTTCATCAATATCCCCCCAGTGGTTTTTCTGTGATGCGGTAACAGACAGACAGACAAAAATTCTAAAAACTATAGATTCGGCCTCTGCATTGATAATAATAATGTCTATTTCAATAAGATTTTCCAAAAAATATTTAATGTACAGATTCGGCTTTATATATATAATTCTTTATATATACGATTCGGCTATAGATTAAACATTTTATGTACTTCACAGTGGAATTGTTATTTTCCCAGGTTAAGCTCTACGAGTTATAATTTCCTGGGATACTATAATAGTTTTATTTACCAACTCAAACGTTGGACTGACATAGAATATTATGTTCATGAACCTTGCCAGGTGTGAGAGTAAAATACAATGTACATATATATATATATATATATATATATATATATATATATATATATATATATATATAAATATAAACTTTGCAATTAAATCAAAAATGTTAAGGATGAATTTCAGTTAGTTAATTTAGAGATGCTTTCATAATTATTATCTTCAAGTAATCAAATCTATGTAAATGTATATAAAACAAAGTCGGGTTTATTACAACACTTATAACTCGAGAACTGCTGGACCGATTTTTATGATCTTTATTTTTTTGGATTTGTCTTCACCTCGAATAGCAGAATTACTATTAAAACATGGGAAAACAATTACACAAAAAAATTGAAAAAAAAACTATTCCATAAAAAAATTAAAAAAAATAGAGGTTAAAAATCCATCAATCGAGGATTCATCAAAACTATACGTACCTATATAAAAAACCAAACCTTCTTTCTTGAACAGTCGGATTATATGACATCATGGCTGTTGATATCTGAAGAACGCTTGTCATAAAATATTTTAATTCATGTGTGGGTGGCAATAGATCAAATTCCTAAAAGTTCACATAGATTATCCAAAGAGGTTATCTATTATGAATTATGAAGTTTATCGTTTTGACATAACTGAATATTATCTCACAAAATTACGCACTTCATCGAGTTAACAATCAATTAATTGTGATAACTCTATTGAAATTTAATACATAATATTGTTATATTACGGTACATCAACAGTTTTATTCGATTTCTTTGAATTTCGTTTAAAATTTTATCGATGTTGTAGAATCGCGATTCAACAAACTTAAACGTAGTATCGTAAACCAAACTTTTCCTCGATTCTGCGCTGTGACATTTCTATTTTAAACTTCAAAGTTGCTGTCAGTTTTATTTGTTATTTTGTTTCTATGTACGACATTTTTATGTTCTTATTTGTTAATATGTTTTGACGCAATTCGTTTCTATTATTGTAAATTTTATATGGCTTAGGTTTGTTTCCCTATTTTATCTAAAAACTTTTTTAATAAAAACTTTGTTGTTTGGGAGTTGCGGTTTTAGAAGCAGCTTCTTTCAACTATCACTATGACAATTTCTACACGCCGAATAACTCAACTATCGCAGTTATAGATAATACTAGCATTGCCCGCGGCTCCGCCCGCGTTCAAATGACCGAAAACCAAATTGTTAGGTTTTACATATTAGAATACTCTTACATTGCAGTTTATGTATTTTTTCTCAGAAATGAGACATTCGCCCGCGGTAAAAAGTATCCTATATGTTGACCCGGATAACCAGCGGTCACTGTACCAAATTTCATCAAAATCCATCTAGTGGTTTTTCTGTGATGCACTAACAGACAGACAGACAGACAGACAGACAGACAAAAATTCTCAAAACTATAGATTCGGCCTCTGTGTCGATAATAATGTCTATTTCAATAAGATTTTCCAAAAAAATATTTAATGTACAGATTCGACTTAGTTACAATTTTATTATATGTATAGATATTATTTGTACTTCGAGATCATTCAGCGTAAAATAACGTATATACTTAAAAGTCGTTTAAAATAGGTATTACATTTCAAATACCCAATCATTCACGAGCTCGCCCCGACAATAATTTCGTAGCAGCTTTGTGTTGCCGCTTCCGGCGTATACAATAGATGCATGCAAACTTCGTGAAATGGGTAAAAATAATCCTCTAGCGGAGCCTAATACATCACGCGAACTGTCAGTGGAGACCGCACGAACAAAAATATACTATTGTGAGACGAGTAAAGCTTTGTTAGTAACTTTGGTAAAAACTTGTGCAATTTTTGGTGATACGCACCAACGCGCTCCCACAAAAAAAAAACAATCCGACAAACGAACTTAATCCTCTGGCAACACCATGTACCCGGCCCCAAATGAACACCCATTTCAATTGACTATCAACAAGATCGTTAAGGCTTAAATCAACGCTATGATTGCTAATGAAAAAATAACTCCCCACAATTTATCGTTTTAGTATTTTTAAATTAGATCGCAGACATATTTTCGACTCAACCTACAATTAATCAATTCAGAAGTAGAGCACTCATTATCTATAGGTACATATAATAAAGTTGTAACTAAGCCGAATGTGTACATTAAATATTTTTTGAAAAATCTTATTGAAATAGTTATTATTATCGATACAGAGGCCGAATCTATAGTTTTTAGAATTTTTGTCTGTCTGTCTGTTACCGCATCACAGAAAAACCACTGGAGGGATTTTGATGAAATTTAGTACGGTGATAGCTGGTTACCCGGGTCAACATATAGGATACTTTTTACCCTGGGAAAATATCTCATTTCTGAGAAAAAATACAAAAACTGCAATGTAAGAGTATAATAATATGTAAAACCTAAGAATTTGGTTTTTGGTCATCTGAACGCGGGCGGAGCCGCGGGCAATGCCAGTATCTTATGAAGCTATTCAATAGCTCTTTGTGTGGGTCTATGATACGTCGACACTCAATCCTTGACTCAACAAATATGGTAGTCGTCGTCAAAACAAACTTTCAAGAACATGTTTGAATTTATTTTTACAATACCATTCTAGTTTATAAAATCACCGCGTGTGATCTAAGCGGGCGCAGGTTTCGTGAGATTTCTCTATTTACTTTTAAGGCTACTGTTCAAACATTTAGATAATGTTGCCATAATCCATTCACCAGAATTTACCTTATGAAAAAAAAATGTTGTTATGGTAAATGACTTATACAAGTTATGACTTTTAATGGTCTGTTAAAATAAATATTATTCGTTGTATTACACATGAAAGTTCTATCAACCTTCTCGGCGCTATCCGAAATGCTAATAAGTTGTGTTGACGTAGCAAGTCGTATGTGAAAAATAAACATGATGAAGCCCAGAGCTTAGAGCATGTGTTAAGGTATCCTTACATCGCGCTTCAAAAGTAAAATGTCAACAGTCGCATTATACTCTCAAGAGTCATCACTTAACTAACGATGTTGTTATAGTGAAGGAAATTTCAATATTGATATTAATAATAAACAACGAGTAGGTAACGCTTAAACAAATAAAATTAGAAATGTGGATGTGGAAACTATATTACATAATAAATTGTTGTATAGAAAAATATTTTACAGGAACATATAATATGCTAAAGAATTTCCAGGATGTAATTTATATGTTCAATTATTTAATCTTCTTCAATTTAAGAAATATATATTATGATACTAGCATTGTCCGCGGCTCCGCCCGTGTTCAGATGACCAAAAACCAAATTCTTAGGTTTTACATACATATATTAGTATACTCTTACTTTTTATCTCTCTTAGTTTTTATATTTTTTCTCAGAAATGAGATATTTTCCCGCGGTAAAAAGTATTCTATATGTTGACCCGCATAACCAGCTACCATCATACCAAATTTCATCAAAATCCCTCCAGTGGTTTTTCTGTGATGCGGTAACAGACAGACAGACAGATAGACAGACAGACAAAAATTCTAAAAACTATAGATTCGGCCTCTGTATCGATAATAATGTCTATTTCAATTAGATTTTCTAAAAAATATTTAATGTACAGATTGGGCTAAGAATTTTATTATATGTATAGATAAGTATGAATCACATGGACACTACCTCGCAACAAGCTGTAGGTACATATGATAACTATAGAATAGAAAAAATCTACTAATGTAATTGTTCCATGAATATTTTTATAGACTAAAGTTAGTCCCCCATATAAATTTGAAGAAAAATTCAATCGCTTAGGGTGGAAAAAATTCATTTAATTTGATTTTAAAACTTAAAGATACCTTTTTAGTTAAAAATAAACTCGTATTGAGTACCTTCTTTTTTTAAATTGTTCATAATATTTACTTTTAACTATAATACTTATTTAATTTGTTCGATATGAGTTAGTACCTCGTCCACCGTCTCCGCCATTTTGACGCGCCGGACCACTAAATGGGGCTTTGTTTATTGGATTGAGCGATACATTTTTTTGTTAACAACCATTCCGTCAACGTTCAAGTGGCAATAAATTATAAACTTAACCTTGGCCACGTTTGTTTTGGTTAACCGTTTCTGAGTGCATATGTGCCTCGTGAGAACTACTGCTAGTTACCACTGTACACTATAAATTTAGTAATAGATGTTTATTTTTATACTATTTATTGTAACATGAACCTTACTAACTCTATATATATCTATACTAATATTAAAAAGAGGTAAAGTTAGTGATTTTGTGAATTTGTGACGTTGTAGGGGAAAATATGAGGATCCACTGAACCAATTTAGATGAAATTTGTTAGAAGATAGCTTAAGACCCTGGGAAGGACATAGGATACTTTTTATCCCGGAAATCAACCTTTAAAGGGATGAAAGTCTATATGGGGAATCAAGCTAGGGACCAACCCAAGCGAAGCGAGGGTGTGTCGCTAGTACTATATAAAAACGTTCTTAAAAACAATTTTGTAACATTAATTCAACAAAAGAGAATTGTAATTACATTATGTAAATTAAATTAATCTTCAAAGTACAAGAGTGATCCTAAATGATGATAATCAGTAATTGTCAATCTAAATTTTAGATATTCCATCTAATATTCGATTCGATTTCCGATTCCAATGAGACTAATGAAGTTCGATTTGAACACATTATCCGATGAATTAACGGGTTCAGCGTATTACTGCTGATTAAAATGGAAAATGAGCACACGTTTAGTTATTTATTATGACATAACTGGTAGATTATATGTGTAAAACTTCCTATATCCTTAATAAAATTATATTTAACCTACTTTAAAAAAGACGGAGGTAATCAATTCTGGTTGTGTAATAGGTCTGATATGTGTGATTTAAATATTTTTTATACAACGTAATTTTTTTGGTTAAAAAGCTGTCCATCTGTCGGTAAGCCTCTTCTTCCTCTTAGATAAAAAAAACTCTTAAATGCTGTATTTAGTATAGTCAAATAAGGTAAAAAGTAAAAACTAAAAAGGCATGCCTCTAAATGGAATATAATAAGCTATTCAAACTTGTACATACCTCGGTTTTGCCACTTTGTGAGTAATTAAGTTGAATTCCCACTCTTCATGCTCAATTTCAAGACCAGTCTACTGTTCTTGAGATAGAGCGTATTAAATATTCCTTTAAAATTAAATTTGTAGAGTATTTTATACTGTAAAATTTTCTTATAAACTCTAAATGACATTCTGTGCAAAGATAAATAGATATTTACTAATACCGATTTTTAGATTGTGATGCGCTTACAAGGTCAAATGAAACTTGAATCAATTATTTATCCAATGCTACACCAAACGTATATAATACACCAGTATTTTGTCTTCCATTCTAATGCTTAATTTTATTTTATTTATCAGTCCGACAACAAAAACAATAAATAATTTGCACCGTGTTGGAATCGAAGCTGCGATTTTCATCATACAAACCAGTGCCACTCCACATTAACGTACGGCGGTTGTCATAAAAGTGGAATAAACATATGCCTTATCATATACCAGGCAAATTTATTGGCTGTCCCGTAATCTCTTTATATTTATAACATGTATCACCCAGCCTTATCGGGGGCTACTGCAGCATCTTATTACAGAAAGATATTTTTATCACTGCCCTATAAAATGCGGTGAACAAAAAATATTTACATGTTGTAAAAACTTACGATATACTTATGCTTGTTTTTTTTGATATGATTTTTTAATTATTTTTTTTCAACCGACTTCTTCAAAAAGGAGGAGCTTCTCAATTCGTCGGAAGCTTTTTTCAAAGGGTAGTCCCATTTCAATTTTATCGAAAGGTCGAGCAGTTTAAAAAAAATCAACAATTTAATATTTTTAAATAAATGGCTTAATCGAATATGTTATTAAAAAAAACTTTTTTCTTACAAATTACCTACATATTATTACGTCTACACTAAAAATTGAAAAATAAAAACTTAAAAAAAACCGACCTCCAGGTACTAAAATGAAAAAAATAACTAAACGGGGGTTTTTATTTAGAATATAATACCTAATCAGATATCTTTAAAGATATAAAATTTTAAATAGGTACCTGAGATGAATGAAATATAGCTAACTGGTAGTTTAAAATGCTCCAGTGAATGACGGAAGCTTATATCAAAGGTAGTTGAGCCGAGTAATTTAAGCCTGTCAAAAGTTAAATCAGGGTCATACATGCGTGGAACAATATACAATAATAGGCTGACGACTTTATAACTGACAAATTTTTAAGCGTTGTATTATCGATGTTTCGTTTTACTATAGCAATTTGTATTTTATTTGTTTGTATAACTTATATAGAGCATGTCTCGGTGGTGTAGTGGCTGGCATGTACGGCTGCACACTCAGAGGTCCTGGGTTCGAGTCTCGGGTCGGGCCAAGTTTAGTTATTGAGTCTTTCTGTATGGTAAGCCTCAGTAACAGCCTAGAGTTGAGAAGTTGGCGGTGTTTCACCCCCGTGCCTCGGAGAGCAAAAGCCGTCGGTCCTGCGCCTTAACTCTCACCGGTCGTGTCGAGTAGTCGTCCCACCGGAGTATGAGAGTGACAGGAATAGAGAGTGCACCTGTGTCTGAGCGTACACTTGTGCACTATAATATCTCCTGCGCAGTTGGCTAGTCTCAATGAGATTGGCCGCCGTGGCCGGGTTCGGTCAGGAGAACATCATCATCATAGAGCATGTAATATTTACATTTGTGATAATATATGATTCATTTTACGCACTTTATAATTGGCCTGTCTGATGTCTCGCTTGCTGTTATCGTATGTCGCTATCTCTTAGATAATGCAAAAGACATTGTATCAAACATTACTATCTATGAGATACCTTGTTAGCTTTTTAAATGACAAGGTAGCAAAACTATACTAATTTTACTGATATATTTCTACTTATCTACCAATCTTACTAATACTATAAATGTGAAAGTCTGTTACTAGAACGGCTGAACGGATCTGGATAAAATTTGGCACAGAGATAGATTATAGTCTGGAATAGCACATAGGCTATTTTTTATCCTGGAAAAAGTGCGGTTCCTGTTGGTTAAATTTGTTTTTGTTTTTCTAGAGGCCAACCCGAGCGAAGCAGAGGTGAGCCGCTAGTAAAATAATAAAAATAAAGCAATGAAATAAAATTAAGATTTTTAAATATTATGAAATTATATTTTATTCTTAACTCACCCTTCTTATATACCTAACATAATATATTTTCAATTAGCCGTGTCGATTGTTATTGAAAGGGTAAGGAAATGTCTATTTTCATCGAAACCCACTGTCACTCTTAAGTACAATCTGTGTGTATCAATAACTTGTTTTTACAAATTTCGTAATACTATTGCGACATCCGCTACAAATTAATTACTAGGGCGTTGCATTAAATTATGTCCCCACTAAATATTCCATTAGGCGTATAACATGATATAAATCATGACATAGTTAGATTTATGTTGAACTGCTGCTGATATATATATAGCTTGCTTCAGCCACATTTGATAGAATCTACGTATGTATAAAACTCAATAAGTATAACGATGCCTTAGTGCTTATTTGTTAATATTTATCTTACAGGTCTTATATAAATTGCATGAATAAATTCCATCTTTAAATGAATCTTTGAAGGAACAATAACTTTAAAAATCTATGCGTAAATGATTGAATTACTTTGTTTAAGAATATTGTTAAATTATTGTATCTAGTTTTCGCCCAGTGGTTGAAACTGACCATAATCATAACCAATTGAAAACTTGAGGAAAACGAGGATATAAATAGAATTTGCCTATCCGTATAAAAAAAGAACTGTTTTATTTATATATATATATCTGTAATCTGTATACGTCGTCCCTGCTACACTTCATTAAAATAGCACACGATGAAAAAAAAATGATGTTATAAAATATTGGTCATTTAAATATTTTTTTTAAATATTATAACCTAGTTTAAATATATTTTTTAAATTCAAAGACATTAAAGCTTACATTTCTGACGCATTTAATAAATTAATTATTTCACATATCTTGAGAAATAAGTCAGAGAACCGTTTCCACAACAAGTTTAAGAGTTTCAAATCTCAGAGTGACAGATGTTTACACTCTTCTTAATATACCAAATAAATATTATAGAGTTGTTTACATTATAGCCGGGTCCGGGAAGTGTCCGCTACTTTATCAACGCTTTTGTTTGTATAATTTTGTTTTAAAAGTCCTATTACCTAGTTTTAAAATCATAATAAGAAAGAATTACAAAATTTTTAAAATAAACATATGTAAGGCACAAAAGGGTGCTTATCGCTAATTATTATCTTATTATTAAATAATAATACTACGAGTATATAAATATTTGAAAAATATTAGGAATACAAAAAATAAATTTTTACTTATTGTACATAATAGTGTTTGTTATAGCGAATAACTAGTAGTACAGTGAATCTTAATAGCAATAAATAATTATGAGTAATTAAGTTGACGTCAAGTTTCCATTGAAAATCTTAAATGTGTCATTGAATAATATTATTGCACGTTATTTATTGCATACGAATCTTGTGAAAATATTATCATGAAGTACTTTTAAAGTTAAAAAGTTAATTTTGTTGATGTAAGTTTTTAAAATAACTTTTTTGTTCCAGATGCTTGTTAAAAACTAATCATGATCAGTTTTCTCGTGGGATATCAAGAGTTGGATATGTGGCAGTAAGCTGCCAGCATGGATACGCTGGCCTTGGTAACCTCTCTCCTGGGACTGTTCTGTTTCGGTTAGTGTTTTTCCTTGTTATCTCGAGAAAGTTTTAAAATATAATATTTCGTAAAAAGTTATATTTTATAATTTGCTACATCATTTTTATTAAATTCTGGCGTTATTTTCAGTATTCTGTAAAGTAATAATTATTGAATGATATTAATATCGTTATTATAATTTTTATTACCTTATGTTATTTAGATAATGTGAAATAACCCAAGAAAAACGTGTTTACAAAATAAGCATTCTCGTCTATCAAAAACACATTCCATATGGTGGGCGAAGAAAATAAAGAACTCACGGTGAAGTCAAAGTTCAACTAGCGCTAATAGCAGCCCTCCCATGGGGTCGCATTCCCCTACACTTCGATATTTAGTGTCATATCGTACTATCTAAGATTTGTGAAACCACTTAACTCCAAACATTTATTCTGTCAGAAAAAAATATATTTCTTTTAGTTCTCAACTAAGGTATTATTCTACAAATATCTGCTATATATTAAAAGTTTTATATCTTGTATTATGTAAAGTAATAAATCAATACGTTAAAAAAGTTAATGTAATAGAACCCATGTCTTACAACAAAACGTTTAAAAATCACACTCTTGGGAATAATTAAGTTCAAGGGAAACCGTAACTTATTGGCAGGTCTCATTACATTAACAAAACACACATGTAAAGTTTTAGAGCTTTTTACAAGCGACGTAGACTAAAAATATCGTCTCACAATTTATGTTATCCACCCAGTTAGTTCTGTCACCATGAAGGAATTATTTTAGACTGTGACCCATGAATCGGCGTGTAAAAAAACGTTTGCCCCGCAGGCGGTTATCAAAGCGTAAAGAAGTTAAGCTAATGGTAAACGACGCCTATCTTTTGTATCTAATGCGTGATGGATGCTGCGTGAAATATGTGGAAAAAATTAAATAAAAAGATATTCAATCGTTGGGGTACTCTCACAATGAACATGCAGTTAAATCATTGTGTACAATGAAATATATGAAAAAATGAATCGTATCTCTGATCTGACTTCTAACAAAAGTAACTTTTATGAATATTGACATATTTTAACCCCTATAACAATACACAATCTAGTATCGATAGTCCATTCTATGTAAGCAATCGTTTGAAATTAAGAGGCGGAAGTTGAAATCAAAAGGGTGCAGGATGCCACGCGTTAGAGTGCTGTAAAAATAAACTTAGCACAAAAGAAATATCACAACTGTCGCCGACGCGTTTCCTAACTCCTACAGAGAAATGGCTACTGCTCCGACTACGCAACTTTAAATTTCAAAATTCCTACTTAGAAAATTTGTATCTTTCACACAACGGTTTACAGATAAAAATCCATTGGACGTTTCAAAGGAACAGAAAGACCAGTATTGTTTGATAGTTTGTCATACTGATACTCCCATTACACGCAGGTATGGAGATCCCTATGAAAGTTGAAACCGTGTCAACAATTTGTCTTTACATTAGTAGCGCGCCTTCCAAAACAAACATAGTAAATCACGAAATTCATATTAGACTAATCCGTCCGTCCGTAAAGGCAAAACGGCTAATTTTCAACACATGTGCGACGACTGAGTGTTTTTGTGTCATAAAATATAAGTGCTCTTTCATTAACCGTGACATTCCTTGAACTTCAGCTTATTATTATTTTGAAATTAGTGAAATTATACTTTTTGCTTATAAGAAAATTTATAATAAAGCTTGATTAAAGCAATAAATGTAGCAGGTAATTTTTTTTAACAGTTCCCGATTTTATCAACTATAAGTATAATATATAAAATATACTATGGTAAAAATATATATATTTTTATATTTTAAGAATTTAATCTTTATCATATGAAAGTATGCTGATCTAGGATTATTAAAAAATATTTTTCTTAAAAACAATCAATTATTTAATATTAATATTAAATATATATTTCGTTCGTTCATATTAAATATCACATTTATTAACACTTGAACTTTAGAGAAAAAATCTATAAGTCTTGCACGTGCCGCTTTAAATGCGTAGCTTAATTGAGAGTTTCCGCACAATTTTAATAATTTAACCGAAATATATTTTAATATTATAAGTGGTGTTAACTGAGCAATTATCGACAGTTATAATATAAAATAGCGTAATAACAGCCCAGTGTAATATTGCAAAGGGGGTTCTAAAGGCTGAACACGTGTTCAAAATTCGAAAAATCATGATTGCCTCCTAAGGGAGCCAATCACTGTCATTAGAATTAGATATTCAGTTCAAACGAATATTGAATTACGTAGGGTTATACATTTGAGTACTTGAAGCTAGATAATAAGGTCTCAAACACGTTTTATCGCTACAGATTAGCTTTCTTTATAGTATTCGTTATAATTATGTACGAGGCGTTACACGTTTGGGAATTCGAAAAAATGGACCCAGTTATGCAAAAACAGCCATGTACATAAAAGTACCAACAGAGTTATAAGCATTTTTCTGTCGATAGTTACACTTGGGTTATGTTTTGTTTTTCTAGTTATTTTAAAATTGAACAATATTTATATGAGTATTGTTTATTTTTTATAATTATTTTATTTTTTATAATAAAATGCTTATAACTCTGTTGGTACTTTTACGCACATGGCTGTTTTTTGCATAACTGGGTCTAAATTGTCTGGATAATACTTACGATAAGAGTTGTTTTTTATTTTCCACTGCCAAATTTAGATAATATAAAGATGTTTCACGGCGAAGGAGCTTGATGGTATCAAACGGTCGAAGACACGTTTGATGTGAAGGCACGTCGACAAGTTTGTGATACGTTGCAAGAGGAAGATCGGATTTTCTTTGATACAAAAGAGCGGCTATTTTAGGAGCTATTAGCCTAAATACGAATAGAAATAAATTGTATCTACATTTTAAGTGTGTACTGGATAGACTATCAATTTGAGGTTAACACTAAACATTTGTAGTTTGTGCTTTTTTGGGGTTTTTTACATCGATTTTCGTGGCAGAGGCCGCGTGGCAGTTTATGTGAAAGCTATGTTACTAAAACCAATTTTTTATTTTTTTTCGCGACGCGTGTCAACATGTGCAAGTAGTATAAATTAGCTGGGGGACGAGTCGCTCCCTCGCAAACTTTTTTAACAAAAGTTTTTGAACAATAGCGACATAACTACACGCGTGCGATGTGAAAAATCACTCCCTTAGCCGTAAAGTCTCGATGTCGTCACTATAAAAACACTGATTTAAATTACCTTTTCATTTCCTAGACTGTGAGGCTAAATATTTTTTTTTTTGTAAATTTCTCTAGTAAAGTTATCTTTTTTATACTAAAACCCTATTTATATAACAAAGCCTAATCATAATAGTAGTTTTATTCGCGTCATACTTTTCGGATATGATGTTATGACACTTTTTTATTTACTTTATCAAGGAAGGATTTTTATTCATCCAATATAATCGATAGTTCAAACGCACAACTAAGCAATAAAGTGAGTTTTATGTACGATAAAAATAACGTATCGAGATCAACATAAACAATATTTTATGAGCGTGCATTCCGCTAAATTTTATTTATATACCGTTTTTGGTTTCTTTTCGACTGGTTATGGCAGGCTTTACCGCGTTTGATCTATTTTAACTACATAATATATGAATACTAATACAAAATTATCTCTATAAAAATTTTAACAAATTTATCCTAAATATCAAAAAGGAATTGAAATCTAAAGATAACAGAAAAGTGACCGAGATTCAATTATAGATTAGTCATATCATCGCATCACACGATATGGGATACGTGAATAAATAAACACGATTATTTTGTACAATAGACGTAATCCCTGTTCTGTTACATTTCCAAAATTGAGTCGCAGATGATTACGGGTGGTTCATTTTAGGCGGATTCCGTATATTTTTTTTCAGTAATCGTTTTTTTCTCTGCTATAATAATATATTGAGACTCAACAATGGACATACATCAATTCAAGTGTCAAAAACTAACATCTGCGTCGCGCGTTGTAAACACAGTGAAATAGTGAGGGTCCCCGTTCAGCATCCTGGGGGACTTAGCCTGTGTTTATAGCTCATTATATTATTGTGCGCTGCTTTAAAGTAGCTGAGAATGACATACTCCACCCATTATTCATATATGTTGAAGCCTAGAAAGAGTCATTGTTGTATAATTTTAAAATAATGCCAAGCACTCAAGAATAATTTTATGTGAATTTGTAGCGTATGTTTTGAAAAACGAAAGAATTTCAATTCAAATTTCAATTACAAACACAATGGTTGCAATCGTTAACCTAGGTAGAAAAGAATGTTAAAAAATATTTTATTATTTGAGTTTTTATATTTTCATTAGGTCCAGTAAAGGGGGGATTAAGTGATGACTATATGAGTAGTGGAGAAGCGCCGTACATAATCGAGCAGCCGTTAGATGTTACGGTTGCTCGTCATCAGCCTGCGACCTTGAACTGCAGAGCTGGTGGATCTCCTGCTCCAACGATAAGATGGTACAAGGGAGGTGTACTTGTAGTATCAGATACCCATAGAAGCCTTTTACCTGCGGGAGGACTATTTTTTTTAAGAGCCACTCATGGAAGAGCACACTCAGACGCAGGAGTTTATTGGTGTGAGGCCACTAACCCATATGGCACTGCAAGAAGTCGCAACGCAACGTTACATGTAGCTGGTACGTTTTTATAATCTTCAATTATTCATTTTTCTATTGGTGTGTATGGCGTTACATAATCGCTTTATACTTTTCTACAGTGCTCCGTGAAGAATTTCGCTTAGGGCCAGTTACCACTCAGACAGCGCAAGGGGAAACTGTAATATTAGAATGCTCCCCACCACGTGGTTCACCTGAACCATCAGTACATTGGAAGAAAAATGGCCAAATTCTACACTTTGATGGAGATTCTAGGTAATTCATATTGTTCCATATGTAATATATGTCTAAATTGAAATAGTATGTGGCTACTTATGCCAAATATGCTTTTGTCGGTGAATAATTTATCTCGGCACTAAACGACTGTTAGGAACAAACTTTCGGATTGCGGAAATCTAGTAAAGTTGGCAGATATATTAAAATGTGGAGCTCTGGGATATCAAATGAAAGTTACTTGCCAGTTCGACAGAGCGCACTTAACGTAAAATCGAGGGTAGTTGGTAAGAGCACTTGGAGTTAAATGGGATGGTGGAAACGCGATAGTCTTGTGAATATCTCTCAAATAATGTAGTGTAACATTGAATGCCTTATAGGAAAAGTAAATTCTGTTGGTGTTGAGTAATTACTAATTAATTATTTTGTGAAGCCATGTGCATATAACAGTTTAACTATATACTAATAATATTATAGTCTCGAGCTTAATAATATTCTTTATTGCTTTGAAATAAAATACATTAATTAAAATAGAATAAAAATTATTTCCAAAGATAAACTTATCTCTAGATGAAATCCCTTCCGGTCCACCTATGCTAATGAGAAATAGTAATATGGCAGTGAGAACAAAATATAAAGTAGTCTAAAATCGTGCAGTTATTTTTACATACATATATTTTTGCGCACCTGGGTTAGACTAGAAACGAAGAAGGTACAATTTTTTTGTTATAAAATGTAAGTATTCATAAAGGTATTTATTAATAAGCTGTAAGCAGAAAAACTAAATATTTACTAGTTACTGGCTTGAAAAAAAAACATAAAAATTAAAAACATTTTAATATTTTACATATTATACAATTTACATTTACATAATTGAATATACTCGTACCGGAACAGCTTATTCTTTATTTAATAACAATCTTCACTGACTTCAAATTGAATTTTACTAGAAGTTTTATTGCCAATTCATTTCCATTTGTTGTCTATGAATTTTTATGAGATACGGCGTTAGGTTACGTCTTGAGGGCATAGCATGTGTATGGCGAAGCATGAAAATAATTAACAGTAGGGAGAGTACATCAAAGTCATAAGGAAGGGGATATTTGAAGAGCTCGACAAGCAATCAAGTAAAAATCTGAATAGTTCTGACTCACCGGACCCTTTATTAAATGTTAATTTCCTATTGAATTATTCCGCCCAATTTTTAAATGACGTTATTACTTTTAGCTTTATTTAAAAGAATCAAAATGAAATTCATAATTTTATTATGCAAAAAACCGTTTATTTTTATTTGTTTAGAATGCACTTGGTAGACGGTGGTAGTCTCGTAATACAAGACGCGAGGCAAACAGATGCCGGCAGATATCAATGTATCGCAAAAAATGCGGCTGGAACTAGAGAGTCAGCTATCGCTACATTAAGAATACATAGTAAGTACTTACCTTAATATTTGTTTATATTTTTTTAATAAATAAAAAATATATATCTTATTACTTTTCATTGAATAATGTGTTGATAACAATGTTTTGTATTGTATAGTTAAACCATACTTAATTGCTGGCCCGGAGGATATCGTAGCACAAACCGGAGGGAGTGTGACTTTTCAATGCAGAGTGGGTGGTGATCCCCTCCCTGACGTACTCTGGAGGAGGACAGCCGGCGGTGGTAACATGCCACTCGGCCGTGTCAAAGTCCTTGACGATAGGAGCCTCAGGCTCGACAATGTTATTTTAGCAGATGAGGGAGAGTATACGTGCGAAGCTGATAATGCCGTTGGAGCAGTTAGTGCTAGTGGATACTTGACTGTTCACGGTAAATATTTAAATTAGTTATAAAAAAACATACACATATATAAATACAGTACGTTAAAAAAACAGGATTTTTTCTGATGTTTTATATAGTTATTCTGCTATTCGGGGTGAACACATATCCAACAAAACAAATATCTTAAAAATCCTGCAGTTCTCGAGTTATAAGTGTTGTAACAAACGCGACTTTGATTTTTATACTTGTATATAAGTCATAGAAAATTAAATTAAGTAAAGTAGATCTCTCATTGTATTTTATTGAATGTACATAATATGTGTACAATTAATAGCTAGTAAATTTACTAGCAATACTCATCATTAAAAATAATTTATTTTTAGATCCTCCTTCAGTCACCCTGAAGCCAAATTCTGTGATTGTAGAGAGTGGTTCATCAGCTACATTTACATGTTCTTCAACGGGCAAACCGGAACCAACGATGTATTGGAGCTTAGAAGGCAACAGAACAATCATACTACCAGGTACATCGAGAGGGAAATATCAAGCTACATTGGTATCCGATAGCGTTACGGTATTAACGATCAATAATACAAATAAAAACGATAGTGGAAAAACAATAGTTTGTTCGGCGGTAAACTTTGCTGGCAGTTCGTTTGTTAGAGGGAAACTAACCGTGACGTCAGACGATGACCGCCCACCGCCAATCATAACAAACGGTCCCTCTAACCAAACGTTACCTATAAAATCAATGGCTGTTTTCCCTTGTGCGGCAATCGGTACACCAGAACCCATTATTGCTTGGTATTTCGAAGGAGAGGCGCTAATACAAAATCATAGAAGAAATATATCTATTGATGGGACGCTTATTTTAAGAGATTTAGATAAAGCAGATAGCGGGACATACACATGTGTAGCTTCATCTCAACATGGCAAATATGTGTGGAGCGGAATGTTGCTTGTGGATAGTCCTATAAATCCAAATATTCATTTTTTTAGAGCAGCAGATACTTCTGCTTTACCGGGTCCACCCACTAAACCGCAGATATATAATATAACGGATACAAGTGTAACTATAACTTGGAATCAAAATAATAAAATTGGATCGTCTTCCATCCTTGGGTATCAAATAGAAATGTTCTCAAGAGAGACTTTACTAGGTAATAACACGCCGAGAAATTCTCGAGGATGGGTAGTGGTCTCTAAAAGAGTTTATCAAACTCATTACATAGTCAAGTCGTTGATTCCTGGTATAACGTACATGTTTATAGTCAGGGCAGAAAACTCTCACGGATTGTCTGCGCCAAGCTCAATTTCAGAAGCTGTGACCGTTGGTGGAGATAACAATGTCCTGTGGGATGGAGGAATATTTTCTAATAATTCTGAATTTAGAAAAAACATCATGACAGATAACATTGTAGATCTTATTGAAGCTACACCCATAGACTCCAAAACTATTAAACTTATGTGGGAAATATTGAACTTTTTCTATTTAGAGGGCCTGTTTATATATTTTAGACCACTTGACAATAAAACAACTGAATATGAAATGAAAACAATATTACATTCAAATGACGTTTCTGGATATGAAATTACTTCACTGAGAAAGTATACAAGATATGAATTCTTCCTCGTGCCATTTTATAAGAAATTTGAAGGGAAGCCTTCGAATTCAAAAATAGCCCAAACTCTAGATGATGGTAACTATGTTCACAAATAAATTATATTATTTCTTAATATTAAAACTATATGTATAAAATAATACTTTAATTTTCACTTATTTCAGTACCTGACGGACCCCCAACGAACATCGAAATGTTTATCTACAACACGACTACAGTCCATTTAAAATGGCATCCTCCGGAACCCAATTTACAAAATGGAGCTATTGTTGGATATAACGTTGTTTTAAATTGGCTAGATATACCCGCTAACAAGTCAATGGTTGCTATTAATACAACTGTCCATCAAGCCACGAGTTTGATAATGACTAATCTCACTTCAGGTGTAAGCTATTCGGTTCAAATAGCCGCTGAAACTATAGTTGGCTTAGGGCCATTTAGTCAAAAAGTATATTTAAATATCGATTCTCGTTCTGTTGGATTAGACCCATTGTCGAGGTAATTAAACAGTATAAAAACATTATATTTTATTCTCTTTACGATTATGTTTCTCTTTATGAATAGAGTGTTATTCTTTGTGTGTATATTAATTTAAAAAATATAATAATCTCGTTTTTCTAGATATCCCGTAAACGGAGAAGTTTCGATTGTCGCAGGGGATTTCGTAATGGAAACGTGGTTCTATTTCTTGATTGGAGCTATAGTTTTATTCAAAATTGTTATGATTGGAGGTATTATATATGTACGAAGACATAATATTTTTGCAAAGAAGTCTGTACTTCCAAATATATATGGTAAGTAATAAATAATTTCTTAAATCATTTGAATATGTGAATTATGCAAGTTTATAATGTAAACAAAACATTTCTGTATATCACTTATCCCTAAATACTTACACTTTCTCTAGAATCAGCATCAGAATTTCAAAATTAAAAACATTCCACGGGTGTCGTAGGGTGGCAGGGGTGCCGAGCGTTTGTTTGATGGAGGCTTTGCCATGCGAGGGGCGGGAGGGTGCTAGATTACTTTCAAGTTGAAAGGTAGCACGAGCCCTCTCTTCCTAGCGCACTGGATCTCTTTCATTTTACATTCACGTTCGTGGCACAAAGGAATGATACAAATCCGAAAAATAAAAACCCAGTAAATGTTAATGTTTTTATTTCGTTTTCCTGAGGCAATTCGTTTGTTGATTCACCCAGTTACCTTTAAGTCAATTTTATTCACTTTATTTGTTTTACAAGCCTTTGTTTATCAAATATTATTGTAATAAAATAAATAACGGTTTCAGAAACTTAAAAGGGTTGTAAAATATTTTTATTGTTTTAGATTCAAACGGCACAAGTTTGGTAACTCAAATGAACATAAAAGCGGCAGTTTCTTTATCTCATCCACTCAGCAGCTGCTATAATAAAAACACAGTAACTAAAACTGAATCACTTTTGTGGATGGAAAATCAGCCAGGATTATGCATGTCCAGTACCCAAACGAGTCAAAGTAAAGAAAAAACAAATTCTGAATACGACAAAGTTGCCCAACAGTTACCTGAATATGCCGAAGTAACGGCTTCTAGAGTAAATGGAAATGAATGGAGTACAAGCAAGACCGCAACATCACCTGCAGCGTATGCCTCGGTTACACTCGTAGCCAATACTAGACAATGCGTCAGCTCTTTAGTAAGTTTTTATTTATTTATATATAATTAAATTTAATGAATATAAATTTTAATAATCTCATTAATGCTTATTTTTTATTAGGGATGGTTTCCTCCTGGGAGTAAAAATGTCGAAAATTATGATAATCGTTACGCACCAGATGAGGAACTTTATCCTGCCAGTAACGGTGGATATTATAATAGAAATGTATACAGTGAAAAATATTTCCAAGGTCACCCGAATGTCCTCAAGTTTTATGATCTACCTTCACGAGATAAAACTCAAAAGGCTCAACTCAGGTATAATCAAAGCTTGGATGAGAGAAAAGGGGACAAAAGTGTTAAGCCTGATGTGACACAGTCTCTGATAGGCAGAAGTTATGTCAGTTCGAGAAAAAACTCCGAATCAGAAGCAACATACAGAGCTTTTGGTGAAGATTCAGACGATGACAATTACGGTGATGACGGCGGATATGATGAACTACAAGCAATGCAACCGCAACGACAAAGACCTAAGCATCAATACGAGCGGCCTAATTTTGACAACGATCCTACAAGAACGTTGGCTCGGCTGACGTCTTTCAAACATGGACAAAGTGTTCTAAGCGGAACACAAGGATCTCATGCACCTATTCATCCTCCACCTGCTCCACATCCAAGAGTAGATTCAGTGACGCGGTAGTATCACGCCTTGCCGGTTTTCGGCGACTTGTGCCAAACGGATGTATAAACCTCTATAGTGCAGTGAATAGTGAAGCTTTTATTAATACTCTTCCTTATCTGTGACTTGCAAGATATAAATAACTTTTATAAAGTTCAGTAACGAAAAGTGGAAATTCTAACTAATATTTTAGTTTACAGACTGTGAAATATTATTTTTGGGCCTAATTGCTTAGTCTTATTCTTATATAAAACCCTGTGTACTGAAGCTTTATTGCGTATCATAAATATTTATTATGTTATATAAAAATTATAGCTAGTCTTTTGTATGTTAATGTTGTAAATTTTGTACAGTATTACTATTAGTTTATAATGAAATCTTAATGTAAACTAAAAAGGTATAAATAAAGAGATGTTTAGATATCGTTTCATTGAGTGGATTAATAAAACAATATGATATTAGCCCGTCGAATATCAATAAACGAATTTGTGACCTACTTATCATTAGCTTAAGTCTTAAATGAGATAAACGCTTGGCAATAAATATGGGTAGCATTGAAAATTCACTGTAGTGTAAATAATGATATAGATAAAATTTATAGTAATATGATGGTTAGTAATCTATAAAACAAGTTATGTTAATTGAAGCACTAAAACAAGTAAATAAGTGAATCTGGAGAATAAACTTAAAAATAATACATATGGTATTACAATGACGTAACAAGTTAAGCTTATCACTCTTCTAACGCCTATTTTAATTTTATACTACTTACTTATTATTAAAACTATGTTTTGAAATGATACTTTTATGTGCCATAAGATATTTCCTAAATTAAAACAAAGTAAATTGGAGTTGTGAATTGAAATTCAAATGAATCTTTTACGAAAAGGAAAATTTTATCTACGTAAGTTATGTGATATGTATAGTCACTTGTTATAAATGATAGCACTACTTGTACCATTGCATATCATCTATAAGTACGTAATTACATAATGTTATAATAATATGACGCTTCAACAATTATTAGGAATCGTTCATAAACTCGTCCTATGGCCACATCTAGCGCTGACAGCTCAAATAAATAACGTGCAGTTTTTTTTTAATTTATTTATTTATTTATGTACCAGATATTCTGATTGAATAATAAATAATTTTTTTTAAATATGGGACCATTCAAGTAAGTATAACGTAAGCAGAATTTTAGTAATTATCAACCCCTCCCTCCCCCTTGTCAGCAAAAGTAAGCAAAGCTCTTACTCCCCCCTCCTATGCTTACGTAACATTGGTACATATATTTTTTAATCTGTTCAGGTTTTTTATTGTTATTCATAAGCAGCATTTATCATTAAGTCTATAATAAATATATGTTGGGACATTAATACACAGCACCATCTAGTACCATGGTAAGCTACGAGGCTCGTGTTATGGATACCAGATAGTTACACTACACATATGTAAACTTTAAATACATACATAAATATAAACATCCATGACTGGAGTACAAACATTCGTGCTCATCACACAATGAATGCCCCCAGCGGGACTCGAACCCGCGACCGCTGCCACAGCAAGTAGGGTCACTACACACTGAGCCAAACGTGTCGTCAAATAAGATATTTTTAGGCTATAGGGGAATTTAATGTACATTTAGTATATTTTAATTGGACGAATCAAAATTACTAAATTTTGCAGATTATCCGAAAAATTAAATAAATAAATGCTGCTGACGTAATCACCATCCAGAGACCCCCCCCCCCCATGTCATCAAAAATAAGCAAAGCAAAGACCCCCCGCCCCCCTTTGGTGCTTACGTAATATTTGAATGGTCTCTATGTATTCATAATACATCAATATTTTACTTATTTTATACGAATATATAGTTTTCTTTTATTTAGTAGGTATTTCTTACTAAAGTTATTACAAGCATTGGGCAAAAGTAAATACACTTTACTTATCCCAAAAACGTTAAATGTGGCCGAGCTATTGTAAATATTATGTATAGTCAAGTCGATTGAATTTGTACTTCGATAAATTGAGTCGCCTATCTTTAAATAAATATAAAAAATCTCTCATAAACTTATATTTATTTTCATTATGATTTTTATTTATCGATATGTAATTAATAATTAATTTAATATATTTTTTTTTATCTAGTAACATTCAATTGCGAAATAATACTACTATGCGAAATGAAATAACAGACGTATGAAATTTCCTTCTAGTTCCTATTTTGGCACATTATTAAAGTGAAAATAGTATATTGTAAATTATAATTTAAGTTAAATAATAGCTTATAAAAAAATTGCCATGCCTCTAAATCAATAAATCAATCAAATCAATCATCAATAAATTTACTTTCACATCAGAATTTTTTAAGTGTCACAGTATTCAAATAAAGCCACGTCTACAAGATATATTGTTATGTAGCGTAGTTGTTTCAAGGGAAAGAAGATTTTTAGAGTCTTGTACCATCGCAATAGCTATTTTATTTTATAGGTATGATTTAAATAAAAACGAGGCATTCTTGTAAACATACGTGTAATAAATTTATTTTCAATGGAAATCTGTAATTAATATAGCTGGTTTTGTAGAAATAACAGTAATAATAGCAAAGCAATAAATACGTAAGGACTTCTGTTTATTACTTACTATACTTCGAATATTATTGTCTGTAAATCATAAAGAAAAATCTATACTTGTAAAGGCCTATTTTTGTGATTAAGATGCGATTATGTTATGAAACATTGACACAATTATCGTCACAATATTCAAAAACTTATTTTAATTTTATATCGGTGTTTGAATACCTATTTTTAATAAAATAAAAATACTAACTTTATACTAGTTTTATTTTTCTTAATACTTTCTTATTCGTTCGTTTTATCTTAATACTTTTCTACAACACTGGCCTGTACTATATAGATAAAGAAAGAGTTGAGGGCTTACACACACGACGACTTTTTAACGTGCTGTCGACTCGCTACTCGCACTTCCCACACGTTTGTATCGATACAAACTCAAGTAATTTTTAAAGCTTTATCAACTTTTTAAAGCTTTATCGGCTAAGTTTATCGCGCAGAATATGTATAGACGATGCACGTCTTTGGCGCGCTTATGAATGTGCTGTGAATACGCCCTGTATAAGTTATCTCTATATCTGTGGTTATAGAAGGTAGTAAGCTCTTAAAAGTAACAAAAGAAGAAATTAAAAGTCTATATATGAGAAATTTAGTATAATGTTGTCTATCTTATTATATGTAAGGTTTTTAAATAATAACTTTTGGCATTTTATAGACCTCGGTTTTGTATACTAAAGCAATACCTATATTACACTAATATAAAAATTCTATTAAGGTTTCATAACATCTTTAATAATATTCATTCAGAAATATTAGTATAGTAATATCACATATTGCAGGTCATATTATGAAAGTTTTTGTTAGAGCAAGCTAATGGAAAAACTTTATACTATAAATTAAATTATTTGTATTAGAGTTTTATTCACATTTATTCTTTTTTTACGTTACAATTTTGGGAAAAGACCGATACGAAGGGAATCAGACCATAATCCACCACGCTGGCCAAGCGTGGGTTGGCGGACTTCACATATTTTTTGAAAACATATTAGTTTCTTTCAGACCAACACCTGCAGGTTTCCTCACGATGTTTTCCTTCACCGCCAGACAAGTGTAATCATGTTGTAAATGACTCACACATGAAAATAGCAGAGGTCCGAGATTTGAACCCACTTAATTTGATTTCCCAAGCATTAAGAAAGCGCGTAACCACTGGGCTATCGCTTTTTTCTCGTATTTATTGACTTAAAACAATTTTATATTAAATTATTTGTAAGTTAAAGTAGAGCTTTATTTTTAAATATTTTGTTATATGTATACACTTGAACTTAATTTTATTACGAACACAAACCTCCAAGCATATACAACGTACATAGTTATATGATCATATAGAGTATGTACACAATACGTATACATATATATATATATATATATATATATATATATATATATATATATATATATATACATACTATATTATTCTGTCAACGAAAAATATTTGCATGTACGTAGTATAAAATATACTAAAATTTTCGTTTACTATTTAAACGAGATCATTGAACCATTTCAATTGTTTCAATTTCAAAAGTCAACAGCATTCACAACTCATACACTATGAAAATATCAAATAAACAACAACCACACGATGCTGGATAAATAAAGAGGAATTAAATCGAAACGAATGTAATGTACCCGTTCATTGTCAGCGTATTTCAATATGAGTTACATAGAACAGAAGCATTCTAAAAGTTTCAACAACTATTTTAATATAATACTTGCATAGATTTACTCGAATATTTGACATCATAATAAAAATGTATTTTCGGATTTTTTTTAATTAGACTTAGAACAATACTATGTCTTGAATATAGTTAATATTTTATCTTCTTTATGTTTATGAATACGTAAAATAATGGCAACACTAATTAATAAGATTACTAATTAATAAAGTTTTCTAAAAAAATATAATAAGCTAAAATTGAATAGATAATATTATTCCACACATATTAATTTATAAAACTTCTTAAAATTATAAAAAATGTTTAAATTTAAAGTTAACAAATATTGTAAGGTACTTTGCTACCATTTTTGTTTTTTTTAAATTAATTTTGTTATTTTATTACTGTCTGTTACAACTATATAACTAATACCTTTGAGACGTCTAAAATCTTACCCTCTCCCGCGACCATGCTTGCTGTAAAGCTTTCGAAAAGTCGGGAACCAAAAATGAAAATAAAACCGCGAAAAATCCGAAAAAATAGTTTTATTTAAAAAGCATTTTAATAATTATCAATAATAATAATTATCAATAATAATAATTTATATAATACTTTATAAAACAATAAAGATATTAATGACGTTTTTAAATTAAAACTTTTAAAGAATTAATCTGTTTTCTCAGTTTTACATAAATTGAATCAGTTAATCACCATTTTTATAACAATCAGATATTAGTTAAGCTACTAAGATGATTACTTTCTGTCTTAGCTATGCCACTTTTATAAAACTGTATTCTTTGGTCTGAGTGCAAATCTCACATCGACAGTCGTCGTAAGTACATTATTGGATATTTAGCATCCGTTTGCGGTCCGTTTGGTCCGTCTGTAAATGCATGATAACATAGTTAACCTTATTAAGGCCTCGCATACACCCCAGATTCACCATTGGTTTTGACTGGCACTCCATTGTCTTGAATTTGTATTGTCTATTTAATCCTGTGTCAATCATTTTTCCAATATAGGTACATTTATTTTAAAATTAGGATTTTAATTTAATCTTAATTTTTTCTTGTAATTAAATTATTATGTTACTAGCAGAACTCGTGGCTACGCTCGCGCTAAATCTACAATAAATCTCTAATAAAAACTTTTTAACAAAAAAATAAAAACCGACTTCAAAAAAAAGCACTAAAAAGTAAAAAATAACCGATTGGTAGTTTTCATTTACTATACATACCTAATCAAATATTTTCGAAGTCGGTGTGCTTTGCTTTGTATGGGCTGGCACCGATTTCGAAAATATTTGATTAGGTATGTATTTAATAGGTAGGCTTTAATTACTTAGCCAAAGCACACCGACTTCGAAAATATTTGATTAGGTATGTATAGTAAATGAAAACTACCAATCGGTTATTTTTTACTTTTTAGTACTTTTTTTTGAAGTCGGTTTTTATTTTTTTGTTAAAAAGTTTTTATTTTTCCCTTTTTAGTGTAGACAGTAGTAGCAAAGTAAGAATTCCAACGTGGTAGGCTTGTCAAATCAAACAAAATAAGCCCAAACTCAAAGTATCTACTATTAGCCGTTGAAAAGTTCCACCTATCCACCTTCTGGCCTTGCCATCAGATCAGGCCAACAACACCGAACCACTGTACTATCAACGGAAATAGAAATACTTGCAAAGTTTCAAGTCAATATGACAATTAGAAGTAGGTTAAATTCATTATTAGTTGTTTTTCCACCCTTAGGGGTGGTATTTTTTTTGAAATTTAAATGGGACCAATCTGGAAGTATACCCTTTCAAACAAAACAAAAATTGTCCAAATCGGTTAATAAATGACGGAGTTCTGAGGAAACAAAAAAAAAAAAACATACAGTCGAATTGAGAACCTCCTCCTTTTTGAAGTCGGTTGAAAAGGTAGTTTCATACAAACTTTCATCCCCTATTTTACCCCCTTATAGGATGAATTTCGAAAAATGTTAAAACACGTATTTATTTAATTTTATTGAAGAGCATTAATACCAAGTTTCAAGTAATTCTGGTCATAAATATTTTTTTGGATTGTATTATAACGCATTTTCCCGTGGCAATTAGATAATCTACCGCGGTGAAAAGTAGCCCATGTCACTCTTCAGCCCTTCAACTATCTCCACACAAAAAATCACGCCACTCCGTCACTCCGTTTCGACGTGAAAAAAGGACAAACAAACATACTTTCACATTTATAATATTAGAATGGATTATATTATAATAAACTTTCCGGAATAATGAACATTATATGTCCTTCCCAGGGTCTCAAACTATCTTATTACTAAATTTTATTTAAACCGGTTTAGTAGTTTTTGAGTTTATTCGTTACAAACATACAAAAATGCAAATCTTTCCTCTTTGTTATAGTAGGCAGATATTATTAGAAGTGTGATATTATAAAATTTAAAAGTCATTTAATTCAAAACTTCAAATATACTACTACGAGTATTTAGGTATAATTAAATACCCTAATATTTGTGCATTTTAATAATTGACCTCAACTTTATTACATGTATAAATGTATCTATTGTTAAATTTTACAAGTAAAGTTTGTTTGTCGATCATAAATCCCAATTCCTTATCCCTGATTCGGCTCATCAAGTTTTCAGTCCAGGTCAGTAATATTGCTCGATCAATCGAATATTTGCATGTACAATTTACTTTTAATAGAAAAATCGTGTAGCGTATTGAAATTTTATACAACTTGCATTACACTGTGTTTTTTGAATAGTAGCCAGTAGGTATAAAATAAAATAAAATATGTATGAAACCGATAAAGTTTTTAGAGCAAAGTTAACATATGAATAGGTATAGGTAGGTGAAGCTTTCTCTTTTGCTTCACTTTTCTATATTTTTTTCATTGAATAGTGTGTGGAGTGCTAGGGCGTGGTCGCCTCGGGTATCGTTTTAATTTTCCGCTGGCATGGAAATTTACACGATCTGAATGAACCATCAATTTTAATGAGCTTTAAAAGTTAACTGATCAACGCTCTCGGTGGTGTGCTGGGCGAGGAAAATGTTGCTTCCGTTAGAAAATTATATGAGGGCAGATTTACTTTTCAAAGAATCTTTGGATTGTTTAAACAAAAGTATGTCTGACACATATTGTTTATTTGTAGGTAAGCTGTTACCAGCGTAAATTAAAGCTTTAGTCGGTGAATGATGAATAATTATTTCGTCTTAAGACTTAGACGGACATATTTTATCCGAAACGTGAAGCCATTTTTTAAAATAAAATATAACTATATACTTTCATCATTTATAATTATTTTATAACCTATTTCGTTTATCGTAACATATTTTTCTCACTTAAACTCTACAAACTTAGATGATTTGTATATATTTTTAGTCATATAATATATTAGAGCATTTGTCGCCTTAGTGCTTACTGCTTATATATAATTTGTCCAAACTACCCAAACTTGTTGTACTTTACTGTAGAGACTTTTTTACCTTTATTTAAAACACAAAGCTTTATTTCTAAGATTTATGTTACCATACATACTTATATATTATATAATTCGTCTAAAAAAATTCTTTTACATTAATTTGGTTTTTTTAAAATTAAATGTGTTTGGAGAAATAAGCACTACTACGATAATATTATATAGATGTCACATCACATTTATTTTTATAAAGTAGCGGCTCACCCTCGCTTCGCTCGGGTTCGCCTCTGGATAAGCACACACAGATCTACCCCACGGGAACCGTACATTTTTCCGGGATAAAAAGTAGCCTATTTGTTATTGTGTATGAACTATATTATTGTAAAGTTTCATTAAAATCCAATTAGTAGTTTTTATGTACTAAGCTGTATAAGTTACTATAGTTTTTTAACTGTCCCACGGGAACTCTTTAATTTTCCGGTATGAAAAGTATTTGAGGTGTAGCCCCAGGATATAAGGTACCACCATGTAAAACTTAATATAAATCGGTCCAATAGATTCGGAGATTACCCCGTACAAACAGACAAACAGATAAACAGACAAAGAAACAAAAAATTAAAAAAAAATCTGGATTTGTTCTATTTCTCTTCTTACATCCCCCTGACGCGGTTTTTAGCATTTTTTTTCTATATACAGACATTCGATCTCTACAGTTTTATTATAGTATTGTATTCAGCCCTTTTTGACGTCCCACTGCTGGGCACGGGCCTCCCTTCAGTACGAGGGGGATCAGGCCATAGTCCATCACGCTGGCCAAGTGCGGGTTGGCAGACTTCACATGTCTTTTGAAAACTTGCTAGGTTCTCTCAGACATGCAGGTTTCCTCACGATGTTTTCCTTCACCGTTAAGGCAAGTGGTAATCATGTCGGAAATGATTCGCACATGAAAATATCAGAGGTGCGAGACCCGGGATTTGAACTCGCTTCACTCGGTTTCCCAAGCAAGCGCGTTACCACTGGGCTACCACTGCCTCATATATTATATATATTATAGTATAGACAAATGAATTATTATTTGTCATCAAATGAACAGGTATTTTGAAAGCCGGCGCTCGTCGAGTCGGTGACGGATATAATTCAATTAAGAATTAATTGCTTGATTAAGTTGCGTCCGTCATTCGAGGGGTGTTTTGTTCTATTAACAGAAATATGATTTCGAAGGTGTGGTGATTTTAAGGTCAATTTTAGTGATTATTTAGTATACAGAGTCTTATATTAACCAAATTAAAACAATGGATGATAAGAAATTATAGTAACCCACCGTATGAGTGCTGTATCTCGTATATAATGAATCCTAAATATATACTAATATACTACATCTGGTAAAATATCCTAAATTAAAACATACGTGACATGAATGACTATAATATTTTCTATAGGACATATATAAAAACTTTTTAACAAAGAAATAAAAACCGACTTCAAACAAAAGCACTAAGAAGTAAAAAATAACTGATTGGTAGTTTTCATTTACTTTACATACCTAATCAAATATTTTCGAAGTCGGTGTGCTTTGGCTAAGTAATTAAAGCCTACCTATTAAATACATACCTAATCAAATATTTTTGAAATCGGTGCCAGCCCATATAAAGCAAAGCACACCGACTTCGAAAATATTTGATTAGGTATGTATAGTAAATGAAAACTACCAATCAGTTATTTTTTACTTTTTAGTGCTTTTGTTTGAAGTCGGTTTTTATTAATTTGTTAAAAAGTTTTTATTTTTCCCTTTTTAGTGTAGACAGTAGTAGCAAAGTAAGAATTCTAAAGTGTTAGGCTTGTCAAACCAAACAAAATAAGCCCAAACTCGAAGTATCTACTATTTATCGTTGAAGAGTTCCACCTATCCGCCTTCTGGCCTTACCATCAGATCAGGTCAACAATACCGAACCTCTGTACTATCAACGGAAATAGAAACACTTGCAAAGTTTCAAGTCAATATGACGATTAGAAGTAGGTTAAATTCATTATTAGCTATTTTTCCACCCTTAGGGGTATTTTTTTTTGAAATTTAAATGGGACCAATCTGGAAGTATACCCTTTCAAACAAAAAAAAATTTGTCCAAATCGGTTAATAAATGACGAAGTTCTGAGGTAACAAACATAAAAAAAAAAAATACAGTCGAATTGAGAACCTCCTCCTTGTTGAAGTCGGTTGAAAACCTTAAATTTACAGGTGATTTTCATTTGCCACCATATTCAACCTTTTACAATTTATAATTTACAGACTTCATGTATCCATATAGTAACGTTGCTTTTGGTTGCGAGAGCATCCATAATTACCTACTTAAAATTTAACGCGGCTCGGTCTAATTAGCAAAGCATAAAACGCATATAAAATTTCTTCTCATGTAGGAAAAAGGTCTGGATAATATACGGCCGCCCTTAAGTCCAAAGTGCCCTTAATACTGTGCTTAAGTGGGCGAGGTACAGACATGTTCACAGGCTTTTCGGGCTCAACACTTCTAAGCCTTTTAATATTGTACCCTCAGTAGGCCTTTCATCGGATCTCTTATAATATTCTTTACTTTTTAATAGCATTCGACGCTGAAACTGTTAAGTTTTCCTCTTTGATTTAATTGATATTCTTAAGCTTTTATATACGCTTATCTTTGCGAAAAGAACAGTGTTTTAGTATGAGGTTAATGGAAAAAGTATTCTTCATTGTACACCCACAAAAATATAGTAAGACAAGCAATACAATTGAGATTTTATGCACAAGATGTGGTCTTATTGCTAAAACAGCGATCTCTTCTAGACAAGCTTAAGGTTGGAATTGGCAAATATGTAATAAATAAAATAGATATTAACAGTTAATAATAGAGAAATACATAAACAACAATTATAAATTAGAATATAATTAGAATATTGGTTAAAAATATCTTTTTTTGTAATATAATGAAGTATCGTCGATAAATGATAAACGTGATTCAACTTAATTCACTCAATTCTCACATCGTTATTGTTAGATATAACAATTTAAACTACCGATGACGATTGCCCAAATTTAATTAAGGCGATGCACCAACCCTTTGGACCCGAATGGGCTGTAAAGTTAGGACGGCACATGGGCTCAGAGTTTTGTAATTTTATTAATGATGTAATAACAGTTCTGTCAGTCGCATGTGTCCATGAGCGATAGTGTAGTCGTTAGTTCGAACGGGTTCATATTCGAGGGGTTGACTGGGGGATTATCTATGGGATCTGGGCTTCTATAGATATTAGTGCTTTCCGTGCATTATCCCGACCATTTCAATAGGTTTCAAAAGCCAAAGCGTCACTTTCTATACAAAAAGACATTGTTTTATGAATATTTTTGATTAAAAGGGGAACTGGAAGTTCGTTTTGAAGGTTTTTAAGTAATGACAGCTATTCAGATTTAAGAGTTGGACGTGACTTTTACAAATGTGTACATTTAACTATCCACGTATATACTCGTATAGATAACTTTTTATCATTTTACTCAAAAATATTATTGGAATAAACACGACTGTGTACTTTACATCTACGTTGTTCATATACTTATGACATAATAATCTCATTAGAAGAATGGACAAATTCACGATTGTCTAGTTAAGTATACAAAATTGCCACAATTTGCAACTTCAGAACAACTTCGAAACTTCGCGACATAACAATAAACGGTTAGCTCCTCGCAGATTGCCGGCGCATTGTCGACTACAGTCTCTATTACTCACGAACTTAACAACATTAAAGTTATGAAAAGATTCTAAAAATGAGTGCATTTTTTATAAATTAACTTAGAATTAGTTGTTAAGCAACATATCACACAAATATAAAAAAAATACTATGGGAACATTTTTTTTATATTGCGCTGAGTTTCACATGAAAACAAATAATTTTATTAGATGTTAAAATCAATACCTGGATTATGGAGACTTCAGCTCGCGGAACGTTTAAACCTTTTTTCACACCCTAAAGTGGTTGTTTTTGAAAAAGCACGAACTATTTGTTTATTTATTTATTGACAGGAGTAATCCTGCGAATTTTTGATTCAATACACTTGTCTTATATTATTTCTTCATACAAATTTTGAGACCCCTTTTTTTAGGAATTTTAAAAATTCATTCTTAGCGGACATCATAATGCCTACATCATAATATTTATCTGTGCGCCAAACAACCCAATTTGTTTAGTGGTTTGAGCGACGCGTCGATAGATCAGTCAATAACGGTTTTCTTATAGTAAGAGTGGATTGAAATTATGGTCTACGTTAAAATAAATCAGCAGGTTAAAGTGATGATGATGTTCTCCCGACCGATTCCGGCCACGGCTGCCAATCTCATTGAGACTAGCCAACTGCGCAGGAGATATTATAGTACACAAGTGTACGCGCAGACACAAGTGCACTCTCTATTCCTGTCACTCTCATACTCTGGTGGGATGACCACTCGACACAACCAGTGAGAGTTAAGGCGCAAGACGGCTTTACGTGCTCTCCGAGGCACGGGGGTAAAACACCGCCAACTTCCCAACTCCGGGCTGTTACTGACGCTTACTATACAGAAAGACTCAATAACTAAACTTGGCCCGACCCGGGACTCGAACCCAGGACCTCCGGGTGTGCAGCCGTACATGCTAGCCACTACACCACCGAGGCAGTCAAAAGGTTAAAGTACCAAAAATGAGAAATGGGACAATAACCTTGTTATAGTAAGTACATTCTACTAACAAAGTTGTTAATAAGAGTCTAATTAATAAAAACTTTTTAACAAAAAATAAAAACCGACTTCAAACAAAAGCACTAAAAAGTAAAAAATAACTGATTGGTAGTTTTCATTTACTATACATACCTAATCAAATATTTTCGAAGTCGGTGTGCTTTGCTTTGTATGGGCTGGCACCGATTTCGAAAATATTTGATTAGGTATGTATAGTAAATGAAAACTACCAATCAGTTATTTTTTACTTTTTAGTGCTTTTGTTTGAAGTCGGTTTTTATTTTTTGTTAAAAAGTTTTTATTTTTTCCTTTTTAGTGTAGACAGTAGTAGCAAAGTAAGGATTCTAACGTGTTAGGCTTGTCAAATCAAACAAAATAAGCCCAAACTCAAAGTATCTACTATTAGCCGTTGAAGAATTCCACCTATCCACCTTCTGGCCTTGCCATCAGATCACGTCAACAACACTGAACCACTGTACTATCAACGGAAATAGAAATACTCGCAAAGTTTCAAGTCAATATGACAATTAGAAGTAGGTTAAATTCATCATTAGTTGTTTTTCCACCCTTAGGGGTGGTATTTTTTTTTGAAATTTAAATGGGACCAATCCGGAAGTATACCCTTTCAAACAAAACAAAAATTGTCCAAATCGGTTAATAAATGACGGAGTTCTGAGGTAACAAACATAAAAAAAAAAAAAAAACATACAGTCGAATTGAGAACCTCCTCCTTTTTGAAGTCGGTTGAAAAAGTATTTCTCATTTAATTCCTTAGCCTTTTTGGTCACGTTAGCTTTTTCTTGAGTAATTACAGCGGTCCTTACATTCCTAAGAAGTTCGTAGGTTTAATGCCGGAAACGTAAGATTCGAGAATTAGTTGAACTCTTTTAATATTATAATAATATAGAAATAAATAAATAAACATATAGATAATAGAATACTAATAATTTATATACAATATATTCAAATTTATATTATAATAACGTATTTATTTATTTTATATTAATTTTATAAGTAAAGGTATATTTGATTGATTAAAAAATCTTTAGAGTAAGAAAGCTTTATTATTCCTAAGAAATAAAGGTTAGTTTTTACTCCGCTATATCAAAATATTCTTTTGGAATATTCATATATTCAAAAAAGTTAGAGAAGGATGCAAGAAAATGTTCATAGAAACTGTAGAAAGCAAGGGTTATTTGCTAGTATGAATGTTACATATGACGTACCACGTATACTTATTGATCGGATAAAGGAGGAGATACTCAAACGTTTATATGTTACTAGCATTGCCCGCGGCTCCGCCCGCGTTCAGATGACCAATAACCAAATTCTTAGATTTTACATATCAGTATACTCTTACATTGCAGTTTTTGTATTTTTTCCCAGAAATGAGATATTTTCCCGCGGTAAAAAGTATCCTATATGTTGACATAGATAACCAGCTATCATCATACCAAATTTCATCAAAATCTCTCCAGTGGTTTTTCTGTGGTGCGGTAACAGACAGACAGACAGACAAAAATTCAAAAAACTATAGATTCGGCCTCTGCATCGATAATAATGTCTATTTCATAAGATTTCATAAGATTTTCCAAAAAATATTTAATGTACAGATTCGGCTTAGTTACAATTTTATTATATGTATAGATTTTGTATGTATGTTATATATATATATATATATATATATATATATATATAGGTTTAATTGTAATCATTTTCTAAGAAATTTCACCCTTAGAGTTGGAATTTCTTTTAAATTATTTTTTTCAGCTTTTATGTACCTAGTTATCCTTAATTTCAGGGTGGGTGGTGATTTGCAATATCTATACAGATAAATAAAATTGAAGTGTCTGTTTGTAATATCATACGGTACTTATAAGAAAAACACATTTTTTTAAATTTTTGTCTGTCTGTCTGTTTGTTCCGGATAATCTCTGAAACGGCTGGACTGATTTTGACGGGACTTTCACTGGAAGATGAAAGATATAGTTATAGGGAGTAAAATAGGCTACTTTAATTTTAGAAAAAAAATTAGAGTTCCGCTCAAAAAAATTAATACGTACCTAGGGACGAAACCGGGTGAAACGAGAGTGAGTCGCTAGTCTTAAATAAATTGGATGACCATAAACAAATATATTTTTATATATAAAACAAACACATATTCAGCCTTTCCATTATGCAGCATGTCCACAACAACTACAGATAGACACGATCAATTAACATTTGTCATAGAGTTATGTAGCTATTATTTTTGAAAAACAATTGAACGGAAAAATAATTTTTCTAAATGGTTTTCCATAAATATAATTTTAACACAGTCACGGCAACTGCGTGCGTACTCAATATAAATCAGGAGTCACCGTTGTCTTTAAAGCTTAGTTGTTTCGCTAAGTTCCTAAGCAGGGTCACCCTCCCTATGACACCTAGACACGAAAGCATTCGATCTGTGAAGTGATACCTAGGATATGAGGATATAGTTTCTTTTATCTATAGCCAACAATATTTTAGGATATGAATATCTAATAGGTATATATGTATTTTACGTATCGAAATATATTAAGACTTGCTTTGCATTAGCTGGCACCGACTTCGAAAATATCTGATTAGGTATCGATTCTAAATGAAAACCCCCGTTTGGTTATTTTTACATTTTAGTGCCTGGAAGTCGGTTTTTATTTTTCTGTTAAAAAAATATTTGACTCTTTGCTTAGACGACTATATAGGTGTTGGCTTTGGTTTCATAGTAGTTCATATTTCAGTATACGTTTGAATAACAAAAGAAATAAAATTGTGTACACTACTCATACATGCGATGTCGCCAGCAGATAAGTGAGGCACGATCCATCATTGCATTAGAGGGGACGCAATATTTATTGATTTTTACCAATTTTCGCCCATCGCCCAGCTACCGTGTTTATGGAAAGCTAAAAGGATTTCGGCTCTTTGTACGACACTATATTGAATTAAAAATGGTTGCAGGTGTTTTGTTTTATAAAGCTCG
This sequence comes from Brenthis daphne, assembly GCA_947093115.1. NCBI lineage: Eukaryota > Metazoa > Arthropoda > Insecta > Lepidoptera > Nymphalidae > Brenthis > Brenthis daphne. Next base: position 22,962,680 of record OX352481.1, read on the forward strand.
TTATTAATTCTGGTCAAGCTTTCACATTTATGTGATATAATTGAAATTCAATTTCAACAGATTTATATCGTATATTTTTTTATGTTATTCTGATATATCCTACAGGAGAGCCCTTCTACAGCTGTGTTTAAAACGAACATAAAAAAGCATTTTCTAGCTCAATCTTGAACAATATATTTTTCTGTTTAACATTTATTTGCATATGTATGTTTATGTGTATATTTATATGTACGTATATATATTTATATAGTTTTAGTATGTATTAGATTACATGTTTATATTATATATCTATAATTGTATTTATGTTATATAATATGTATGTAATTAAAATATGTATATGTTTTTTATATTTTCATATATGTATATTAATGTATTCATATATATAACTTTTATTTATGTGTCATACTTATATACTTTACTATAACAAAAATTCTGCACTTTCTCTTTCTGTCCCGCTATTTAACACTATTTCCCACATGCATGAGTTGACTGGAAGAGATCTCTTATAGAGATAAGTCCACCTTTGTCCACGTCACTTTCTATGTATTTTGTTTTTTATAATTTATTTGTGCAATAAAGAATATATATATATCTGATATATCTGATATGTTACTTTTTACTGCGGGAAAATGTCTTATTTCTAAAAAAAAAATACAAAAACCGCAACGTAAGAGTATATGTAGTAAGTTTTTTGGTTCAGAACGCGGGCGGATTTTGATATTTGATGATTAAATCAAGAAATAAAACATAACAACATTTAAAGGATGGGAATTACAATGTGTTTCAAATAAGAAAAATATCTGTGTGCTAAGGTGCTAATGATTATAAAATGATTAATTATATAGTAACTTTAGATAATAGCAGATAACACGCCTTGGGAATTATGATCGCCTCCAGGCTACTTTAGTATTGTATATTTTACTCACAAAAAAATTATAAAAATAATGTTAGTTCCGCTGAGTTTCTTTCACCAGTTGTTCTTAGAAATGAGGCTTTTTTTCCGAAAGTGGTAGGCTCATGAAGTTTAGTAAGAAATTTTAATAATTTAATACTAAATAAAATATTTTGAATGTGAATTGAATATGAATTCAAAATATTTGGTATTTATTTATAATCAAAAAAAACTATGGAACTCGGTTTATTATTTTAAGTAATGTATAATATATGTAACATATTTTGTTAATTTTGTTAAGTCAATGTTTATGATAGTTAGGATGACAAATGAGAATTTCAAATGAATGTTTTTAATAAAAAAAAAATATTATTGTAATATATGTAACTGTAAGGGAGTTTCAAAACGTTTAAAAAAATATACGATAATTTTTTTTTCAATTTCAAACAAGACAAGTCTTTATCAAAAAATAAGATAAAAAAACTGTGCAAAATTGACTGTTCTTTTTTGAAATTAAGTTAATTTTGCTATGTTGTACTAGATTATTGTTTATATATGATATATATATATATATATATATACATATATATATATACATATATATATTATATTTTTGAAAATATATCAACAAGCAATTAATTATCGTTATAATTGTATAGACATTACTTTTATTCCTTAACAAGATAAAGTAAATAGATATTTTCTTAAACACATTAATTAAAACAAAGGAAATCCCGTTGACAATACAATATACTCGAAATATATTCCAATTCGAGCAAGTGAAATGTCATTTGAAAACAAAAGTGATTCTGACCTGAGTATACTCGTATATTGAGCTCAGCTGCTTATTGTTAATAGTTTATGCAAATGTGTCAACCGCCTCGTGTTTATTACTCTAACCCTCGCCTTTGTCTTACCATCTCCTCATTTCAGAATAAAAACAGCGGATTTGCATGTGCAAATAACTCTAAGAGAAATCCAAACAGTAATTTGACTGACAATAGAAAACTGCCTTTATTCTATTGTCTGCTTAGAAAAATGTCGTTTGTTCCATTTTGTTCTTAAGAAACCAATTAGCTTCCTAGAAATGTTTTAAATGAAACCACAGATCATATACTATACTAGATAAAACTATTTTTTCGGATTTTTTCGCGAATTTATTTTGACTTTTGTTTACCGACGTTTTGCGAAAAAAATCTAAAAGATAGTTTTATTTAAACTTGCATTGCCCGCGGCTTCGCCCGCATTCTGATGACCAAAAACCAAATACTTAGGTTTTACATATTAGTATAACTCTCAGATTACAGTTTTTGTATTTTTCTCAGAAATGAGATATTTTCCCCAGTTAAAAAGTATCCTATATTATGTTGACTCGGATAACCAGGTATCACCATACCAAACTTCATCAAAATCCCTCCAGTGGTTTTTCCGTGATGCGGTAACAGACAGACAGACAGATAGACAAAAATTCTAAAAACTATAGATTTGGCCTCTGTATCGATAATAATGACTATTTCAATAAGATTTTCCAAAAAATATTTAATGTACAGATTCGACTTAGTTAGAATTTTATTATATGTATAGATGTCAATCATTTGCGTAAACGACCGCGGACACGCCGCGCGGCGTCACAGTTAACAATAGATTTCTTAGAAATTTAATTAATTTCTTAGAAATTTACCTGGAGGTGTTGAAAGTGTTATTTTTAGAAATGTTTTGTTTTTAAGTGTCAAAGCATGATTATTGTATATTATGTTAATTTTAGATAATATTTAATATGTATACTTATTTTCTATATTTATATACTACTTTTAAACCAAGAAGTTTTACACAAGTCACAAAATGTCAAGTACATCAGCTCGACGGTTTGAGCTGAGTGAAATGTCATACTAGTGTTGTACATGCAGTATAATAAATTAAAATGTATGTATATAGTTCTTATTTTTTATCTTAATATATATAATTCTTATGTACGTGTGTTTGTTAACCTACTCCTCCTAAAAAACTGGACCGATTTGGATGAAATTTTGTGTGTACATTTCAATGGGCTCCTGGATGTTTTGAAAACATAATTGGACCCAATAGGTGGCGCTGTTGGTATGTCACTGATCTTCTCCTAAACGGCAGGGATGATTTTAATAATATTTTGTCTCAGACAAATAAAAAAAGTATTTTATTGGTCTGAGTATTTTGTGTATATGTTCGAGTGGGTCCCTGCAAGGTTTAAATTCACAAATGGATCCGGTAGGTGGCGATGCAGTCGGTGTCACTAAATTTTCATGTAAGTCTCCATTTTCCGAGCAATAAATAAATTTAAATTGTTGATTAAATAAAATAAAAATCGATGTATGTATTTATGTTTCCTATGGACTCCAAACTAAAACAGCTGGAGCGAATTTGGTGAAATTTTCAGGTAATCTTCAGATTAGCCCAGCGGGTGATCCTGTGAATTTTGTTAGCGATCGGAAGTTAGGACGCGGGCGAAGCCGCGGGTACTGCTAGTATAATTATATAAAATAAAAATATATCTTAAAATATTCTCATCATCTCATAAATTAAAAGCAAACACAACTTCTAACATAATGTAATAAATAACAATCTTTTGCATTACGATAATTTCCGCAATCTATAATCGACAAATGAAAAGAAATCTGTACAACAATACTCCGAACGCAACGCCGAAGACATAAAAATGTCATGTGCATAATGCACCCTATAAATATTATTCCCAGTGGATACTGCTAATGCTACTTAGTCTCTCTCCAGAGATGTAGGTCACCATGTTATCTATCCCTTTGAGATAACTTCTAATATTTATACCCTATAGTGTCAACCATAAAGTTTGGTTTCGACAAACTTTTTTTTAACCATCAATCTACAATCAAAAATCTGCTTTCGAATATTGTAATTACAGTTCAAAATTGTGTAATAAAATAATTTCTTAATGCACATTCTGCAAGGGAAATTATTTGTGCTTGCATCCAATGCATGGGGTGTCTTATGGTTGAGACATGCGCCTGTTTTACGATACACAAAAATCCTTTGTCAACAAAACTTAAATATAATATGGATAATTAAACCCGCTTTCATTTTGTTGGCCATAAATTTTGATTTAAAATATTATTTAATAAGTTTAATTTAAGAATTCTAGGGGATATTTACTAAACAAATATTTGATACAATATATCACTCATGTATTAAATTATGTCTATTCATACATTAGACCTTCTTTGACTTACATTGTATTCAAATAAAACGGTACTGCTTTCCATATGAGGCTATGAAAAATAATATCGAAGAAGGGTTAGAGCTGGTTTTGAAATAATATTACTCATATTAGTGAAGAAGCAATTAATTATTATGGTTTAATAAAATATTATGCAAAAATGGTCATTCCAGATATATAGAATAATTATCTATTCCATTTTAAATAGATATAAAATGCTTGTATATTTTTATGTTCACGTGTTCTAACATCTCTCTTTTTTAATTATATGTATATAGAATGGCTATCAAAGGAGTTTTTAATTACAAAAAAAAGGTACATATACGTATAATATATAAAAAGTATTTTAAAAGTGTGAACCGTAGTGCGAAATACATAAACACACCCACACACACACACACACACACACACACACACACACACACACACACACACACACACACACACACACACACACACAAATACACACACACACATATATATATATATATATATATATATATATATATATATATATATATATAGTTATAGTTTCTAGATGTACCCTAAGTTGTAGTTATATACTTCTATAATGAAAAGAATGTTGATCTGATTTTAAACTAACCAACAAGATATTTTATTAGTACATCTGCCTTATACTTCACACAGTTGAATTGCAAAGGCCGATCACCCCAGAGATCTATTTGCACAGTAACCTACATTATTTCGTCGTATAAGGGATGCCATCATTAACGATCACATCGAGGGTCATAATTTGGGGGATGACAGACCCTCCGTGACTGTGAATGCATTGAGCTAAGTCTCATCAAATTTGACACAGACCGAGGAAATTTGACTAAATCTATATGCTTTTGCGACAATTTTGAAAGTTCTTAAAGTCAACATAAACAATCTACTTAAACCCAGTCACGTAAGAGGCTCGGAAGTTTGCATGGTAACCTATTTTTATTCTCGCCTTTCGAAATTAAATTGCGTTAACGATATTAAAACAGGAACAATGTTGCTAATACGTGGATAAAATGCAATCAGACTTATTATTACAATTATGTTGAATACTAAGACAATTTTCACTAAATATTGTATTAAGAACCTACGTTGCTTATGGATTATTGTTATTATATACCTGAAGTGAAATCTAATCTTCTAATAACCTCCTATAATCTAAGGAAATATCAGCATAATTTCAGTTCCAATTTCAATATCAGATTGAGTCCAGCCGATCTATTGTGACCAACGTCCGAGTGGTCGGAAGTATGCCTGAAGAGCGTAGTGGGCGTCACCAGCCTTTCATTTCTCCCTGTACGTATATTCTATTCAAATTTTTACCCTCAGTTCGTTGGGTACGCTCGATGAGTGCTCTAACGTCCGTTCAATGCAATTTGATGAAGCCAACGCGGTGTACGCTATTCAAGCTCAATAGGATTGCCCACGACAATGCTGTGATTTAATGGAACCAATCCAAAACTCGCCGATACCCGATCGTACCATTTTTGATTAGTGCAGTAACAGAATTTTGTTTATATGGAACATAAGAATCTGGACTAATATCTTAATAGTATGGGCAACGATAGTTAATTTTAAACAAGTTTTTGTTATTACATTGTATAGTATAGAGTCCTTAAAAGAAATTTGAGGATGATATTTTCAATTTTACCACAATATCATTATTATGAATCTTTTATTACAATAACTACAAGCCAGATTTAAAAAATAATCTAAACTGATATATTACTAAGGCTACTATTTATGAACATATATTAGTAACGAATACTTTATTTGTTCTTTTTTTCTATTACAATGATTCAAAATATTTTACTAAACATTAATTTTATGCATTGGCAACCCCAATCATGTGTGTCATAACCGCAATACAAATCGCGTGCCCTAAGTGGTGCGTTTCATTAAACTAATAAATCTGGCAACAACGACAAACAACTAAAACTGAGTTATAACAACAAAGTCAAATTACTGAACGAGTCTACCGCAAGGGGAAGGCACCCGACACCGGGTGGGTTCGCGGGAAGAATACTGATGATGCCTGGAGACTCCTAACTCGCCCAAGATTTTCGGATCGGGATTTTCCTTTCTTTACAATGGGCCTACTCTGGGGGCATATCAATTGCAGGCGGTTATGTCGTTAGAAACTTACGCGAAGGGAGCACCGACGCCTCATCGATTTCCTAGCTAATGTCAAATATACTTTTGAAACGTGCTAGCTTTACTTGTTTTAGCTGGATTCTGTATTTCTAGAATGTGTTTGCTCGTAAATTGGAAAAAGAATTTAGTTAGATGAAGTTTTTTTATGTAGCTCTTATTTTTATACTGAGGAAACCTGACTTGAAGAAGTTTAAACCTTAGCGCCTTAATATAAAACAAACTATAAAAATATTTGCAGTTTAGATAAAAATAAAACATATAGGTATTCAAAATACATATATTTTACTCATATATAATATGTATGTTTATTCACACAAAATTATGTAACTTCCAGCTTCCAACGTAGCATTTTAAAGACCAGCATTCGCACAATTAACAAAACCTGACTTCGTGCTTATTAAAATCTATTTTAACCAATGTCATAAAAACATTGTGGCAATTTAAAAAAAAATATATGATAATTTTCTGCTTATAAACAGCTGTTATACCTTATACGAAATCTAATTTCTAATTTCATTGTAGTAATCTACGGTAATAACAGCAGACTTAGTTATTATTGTCCTTTAATTTAATTTACATAAAAGCGCTGTCGATTCATTTTTCTATAAAAGGGGCTTATCTGTTAAATAGTGATCCCTAGTGCATTAGTTCTATTGTCAAATATATGCATCCACCCACATAAGGTTGTAATGAAGGGGAACATCGATTCATAGAAATATTTGAAATCGAAAGCAGTTGCTACTCGTATATGTATGTGTATATGTCATGGCATATGGTAGGTATCGAGTAATTATTACAGTTCATATTATATTTTTCCTTTAACACAATTTGAGAAAATCTCCTTAAGTACATTATATTAATAATAAATACTTATAATAGTTATGAGTTTACTTACTAACAAGCTCCCCCTTTAACTCGGTTTTTTTTACTTTGACATATAAAATTAAAAGTGTCGACTTTAACAGCTAATTACAATAATTATAAGTCAATTTGGCAAGTATCATATTATTTTTCATATAAAGTTTGTCACCTCTATTTATTATGGGGCTAATGGTTAAATATCAAAAAATCCTTACCGTATAGGTTATTGAATGTACATACTTCTTTTTGCCAGCTTATACATATTGAGCATATTTGCTGGTAATATAAGAGTAAGATTGTTAGTTTTACCGTTTTAATCATTTGTTTATATGTGCATTCAAATATATCTTATAAAATACTAGCGACTCACTCTCGCTTCGCTCGGGTTCGTCCCTAGCTTGATTCCCCATACAAACTTTCATCCTCATTTTCACCCCCTTTAGGGATGATTTCCGGGATAAAAAGTATCCTATGTCCTTTCGAGAGTCTCAAACTATCTTCTTACCTAACTTCATCCAAATCAGTTCAGTATATCCAGAGATTACCCCCTACAACGTCACTAACTCACAAACTTTACCTCTTTATAATATTAGTATAGATTACAAACATGATAGGTTATTAGGCTTTTAATATAAAAATATCTATGTCTTTCTTTATAATTGTATAGAGAGTGTACATATTAATTACATAATATGTATGTATCTAGCTACAAATTTTTATATTTATTAAATACTCACAGCTTATGATATTTTTATTCGAAATGTTAATTATATAATATTCATAACAATACTAAATTAAAATCAAAAAGATGCGTTATATTATTTATGCAATCTAGGTAATATTATATTAATATCTAATCTAATACGCGGTATACACCTATCTAGTAGGTAAATATTAGATAATTATTAGAAATCAAACATCACAAGGTAAGTTCGTTTGATTCTCAATTATAAATTAAAGATTTAAAAAAAAAACCCTACGCAAATTAATTGTCATTTAACGATTACACTGGCACGCGTGAAGTATTTAATCGAGTAATCATACGCCAAAATGCCTTACATCATTTTGGAAAAGAGGTGATACTGTTACATTACTGGACCGATATTAACCAAATATAGCTAAGAACCACCGCAAGGAACCAGGCTTTCAAATGAAGAAACCGCATCGAAATCAGTCCATTCGTTTGAGAGCTACGATGCCACAGACAGACACACACACAAACAGACAGACATCGACGTCACACTTATAACACCTCTCTTTTTGCGTCGGGGGTCAAAAAGTATCAACATATAAAATTAATTTTGGTGAAAGAGAACCAAATTAAAGTCAAATATTCATTATTATAAGAATTAAATCAACTCATTACACTGAATGAATAACCTACAAATCTTCATTAGAACGATTACGACGGTATCAAAGATTCAAATTCCTTAAGCAATACAAAACTTTTTCGTCACGTATTTGAAATATTTCTTCAGAACCCCGTGTACTCGAGCCGGATCACCATTTTCTATTTTTCGTTGTATTACAAGCCTTAAATCCTTATCAATAAGATCTACATGTGAATATAAAAGAACCTAGTTTACCAGGTGGTAGTTAGGTAAAAGATGCCGGAAACGCAGGGCCCGCCTAAACTCTGTTCAGGGACTTGGAAAATTGCATTCGTTATCGCATATCCGTATTCGACTGTGCCTGCAGTGAATCCGTGTTAGGATAAGACCATTGTGAGTTTACGTTCCATATCGATTTAACTATTCCACGTGGTCAATTAAAACTTTGTACTGGATTATAGAATTTCATATATTTGCAAAGTAGTTTTGAACGTGTAAAATTGAAATTTTTAGGTTGGGTTAGGTTAGGTTTTTGTTTTAATACTTATTTTTTTACGCTCAGTTACAATTTTATTATACTAATAGATGTAGTAGGCAAACTGTAATCGTAACAAACAAACATTGCCTTAAGCTTTTCCTGTTTCGTTTTCCATTTGTATTTCTTTTTTCCATTTTACGTATGTTTGTCACAATCATTGTTTCATATAAAGGTGAATCAGCCTCCCTAGTTCGCACCTATGTTTCTTTTCACCGTGGCTCCTTTGTGACACACGACATCTCCTGAATGACCTCCATTCATCCCCCGACGCTCATTCTACTAATGGAGTTGCCTTTTTAACGTACGAATAAATAGTTTCAGTATTGCCATTCATATAAAAGGATGCTAATTAATTAAAAATCTCGCTTAGGGCCAGCCAGAAATAAATTGCGAATCATTTTATCTGGCAACTTCAAATATATTACAAATGGATAGTCAATAATTATTTATGAAAGCTTACATAGCTTAAAAATAAACTTTTATTTGGAAAAAATCTTACGAAAATATTTTTTTTAGACAATTTTGTTTTCGAGGAGGAAAATTTGTATTATGCACTGAAAGATAATTAACCGTTCGAAAGAAAATACCAATCTTCTTAGAACAGCACGTCATTGGGCAACATTGCCTATCACATGCCGGAGTAATTGAACATTCTGTTGTGCCTTAATATATTTCTTGATAAGTTGGCAATAAGACGCTCTTGCATTTATAATCTCCGCCCTTCGAAGATTCTCAATTCTGCGTCTCGCCCCGCCCTTTAGTAATGAAAATTCTAGACGTCCCCGAGCGGATTTTCAGTTATTTGAGGATCGCAATGCGACCGGAAAAATAGGCTCGGCTTAAGAAAATACTCGCCGACAAAATTGATATTATTTATGCAATCAAGTATTTCTACTTAGACGTGGATATTAAATTAAAAATAGATGTCAAATCATTGGACCTTGGAATATAGTTCATAAAACTCTTATATTGCCTCACTAACATAGAAGTCCTTATGTAAGGTAACGAATTGAGCTCTATGAAAGGGTTTTTGAAAATTCATTCCTCATCGTGGTTAAATGGGGTTTTCATTTTATATCTTGATCTTTTTTGAAATTGAAATGAGTTCAGCTTGGAGGTATCCTATAAATAAAAATTATTATCATTGATTCTCTGTAAAAAGCCATATGTTCACTGGTATATATATAAAAAAATATCACCGTCGCCTTGAGAACTCCCACTAATATAATTTACTAGCATTACCCGCGGCTCCGCCCGCGTTCAGATGACCTAAAAACAAATTCTTAGATTTTACATATTAGTATACTCTTACATTGCAGTTTTTGTATTTTTTCTCGGAAATGAGATATTTTCCAAAAAGTATCCTATGTGTTGACCAAAATAACCAGCTATCACCATACCAAATTTCAGCAAAATCCCTCCAGTGGTTTTTCTGTGATACGGTAACAGACAGACAGACAGACAGAAAGACAGACAGACAGACAAAATTTCTAAAAACTATAGATTCGGGCTCTGTATCGATAATAATGTCTATTTCAATAAGATTTTCCAAAAAATATTTAATGTACAGATTCGGCTTAGTTACAATTTTATTTTATGTATAGATTAATGCGTTAAAATATATTTAAAACTGCATGCATACATTTACATTTCAAAGTATTAATATTTAATGCATTTGATCGTTTTCAACTGAAACTGTCGACTGGAAAAGAATAACCAACACGTTGTCCGGGAAGCTTTGATAGGATCCCGAGTTGTCATGAATGAATAAACTGTATGATCATGAATGTTTTATAAGTCGCCGGTGATATGGATCAGTGAACCGATCCCAAAAAAACCGTATTCAGAAATTTAGTGGCACTTTCCGAATACCGTAAGTTTCTTAAATAGAGTTACTTCTCAATTTCATTTTGATAGCAAAATATCGTAGAATTTGCCTATTAATCAGACTTCTATACATATAATAAAATTGTAACTAAGTCGAATCTGTACATTAAATATTTTTTGGAAAATCTAATTGAAATAGACATTATTATCGATATAGAGTCCGAATCTATAGTTTATATAGTTTTTGTCGGTCTGTCTGTCTGTCTGTTACCGCATCACGAGAGAACCACTGGACAGATTTTGATGAAATTTGGTAACTGATTATCCGGGTAATATATAGGATAACTTTGTACCGCGGGAAAATATCTCATTTCTAAGAAAAAAATACAAAAACTGCATTGTAAGAGTATACTATGTAAAACCTAAGAATTTGGTTTTTGGTAATCTGAACGCAGGTGGAGCCACGGGCAATGCTAGTCTATTATAAATGTGTAAGTTGTATAACAGATATTAATTAGTAATAAGCATATTTATAGATTAAAGTGCCGCCGATTTATTACAATATAATAATACCTACGTTTATGAGTTAGATTTAACCATTTACCTTAACGAGTAGACCATTACCGTGACACAACAGTGCCAGTACAACCTCTGCAAAGTCAAATATTATGAAGAGATCCCTATTTTTATAATTCTATTTTTTTTCTTTTTGTAATCTTTGCAAAGTTATTTTTTATATTTTTTTTTTATATTTCTTTTAATTGTAATTAATAAATAATAAATACTTAAATATTTTATTTATGAAAGTAGTAAGTAATGAAGCTTTAATAAACAAAAAAATATTCAACCTATATTCCAAAATCTTTAAGATTTAAAGTATATTCAACTAACAAACTAACAAAATAATAAAAAAAAACATAGAGTTTTAGATTTGAAAAACATCAAATCACTAGCTCACTACGCTACTGACATAACAGATTTCCCCAATCGTGCCGTCCGGATATCCTTACCCCATCCGATAATGGAGGCGAATTTATAAAATATTCACATCCAACCTTATTTATGAGCCCTTTATTCTTGAACAAAAGCAACGTGCTCCATATAATATTGTCCGTTCGAAAACAAAACACAAACGTAACATGCATGGTTATTAATTATTTGAACGAATTTGTAAAACCTTTTTATTTTTCGGTAAATATGTAACAATGAGACATTATTTAAAAGTAGAAATGTAGTACATATCTAGGTCGAAATTTATTTTTGACTACACTACATGCGCTTCGCTCAGATGCGTTCCTACGAGCTTAATACTAGCCTATGAGGTGCTTCATGTCACCGTATATATCTTCTTCTTCTCCCTGCCCATTTCCCAAATCACTTGGGGTCGGCGCAGTACATCCTCTGTACTGCTGAAAGGATTTGGCAAAAGTTTTACGACCGGCCGCCTGCCTCACGTCAACCCTCCTTGGGAATTAGTATATATATATATATATATATACTAATTCCTTAGTATATATATATATAATAACTAATTAATTATAAAAGTATATATATACTTTTCATTAAAATCCATCCAGCCGTTGAGCCTGAAGAAGTAGCAAACACACACACTCACGTTCAAACCTTCGCATTTATAATACTACTGACTCACCCACGCTCCGCTTCGAGTTCGTCTGTAGACAAGAGCAAATCTATCCCACGGTACATTTTTCTAGAATAAAAAGAAACCTATATGCTATTCTATATATAATCTATCTCTGTGCCTCCGTCTAGATGTATAGATGTATTTAGATGTATGTAGTGCTGTCTAGATGTATAGATGTATGGATGTTTATTACTCTTTCACGCAAAAACTACTGAATGGATTTTAATGAAACCTTACAATAATATTGCTCATATATCAGAATAACATATAGGATACTTTTTATCCTTGAAAATTGTACGGTTCCCGTGAAAAATATTTGATTTTGCTTTTCTAGAGGCGAACCCGAGCGAAGCGAGGGTGAGCCGCTAGTATTATATAATTATAGAATATTATTAAATAAAACTATCTTTTCGGATTATTTCGCGGATTTATTTTGATTTTTGGTTCCCGGCGTTTCGAATGCTTTACAGCATCCATGGTCACGGGAGAGACTGAGGTGTTACATGTCTTGAATGTATAGTTGTTACAGACAGCCTACCCACAATTAACAAAATGAAAAATGCACCAATTACATTACATTTTTATTTAATAATGTTTTATTTAATAATGTCAAACATTCGCGTAAATCTAAGAAAGTATTATAATTATAGAATATTTAACAACTTTAGCAAGTTTTGTGTAGACATCGCGAAATAGTTAGAAAGATCTATTATAGTTGTGAATCGATTTGAAGCTAATTATATGTTTTGCCCTACATGAATCAATATTTCTGCGGTATTTTAAGTTTCATACACACTTGTTTTTAATTAAAAAAATTACTGTGTTACTATTATTAGTTAAATGATATTGGTAATAATCTATAATTAATTTTAATTATTATTTATATATTTTGATATTTTCAGTCTTTTTAATATATTTTATACATCATTTTTTTAAATAAAATAAACACAAACCATTCTACGTGTCGAGAACAGTCTCGTAGTATATTTAATGAATTGGTTCGAACGAAAAAAAACATTCAACATTAAGTACCTATTTCTATTATTTAAGAAAACATTTGTCAAATGTTAAGACATCATTTATTTATTTACAGTTTAAAATGGGCTAGCATAAAAAGAATGGGTATTAAATGAATAGGGTGCTTTAGAGATTATGAGGGTTGGTAGACTGACGCCTTTCGCATGTTGTAATTTCAGCTCTAATAATATGCTTTTTAGAAAGAAAACTTTGATTACATATTGCACAACGATGCTATATAATTTTAGAAGTATTTTTTCACCTACATGTAACAGTTTAACTATTTATGTACATATAACATCCTTACAAAAGTCCATAATTAGAAAACTGATTAGAATTAAAGTAACTACTGATTAAATTTTTATTGTATGTACATTTTTCCCTAATAATATTGGACCTTGGAAATCATAAGACTCGTAATAGTAAGCAGTATTAGGCTTACACTTATGGTATTACGTTAGGAGATAACTTTATCCATTTCTCTTTATATAGTACAAACAAAATTATAACAATACTAAAGTTGTTTTATTATATGTCAATAAAGTGCGTGTGATGTAAATAAGCCATATTGTATTTAAAGTGTAGTGTGTAGTTATATTGTATTTAAATTTTCTTTTATTTGTCAATTTCATTACATGTAACTCTAGAATGGACGAACTGATTTAAATATCTGATATTTCAGACATTTTTATTTTATATTATTTTTATTAAAACGGCTGAATTTAATTAAAATCAGTTAAGTATTTGAGAGACAGTATGAGCTTCCGTTCTTTGCTCTCTTATACAACGCGGAGATCTTGTTAGGTGGTCTATAGAAAAATCAACAGACCGGTGGAGTCTGAGTCAATAGCTGGCAAGGAAATAACACAATTTTCGATATTATTCATAAATAAGGTAATTCAATCCCAAGCGATGGATCTAATCAAATATAATTTGTGTACTTCAAAGCTGATCCTTGTTGTTCGCTTTATGGATAAAAAACTGAAATCAATTTGGTCGGGATTAAAAAAAGAAAAGAGTGGGATGTCCGAGGGGAAAGTTTCACGAGATTAATTCTCTTGATAAAATTTCACGGTTCAAGAAATCCAACTACCGGTTGCGTAGGGCGATGAGCGATACTGATTACGTTCGAGCTTTGGGTGCCTTACGACTTTATAGAACTAACTGTTACTAGGTGGTGTATTTTTGGCACACGTAAATTGATATTGTATATGTTATGGCTTACCTGTATTGGTTCTTATTAAGTTATAAGATTATTTCAATTGTAAATTCAATACGAATATTTTGTTGTTTACCAATTTTCTATTATTATTAATAATTTTCTTTTTCATTTAAAAAAAATGGTTATAATCTAATATATTTTTGCATATACATATTAGATATACTTCTTTTAATAACGTAAATGATAAAAAAATTAAAATGAAAACAATTAAAATAAATAAAACATCTAAGCATAACGTAAGAAATTTAACATTTTCAATTCTATGAGTATTGTAGTTCTGCGTTCGTTACCGTAGACGGTACGTCGCTACGGGTCGTAGCGGGCGCTACGAGTCCCTTGAGATATAAGCCTTCGTAGCCTTCAATGTTCTAGCATTTACGCTCAGAGCTAAGCTGACGTCTTATTATTTTTTCTATGGCTTTTGAATTGAATTACTTTAAATATCTTGGACTTAACGAGAATTTAATATTCTGTCATAGCTTTTTATCGTTAGATTAATAGGAAAGAAATTGTCTGAGCCTGCAGTATACATTAAAAAAAATATATAATTGTTTTTACTTTGTTCGGCAAATATCGTATTTTATAATATTCAGTATTTTCTGAAACATAAAGTATTAAACTCAATCGAGTTGAAGCGAGTTTACTATAAAATTTTACACTACTGTAGCCAAATTATAACGTGAATATTTTACAGTATGCATAAATTAAACTACTAATAGAACAGTTGACGCAAACCTTCACTGACAAGTGTCTACAATGTACGATATTATCAAAGGTCGGACCATCGGATCTTGAAGCAAACGACCAGCGGTTAACAAAGTTGTGGCCATAAGGCATTAGAAATACCTCAGTTATTTATTTGGCTCCCACAAACTGTGGAATTGAAGATAAACTATTAAATTAAGCACTAAACTAAGCCGCAAATTGTAAGCAACAATTTCTAGATGTTGTTGTTTTCGAAACATTTTATAGTGTAACTGGAATTGACTGATATTTAATTTAAGTATATTTTATATTAATATTAACATGAACTAATTATAAAATAAATTGAATTATGATTTTCATAACATTAACTAAAATATAATCTTTTCTTGTGTTGAAATCTAGAGGTCTACTTGTCCATATCAATTTTCACTGTGTGAATAGGAGAAGATAAGAGGGTACTGAAAATGCTGTATGTTTTTTGTGTGTTTTCTTTGCAAATGTAAACAGATTTTGATTTTAAATTTAGGTTAAGAAGTCAAAAAAAACATCAAGTAATGGAATAATTACTTTGAAAGTAATTTTTAAAATTAGTGTAGGTACCTCTTTTAATTAAGAACAGATTCAATAAAAATAAAAAAAAATTTGAACACGCTTTTTTTTATTTCCTTAGCAATTAAAATTTGCTTCCAAAGAGGCTTTTCTTTTAAATCTAATTCAACATTTATATCTTAGTTTTGAAACAGAACTAAACTCTACCCGAGTTCAGTGTCGCCGGCGTGTATGAGCCAAACCAATCTTGTGCTCCTCTAGAATAAAACAACATTTGCGTCTGGCGTATATTATTACTTTATATGTTACTAGCAGTACCTACCCGCGGTTTCACTCGTTCTAAATTATAGAAAATCTCTATAAAAGTAGTTTCATACAAACTTTCATCCACTCTTTTACCCCTTTATAGGATGAATTTCGAAAAATGCTAAAACACATAAAAAGCAGCCTATGTCACTCTCCAGCCCTCCAACTGACTCCACACAAACATTCACGCTAATCCGTCACTCCGTTTCTACTTGAAAGAAGGACAAACAAACAAAGACACTTTCTCATTTATTATATTAGTATATGGATATTTCCACTACACTTTATTATGAAAATATTGCAGAAAATTATTTTCAAAGTCTTATAACCTACTAAGATTAATATTTCATTTTCAATTCTTATATTGATGGTAAAGCTAGAAAATTAGTAAAAGCTTGTAAAAAATAAGCTTTTCATATTGCTATAATACAAAATATAAGCATTTTTATTTAATGT
The DNA here is from genome assembly GCA_947093115.1 of Brenthis daphne. NCBI lineage: Eukaryota > Metazoa > Arthropoda > Insecta > Lepidoptera > Nymphalidae > Brenthis > Brenthis daphne. Next base: position 22,979,412 of record OX352481.1, read on the forward strand.
AAAACAACCGAAGCTCGTTGCCTCTAAAAAAGTCTTAAACAATAAATCTAATAGAAGATACCACTTGGTACTATAAAGTAATTACCTACGTGTAGATTGACCCTTCATTTTAATCTTAGGAAGAACGAACTTTATTCGTGCGTAACAGCTTGCAGTAACAATATTTATGAGCTTAAAAAGATTTGGGGCTAAAAAAAGTTTTTTCCATTTCAGAACTTACCAAAACGGCTTGTACAAGAGAAACAACACGGTAAATGAATAATTATGAAACTTACTTAAACTGACGACAGGGTTTTTATATTTTTTAACTTCTATTGTGTTGTTCTGATATTATCCGTCTGAATTCCTTTTCAAATTAAACAACAAATTCTTGTTAGCAGATATTGCTCTAATACTTTTAGCAGGCGCTTTTATTTTTTGCTCTAAATGTAAGTATTATTGAATTAGGCATAAAATGTAATAACTTACAAAACATTATTTTTTTTTTATAGAAAAAAGGGGCAAACGAGCAAACGATCCACCTGATGGTAAGTGGCTATCGTCGCTCATGGACATCTGCAACACAAGAGGAGTTGCGAATGCGTTGCCGGCCTTTAAGGGACCTATAGACATTACTCTTGAAGAGCCCCATATTATAGCGCTCAGGAAATACCTCGGGAGGAAGATCATTCCACATCTTGCACGTGCGGGGTAAAAAAGATCGAGACGCACGTACATTTGTAGAATGCCAAGCATCTAAAATGTGTGGATGACATCCTACCCGACGGCGAAGGGTGCGATGATAGAAGCGTGACGGTGGCACCATGTCAAAAAGTTCATCAGAACACTCTCCATTGTATAGACGATAGAGAACACACAGAGAGCCAACATCTCTCCGAAGGCTTAGAGTGTCTAAGTCGTCTGTGAGTACGGGATCGTTGACAATACGAACTGCCCGGCGTTGGATAGAGTCAAATGGAAGAAGCTGGTATTGGGGGGTGCCGGCCCAGAGATGAGAACAGTACTCCATGAGAGGGCGAACCTGTGCCTTATAAAGCAAAAGTCGCTGCCCTGACGTGAAATACTGTTTCGCTCTGTTAAGGACACCCATTTTTTTGGAAGCCAATTTGGCTTTTTCTTCCAGATGACATCTAAATTGGACGTCGCTCGATATTTCGACCCCTAGGATCCCGATACTCTTACAGATGTTAAGAGAAGTGTTCTGGAACTTTGGCCCTATAGTAAATGGGGTCTTTTTCGTGGAGAACGCACAAACTTGTGTCTTTGAGGGGTTAAACTGGACGAGATTTCGTCGGCGATTATGTATGTACGTTTTTTTATCTTTTATGCTAGTAATATAGGGACTGTGTGTCTAGACTTTTAAGCCAGCTAGTGGCAAATACCTGAATCTCGTGGGATAATTTTTCAATAATGTTAACGTTAAAAAAAATGATGTTATTTTTTAATTTGATACACAAGTATTCTTAAAGTAAATTTTACATACTATAATTTCCACATGATAAACATTTAACACACACGTTTGTGGTACAACTTTTTCTACTACACTATAAACATGGCTGAACTTGAATAATCTTTTACCTTTCTCATTATTCAGACCTGGTACAATATTAGGTATTGATTAAAATAATTGGTTGAAATCCATATTTTTTTGTTTTTTCCATTTTTTATAAAAAAACTGTGTTTACAAATGTTTTGATCCCGCTATCTTGGGGAATAAAACACTAGGAAAATGATAATATTTATATAGACCAACCATGTTAGATTGTTTAAATCTATACATATAATAAAATTCTAACTAAGTCGAATCTGTACATTAAATACTTTTTGGAAATCTTATTGAAATAGACATTATTATCGATACAGAGTCCGAGTCTATAGTTTTTAGAATTTTTGTCTGTCTGTCTGTCTGTTACCGCATTACAAGAAAACCACTGGACAGATTTTGATGAAATTTGGTATGATGATAGCTGGTTATCCGGGTCAACATATAGGATACTTCCGCAGGAAAATATCTCATTTATGAGAAAAAATACAAAAACTGCAATGTAAGTGTATACTAATATGTAAAACTTAAGAATTTGGTTGTTAGTTGCTAGTTTTGTATAAAGTAATCTATTAAAACAAATTTCATTCCTTACGAATAAATACTTAAAACAGTTTACTTTGACTATTAGTCCGGGAAAACTTCCAACATTAAATTCAAATGTATGCGAATCTATCGAACGTGTACCGGATGTTCACTCTTTGAGTTATGGCCGAGCAATTCCGGTGAATGTATTTCCGGTGTACTCGTGGTCACCAGCTAATCGCCCAGTATTTCATAGCTAATCAGCTAACTGGCCATGTCATATGAATTAAGCCCCCTTAAGATTATTATGTACACTGTACATACACGTATCTAAGCGTTTTGTATATATTCTCTAGTATACTTAAATACTTATTATTACTAAAAAAATTAACATAGGTAAATTTAAATGCATGTGCATTGTATATGTATTTGAAGCTGTTAGTTTTTAATATCAGAACAAAGTAAAAATGTACTTCATGTAGGTAATAATCTCGTAAAAAAAACAAAGTGAAGGATTTTTCATACAAAATTAGGAGAAACTGTAAAAAGAATGATAGCACCTTATGATGTTGTGTTTTAAAAAAAAACTTATAACAAATAACGATGAGAAACTCTATCAAAATCTTTTAAAATTAAATCTGTATAATCTATAATATATGTATAATTCTATTATCATAAAGAAAACACCAGACATAACGGGAGAAAAGTACTAAATCATCGTCTAGAAAAACCAGAGGTCGATCTGTAGTTCTTTTTCTGTGTAAAATGAGGAGATACTAACAAACACACTTTCGCATTTATTTATATTATTAAGACAAACTAGTGCTAGTGTGATAGAAGCTCTTATTTTATGTAATACGTATATTTTAAAATCATTTTTATAACTTTCAAGTCCACCCTATCACATTGTTGAGAAGATGCGATAAAATTCATATTATAATTTCCATCCTAGAATATAGATAGCCGGAGCTCTCGTTCAATTTACATTCCAATGCCTTTTATCAGAAGGTCTGGTATCTTTATTATGATGTAAAAATCTATTTCTTTATTCACACGTACGGAATATTTAAGCGTTCATTAATGTTTGACTTTCTTTCAGCTATCAAGTTACGCTTGGAACAAAACTCATAAATATGTAAGTGGTGGTAACTTTGAATGCGGTCCACACAAAAATCCAACTCGCCCCGCTTCGGAAACGATCAACTTTGTTACATAAGGACCTTAAATATAACTTTATTATTTACATTTATGTTTTTTATACTATGCAGGAATTTATTCAGTTTTAATATTTAGGATTTTAAATAAATTACGAGACAAAGATGCTGGATATTCTCTCGGGATTTCTTCGTTATAGTTCATCGTATATATCATGCGGCTGATGAAAATCTTACTTGATTTTGATCTTACATACATGTTTTAGTAGTGAACTAACAAAAAGCTGTTACAAGATAAAATTATATTTAGCCATTTTATAAATAATATAAACGTTCATTATAACAGCATTTTCTTATGAACCTCTTTTAAAATATTATTATGTAGTGAATTTCATAGAAAACATTCATAAAATTTTCTCACTACAAAAAGGACGGGCTATTTGATATTAAATTTCATTGTAGGTTATGCGAAAAATTGCAATACGAAACAAAACATCCCGGAATTTAATTTATGCGTGGCTCCCAGCTTTTTCTCAGTACAATTTGTTTTTAAAAATCTACACCATTTCCTCGGTGTAATTTTAATTTATTCGTGCAAGCATTACAAAACTTGAAGGCCTCTGGCAAATAATAAATCATCCCTTTCGTCTGACCAGGGCCGACGTTGTTATAACTTCGGTCCAATAATATCGCAATATTTCTTTAACATTGGTGGAATTTGAATAAATGGATGGGAGAGTCCTGCATCAAAATGCTGAGGGTCATGTGCTCGCCATAAATAATAGACAATCTGCGAGTGTGTCGCCGCTCCGCCTATGCCGCGTCTTAGCGTGCGTGTACAGGATATACATAAGTTGGAATAAGACGATTTGACACGTTCCATTTAACAATTTCGCCTGTAAAATGAAAGCCTGCATTGCCTTGGTTTCTATTCTATCTTATGTAAATGCTTGCATTTTCTGCAGAAAAGAAGTAATATTATTGCATTGTGTTCTACTTTTCCATTATACAGCATTATATGGAAAATACGCCTGGTCTATATTGAATCAACGTTTCATTGTTTAATATTTTTTAAAAGAGATTCTTTTTAAAGTATTTTATGAAAGATTCTCAGCTCTATTATATATTCAAACATATCTATCTGTCTGTGTATTAAACAAAAGAGTACTTATGTTTCTGTCTTCAATCAGGTCATAGACCTCTCGTTCTATTATTTACACGTACATACATATATTATGTATGTATTATGCATGCATATCGATCTTCCTAACTTAGAATAATTATTCAATTTATTTCTCTAAAGTCAATATATCGGCGGTTATCGTAAATAATGCGTCGGTGCTCATTGTGACGCGGACCGCCTCTTTCCTGTCTGCGGGAAATGAGACGGTCCCGTGATGCGCCCTTCGGTTTGTCACCACTACCTTTAACTGTGACTCAATGTATGAGATTCGTTCATCGAACATTCGTTTTTTATGTAAATACGTTTAGTTAAGCCTTGTCCATGTAAATTAGCATAGTTTTGTGATCAGATGTACATATATATATATATATATATATATATATATATATATATATATATATATATATATATATATATGTGTGTGTGTGTACCTTGTAAAGCAAGTTTTATCATTTTCTCATACCCTTTTGGAGTGTAAATGAAGAAATATTAATCATAACACGTAATATATTTTATCTAGATGGGGCTAATAGCAATGCTAAGCAATACAAAAATTAAAGTAATCGAATCCGTGATATCCTGCACACACTGCGCTACCATAATCACCATGTAAATGAATATTTTACCTGTTTGGTAATTTATTTGCTTTTCTTACTAGGAGAGTGAATTTATTTGCAAAAAATTATGAAGCTAATATAGATTTTTAGAGCGAATTTAAGTAAAATTAATTCAAAACTTTAAAATAATAATAATAAAAGTCTTCTACTATTTATAGATAAACTTATATAAATACTTGTATAAAATCTAAATAACTATTAATATAAGATGTAATATGAAATTAAAAATAAAATCACATTAATGTTATAAATTATACCACATTTTTTACATTATGGTGTTCTTTACCATAATACCAGTTCTACCTTTTAAGATAATTATGATAATGTCCCCGATGCTTTACGGTACGCACAATTTAAAGATCTCCTTTATATTTTCTCGTATTCTCACTTAAATTTATGTTCGCAAAATCGACACCATAATTACAGCAAAAAATAATGGAAAAGTTTCAGACTATTTAATATATTATTTACGGTTTTAAATGAGAATGATGTATAATTTTAAATTATTTGCGTATGATGTCAAAAAAATTATACGTAAAATTGATGATATATCTTTATTAATTAAAACAGCTCAGAAGAATTTTCCGGGAAAACAAATATTTGGGAATTAACAATTATATAATTATATATATATATATATATATATATATATATATATATATATATATATATATATATATATATATATATATATATATATATATAATTTTTTCTGTATACTCATTTTACAGAAATATTTTTATATTCTTAACTTATATAATGCGAATCATCGACTGTCCACTTGACACATCAAAAATCTATCGTCAAAATCTACAAACTGGCACATAAAATAACTGAATGTTACAATATGTAAGATATCTCATTATATTTTCTCATGTAACATGTAGAAAATATATAAAAACTGCTATTGGTATTTTGACTACTACATAGTACTATAATAATGTAAAAAAAGCCCCGTATTAAAATTTTTAAATATAAGTACTAGAGGCATAACCTGGACATGGCTTTTGGTATAAAAAGTCCAATATTTAGTAAAAAAAAGCGCGACAACATCTGACTAATTTATACATAAAAATAATGATAACCCTTAAACCTAAAGTAACTAAAACGTAAGAAACTTTTCTTTACTAAGTCTGTAAAATAGAATCTTATTAATTATTATAAATAAAAAAAAACGTGTGTGTGTACTTTTGTAAGCACGTAAGAAGTTATACTTCTTTGGCGTAACAAAACAAAAATAGCTAAAGATTTCATTCCGTATGTCACAACTCTCTGTAAAAGGAAAGCAGCTAACTTCATAATGTCGCTGTTTGGCTGTCGGTCGGCGCATAGCAAAAATTTTACTCTCATATTTTTTCCATACGTGCCAAAAGAAGTATAACTTCAAAAATCTTAACTTAAAATCAAAAACCAATACTTTGAAACCAAATAATACAAAAGGCAAGCTAACTTAAACTTAACCTTACCAAATACCAAAATTTGTAGCATCATTAAACAAATTAATATAATGTATAGATAACAAAGAGTTGCAAATGTTCTGCCATGTTCTACATAATATATCGTATTAACGGGATTTAAATGCGATTTATCCGGCAAATGACCTACTCTCACAGCGCATCAACGCATTTGCATACACAACAACACATTTGTGTAATTACAAGTTATACATATTTTATGTTCAAGCCATAATAATGGTACCCTACAAAAATACAGACAATAATTTTTCAACCGACTTCCTCAAAAAGGAGGAGGTTCTCAATTCGGCTGTATGTTTCTTTTTTATGTTTGTTACCTCAGAACTCCGTCATTTATTAACCGATTTGGATAATTTTTGCTTTGTATGGGCTGACACCGATTTTGAGAATATTTGATTAGGTATGTATTTAATAGGTAGGCTTTTATTACTTAGCCAAAGCACACCGACCTCGAAAATATGTATAGTAAATGAAAACTACCAATCAGTTATTTTTTACTTTTTAGTGCTTTTTTGAAGTTGGTTTTTATTTTTTTGTTAAAAAGTTTTTATTCTGTAATCTGTTGGTCAAAGGCTCCAGTTAATAATAGCTGTTTATAATAAAGAAAATATTAATAAATCAACCACACAGAAAATTGAGTCCAAATTGCAATTTAGATTTTTATTTTCTGAACATATTATAATAATATATAGTTAATAATTTGTCTATAGCTTCATCTATCTAATACTATAATATCATACGTGTACATATATCTTACTAATATTATAAATGTTAAAGTTTAGATGGATGTTTGTATGTTTGGATGTTTGTTACTCGATCACGCTAGAACGGCTGAACGAATCTGGATGAAATTTGGCACAGAAATAGATTATACTATGGAATAGCACATAGGTACTTTTTGTCTCGGAAAAATGTACGGTTCCCGTGGGATAGGTTAGTTTTCGTATTTCTAGAGCCGAATCCAAGTGAAGCGAGTGTGAACCGCTATATAGCTTTACCATTATCTTGCCAAAGTATTTTTTATGAATTTGATCTCAATCGCTTAAGATATTAATTACCTCTTCACTAATGAATAATGATTAAGACTAACTGCCTATATCTATACATATATATAAAAATGAATCCCTATTTCCCTTGGTCACGTCATCACGCGAGAACGGCTGGACCGATTTAACTATTTTTGTTGTTGTATTTGTATTGTCAGGAGAAGGTTCTTATGAAAGAAAAAAATGAAAAATTAACGAAATTTTTTTTTAATGTAAGTATATGGCTATCGCTGGCTAAAAACTATTTATATCTATTTAAAACGTACCTAGCGACGAACCCGAGGAAAGTGAGAGTGAGCCGCTAGTGACGTATAAAAATAAAAACGAATTCTAGCCGGGATAGTTGACCCAAATAGCTGATCATTTCCTTTGAGCAATGCAAGATTTTATGCATAATATCTTTATGATATGTCCCTCGCGAGTAAAACTGAAAAAGGGCAGCGTGCCAAATGCTACGCTCATATCTCTTAAGTTTCTTCTAGTATAATAAGTTCATATTAACTGTCATTAGGTCGTGGTCCGGAGTAGAACTTAATAAAAGATATTTATAATAATTTATAACTAGTGATTCATCCTGGCCTTGCCTAGGTATAGTGATATAGGTATTTACCTACATACATATGTATATAAACCTACCTATATTTCTAACAGATTTTATGACTGGTTGAAAAATAAAATTTTGCACCGACCAGCACTCATTATTTTTATATGATATGTATATAGTGTTTTTCCGCGACTCTACACGGATATTTCAATTTTGAATATAGCCTGATACATTTTCGCCTCACATACTTTCGCGTTTATACTTTCAAGTAGAAAGTATAATAATTTTAAGAAATACCATTTATTTTACTGGAATCAAGAACGGTACAAATGGCAGAGTTTATGTTTCAGTAAAATACATACATTTAAAATGAAAGAAAATTTTACCTAAACTAGAAAGCATTTTACTACTGAGTTCAGTACTTAAGCTTCAGACCAGACCGTTCTCCGAATAAACATTGTAATAAAACAAAATATTTCAACCATAAATGTGTATGAGAGGTAACGTCACGCACAAAAGTTAGAAACAATAATACACTGTGTGTGCACAAAATTACCATAATGCTGAATAACAACGCCGCACCGCGCGTGGGAACACGCACGTGGATAAATAGCGAGACAAACGTTGCGACTGCGCTCAAAGTAATATTCTGATATTATAAAAATACTTATGGGATCTAAAATTACAAGTATTAACCTGATGCTTTATTTTGTACCTATATATTAGACTAGTTTTAGCTCGCAGTTTAACTCATGTGTTAGGTAAAATATAACCTAGTATAGTAAATACATATTAATTCAGGATATAAGTTATCTGAATGTCACTCAAATCAATTGGACTACAGCTTGGACAGACACACAGTTATTCCCTTAGAAATTTTCACATTAATAATATTTCTGTCGTTTTCACGCAGCTTCATACATATAGTCCATTATATATTTAAAAACTAGCGATTTACCCTTAGATTTGCTCAAGTGCGTACCTAGGTTCGCTGATTTTGCTTACAATTCCATGGGTTTTAATTTTTTTTGCGCGGAACCCTGATTCTTTTTTAAAAATAAAAGTAGCCTTAGTTACTCCTTATTACATCAGCTATCTGCCAGTGAAAGTTCCGTCAAAATCACAGAAGGTAATGTGGAACAAATAGACAGACAGACGTGAATTTTTAAAATTGTCTTTTTTTCTTATTAGTATCGTATATATTTTCATATGCATTTAGTAAAAGGCGGTTATTTTGACATTACAAACAGATACTTCAATTTTATTTATCTGTATAGATTTTAGCTAATGTTCTACTCATCAGAGTATAAGCTATATTACTGTAAAATTCCATCAAAATCAGTAGTTTTGGTGTGAAAGAGATTTATGCATCCATTCAGCGTCACAAACTTGAACGTGTATAGTATTAGTTTTGATTTTAGTACCAGCCTTTTTAATTTGACACTACTTTATGCGTTAAAGGGTTAAATTATCAAAACTTTGAAAATAAAAATATTACGTGCGTCATTTGTTTGAAATTGTAAGGGAAAATAATCTTATTTTCTTATCATGGGATATCAAAATGGGATCTTCGAAATTCTATTTCATCTTTGTAAGCGTGTACTATTTTAAAGGTAGAATATAAATATAATATGCTTACATAGGTCCAGCGGCGTAGTCAGAGCTATGAAAATTATTTGTAAACAACTAAAAAAAATTGAGATGTCTATATGTATTTCTTTTACTTCTATAGTAGGTACATATAATAAAATTGAAACTAAGCCGAATCTGTACACTAGATATTTTTTTGGAAAATTTTATTGAAATAAACATTACTATCGATACAGAGGCCGAATCTAAAGTTCTTAGAATTTTTGTCTGTCTGTCTGTTACCGCATCACAGAAAAACCACTGGAGGGATTTTGATGAAATTTGGTACGGTGATAGCTGGTTATCCGGGTCAACATATAAGATACTTTTTGCCGCGAGAAAATGTCTCATTTCTGAGAAAAAATACAAAACTGCGGCGTAAGTGTATACTAATATGTAAAACCTAAGAATTTGGATTTCGGTCGTTTCGTTTAGATGAACGCGGGCGGGGCCGCGGGCTATACTTGTATGTATATAAGATTGGGACCCGTGAGTGCAAGTTAAGGATACTCATTGTTAGTAGAGTAAATTGTCTTTAATTTATCTTCCATATATTCACATTATTTTTCAATATTAGGTACTCAGTATTTAGTAGTAGTGAAGCCATTATTATTATCTTACCGACTTGTAATAAAAAATATTGTAAGTTTTATATTCAAAATAATATATTAATTTTAGTAAAAGCCCAAAGCATTTTGCAGAAAAATGCTTACAAAATATTTTATTTGCCACTGAATATGAATAAAGCAACTGTTTGAGTTGCTACTTGTTCATAACTGGGTTAAAATTGTGCCCAAATGTGAGGACTGTCCAACAATTTGAATAAATAGCCTCTAGTTTTGAGTTTTACCGTAAAAGCTGTTTACCTCATACATTGTTTGAATGGAGTTTGAAAAATCATTTGTTGATTAATTTTCTAATAGATATTTTTTGTGTATTGCCTATCGATAAAATATTTATTAATTTCATCAGCCTCTTTATTTCGATCGTTTTATTTAGTCTCTAACTAGCTGTACAAAATCTACGAGAAGAAATACAGGAAAAAGAATAATATACAAAAAATCAAGTGCGAGTCGGACTCGAACACAAAGGGTTTCGTACCATCGTACAGGATATAAATAACACTATGTAGGTACGTATTGATTTTTTATTCGCATGGTGGCTATTTTTAAATTCGCCATATTGGTTTCTTTATTATTATTTGTTGATATAGCGCCAATAGAAATACACACTATGTGAAAATTTCAACTTTCTACCTTAATACCTATTACGGTTCATGAGATGCAGCCTGCTGACAGACAGACGAGACATCGGAGGTCCCGTTGGCACCCTTCACCCTTAAAACTATTTATAATTATGTATTATGGCCCTGTATAATTTTTAATATAAGTAAAAGTTATATTGCTATATAAAACTCGAACGCTAGAGAATGTGAGGTACTTTTTCATTAATTAAGCCAAACTTGTTGAGCTTCATAATGAACGGACAAAAGCTTCTGATTTTATACGGTAATGTTTTAATTACTTCCTTCTTATTGTCTTATAACTTTAAGCATATTGCCGCCAGATCCTAATTAAGAAGCCCTTTTAATTAAGCTTTTTCATACGACTTATTCGTAAAATTAGACTCATATTAAGAATAGTTTTTTTTAATTTTGTAGATGATATAAAATGATTTTAACTTATAACTTATAATATAAATGTTCGCTTTATAGTATTATAGATTGGCTGGGACCGACTTCAAAAACATCTGATTAGGTATCTATTCTAAATGAAAACCCAAGTTTAGTTATTTTTTACATTTTAGTGCCTGGAATTCGATTTTTTTTTAAGTTTTTATTTTTACATTTTCAGTGTAGACGTAATTAGCAGGTAATTTGTAAGAAGATAGTTTTTTAATAACGTATTCGACTAAACCATTTTTTTAAATATATATTTTTAAATATAATTTATTGATTTAAAAAAAACGCTCAACCGATTTCGATAAAATTTAAATGGGACCTGGGAAGTATACCCTTCGTAGTAAAAAAAAAAACCAAATCGGTTCAGGCGTCTTCGAGTAATCGGTGAACATGCATAAAAAAAAGATTCCGACGAATTGACAACCTCTTTTTGAGAAGTTGGTTAAGAAAATAGCATATATCCTATATGTGTATAAAACATGTACATTAGAAGTTACTGGCTTCATCTTGGTGTAACTCGTGCGCCACCTGTCCTACTTTGAAAGCACTACGTTAGAAACGTTCACGCGCAATCTTTACATCAACTCACCAAAATATCACAATCAGATAAATGGTTTATAAATACAGTTACAAATAAAGAGATAAATACTTATTATTATATAAATAGATTATAACTAACTAGCATTGCCCGCGGCTCCGCCCGCGTTCAGATGACCAATTCTTAGGTTTTACATATTAGTATACTCTTACAATGCAGTTTTTGTATTTTTCTCAGAAATGAGATATTATCCCGCGGTAAAAAGTATCCTATATGTTGACCCAGATAACCAGCTATCATCATACCAAATTTCATCAAAATCCCTCCAGGGGTTTTCTCGTGATGCGGTAACAGACAGACAGAGAAAAATTCTAAAAACTATAGATTTGGACTCTGTATCAATAATAATGTCTATTTCAATTAGATTTTCCAAAAAACATTTAATGTACATATTCGACTTAGTTACCATTTTATTATATGTACCTATAGATTTATTTTCCTTTTTTTTCTTTATCAGAATAAAATAAAGATAACTAATTCTCTTATTTCTATGATATATAAATCTCTTACAGAACCTGGAAGATTAATCTCAAGCTCACAGGCTATTACTTTATAAGCTTATTAATAACTTACTTATCCGAGTATCACGTGTAAGTCAAACGGAATGGTAAATTGTGTAATACGCATGGACTGCACAGTTTTTAATCTAATATTCATAAAGGAATGTGTACTTTGGTTATAGTTAGGAAGAGTTAAGTAGAAGGCTTAACGCTATCTAACTATAACCAAGGTTTAAGTTTAAACTAACTTTTGAGAGTACCGAGCGATTTTGATCTCACTTTTATCGGGAATATCCACTTTGATTTGAGGATGGGAACATATTGTGCACCTGTGGTTGCATGCATGCCCATGCACTTATAATATCGAAAATTTTTAGTGATATTGTCATAGCATTCAAAATCACGACGAGATTACTTAGTCTAACATAGGTTTGATCAACTTTTACAGTACTCTGAGTAATAATCAAGCCGAATTCGGCATAGTAGTTAGTCTTAGCCACTAAGCTATTGAGGCTCCAATTAGTGTTGGTATATTATGGAATACTCACTCTTACATATTGACTAAAATTAGATATCTCTTTCCAAAGTGAAGCATTAGAAGAAAATGTAGGTCGTATTTACATAAGTGCTGGGACTGTAGAAAGTCGAACCGCAAACCGCTGAGGCATTTTTGTACAGTATTCAGCTGTGGTTGTTGGGACCCATTACGTTATTTGAATTTGAATGTACTATGCTTTTATGTATATTTAATGTATGGATGGAAATTGAAGAAATATACTTTGGTAAATAAATATTTACATTATATGTTAATGTATCGTGAGTTCGCTCGGTCCCACACTACCACTATAAATACGGATATGTGTGTATATTTGTTACGTCTTAATGCTGAAATGGCTGAACGGATTTGGATAAAACTTAGTACATAGATAGATTACAATCTCCAGTTTGCCCTAAAGTGACGTAGCTTGTTTATTACGAGGGCCGTTTAATTAAAAGTGAGAATGAGTATTTTGCCGGTAACTTTTATTCTGTCGTCATACAAAAGAAGGCCGCAACTTCGTCGAAGTTTATTTCGAGATTTTTGAAGTTTTGTCTTCCTACTACATCAAAATTACTACTAGTTTTAACGTAGTTAAGATGAAAATGGTTATAGTAATATATCTCCAGATTTTTATAAATCTGTATAAAATGTCTTATGACAGAGCTTTATGAGTAAGACTACAAAGTAGCATTTTTTTGCTGATTCCGAATTAACATAATACACTTGTAATAACTTTTTTCTAAGCTTAAAATTCCTTTCTTAAAAATTTTCTCATCCTGATCACCTAAAAAATCCTGTACTGCAGCAACTACTGCTTAATCATTTTCGAATCTCTGTCCTATCAGAGACTTCTTCAACCTTGGGAATAGATAGGAATCACTAGGGATAAGGTCGAGTGAATATGGAGGTTGCTCAAGTATTTCGAAGCCAGCAGCTGGAATTGCAGCCACATCAACAGCGGACCTGTGAGAAACCTTGTGGTACAAAACAATTTTTTTCGTTACGTAACGTTTTCGACTTTTTTGACTGTTTCTTCGGTTACTGTCATTGTGGGGATCATCTTTGGTTGATATTCTGATGTCCAACGTCCACGTTAATCCACGTTTAAAAATTCGGCGCATCAATATGCAACTGTAGAACACGGCAAAGCATTTGCTCCTTAAGTATCCTGTAAGTCTTGATTAACCCGTAGTGAAATTTTTCAAGTACTTCATTTTTTTCCATTTACGACAACATGCTGCGATAGACTGCAAGCAAGGGACTTCCATTTAAAAAAAAAAATACAAGATATTCAAATTATTTCCATTTTTTAAATTCTAATCAATATTCCAGCTTTACCAGACAGTACCTATTAACCTCCGTCGATTCCAAAGAGTTTGTACCTCATTCTCACTTTATAATGAACGCCCTATGTATATTAGAAATACAAAATACACCTAGGGACTGAAGCCAGGATAAGTAATAAGTAAAAATATTTTATTAACTTTAAAATCTGTTAAAGCTTAAAGAAAATAACTAATATATTTTTTATTCGTATTCAAGTTTGTTTGATTGTTTGTTTGAATGCGCTAATCTAAAGAACTACTAATCCAATTTGAAAAATTCTTTTTGCATTAGATAGCCCGTTTACGGAGGAAGGTTATAGCTATATATCATATAATATATAGTCTATTTATATCATACTAACCTTCAAGATGTACCTAGGGACGAACCCAAGAGAAGCGTGAGTGAGTCGCTACTTAAATGAATACTCGTATATTGCAAAACCTGTTCATAAAAGCTAAAAATAACTAATAAAGAATTCGATAAGTAGACATAATATTATATTTCTAGTTAAAGACATAGAAAGCTTGTGAATTACCTGACTGACGTAAGGTTCTTAAATTAAAAGCTTTGGAAATAAAGAAATCGAAGGAAAAGAAAATTTTAAAATTGCTGGTATGAAGACTGTTATTGAGTACATTTTCTGCAAGCTCTTAATGAAACAATAACGTTTCGAATTATAGGTTGGTGAACTCGTTAAGTGGAATTGATTTCTGCAGTACCTCGTTACCTAGTCTGAAACTTTAATAGCAAGAAAAATTATTTGATATACGAATAAATTCTCTATGAAGAATTTGTATACATGGTTGATTTAAAAATATAATTATGAGTAACAGCTCATTTGTATAAGTGAAAATAGAGTGTTTTACAATCTGAAATTTGGGAAGATAAATTATGAAAATACTTTATTATACATATCCTAATATTATTGTATTGTATTCAGCCCTTTTTTTTAACGTCCCACTACCGGGCGTGGGCCTCCCTTCAATACGAGGGGGATGAGGCCATAGTCCACCACGCTGGCCAAGTGCGGGTTGGCGGACTTCACATGTCTTCTTTCACCGTAAGACAAGTGATAATCATGTTAGAAATGATTCACTTCATTCGGTTTCAGAAGCGAGCGCGTTACCACTGGGCTATCACTGCCTTTAATTTTGCCTAATATTATTATTAACAAGGAAATCTTAATTTAGAGTATACCATTGTGGGTAGCATTTGCATTAATTTCTGCACTTTTAGCGTTTAATAAATGTTGTAATTTTCCTTTATAGAAATTTCTCTGCGAAAGTTCCACCTACTTCAAGAACTACTGAATATTGATTTGTTCGTTTCGCATTGGCCAGGAAATAAGAAAAGTAATATAAAATTCTTATGAAACAAAGATTTATCAATTTCCGTTTTACCTGGATCTTAGTTTTAAAGAAAGATTCCAATCTTAGAAATATATAAATTTACTAAGTCATGAGAAATAATTATTTGAATAGACTTTATTAATCTATTACAAAAGTTATGTAGAAGCCCGCCCATGGGGACACTTAATTTACCGGGAAAAAAAGAATCCTATGTCACTCTCCAGCTAGCCTATCTATACATATAATAAAATTATAACTAAGTCGAATCTGTACATTAAATATTTTTCGGAAAATCTAATAGAAATAGACATTATTATCGATAAAGAGTCCGAATCTATAGTTTTTACAATTTTTTGTCTGTCTGTTAGCGCATCACGAGAAAACCACTGGACAGATTTTGATGAAATATGGTTTGATGATAGGTATCTGGTTATCCGGATGAACATTTAGGATACTTTTTACCGCAGGAAAATATCTCATTTTTGAGAAAAAATACAAAAACTGCAATGTAAGAGTATACTAATATGTAAAACCTAATAATTTGGATTTTGGTCATCTGAACGCGGGCGGAGTCGCGGCCAATGTTACTTAACTATATTTTTCACGTTGTTGCATAAAAGAAGGATATATGAACATATAAAAAAAACACTGTCGCAAATTTTCCCTAATTTGTTATTATATTACGAAGTTACTTTCTAAAAACTTTCAAAGAATCTAATGTAATTTCTATCATAAATAAATAAATATGTTGGGCCATTAACACAGCACCATCTAGTTCCATGGTAAGCTACGTGGCTTGTGTTATGGTTAGATATCATAGATAATATCATAGAAAGTTAACGTAGAATATTCAAAGTACCTGTATTATATTAGTCCTATTCTTTGCCGTTCATTTGATCCTATTCAATTTGTACTACAGCCAGGTAGTATAAATAATAATTTATTACACAATTAGGCAGAAATATAGAATATAAAGCATCAGTTTCTTAGCATCATCTCTATAATTACGTCTTTGTTGTGCATCAATGTTCTTTTGTTTGGAACAGAGCTAGAATAATAACAAAAGATGGTAGACAAGGGAAGGCAAACAATAACGTCTGCTATGAAACTGAGATTCAGATGGGGGATTTTTACTCGCGTAGTTTAAAATCGATGTAATATGTATGAAAAACGATATAAAATAAATTAAATTGTAAGTATTATAAATAATTATTATTTTTTTTAATTCATATTATACTCTTTGGTGTCTATGTTTCACAATAAATACGTTGGTACTTTTATTTTTTTTTTTTTTTTTTTGATTTTTTTTTGATTTTGATTTGATTGAGTCCTTTTACTGTTCAGTTTTTATGATTGATATATTATTATAATAATTCAACCCTGTTAATGGCCTACTGCTGCACGGGACGGGGCTAAAATTCAGGCTTTTGGGCTTTATATGTCCATCGAAAATTGCTTAGGTTTTCTCAAATATGTAAATATCTTCACGAAATTTACCTTTACGTATAACTAAGAGGCGAGACCCGGGTTTGAATCCGCTTCACTCCATTCAAAAAGAAAATCTCGTTATGGGCTACCATTGTTTTTTTTCTTGACTTTTACCTGTACAATATAAAATTAATAAATAGAAAATATACGACACAATATAAATTTTTTATCACATTTCATTAACATGCTACTCGTTTTGTGGAATACATTTTCTGTGATAAGGCCTCTTCATTAATATTAAGGTTATCATAAATATGAAAATTATTTTCACTAAGGGTTGTCTTTGGATAGTTTTTCATCTGGCAGACTTAATGCTCGATTAACACACCATAACGGTCAAGCGGAAGCGCGAACGCCATGTTGCCGGGGAGATAGCGGAAATATATCACCGGAAGTCGGCAGCCATTATTCAGGAAAGGAACCTTCCGTTGTCACTTCATAAGTGTTCTTATTTTGGTTTCGTGCTTTGAGAAGAACAATTAATTAAGAGGTATTAATTATTCCTTGAACGCTTAATAAAAGCGTATACAGTACAGATAAATAAAATTGAGATGTCTGTTTGTAATTTCAAAATAACAATTATTTACTAAATGTATATGAAATTATATAGCTCACTTGTAAAAAAAACATGATTTTTAAAAAATTTGTCTGTTTTTTCCGGCTAATCTCTGAAACGGCTGGATTGATTTTGATGAGATTTTCCGAGATACCAGTAGCAACCCGTATACTTCACCGCCCTTCTCGAGGTGGGTCTTCTCCCAGTGCGTCCCCCCCACCCCCCCCCCCTCCCCTCGGTCCCCCCACACTGCTGGGGGGCACCTAGGGACTCACCCAAGCGAAGCGAGGACAAATCGCTAGCTAAAAATCTGTTTACTCTTCACCATAGCAAGTGCTTGTGTGATTTTTAACTAACAAAAAAATGAACTTACGATATCTGACATTAGAATAACTACAGCACTGTTTACACTCTGCAAAAAGAAAATAAATATTTAAATATATTACTACTAATATGATATTATATTTATAATTTATAGATAATTTCATAGATATGTATGTGCAGCATGTATACGTAGGTATTAGCTATCCACATAATATCCTGATAGTGTGATCCCAAATAGTTTGGACACTCAGTAATTAATCAAGATTTTCAGGTGACACGATGGATAGAATTTCATCATGAGTCGGCTTGATGGCACTGACAAATGTAAGTCGTTACTGTATCTTAAACCCTTGCTAATGTGAAAGCAACTTCAAATATTTAATTTAATTACTATTGATAGATAAAATTTTCAACTTTAGAGCTACAGTAGTTATTTAATATATAACATGTGATTGAAAAAATTATAAAAATAAAATTGTTATTAAAAAAAATTAAACTGACTTCAATTTTTTTTTACTAAAAACTAAAGAATAACTGAAAGGGGGGTTTCTTTATAGATACATACCTAATCAGTAATCAGATATATATTTTTGAAGTCAGTTGATCATAAGCTTTATATTTTTTATTCACCTACACATACTATTACACAAAATATTATACTTAAAAAATTTTCTTTACATGTTATATCTCCTTTACACTCATAAACACTCGTGTAATTTGTAAGCAGAAGCCGCCCTATTCATTTTTAGTGTATGGTATAAATTAAAAAATATATTTTAATTGATATTAATTTTTTCTGAGTAGTTTATTTGATTTTTAAACACTTGTGATTTGCCCTAACTTTGATTAGACTTAAACTCATTACGTCCTTAACTAATTGTTCGCAATAATATCTACGTATTATAAGCTTCCTTTTAATCTAGCGAGATGAATAACTATATTACGTTTTTCATATTCTCAACCCTTGACTTCCGTCAACATCAATTAACGTGAAAAATAATGAACCAACAAACTATCAAACACCCTTTTGCCATTAAGATATTGGTAAGTAGTAATAAAATATTATTATTTAATTAAGAATAAAGCCTTACTAATGAAATAACACTCTACTTTGCTCTAGCTCCCTAAAAATGTACTGGAAAAAGTTATAAAATTCCATGCATCATTGAAATTCAACCATAAATCTGTAAAACACAGTCCATGTGTATAGCAATCATAATTTTTTATCGCCAACAGTACGACAAAACCAAAAAAGTCAATAAAAAACTGAGTGCTCCCTTGAGGTATGCCTAGCTAATGACGTGTTCTCCTCCCGACACGTGTCAGGCGCGTGGCCAAATAACTATGTACATACATAAGTGCTCTAAGCAATATATCTAAATATAGATAAACTATAACTTTTAAGAGGATTTTTAATTGGTATCTCACTATGATATCTTAAGCAGAAAGTTTCAAATGGCTACTTGAAATTGCTACACGTCCGTACCGTAGTGCATACTAACTACAGTTCGATTAAATTAATTATAAATAAACTCTTTAGAAGCGCCCTGTTCCTATAAAATAAAAAATAAATTAATAATAAATATGTTGGGACATTAACACACAGCACCATCTGATTCTATGGTAAGCACAAAGCTTGTGTTATGGATACCAGATAGTTGATATACTACACATATATAAACTATAAACACATACATATTATAAATATAGACACCCATAACTGGAGCACAAACATTCGTGCCATCACACATCACACAAATGAGTGCCCCCAGCGGGACTCGAGCTCGCGACCGCTGGCACAGCAAGTACGGTCACTAAAAACTGAGCCAAACGTGTCGTCGAAAAGTTGCCTTTTTATAGTTTATACAAAAAGTACTATTTCCTATGTAAACATTACCACTTCTTCTATTATGTTAAGAAGTTGAAGTCCAAAACATTTTCTCAACGATACAAATTATTGTTAGAAAATGCTTCGTCATCATATCTCGGAGGACTTGGTATGCAATGTAGTGTTACATTTATTATAATAAAATTGTGAGTCGAATCTGTACATTAAATATTTTTGGGGAAATCTTATTAAAATTGTCATTGTTGTCGATACATAGGCCGAATCTATAGATTTTAGAATCTTTGTCTGTCTGTCCGTCCGTCCGTCCGTCCGTCAGTCCTTCCATCCGTTCGTCTGTCTGCTCTGCGTCTGTCTGCTGTCCACTATTTAGTATGTTTATATTTGCTTATTGACTTAAATATACGTATGTAAGTAATATGAGAAAGGGGCCGTTAGTTTTTCTATACCAGTAATGGTATTTCTTTTCCGCCTCAAAAAAAGGTCTAAAGGCTTCAACTGCCGACATATTACAGATTTATAGGAATATATCTCAAATAGATTGCACGTTACTACCAAATTTCTGTTAGCATATTGCAAAATGTAATTTTATAGAGGAAAATGCGTATAATATTTAAAGATGTTCAATAGTGAGTAAGATATAATAATAAAATATATGTAATATTGTATAACTCATATACATATTAGAAAATCTTATCGTAATATCATGAGAACATATTATAGTAAGGTTTTCAAAGCAAACTGGTTGATTAAATAGCAAAATGAAAGTAAAGTAAGCCGAAAATATTTTAAGATATGAATATTTAATAGGTAAATACGTATTTTAAGTATTGAAATATTATTATTAGATTTGCTTTGCATCGGCTGGCACCGACTTCGAAAATATCTGATTAGGTATCTATTCTAAACGATAACCTCCGTTTAGTTATTTTTTACATTTTAGTTCCTGGAAGTCGGTTTTTTTTAGTTTTTTACAAACAGTGAGTTGTGATATACGCGATAAAATCTTTAGCTATTTTTGTTCTATTACGTAAGTTACTTCACTAACGTAGAGTATAAAGAAAAAAATATTGAACAGGATAGGAATATTGGTCAGTAAAACCAGTTTAAAATATATTTTCTGTAGGTCATCTACAACATTGTGAGGACAACTTTGTATGAAAACAAACATTAAACATCGATTTGTATTTAGTTGCTTGAGTAACTTATATCTAAATATTTGAAAACTAATATTTATCATTTTGTTTTAGATACAGGATGTTTCTAAAATAAATCTAATGATACAATTACAACACAATACTGAAATAACAGAACAAGAGTGGTGCAATGTACGTATTGAATTCGGCAAAATTAACATTCGATTAATGCCAGCAGTAAATAGATACATTTACATATAAATGCAATTATTGAGATTACATTTTGTGTGCAAATAAAATCGTACGTAACACCGCGCCAGTTATTTGGCCTAAATTTCAGTATTTATGGTTCGCAAAAGCGTTTGCCACTAATGAAAATTAATTCCTAATTCTATTCAAAGTGCATCATATTGAATAAATTTTAAATTAATTAAATATCGGCACATAGATTTTATTAATATAACTTATGCTATTCACATTTCAAAGGCAGCAAATATTGATAATGTACAAAATTTTATTTTTTAGCAGAAGCTAAAGATATAAAAACCTTTTTATATTCCAATATACCTAATATATTATGCCCTTATGTATTTTGAAAAGGCACAACATAATTTAATATTACGGTTGTAATGTGAAGCAAGGGTTCGCCGCTAGGTACGTTTTAAATATATATAAATAGTTATTAGCCAGCGTTAGCCATATAAATTTTAATATAGTTGTTAAGTATTCTTAAACAAGTATTCTTAAATTTTATAATTCTCCGTGCAATTTTTTAAATTTTTTCTTTCATAAGAACCTTCTCCTGACAATAACGAACACAACAAAAAAAGTTAAATCGGTCCAGCCGTTCACGCGCGATGGCGTGACCAAGGGAAATAGGGATTCATTTATATATATATATATATATATATATATATATATATATATATATATAGAATAGTTATTAAATACTCATTCATTAAAAATAAAAATATATCCAAAAAATTATGCGTGACAAATTAATTGCATCACAAATTGAATAATGAGTGTAATACATTAGCACAGCAGCGGTTTAAGGCGCAGTTATCGTTGATCGTAGATTGATTGATAAACAAGTTAAAAAGCTATAGTTAGGGAGACATAATTGAGCGAATTTCCTCACATTCCCCGCAGACGGAGCTGTTATCGTATTCGTTAGATACACATGGCTTGGAACTTACGATAGCATTATTTTATTAAAAAAATATTTAGAATTTGTACATATTATGTTACTTATGTATGCTGCCAATCTAATACATTAAAACGAGCAATTCTTGTGTGTATGTGTGTATATATGTATATATATATATATATATATATATATATATATATATATAATCTGAATCTCGGAAATAGCTCCAACGATTTTTATTAAATTTAGTATACAGTGGGTTTCGGTGGCGAAAAATCGATCTAGATTAGGATTAGTCTTATGTCTAAGAAAACGCCTGTTCTCGAGTTTTCATGCGGTTTTCTTTCGCATTATTCCACTCAAAATATGGTCTGTAATTTCGCATTTTTCGGCATAAACATCGTGGTCTAGCGGCCAAGGTGCAAGATCGACAATCACAGGTTCGAATCTAGATCGGATACAAAGTTTTTAATTTTGTTTTTTTTTGTTATTTTTATATTCAAGTTTTTAGATTTTCTTAAAAAAATTGTATTGTAGGTCAAAAACTCCGAGCAAAGCTCGGTAGCCCAGGTACTGTATTATAATATTTTAGGATATTTAAATTTCAAAAGATTTAAAATGTAAGGATGAAACAATTATTCATATAAAATGATTTTGAAATATATCATTTTAGTTAAAAAGTAATTATTAGTATGCCTAATGAAAGCAAGAAACAGAAAGGTAACTTTACCTACTCAACCTAACCTAATCTGTTGGTATCACAAGACTAACTTTGTAGTACAAGCATAAAAATAACTTTAACTGAGTTTAATGAAATTAACTATATTTTCAGTATAAATTGAGTTTGAACAGCTCGATAAATAATTCAAAACCTAAAACTAATAGAAATGATCGTGTGTCCATGCTAGGGTGTTCAACGTACCGTGCGACATATCTAAAATTAATTCCTGTTTTGTCATTCCCTCACTTTACATTCAAGGCTTAATGACGTTGTGATATAAAGCACTATAGTAAAGCCTTCTACGCAAAGATATCGCGAACGTGCGCGTATTATAAATGGAAAAACAAGGATTTGCTCTTACTGGACTTTAGGATATAAACCAATATTTGGAAGGGGTGCTATTCAAACGCACCCTTTGGTAGTAAAAAACGTGTTATACCTATGATTAATGGCTGAAACGAGCTTTGGAGGTAGTAATGCACGTTTTTGCTTAGTTTTCTCTATAATTATTATCGTCGTACCATAACATATAAGTTTTTCCCATAACGTAATTTTAATATCAATGAAATCAAAAGAAAATTATTGATGGAAGTAAAAATCAACGAAAAGTAGAGATGGAGATTTTTTGTTTGACTTCTTTCTTATATCTATCTATATATATATATATATTTCTCTTTTAAAATAATCATAATGTTTACTAAATAATATTTTAATTTAATTGATAAATGCTTCGGTAGTACAATAATTTATATCATCACAGTATTTGTTGCTTGTTGTTGAAAATATATTTTTCACAATAAGTAACAAATAAGCCTGAACTATTATAATAATGACAGCAATTTGTTGCATAATTTAATAATTGAAATAGGTAACTATTATTCATAGCCTTAATAGAGCTCATATTAATATCATGCGGTGGACGTTCGTACATACATTTCAACAATTTTAATTATTCACAAACTCTGCATTGGCTAGAATGTAATAAGCAAAATGTCACATTTGTAAATATTTTACGTTAATATGTCATAGCCCAATCCAATTAGCCAAAAAAAGGGGCAAGCATTGCAAAGAAAATTACGGCTATTTTCCTATTATCGATTTTACGAAAAAAATTATAAGAACCAAAATTATAGAAAATTTGATTTTAAACGAATTTGTTTATTACAATTTTTCGCATAAAATTTAAAATAAACGAGTTGTTCAATAAACAAAAATTCACCCCCTCTTTTCGGAAATATATCGATCCTAGGAAAAAATTGATAAGAAGCAAAATTGTAGGAAATTTTATTTCGAACAATTTTTGTAATGACTATTTTTCGTGTAAAATTTAAAATAAACGTTATTCAATAAACAATATCAACCCTTAAATTCAAGATGGCGGATGACGCAACGAACCCCAAACCCTAAATTTAGACTTCCAGTGAACCCCCCAAAGAATTCCGAAGGAAAATTGCTGTTAAAAATTTTTGCAATATCAAATCCTAATTCGACTGGGCTATTTTTATTGTATACTAGCGACTCATCCGCGCGTCGATCGGGTTCGTCCCTAAGTACGTTTTAACGGCTAGTATAGAAGGATAGTATAATCTATAAAAAATAAATATATATATATATATATATATATATATATATATATATATATATATATATATATATAGGTACAATATAAACAGCTTTGAACTTTTCGGTTTAGCTGTTTTTGAGTTTTAGCGAGGCTAACGAACGACAAGTGATTTTTATATATATACCTACATAATAAGATTCCCGTAGATTTTATTTTTAACCAACTTTCATTTTTAGATAACGATTTTTCTTTTGACCATAACTGTTATTTGCCTTAGTGAATCGTGTTTTCTTTTTTTCCCAACGTCTGTAGTGTAACGCATTTTATTTTATCAAGTATACTTATTACTAAAATTCTACAAATTGATTTTGAAGATACTTTGGCATAAACAGTAGAAAAGCTGTTAATTAAATGAATCTCATCATAATGTAAGAGCGTAGTGGTCACATGTACCACATAGCCTAGTTCACTAGGGGTAGGAATAAAAAACCCCCCCAACGTGCGTTCACCTTGTCGTGGTGGGGGGGTTCAGTAGTGCCCGGCAACCCAACCGGGCGCGAAGCCAAGAAACGCACAGGGAGGTGGCCCACTTCGGTGGGCGGTGGGAGGTGGCCCTCTTCGGAGGGCGGTGTACCATGCGGGTTGCTCCTGGTACTTCTGTGATAGCAGAGTGGACCTTGGAGCAACCCCGTGGTTGTTGTGGTCTGCTTCGGCAGACTTGCCGTCGGGGCGTCGTAGTTGAATGCGTAAGCGATCCTGCGACACCCCATTAAGACGAGGGAAGACTTTGTTGGGTTTTAGTGGGTAGCACTGGCTTTGCCGGTGAGTCCCACACCTCGTGCGTAAATGCATTTCCCAACGTTAAAAAAAGGGGTAGGAATAAAATTACCATTATGGTGGATCCTTAAAAACTATAGTTGTATTATATTATTCTACAAATGTCTCATTGAATAGCAATGCAGTAATCGGCATTTATATATTCAAAATTTCCATTTGATACAAAAATACATATGAATACGTCCTCAAGATTCTTAAGATTTATTAAAGGTATTAGATGAAAATGGAAAACGTTATTCAAGCGCAGGTGTGCTGACGATTTGCTAAGTTGCCATATTTTTGTAGCAAAATTGAGTTGGGAACATTCTAGGCGCGCGTAAATTGGTATAGAATCCTTTATTTTCCGCAATCAGGCATAAGAAAAAGATTTATAATATCATATTTTGGATCACGGATTTCTTATAACAAATTAATAGCACTATATACGTATTCTATATTAGGCTTACAATTGAATTTTTAGTTGTGACATGAAGTGTATTTATGAACATCAGTGTATTTTTTAACACTTTAGCCTGTAAAATGTGGAAACTCAAAAATCTATACATATAATAAAATTGTAACTAAGTCGAATCTGTACATTAGATATTTTTTTGAAAATCTTATTGAAATAAACATTATTATCGATACAGAGGCCGAATCTATGGTTTTTAGAATTTTTGTCTGTCTGTCTATCTGTCTGTTCACACAAAAACCACTGAAGGGATTTTCATGTTTGGTATGGTGATAGCTAGTTATCCGGGTCAACATACAGGATACTTTTTACCGCGAGAAAATATCTCATTTCAGAGAAAAATACAAAAACTGCAATGTAAGAGTATATTAATATGTAAAACCTAAGAATTTGGTTTTTGGTCATCTGAACGCGGGCGGAGCCGCGAGCAATGCTAGTTCAAAATAAAACGCGAAAAAAACGGTGAAAATAGTTTTAATACAGTGTCAAATATTCGAGTAAACCTAAGAATGTGTGTATCATCTCTGAAATTAAGGTATTAAAAATATTTTCAAGTAAACAAATCAACATTCTCTTGCTATGCAATAATTAATTAAGAAGATAACCGTAAAAATATTTATAATGAAATTAAAGACTATTGGATAGAAAATATAGTTAGACTGTTCTCAAAGCAAAACTCCCTTAGATTTTAACATATTTATAGCAGAACTCTAAAACATCACCAACACCAGTTAATAGCCAATATGCGAAGCCGAAATTGCTTTTGTAATGTTATTTCCTTGTAAGTAATATTGCCTTAAATCTATTACCACCTTCTAATACTGTTGTAGCGATTTTTTTTTCTTATATATTCTTTTTTATTTAGAAAAATATATATGGACTATTTTATAATACTTAAATCAATACTTCGTTTTAATTAAATAAAATTCATTTATTCCGAATAAGGATGATTAAGATAATTTTTATAACATTTGAGTTTTATTACCAAAAGATTAATATTTATTAATTAGTCTTGGCGCTTCCCATTCTTCCCAGGATTTCGTGGAACCAGATGGCTCCTGAATAGTGTGAGTCATCGGAAGGATGATTCTTCTCCAAAACAACTTCAGAGCATCGGGCTACTACAAGTATTGGGTCTTCGGATGATGTCCTGTATGTTGGACGTTCCTTCTTCTTCCAACTCTAATAACTTTATACCTATAATCCGCCATATGGGATTGCTTTGGTTTTTTGGTTTGGGTTTAACCAAACGACGGAGTTAGATTCAGCGTGATGTAAATAGAGTAATCGTATGTATGGTATGTTTATTATTGTAATGTTAATTCTAGAGATGTCACTATTTTACAACTGCCTCGATGGTCTAGTGGCTAACGTGTACAGCTGCAGATGCGGAGGCCCTGGGTTCGAGCCCCGGATCGGCAGAAAGAAATTCTTACTAACAGCCTGGAATTGGGAAGTCTCTTTGCCTCGGAGAGCATGTAAAGCCGTCGGTCCTACGCTTTAACTTTTCACTAGTTGTGTCGAGTAGTCGTCCCACCGGTGTAAAAAAGTGACAGGAATAGAGAATGCACTTGTGTATTATAATATAACCTGCGGAGATTGCTAGTCTCAGTGAGATTAGCAGTCTTGGCCGAAATCAATCGGGAGCCTCTTGGTTATATTCCGTGAGAACCAAGCCTATAAAATCTAAACTCATATAGAGAACTTAGCTACGTATATTATTTACACGGCTTACAATATTATGTACTTATATTTAAATATCCTCAATATAATCAATGCAGTATTAAAATTACTTAAATCTTATATCGTCTGTACTTCAAACCAAATATATCGAACCACTAAGTTATTTTCTGTTATAACATTCCTTCGCGAAATATTTCAACTGCTTATCGGTAATATTAAATTCTTGATGCAATATTCATATTGGTCTTGTCTTCTGTAAGGCTCTTGAGAATAAATAGTTCTTGCGTCTTGTAGACAGTTAATATACGGATTTATAGTAATTTTATATACGTTGGCTATACCAATGGAAGTATCACTGTTTTTTTATGTATTCTTCGTATATTGCTAAATCAATGCAATATACACTTCTTCGTATATTGCTAAATCAATGATTTAACTGTAAAACAGTATATAAGGCTATTTGGGAAAATTTTGATTTGTATGAAATTAAAACTACGTCATGTAATGAAAAATGTGCCATAGTAGGTGAGTAAGCAACACTATTAATATATACTTTTACAAATATATTAATAGTGTTGCTTAGTAAGTTGTTTTTAAATAATAGCAAACTAAATTAAAATGATTATATTTAATTAATTTTAACTTTTTTAAATTACACATAGAACAATTATGGCTTTAATAATTAAAATTTTATTATTTGGCTAAAAAATTAAAAATATAGTATTTTTATATTTTTATTTATGGTTATAAATATAATAATGGCAACACTAAATATAGATTACTAATTAATATTTTTAAAATTGTAATAATTATAAAAATAATAGCAAAAATTAAATAAATAATTTTTCATATTCAATTATAATTAAAATTATAAAAATGTTTAAAGTTAAAAAATATTGTAATGTAATTGGTGCAATTTTCATTTTGTTAATTGTGGGTAGGCTGTCTGTAACAACTATACCTTTAAGACATGTAACACCTCAGTCTCTCCCGTGACCATGGATGCTGTAAAGCTTTCGAAACGTCGGGAACCAAAAATCAAAATAAATCCGCGAAATAATCCGAAAAGATAGTTTTATTTAATAATGTCAAACATTCGCGTAAATCTAAGAAAGTATTATAAGAAAGTATCACTGGACATATTTTGATGAAATTTGGTATGATGATAGCTGGTTATCCGGGTCAACATATAGGATACTTTTTACCGCGGGAAAATATCTCATTTCTGAGAAAAAATACAAAAACTGCATTGTAAAAGTATACTATGTAAAACCTAAGAATTTGGTTTTTCGTCATCTGAACGCGGGCGGAGACACAAACAAGACAATCACTCTCACTTTACAACAACCAAGATAAAATTACGCTGATTGCCACGATATTGATAATGTAACGCATTTGTGACATTAATAATGTAGCCATGGTTAAACTGAAACACTGATTAAAAAAAACGACCCAAAAGAACTTGGAGAAACACTTGCTAACCTTAATAGTTTGTAAAAATGCTTATAACGATATTTAATAATCTAACACAGTATAGTGAAGTGGGCTCGAACACGATAAAAACGATAGTGTAGTCATTCGAAAAAGGTTTTGGTAATATCAATAATTATAACTAACCTACGTAAAAAATTATAACAATGTTGTTCTGTGTAGTTTTTTTTAATAAATGCAATTTAACGTAAATACACTTACATCAAAAAGCCTCTAATATATAATCATTATTATTTTAAAAATAAAGTATATACTTGAGGAGTATATAATAGAAAAAAAATTGGATTACAAAATCTGAACCTTATTTCTAGTATATAATAATGTTATTACCTATTTCACAGTTATACTACAACTTAGTATATAATATTTGAAAGAACTTTCAAACCAGTCGCGACCCCTATTTCCTTACTTATTTCTTGAATGATATTCGAAGTCACGATCTTGCGACTTGGCTGCATGTTTAATTTACATGGAGCTAAAACGCAAAGGAGACAACTTTGCTTATACCAATCAACTCTAATATGGTATCGATATTTACTAATTTCTTTATATACCTCTATTAATATATATATATATATATATATATATATATATATATATATATTAATAAGCCTTACTAAATTAATATATAATAAAAATTAGATTTGGAAAAAAATATAATAAATTAATCCAATTTATACGTATATTCAGTCAGCGAAAAGCTATATCCGTAAACCGTATAAAATTGCTCATAATATTTATTTGACGAATACTTAGAAATTCGTAATTTATTTTTATCCCGTAGGATTACAATTGAAATAATTTCGTTCAAATATATGGAAACTTTGATTAGTTCTCTATCGACCGATATCCATTTACCGAAGGATTTCACAGTAAAAGCGCAAGCCCTTAGAAAAAGGTCTTTCGAGAAACGTTACTTGCGGGATGAAATGTAAATACATGGTGATATGAATATAAATTACATCTAAGTAGACCTTGTGGGGTTTGTTATAACGGTTCGAGATGGTACGAGTCAGTTTGTTATTGCAAGTTGCCATATGCGGAGGATCGTTAGATAGCGTATTAAGTAGAAGCAGTCTTAACTCACAAGGTTTTACGAACTTTATATGTATGTAATATTAGAATATTCTATGAAAACTTATACATATGTTGTAATTATTTTAGATACGTCTGATCAATGTGTAAGGTAGAGGCATATAATAGTATGATATATGCTTCATATCATGGTATCTATTAATCCCTAAGTTACAAGAAAAAAATTATAATATATGTACAAATTGCGTTCTAATTATTTAAATTAACTTGATTTTATTTGATTTAAATGATGAAA
This sequence comes from Brenthis daphne, assembly GCA_947093115.1. Lineage (NCBI taxonomy): Eukaryota > Metazoa > Arthropoda > Insecta > Lepidoptera > Nymphalidae > Brenthis > Brenthis daphne. The sequence goes on from OX352481.1 coordinate 23,009,700, forward strand.
AGTTAATAACTTTTTACTAGAAAGGTACAAGTTTATGATTTTTTTTACAAATACCTTAAGTATTTAATACAATCTTAAAATATCTTCTAAGATCTAAGCATCAATAAACTTTGACCAAAATTGATATTTAATATGCAATATTTTGCAATAAAACCAAGGTACATCGCTATAACACACTTTCAGACTCACGTTATATAAGGTATAAGGTGCGGTGAATATGCGTATTGTCTGGTAGAAGTAAGAGTACTTCAGCCCGGAGACGATAACAATAGGCCAAGAGCAATTTGAAGTTTTTATAGGTTTTTGTTACACAAATCTTTTTATTTAAGCATCACAATTGTTGTATGAGTATTTGAAGTCAGTGGTAAAAGCTCAATAAGCATAAAATATAGTTGTGCAGTTTTTTTTATATTTACATATATAGCAATCCCTGGTACATATATTATTATTAAGTTATTATCTTTCAAAGAAATTTATTATTGTTTTAAATAAAACTATCTTTTCGGATTATTTCGAGGGATTTATTTTGATTTTTGGTTCCCGACGTTTCGAATGCTTTACAGCAATCATGGTCACGGGAGAGACTGACTGTTGCGAAATAATCCGAAAAGGTAGTTACTAGTTTTATTTAAAATGTCAAATATTCGCGTAAATCTAAGAAAGTATTAAATTAATTATTATAGAAACACTAGCGACTCACCCTCGCTCCGCTCGGGTTCGTCCCTAAGGTGGGCCATCCTTATCACTAAGGGGTATGAAAAATAGATAGTAGCCGATTCTCAGACCTACTGAATACGCATATAAAATTTGGTAAAAATCGGTAAAGCCGTTTCGGAGGAGTACGGTAACAAACATTGTGACATGGAAATTTTATATATTACATTAATTTAAATTTAAATTATTAATTTATTATTTACTTTTAATTTTCCATGGACGTCACTAAATTGAACTAACGAAGGGTTTTAATATCTTATCACTGAGAAGGTAAAATTGAATATCAAAATAAATATAAAAAGTTCGAATAAAATCGTAGAAAACAATTAAATCAACGTTTACATTTATTAGTTTTTGATGCGTACACAATAAAATTATAAACAAAATCGATGATTAATTTTTCTAAAAGAATATGATACAGAAGTCTCAAATATATTCAATTATAACATTCAAAACAAAGTAATATATGCAGAATTTCTAAATCCTTTTAAAGAACAACAGCTAAAAAGCATACAGTTTTTAAAGTACCGTATAGTGAGTCGTCAGGACTCTCGGCGCTTCACGGAAATCCCATTAGAATAGCGCATCCTTTTCACCCTCTAGCTTAGCAAAAAATATTCAAAATGTATCTGTGAAGAATTTTGATTCAAACTCCTTTATATTTTTTATTGATTTACTTGTTTTAATAAATCAAACTGTTGCTATTATCATTTGACATTAACTAAAAATTTTTTCATATATGTAACGAAATTATAGATATTACATATTATGTATATTTTAAGTACATTTTATTATATAAAAGTCAGAAAGCTCAGATTGCTTTCTTGAGCTTACTGGACCGATTAAACTATTATATTTAAATATCGCATTCATTAGCTACTTACTGAGCAACAAAAATCTGCCCAGATGTTTTCTAGTAAGCAGGCAGATGAATAAAAAATGAGAATTTTCCTTGGACATTATTACATCTAACATGCTTTAAACGTTGCAACATCCCTGCGGAGTTTCCACCAACTTTTATATTTTTAACTTCAAAAATGACAAACTTTCATACAAACTTCCATCTCCTATATAAATTAAAAATTAAATTGCAAGCTTCTAGACCCGGTGATTTAGGTTATTTATATTTATTTGAACTGTAAACATTCTATGTATGTATATAGGTCTATTCACATAATGTTTTTTTTTATTCGGCCGTTTTTGTAACGTCCCACTGCTGGGCACGGGCCTCCCTTTACTATAAGAGGGCCTCCCTTTACGTTCTCTCAAGCTTGCAGGTTTCCTAACAGGTGATAATCATGTTGGAAATGATTCGCACATGAAAATATTAGAGGTGCGAGACCCGGAATTTGAACCCGCTTCACTGGGTTTCCCAAGCAAGCGCGTTACCACTGAGCTACCACTGTCTTATAATGAAATAACATATTTGTATGATGGTATTATGACACATATTCCAATATAAGCTCATCTGTACGAAAGCATAATTATCGTATGTTAGCGTGATGTCGACTCAAACTGAAATTAATTAAGGTTTATTAGCACATTTGCTATTACAACTTGGGTAGCTTTATGTATAGTTATAAATATTATGAGATATAATATGTAAGTACTATGTAAAGATGGGATTATATTACAGGGATATCATTCTATTATAGGACTATGTCCAGAGCAAAATAATTTGAAACGATATTAAATGTGTTCCACTTTCGTAACTGTCTAGATATTTTTTAAAACTATATTTCGCTAGCATTGCCCGCGGCTCCGCCCGCGTTCAGATGACCAAAAAGCAAATTCTCAGGTTTTACATATTAGTATACTCTTACATTGCAGTTTTTGTGTTTTTTCTTAGAAATTAGACATTTTCCCGCAATAAAAAGTATCCTATATGTTGACCCGGATAACCATCTATAACCATACCAAATTTCAAGAAAATTCCTCCGGTGGGTACTAATACCTATGTAAAACCTAAGAATTTGGTGTTTGGTCATCAGAACGCGGGCGGATCCGCAGGCAATGCTAGTCAAGTATAAAAGTTAGATTAAAAAATATATTATTTACGGTAAGAAATAAAATAACATATGGTAAGATCTTAATGACTATAATATATTAAAACGATTAAGCATCAGAATCAAATTCTTAACTTTCATAGCGATCAGAAATGCTGCCACTGAACCAAACAGACTGAATATACAGCGAGATATTCTATTTAAATCTTAATGAATATAAAGTGCATATATAATTTCATACGTATGTCAAGATTTGCTAATGAAATAAACTTTCAGGTGGTAACTTTAATATTCATGACGCGTCCCGGTCCTTGTAAATGTTTTATTCGTTAACGACTCGACGAGATTAGAGTAATCATGTCACGTTGTACTGTATGGAACATTTTCAATTAATTTATATAATCACTTTATAACTTGTGTATTTTAATGTATTTTTAATTTAGGTGTGTAATTTTGCTAAGTAGTACCTTTTACTAAGTAGTATATAAATTATATACTATTTAGTAAAAGGTTTGAAGTATGATCAACGATCATCCCATACATACTAGAAGAAGTCTTTTGTACGTACGTAGTATGTGTTAAACATCTATAAGAAAATGCTGTATCAATTTGGCTAATTTTCTTTTTAAACTATATCGAGTAGTACAAATAAGGTTTTAGAGAAAAAAAAATCGACAAAGTACCCAAAAATTTCAGGGATTTCAGGAGAAACTCTAAGTGCTTTTTTCTATAGAATTTTTGTATGACCTCAAATTGACCTTATTTATATATGTATATTTTGTTTTTCGGACAACAATTTAAATGATAACATATTAATTAATAATTATTATTCTCTAAAAAAAAGATTTAAATATTCTGTGTAAGACTTTAGAATATTTTGGAAGTATTTAAAAGCTTATAAGATTTATCTGTAAGACTTAAATTTCAGCAACTTTAACGATACATTTTCATTATATTTATTGGATAATTCATAGCATAAAGGCGTGAGACTGGGAGATAGGCGGATTGTCAATGCAACAGTGAACATTCAATCCCCTAGGTTATTATCTACGCTTATTAATTTATATTATTTCATGTTGTTACTAAAATTTCAATATAAAATCAAAATAAGACTTGAAGTACTGTATGAAAAGATAATTGATAATAAAGAAATAAACTGAATACCTTCTATTAAAAGGTAAGACAATTCGTTCAATGTTCTTTCAGAAAGTTCAATTTCGATCGTTCGTTTTATTGTTACGGAGAAATAACAGTCCTTGAAAAAACTGAAGAGATTCCAATTTTTTTTATATTAGATACAAATCATTGTTTATTATAATATACTGCTACAGACAGTGGTGTAGCTATGCCAATGCAACCAATGTGGTTGCATGGGGCTCCTGATGCAAGTGAGCCCAAACAGGCCAAAAACGGCTTCTCGTTTAACATTCGGAAGTCTACATTCGTTTTCATAATAGGTAAAGGGCCCCCTTCAATTCTTTATGCATTGGACCCACAAAGGCCACTGGCTACAGATGAAAATTTCCATTCTAATAATTTGTCTTAATATATAATATATCAGCCATAGATTTTGGCAATTATAATGAAACCTTTCATAGTACATAAAACTATATTCGATTGATGAAATCATTATAAGTTGGATCCCTTATAAGTCATTCATATTAGTGGATTACACGTAAAAGCTCTCTCGTATCCTTAAGCGACCAATAATCGGCTTTCTGACCCATCACTACGGGTAAATAGGCGTGAAAATATTCAGTTTACGCAAGGATTTTTATGAGTAGCTTTCTAAACTGTGCTTGTAAAATATCCCACCAAAAATATTTTCATGTAAAATTTTGCCAAGTCGAGACCATATGGCTCTCACCGTCAAAAAATTATCAGATTTCATGTAGAGCCAAGCTTCTAACTCTACACGCCCTAGCTTCACAAACTCTACAACTTAGTCAAAATATGTGGCTACTATAACATATAGTATGATGCTATGACATGATGATGCTGTGATATCAAGATATATATCTAAGCTAGTATTATATTTATTTGTCATTGGGAAACATACAGCGTATAATTAATAAAATTTAGTTAAACACTTCTAAGCGAATAAAGTTTCTACTGAAAACATAAATGAAGTGAATAGAACAAATCCAGATTTTTTTCAATTTTTTTGTTTCTCTGTTTGTCTGTTTGTACGGGCTAATCTCCGAGCCTATAGGACCGATTTGAATGGAATTTTACATGGTAGTACCTTATACCCTGGGCAATATCTTAGATACTTTTTATCCCGGAAAATTAAAAAGTTCCCGTGGGATAGTTAAAAAACTATAATAATTTATATAGCTTAGTACACAACAACTTATGCACCTAATTTAGTAAAATTTAACATTCTGATACCTTATATTGCCGGTCAAACAACAGGTTACTTTTAATCCCGGAGAAATAAACAGTTCCCGTGGGAACTAATAGATCTCTATTAGTGTTTTTCTACTATAGTTATTAATAATTTTATAAATTTTGGCTTTGCAGATTGGTTTAATTCATATTATAAGACATATTTGGTCGACATTATAGTTTATAACTAGGAAACTAAGTGCTAAGTGTTATGTCACGTAAACTACATTTTTAAATTTTGTAAGCTTTCATGGAAACTAACCATATTCTTATACTTATACTGTAAGGCGTGACGGTTTTTGCTTATTTTTATGTCTTTCCAATATTTCGACACTACGAGTATTACAACGGGTGCGCTAAAGTTTTTACGGTGGGATATCAAATTAGTTCATGACAGATATACCTACACTGCTTATTGCGTTCTTATCTATTTTTTATGGACATACACGACATTTGTAATAGCCGAAAAAATCGACATCTCACAGAAGTATGTAAATATATGGTAAGAATTCCGTTTTAATTCAATAGAATATAATTATATTTTTCTATTACACTACTTGTATGCATATATGTTTGTATGTATGTATTTATGTGTGTATGTATGTATGTATGTATGTATGTATATATGTATGTGTATAAGTATGTATTTATACAAGTACACCGCCTACCATTTTTATATACTGATTCCTCTACCCTAAGGTTGCCTGGAAGAGATCGCTTCTAGCGATAAGGCCGCCTGCTGTGCATCTTTTTATTGTTATGTATTTCACTTCTTTATTTATTTTCTTGTGTGGTGTGCAATAAAGTGTTCATCATTATTATTATTATTAGAATACATTTTAAAATAATACCTTTCAAAGCAAATTTTGGTTAATGGTTTGGTAGTCAATGTTATAAATATAGTTTTTTAACTTTATTCATTAGGGCATAGGCCTCATTTGCCAAAACATCTGAGCCATCTGGGACTCGCTACTGTACAGTTGTAGACAATATGTCATTCATGACAGTATTTTAGTTCCGTGTAGGAAATTAATTATTTCAAATTAATCATTTACTAAGTTTTAAATAAAATTAATTCGATTAATTTGTTTAATATTAAAATTAATTGCTAAAATAAAGAAGTAGTAAGTATAAAATAACCATATTAACATATTGTATAGGTGAATTTCAGCAATGACTTTATACTTATATCGTCACTAGCATTGCCCGCGGCTCCGCCCGCGTTTAGATGACCAAAAACCAAATTCTTAGGTTTTACATATTAGTATACTCTTACAATGCAGTTTTTGTATTTTTTCTCAGACATGAGATATTTTTCCGCGGTAAAAAGTATCCTATATGTTGACCCGGATAACCAGCTATCACACCAAATTTCATGACAATCCCTCCAGTGGTTTTTTCGTGATGCGGTAACAGACAGACAGACATACAGATAGACAAACAAAAATTCTAAAACTATAGATTCGGCGTAGTTACAATTTTATTATATGTATAGATAGTAGCGTCTAAAAGTAGAACCCATTTACCAATCTATCTTTAATATGTTTTACTGACATAGCTTGTAAGATGTCTTTTTATCTCTACCAAAGAAAACCACAAATAGATTATTTACTGATCAGCTGCCATACTGTTTGTAAAAACCTATTCCCGAAAAGAAATATATATATAATATAAAAATCATAGAAAAGGATTGTATATTAAATGGTAAATATATCAAAACTATTTTTAACCTTGTTTAATCTTTAACAGGTTATATACCGTAACGTACTATGAAGACGTAAATGGTAAATCCACTGAAAAATTTTGACCACGTTCATCCCTCCGGGCATAGTGATAGTGTCGGGACATGGCCGGCCCCTTTAGATGTGTTTGGAATGCGTTAAATACGGATACGTAACAGTTTGTTTGTTTACTGAAATTGACGATAGAGGCGAGTAGATTTCTTTGAACAACGTTGGAACAAAGCCATATCCTGCATTTTAGCGGAGCAAGCGTCATCTTACTTCTGCTCTGAATTTTACAAATGGTCAACATTTTCCTTTTAGCGTTATTAAAACTTTCAATTGTATATTGACACTAGCGAGTTACCCTCGCTTTGCTTGGATGCATCCTAGGAGAATTTTTATATGAATTACTATATAATTCATATATACAGTCAGCAACTTATGTGGCACTCCAGATCTATCTGAGTACCAAATATTATCTAAACTTGCCAAACCGTTTCATGGTAATGCAGTAACATCACAGAATACTTTTAATTTATATTGCCATGTGAAAAATGTTGCCTTTATTAACGATCTTGGGCAATGCCATGTATAAAAAAATTCTGGACTGAAAGGTTTCATTCTAATTTGTTCAAAAATTTACTCTTAATTAAATGGCTTGTTACTCAAAATTAAACATCTTTACATATTCACTGACTTGAAAATTATATCTTTCAATACGATTCGATCAAATTAATTAACTTAAAATACATTTTAGTAGGTATTTGTGTCTTTATAATTATAATAATGCAAATAATATTATACAAGCCAAAGCAACAATAATGTTCTTTGTAACGTAAATCTAGCAGTCTTTAAAGTGAATCCAATTTATTTGGACGACATTCACGTAATCGCAATGATGTTGACAAATAGACTAGCCGGTCCGCTCCGCCTCTTCGCTGTTCGATCTTCTCACAACGGATACTGTGATACTATATTTCATTCGATTACGAAAACAGAAACAATACAATACGTATAAACAACTAGATCCAAGGTTTGCAAGAAAGTTTTTGGATATTCTATAACAAAATCCTATAATTCTTATACAATATTAGCTCACTTTTAAATTACTAACACACCTAGTCTAATTTGGTTTGATTTGGTTGGGTTGTTAAAATTAATGAAAAAATTGTAAAATAATATTGTATTAATATAAATTATTTTAATTAAAAAAAGGTGGACCTTCCTACGTCATTTAACGGACTAATATGAAAGTAAAATTACTTTCTTGAACATAACCTCGTGTATAATCTGAAATGCCTCGTGAAGGAATCAAACGCGTTACCTTTGGCATGGCTGTCAAAGGTACATTTGCTCTACACAACTATCGTCAACTAAATTGCTAAAGTATTAAAAATACAAAAAGAGATCAAGCTAATAATGGCACTTATACATAGATAGGATTTAACTATGGAAGTTTAATAATACATTATATAAGTGGCATTAGGTTTTTGCAATCGCGTGATCGCAAATTGACAAGCGTTTTAAACTGTCTATCAACTATCATTGTGATGCCACACGTTCAATAATAGACGAAAACTGATGTGATACAAAGAGATGGGCTAAAGATTTTTTGTCGCTTAAAGCCAATATCCCAACATATATCAACAATATATTTTAATATAACAATGTACCCAAATCGTATTACAAATCGACCAGTTTGCTGGAAACGACACGGTATTTCCATTACAGGCTATACACTAAGTTTTTCTCAAGCTATTCTGATTTCCAACAATCTCATCAAATTATGGGCGGCGAAAGGTAGCAAAGGGAAGCTGATTGAATTGGAACCCCGCTACCTGCGCCATATTTCTTTTCCGGTTTCCTAAATAGAACTTTTATCCAATGTTAAATGCGTTTTGATCTGATTGAATTTGCGACTTAGATAAATTGTTTCACTATTGTGCTGTTTCATCGGTATGTTTCTATCAATATGTTCCTGAAATATTAAAACCAAAAGTTACAGGAAATAGTTAACAACTTTTAAGATTTTAACCAGAACCAGAAATGTCTTGTCTCTTTAAATGTAAAATAGAGTTCCTCCAGCGTAATTCATTTAAGTGATGCTACATCTTTATAAATTATAGGTTAGTGTGATATATAATAATCTATATCTACTATACCTATACCTAGTAGTTTCATCAAAATTCGTTTAGTCCATCCATCTTAATATCATCTTTCACGTTTATTAGCTTATTTGAATGAAAAACATCTTGATTTACAATTAACAAGGTAAAAACATTGTTAAAATAGAAATAGATAGTTTTTCTCAACCCATTCGCTTGTTGGGTAACCTCTTATAAGAAATGTATGACCCGCCACTTTATTTATTTACATGGAGTAACTTCGATAAATCCAAGACTTTTTGCTGAGGGGAAAGTTCCTAACAACGATCAATATGACGGACAGACAGAAAATTATACAGCTATTGTTTTATTATATCACTACTATAATGTAATAAAATATTATATTATTATTTATCTTTTTAACTTTATTTTTATTATGAAAAATGTTGTTAAACTTAATAATCTTATGATTTTTTGATTATGGTTAATGAAATATTAATAGATATAATAAAACTTTAATAAACTTCCTTTAGCAAACAATAGATGGTGACATCGCTAATATTAAAATTTGTATCAGAAATTAAGTAGTCCATCAATTGTAACAGTAGAGACTCGATATAACTTATTTCATGTTTTAAATAAATTTTAATAATATTCTCAAGTCAATGCATATATAATAATAATTCAGTATAATACTATATGATTGCGACATCAAAAATTGCAACTACGTATACGAATCTAAGTAGGTACGTAACGTAAAAAAGTCTCGTAGCTGCAAAAAGTTTTCAAAAATTATTTCAAATTAACAATTAAATATCACAACAATCACGTAACATAATTACACCCTTAATTATTGTAAAACGCCATTTACAATAGTACCCATTCGGAGTGTAATTAACGACGCGGCACGCATGAGACGCGCGCTATTTGTCATGGCAAGCCGGCCTCACTAGCACGTACTAAAACACATAACTCATATGTGTATAGACTAGTGCGAATTTTTTTACACGTAATGAAAATTTACTGATTCTAAATACATATTTCTTCTAAAGAAATTTTGTGTTATTTAACTAATATTATAAAGAGGTAAAGTTTGTGAGTTTATGGGTTTGTGACGTTGTAGGGGGTAATCTCTGGATCTACTGAACCGATTTAGATGAAATTAGATAGGATTATTACATAGGATACTTTTTATCCCGATAATCACCCCTTAAGGGGGTGAAAATGGGGATGAAAGTTTGTATCGGGAATCAAGCTAGGGACGAACCCGAGTGGAGCGAGGTGAGTCGCTAGTTATTATATAATTTACTTTTGTTAGATTTTTTAAATTATTTTTCCAAAATTTCCGTTTTAAATGTTGTTTGGCTTTACAGTGATGTCCCATCAATGCGTCTTGGATAATGTTTACCGATGCAACCCGTAACAAAAAAAACCTTCATGGTCAAGAGAAACATCTACTCTTTCTTATTTAATCTTATCAAAATGAGCAGTGGATACTATATCTTACACGACACTCTGTGCTACATACACACATAACATTGATACTATATATGTGAAAGTTTTTGAATGAGTGTGTGTATCTCTGTTACGTCTTTACGTGGTAATAGCTCGACGAATTTAAGTTCGATTAGGAATTAAGATAGCCTACAATTTAGTATCGACGCCAACGTGAGCAAAACTGCGCATATTAACTAATATCTTATAAATTACTAATAGAGTTAGATAATATTGTCTGTTAGAATATGTAGATTAAGCAATTACTAGAACGAAGTTAAATCGGTTTTTAATTACAAAATTGAGCGTACAACAATGGCCAAGCGTGGACGATAGTATTAACTGCTTGGGTAGATATTACGAATATATTATTAAAACATTGGTTACGTTCATTTGTATTCAGCCCTTTTTAACGTCCTACTGCTGGGCACAGGCCTCCCTTCAATACGAGGGGGATCAGGCCATAGTCCACCACGCTGGCCAAGTCCGGATTGGCGGACTAAACATGTTTTCGAAAACTTACTAAGTTCTCTGAGATATGCAGGTTTCCTCACGATGTTTTCCTTCACCGCGAGGCAAGTAGTAATCATGTTAGAAATGATTCGCACATGAGAACATAGAGGTGCGAGACCCGGGATTTGAACTTGCTTCACTCGATTTCCCAAGCGAGCGCACTACCACTGGGCTACCACTACCTTACAATTAACTGTCTAAAATATTAAATGTTTTAGCTACCGATAACAGCGTTATTCTCCTTCAACTTATGCTAATAAAGCCTTGCCCGCGGCTTCACTAACATGACATGTCAATAGAAATAATAATCTTTATTTACAAATAACAATGTGAAAATAGTGATAAAATAGAAATCGTTAGTTTTTCTCAACCCATTCGTGTAATCCCAATCCAGTAGTGTAAGATTTTCTACACAAAGGAAAATATAGATGAAGCAAATATTATCTTTTAACAAATTAAACTGTTTATTAATACTGCGCTAGTTCGTTCTTGCGTGTGAGGAAAATGCCAAAGTTAAGTCCATTATAAGCTTTCAGAAAATAATATTAGATAAGAAAATAATTTTGGATAATTTTTAAAGGTGTTACAGATAAATAATTTTATCTATACATATAATAAAATTGTAACTAAGCCGAATCTGTACATTAAATATTTTTTGGAAAATCTTATTGAAATAAACATTATTATCTGTCTGTCTGTTACCGCATCACAGAAAAACCACTCGAGGGATTTTGATGAAATTTGTATGGTGATAGCTGGTTATCCGACTTTTTACCCTGGGAGAATATCTTATTTCTGAGAAAAAATACAAAAACTGCAATGTAAGAGACTGATATGTAAAACCTAAGAATTTGCTTTTTGGTAATCTGAACGGGGGCGGAGCCGCGGGCAATGCTAGTAAATTAATAAGTTGATTAGTTTTAGATATAAAATAGATCTATACAAGGTTGACCATTATTATTCATTTTAATATTACGGCAACAACGGACGAGAATATAATTCTCTCTATAGACATACATATTATGTTAGCTGGAGACTGACTGGGCAACTTTTTTAATTCGATATAATCAAGCAGACTTACGGGATATTAATATAAAGCAAACATACTGAAAATTAATATAAGGTTTTATATAGGTACGTTTTAACGGTTAGTATGAAATACAAATCTTTGAATTTCTTGGCTTTTCTGTACTATAATATGCATGTATTATACACATAAACCTTCCTCTTAAATCACTCTATCTATTAAAAAAACTACCGTAGTTTTAAAGATCTAAGCATACATAGGGACAGACAGACAGCGGGAAGCGACTTTGTTTTATACTATGTAGTGATGAGCGAAGCATAGTCACTAGTCTCTAAAGAAAAATGAAATCAAACGTTATTATTATTGAGTTATTCATATATAGATAATTGATTCACTATTTAAGTATGAAACTATAGCAAGCGTTACACGCCGCAACAATTTGCAGTGACAACGGTCAGTAGTGTTAGCATTGACATAGTAATTAGCAGAGCCTCGTTTGTCACGCTGACCATTCTAATTTCCGTTTGCTTTTACTTTGTAATCCAACTAACGTTATCTATACATATAATAAAATTCTAACTAAGCCGAATCTGTACATTAAATATTTTTTGGAAAATTGTCTGTCTGTCTGTCTGTTACCGCATCACAGAAAAACTACTAGAGGGATTTTGATGAAATTTTGTATAGTCATAACTGGTTATCAGAGTCAACATATAGGATACTTTTTACGCCCGAAAAATATCTCATTTCTGAGAAAAAAATACAAAAACTGGTTAGAATAAAACCACGATGATACTATATATTTTTAGCAAGTTAACTTAGTAAATAAGGCAAAAATTATTAAAAATAGCTTATCTTAAAAAAAAAACAATAGCGAGCGCTCATTTTATTTGGTTTTTGGTCATCTGAACGTGGGCGGAGCCGCGGGCAATGCTAGTATACTTATTCAACTTGATCATTTATTTGAATAGAATATTAAATTTACGTATAAATAACAAAATAGCTATCTATATATATATAAAAGAAAGTCGTGTTAGTTTTATGATATTTTAATTTTTGGATTTCTCTTAGTCCGGAATAGGTAAGTATTAAAACATATAATTAAAATGTGAGAAAGAAAGATTTTTTCTTTTTATATCTATTTAAAACGTACCTAGCGACGTAGTATATATATATATATATATATATATATATATATATATATATATATATATATATGTATATATATATATATTGTAAAATATGTCATACGTTTTAATCTATTAAAAAACAAGCAATTATACAAAGGAAATATCTATCAATTATAATTATTTATTTACATTGCGGAAACGGAAAAGACAAAGAAAATTATTTTCAGGGTTATCATAGCAAAATCGTCAAACAGCGGACCCCTTATCTTTTAGATATCAAGCACATCTTTGAAATTTTCGATGAGCACCGTAGTAAGTAGTAGTAACCCTAAACTAAATCGATATACGTTTGGCTCAGTTTGTAGTGAGTACCTTAGTTGATGTACCAGCGGTCGTGGGTTCGAGTCCCGCTGGGTGCATTCATTTGTGTGATGAGCACGAATGTCTGTACTTCAGTGATGGTTATTTAAAGTTATATATGTGTAGTGTATCAACTATCTGGTATTCATAGCACAAGCCTCGTAGCTTACCATGGAACTAGATGGTGCTGTGCGTTAATGTCCCAATATATTTAGTTATTATTATTTATAGATATATTTAGTCTTTATTATCAGTATCCTTCATTTTTCATTCAAGAATGAAAAATCTTCTTCAATACTTATCTATGTATGTAAATTTAATAGATTCACCACTCCGTATAAAAACTGTTAAGTCTTAATATTGCTCTTTACTTATAGTTTATGATCTCCTACAGTAATTATCATGTCAATTTCAAAGAGCCGCTTTATTGTATTTTATTTATAAGTCGGTGTCAGAGGAAAGGAATACCGACATGTTAATGAATTGGAAAGTCATTTGACAAGATAATTGTCATACATTCTATTAAAACGTACTCGTGTTTGTACTGAAAATGAAGTGCAATTCAATTAATAGATTGTTCTAATTCTTATAGAGGCTTTATTATTAAATAAAAGTCATTTTAAGGTTTTTTCTTAATTTCAAACACTCCTGTTTGCTTATTGTTATAGACAAAAAAAATTTCAGCTCCACTCTTTTTGCTTGCTAGGACTAATAAAAAAATATTTGAACATTAACGAATAACACTTTATATAAAAACATAAACGTTTAAAGCTTTCTCTGCGTACGTATACTCTATATTTGTACACAAATTAACTTAATATGTTTCAAAGTAGAGTTTAATGTAGCTTTTAGAAGTCGAGATAGTAAATTCAGTGCATAAGATGAGACAAGTCCTATCGGAGTTCAGACTGTGGTTGCGACACTAGACACCGACAATGGTGCGGTCCAGCCAATGGGCTTAGTTCCGAGTGAGGCTATTGCTTCGTTAGGGAAAGTAGCTGCAGTTTATTGAATCCATATTGTATCCGCATGGTGCTGGAAATGCTTCAATAATTGACATTTATTGCAACATATTTAAATCTTATATTAATTTTATTTAAAACTAGCATTACCCGCATTCAGATTACCAACAACCAAATTCTTAGGTTTTACATATTAGTATACTCTTACATTGCAGTTTTTGTATTTTTTGTCAGAAATGAGACATTTTCCCGCGGTAAAAAGTATCCTATATATTGACCCGGATAACCAGCTATCTCCATACCAAATTTAATCAAAATCCCTCCAGTGGTTTTTCTGTGATGCGATAACAGACAAACAGACAGACAGACAAAAAATCTTAAAACTCTAGATTCGGCCTCTGTATCGATAATAATGTCTATTTCAATAAGATTTTCCAAAAAATATTTAATGTACAGATTTGGCTTAGTTACAATTTTATTATATGTATAGATTAATTTAACCTTATTTTGAAGTCGAACATCGGTTTTACTTTTGTTCTTAAAAGTTACTGGTATTAATACGTAGGTACTATTATTTAGACGCAGTGTATTGAATCCATATTGTATTCTCATTCTGCTGTAAATACTGTAGCAAGTCAGGCTTAGTGCAACATTTTTAATTATCGAACATATATATATGTATATTATATAAATACGATGGTTTTTGTGAGTGGGTGTGCGTATTTTTATTACTTTTTTACATTCTAGTGGCATATCGCATTATAGTAATTTTTAGAGTAGAGTGAATTTATTATAAAAAAATATGTTTACAAATAGTCTATCTATAAAAATAAAAATATTTTACTTCACTTTTGAACGACTCCCTTTATATTAATATGAATAACTAGCGGCTCACCCTCGCTTCGCTCGGGTTCGCTTCTAGGAAGACAAAAACAAACCTATCCCACGGTAACTGTACATTTTTCCTGGATAAAAAGTAGCTTATGTGTTATTCCAGACTATAATCTATCTCTGTGCTAAATTTCATCCAAATCCTTTCAGTCGTTCTGGCGTGAAAGAGTAACAAACATACATCCATACTCACAAACTTTCACATTTATAATATTAGTATAGATTTCTTTCATAGTATCTACATATATATGCTGGGAAGTGGGAATGGTCACAGATTATAGCAAGATGACTAGTAATTGCGGTTATTTACTCGGCGTCACATGCTATAGGGACATTTCTATTTAGAGGAAGTTGCAGATTTGCTGCGACAAAATGTTGGAACAATTTGTCTGCTGGAAATGTTGAAATTCTTGCGTTCTCTCAAATAAATAGCGATGTTTGAATTCACAGAACGACTAAATAGTTGAAATTATATATTAACTACTGGCTTTCCATATTTTGTGTAAGTTTCAAAGAAAACAAAATATCTGGGACTGTATATTTGATGAAAAAACAAACTCTTTTAAGATGTCTTTATATAAGTCTGTGCATTTTTTAATTCTAAAAATACTTTTATTAGGGTTCCGTTCATTTTACTAGAAGACAGCTTCATTGCTAGAATTTGGTATTAGTACATTATTTTGAAGTCGGAATCCGGTTTAACTTTTGTTCTTAAACGTAAAAACGCCTAACCTACATAAAAACACCTTTCACGCATTAATTTTCACCCATGACAAATATTTTCTCATAGACTTTACCTATGTTAAAACACTATTAATTGAACATTCGTTGTCTTTATTTACACCGACTGCTAAAATGCGAATAAATCTCGACATTTTTTCCAATACTTCCAAAATTCATCGCAAAATATGTTCCGTTTTACTGTCAAAGGCGCGCTAGACTTTACTCCAGTACATTCAGTGGTCGAAACGATGGTTCCATCAGACTACGCTGCATTACAGCGGACCGATTGTTGCGGTGCGCTCGTAATGGACTTAATACTGATGTGGCTTTGGCTTTTAGCCTTTGTTTACCTCGCCTCGGTTGCGTATGTAAACCATAAATCTATGTTTGAACTGCGTTCGCCGGAAATGGAAAAGTTCATGATTAAAAAGAAAACCAGCTGAAAATTGTAAATGTACGAATGAAAAGAATGTCGTCTCAGAGATGTAAAAGATAGATAAAAATGAAACTTCTTTGAATATGATTTCATTTTCTAGATGAAGAGAAATATGAAAAAATATTTTATCATTAATCTTTTAGAGTTTCTTATAGCCGGAATAGCGTTTTAGTATGCTTGGGAAAATATTAATAGTGACTGAGAGAGTGTTAGGACTTGTAAGATACTTGTAGAAAATTGAAAATTACTTTTAATCCCATAGATATTATACGTGTATTTATTATATAATTCATATGAAAGCTTTTGTCCAAACCAAATCCAAACTAAAGGAAAACAATAAAATATCAGTTCCCGGGAACAGCAACAAGAAAAAAGTGACACGTACTAGATTTACTAGTAAGATTACAGTTGCAGGTTAGTGCCATTTTGGTTTCGCAGTGCATAAAATATTAAATTCATTATCAAGTACGGCATTGAACGTACAGTGTATGTATTTAGCTTTTTTTTCCTTCGACTGATGTTTCCTTTTCTCTATAGATTTGGGCATATCTATTATCATCGCACCTAAATATATAGTCGTCTGAAGGTATGATACTATTGCGAGAGCGAAAATATTAGGTTAAAATATGAAAAATATAATTAAACTTAAGTAACTATGAAAACTGTTTAATATTACAAACTAAACAAACAATCAGCGTATAAATTCTAAGTTGTTCAAAACAATATGACAGTGACGTTACGTAGCCTAGCCGAAGTTAAATTGAAACTGGTAACCAAACCGCACTCGTATGATTTATTGGCCGCATGCGAATACGTTACTCAGTTTGCCCACTGTTTTATGTCTAGATAAATGAAAGACTGATTTGCTCCCGTTATCATATATATTTAACTTCGATGTTATATGTATATTACTTCATATCCATATTATGTAAACGTGTGTTTGTTTGTTTGTTTGTATTTCTATCGCTTCGAGACGAAATGGCGGATGGATGTTGTTTATTATAAAAATTCATACATAAATAATATCGATTGATATGGTTTGACCATTGGTTGCTAGATGGACAATATTGGTGGCTTCAAAAGTAATATAGGCTTTAGGTATCCTGTTTACCTCGTAACGAACCCGAGTAATGCGAGAGTGCCTTTCTAGTACTTACATATACACAGATTACAGATTTTTTTTTATAAAAAAATGATAAATCAATTTTAATTAGTTGCTTCGTTTTCTATCGGATCCACAAAAGACAGCCTCTATCGATTCTCATGATATCCTTACTTTTCGTCAAAATCTGTTCAGCAATTTAAGCGTGAATAGGTAACAAATATGTAAAACTGTTTTCACTTTTATAATATTATTATGAATTTTCTCCTCATCTTGTATGTATTTAGCCCTTTTTAACGTCCCAATACTGGGCACGGGACTACCTTCAATACGAGGTGGATCA
Source organism: Brenthis daphne (assembly GCA_947093115.1). Classification (NCBI taxonomy): domain Eukaryota; kingdom Metazoa; phylum Arthropoda; class Insecta; order Lepidoptera; family Nymphalidae; genus Brenthis; species Brenthis daphne. The sequence goes on from OX352481.1 coordinate 23,027,618, forward strand.
GGCCATATTCCACCATGCTAGCCAAGTAAGGGTTGGCGGTATTCACATGTTTTCAAAAACTTGCTAGGTTCTCTCAGACTTGCAGGTGTCACCACGATGGTTTCACCGTAAGACAAGTGATAATCATGTTGGAAATGATTCGACAGACTCAAACACGACGCCGCAACTGGCCTATCAAAGCCGACCTCTTCTTTCCTTTTTCCAATACTAGGGTGTCGCTCTCACTGTCCGTTCTGCTATCAGAGAAGTACCAGGAACAACCCACCCACCCACAGTGCGTTTTCACCTGGATTACCGGACGTTACTGAACTATCCCTGCACGTCTAGGTGAATACACATTCGGGCCGAGTGTGCGACCACTGCTAATTTGAAATACAACGTTTTTTTCACCCCATAAACATAAAACTTATTGTATAATTATGTGCATATATCATTTTGCATCAAATTATAATATGTTTTTGTATATTTTTGTATATAAGTACTACTATTATTTAAATCATCTTTATTGCACAATTCTTGTACAATATGTTTAAGCTTCTGCTCCATAACTAACATATTTTATTCGGCTTTCTCACTTTCCAATATAACCCATGGACCTTTTGTATCTGTCCAAAGGCTCAATACTACGAGATTCAATTTGAAACAAGAGCAGGTCGAAAGTGCAGATAAGCTGTGGGAAAGATAAGAAACGTAAAGCCAGTAGAACAAAGGCCTGTCCTACGGCATGACCAGGACAACTTCCTTTGAACCTATTATACGACGAGTGAGAAGAATATTACTGAAATATTACTACATTTTTATAAACGAGTTTATTAAAGATTTTACATTTTTTATTTTAATATTTTATTTAAATTATATGTAAAACTGTTCGACTTTTCACATGCTATTCTTGGCGTTAGGTCGCATTATTTCTTTATTTTGGAATTTATCATCTTATATGAAATTTGATACATTTAGGTCTTTCGAAACAACTCGAGAACATTTTTTTAACTTCTACTTTAAACCTCAAAAAAACTTATTTTTGAATATTTTCTGATATTATGTAGGTATATGATTTAAATATTAAACAAACCTTAAATATGTGTCTTTAAAATATAAATGTAGTTAAAATGATATATAAATATCTACTTTCAAATTATATGATATAGAATGGTTATCATCACTAAAAATAAATAAAATTTTGTACTAGGTACTTAAAAATAACTTTACTAAATCCTGACCCGTTTTACCTTGATGTCTGCACCTGAAACGTTATTATCTTCACTCAAAGGGCTTTACTTCCGTTTTAGTGATCTAAGCAAGTGTTTCTTTTTTCATTTAGTTACTCTGAAATACTTGTAGACAATTCTCTTTGTTCCCATTAAAGCCAAGTTTGAAATTTTCTAGTATAATTTGTTAGAAGAAAAAAAATATTTAATTTAGTTGCTGCCATAGATTTTTTAATATGTAATATGACACATAATTATTGTACATTCGACTAAATTAATGACTAGTTGTATGTATGTATGTGTATCCAGCCCTTTTTTAACGTCCCACTGCTGGGCACGGGCCTCCCTTCAATACGAAGGGGATCATGACTAAGTCCACCACGCTGCCCAAGTGCGGGTTGGCAGACTTCACATGTCTTTCGAAAACTTACTAGGTTCTCAGACATGCAGGTCTCGTCACTATGTTATCCTTCATATAAATAGTTTTTATCCCGGAAATCATCCCTTAATTGATAATAGGGATAAAAGTTTGTATGGAAAAGCAAGGCAGTGACGAACCTGAGCGGAGCGAGGGTCAGTCGCTAGTAAAATATAAAATTTAACATTCATGAAATTTCAAACGTTAAGTCTGAAGTTAAAGAGGAAAAGTACAGTTAAAGTCCCTAAAAGCGAAACAAGACCCTCGGTTATTATGACTAGATATTAACATTTTACCGGCCCTACTTTTCATGCACACTGTGTACTTAATGTTCAAAGCCTTTGTGGCGTATAAGAACATCGGAAACTTGTCGGAAACTATCACTGGTGCCGTCAAACCTCCTATCTTATGTTTAGTGCTTTTGTCTTTAGAAATTTACTTTTCACTTTCTTGTGTAAGCTGTTAAAAACAATGTTACTTGAGTGCTTTAATTTTGAAATATTGTAATAGTTAAAAATATTCGCCATCGATTCTAGCTGCATTTATTTAATTAAATGTTAAAGTTACACACATTCGTTACAATAATGCTCTAAAAATAATATAAACCTGAAAAATATATTATTTAGAGACAAAAATATAAATTACGGCATGCGCTTCAGTAGCACTAAGCTTAATTAATCTAAAAATCCGCCTTATATTTTGGAGACTCGTCGCTGAGCTTTGTAGATTAGAAAATTATATTTGAAAGATAATAAATGTATCAATTAAAGAGTTATTTTTGTTCATATCTTCTACAAATCTATGTAAATGTTCACTCGAGTAGTGTTTAAAGTACACAAACTGTGAATAGCTCAAGCTCAGCAAGTTTACTGAAAATACGTATATTATATATAAGAAATATAGCTCTTGATAGCTAAAATTTGCTTTAGAGGTTACATTTCAAAGCATTGAACGAATATTCATACTTGTTTTCAACTTTTTTTTTGGATTTTTCCTTTATTTGTGCTTTAAAACGTTGCTTTTTGCCAAATTTCGTGATTCTAGGTCAACGGGAATTACCATATAGGTTTTCGACCCCAAAACCTATAGGGTATTTCCGGTTGACCTAATATTGTCAATTTTGGTTAAAAGCAAGTCAACACGTTAAGAAGATGTGGGCAAATTTAGATCTAAATTTGCCCACATCTTCTTATCGTGTTAACTCAGGATCTTGATATTTATACACCTTATAGGGAAAATAGACCTCAGTATCTGGTATAAATGTCAACCACCCGTTCCTGAGAAAATCGGTGGTGACACACGAACAGACAGACGGACAGACGGAAAAGAGAGTGATCTTATAAGGGCTCCTTTTTATATGGTACGAAACCCAAAAAACGTCTAAGTAAAATAAGGAGATTATTATTTTCGTAAATACGTAAACTATTAAAATGTTCCGTATAGTTACAAAACACCTGAAAGGTTCTTATTGTTTTACAAATTGACTTTGTTATGGGGCTCACATTCCCATAATAGGAATAAGTCATTCCTAGCGGCTAGCACGTGTGTAGTTTCAGTAGAAACATCTCATTACCAGCGTTTCATTCCCGGGGCAAATGGGGGTTAATTTCATTAGCACGAGACCAACGAATCGTGTGATAACTTTAGTGATGTTATGTGGAAGGGCACCCTTGGGATCAAAATAAATGTTTAGGAAAGCAGGAATTCCAGTTATGTTGATGTATTCATTAGCCTGACATTTGTTCATATACAAGCAACAACGAGCAAGTAAACTTTGTTACGTTAATTATATTACGCATACGAATTGTTACTCTTTATTTTGTTATTCTCTTAGAAAAAGCAATTTACTCAGTATTACTTATTAAAATGGGCTGTTGTTTTATTACTTCATTAAATAATTACTTACTATAGGGCTCTATATTTTTCGTAATGTTTCATTCATTTAGTGCAGTAATTAAAAATAATATATAACACTAGCATTGCCCGCGGCTCCGCCCGCGTTCAGATAACCAAAACCAAATTCTTAGGTTTTAAATATTAGTGTATACATTGCAGTTTTTATATTTTTTCTCAGAAATACAATATTTTCTCGCGGTAAAAAGTATCCTACATATATATTGACCCGGATAACCAGCTATTACCATACCAAATTTCATCAAAATCCCTCCAGTGGTTTTTGTGTGATGCGGTTGTTACCGCCTGTCTGTTAGACAGACAGACAAAAATTCTAAAAAACTTTAGATTCGGCCTCTGTATCGATAATAATGTTTATTTCAATAAGATTTTCCAAAAAATATCTAATGATTCGGCTTAGTTACAATTTTATTATATGTATAGATTTAACTGAAAGTTAAGCACCTGATTAATCCCTTTTAATAAAGAAGTCCCTTTTTGTACATAGAAAATAATTTAATTACAAATAACATTGTACATTCTAAGGCTATATATATATATATATATATATATATATATATATATATATAGATATATATGTATATATATATATATATATGTATATATATATATATAGCAATTATAGCAATTATATTCGCCGCCTTCAGAATTACGAGCATTATAAGATACTTTTCATTTATACTAACTAACAAGTAAACACAGCTAATTCTTAAAGTAGTATTATTGATAATTTAATCAAGATAATATTTATTATCTTTATGTCATCCGACAATAAAATGAAAACAACCGCAAAATAAAATTTAATTCGTTACTCTCAATCAATATCCGATGCATTGATACGAGTTCATTACCATAACTGATTGGGCAGAGCTATTGTCTCGAAAATTCACGCGGCAATTACGTGAGTACACGGCGGTGAGATGTAAAGCCCCGCGTGCTATGTAATTATTGAGTGGGGGTCGAAACTTCCTATAAAACATCAGTAAACCCGGGCCCAGATAAATTAAAATACATCCCGATGGAACGTCGACAGATTGCGATATACGTCACTATATATATACGAGCCGTTCAACTATCGGCGTGATTTACAATCCACGAGAGCTCACTCAAGCCATTAACCATTATGAACAAGACCTTCAAAAGTTGGCAAGCGTATCACGTCCAAAGCCTTAATTAAGAAGTAAATGAGATCGTGTCCTCTTTTATAGTAATCAATAGCAGTTATAAATTACAATATAAAATACACAGTGCTTGCTCCTACGAGTAAGTGAGATATCAATTTTGAGTTTTGTTTAAGACTTTCGCGTATTTGAACTCCGTTTCTCTTGAGCATTTATTTCAACAACACTTTTATACTTTATAAAAATTTAGACAGCACAAACTATGAAAACTTGAGCGATCGGTTGTGTAACATGCAAATTATTCGATAAAGACTTTGAAATATCTTTTGAAATATTGCAAATATTATGTACTAAATATGGGATCAACAACGTAATAGAGCTGTTTATGTTCACAAAATTCACATTAGAGGTTCAGCTTTATATAGGATTATACCACAAACATGTTCAAGTCGGATCGCTATACATGAATATCGAAGAGACATTACGTTGTGCGCTAATAGCCAATATCTGACGCCAAAATTGCTTTCCTAACGATATTTCTGCTGCTAGTAATAAAACCCTTAATCCTATTATGGACCCACTGAAACCGTTTTTGCCCACGTGGATGTATTATAATCAATAATTTTCGTTGTTTTCAGGCATTATTACCAAGGTAAAATTTTGTTATAATTACATTTGCAATGGAAATGGAAGATAATATCCTGAAATAATGAATTGATTTTAATGAAACAACACTTTATATTTCATTTCCCTAAAACACATACTCTTCTAAAAATATTTTCATTAGCTTTATTTATAATGATAATAATAATATAATAATAATTTATTATATATATATATATATGTATATATATTACTTTATTTATATATGAGTAATAAAATAAATTTAGTATGAGCTGTATACTTTGTCTGGTATTATGATGGGAGTAAGTAGACATACATTAAATATGTGTGTGCCCATCATCAAAACCATTTTCTCTATATTATAAAAGAAAAGATTAGATTTTTTGTTTGTTTGTACCGAATAAGCTACGAAACAACTGAATCGCTTTAGATAAAATTTGGTAAGGAGATAGTTTGAGGAAGGATATAGGATAGTTATTATTTCGGAAATCATCCTATAAGAGGGAGAAAATGGGAGTGAAAATTTGTATGTGTTTATATGTGTATTGTGTAAACCTAGGGACAAACCCGAACGAAGCGAGGGTGAGTCGCTAGTGAGTTATAATAATAGTACATAAATAACACTCTTTTATATATAAGATTATTATTTTTTAATTTCTATCACATTTCACATTTAATCAATAAAATAGATTAAATTATTACATCTATACCTAATTTATATCATAATATTGTTGAATAAATTAAATAAGATATTTTCTTACATTTAAATAAACAGCACAAGATATTATTTTAGATATAGGTATTTTTATAATATTCTAAAACAATATTTGGTAGTTAACTCATTAGAGCGCCCTTCAATATTGCTTCCTTATTGTTATTTTGGAGGTAAACAAAGCCTTAATTTTATTACCGAGACCCGCATCAGCCTCGTTATGGAATGGACTAGAATTGTCAACATTACCCCATTTGCTTAAAATTTTCTACTCTGAGTGGTTGGCCTACTTATTAACTGGTTATTTCAGTTTGAAACATATATAATTTAATAATAAAAAAATAAAATTATCAAAAGGACAATCTAATAACTATAAAATTTTTAAACATAATATGTCATATTATATTGTCCATTAATTAAAAAAAATACCAATTTTTTTTAATTAATTGTGTTTTTTTTTTCTATCACTTCTGGATTAAATTTTAGGACCTTCCACATTTTAGAAATAAATAATTATATATTAAATCTTGCCTGTCTTTTACAACATTAGATTTGTATGAACAATCTGTAGAAAGCTCAATATAAAATAATAACTAATATGAGATATAGAATAATAACTAATATGAGAACCCACAAAAAAACGATCCAAGTTTGATTCAAATGTGAATATAATCTAAAAGGGCGCTAAAATTATAGTAATAATGATGATCGATTTTCTATAATCAATTAAAAAGAAGTATTTATTTAACGTATTCTTGAATAATAAATTTATAATTTTGAAAGCCTTAATAGCGGAGAAAATTGAGTTTAACGTGAAACGAATTTTAATAATTTTTTGAATATTAATTTTCGTTAAATAAAACGCCTAAAATCTATAAGATAAATAAATATTTTAATGTTGTTTTATAACTAATATAAAGCAAGGTGGAAAATAAATTCTTAAGCTATTTCGAAATCCTTAAAAACGAAAGCAAAATTTTTCCTACACATTTTTTATTTTACTATACGAATAGGATTCTGTCACGTTAACCTAGTAAAGTAACACATGTTACGTGTCACTGCTCGACGTAAATTATTTGTGTCAATTCAAATGAGAAACTCAAGATTTCCGTATATCTGCAAGAATTTTCGTTATATTACCAAAAATGTACTGATTTCATAAATTTACTTGATGTTATCTGAGAAAAATTATAAGTAAACAATATGGTATAAACAAGAAAAATATTATTAGATCCACAAAATTGGCCGTCAGGGAAAATGATGAATGAAGTAAAACAAAAAATATATTGCGAACTGCTGGCCTACTTCGTTATAAAAAGTGATATATGACTTACCTAGATTTATTATAAAAATATGCCCTAGAGGAGTTCATAGTTAAAACATAATGTGTACCATAACGTCATGTCTATGGTTCATGAGATTGTTATTGTATAGCGGTAAATAGTATTTTACTTCTACGCATATAATACATATAATAAAGTGAATTTGAACATTAAATATTTTTTGGAAAAACTTATTGAAATAGACTTTATTATCGATACAGACACCGAATCTATAGTTTTAGAATTTTTGTCTGTCTGTCTGTTACCGCATCACAGAAAAACCACTGGAGAGATTTTGATGAAATTTGGTATGGTGATAGCTGGTTATCCGGGTCAACATATAGGATACTTTTTTCCGTGGGAAAATGTCTCATTTCTGAGAAAAAATACAAAACTGCAATGTAAGAGCATACTAATATGTAAAACCTAAGAATTTGGTTTTTGGTCATCTCAACGCGGGCGGAGCCGCGGGCAATGCTAGTATTTTACATATTTTAGATAAATATATTAATTTTAGAAATAATTTTAGAAATAATGTCTTTTATATGAAATAATTTAGTTGGAAAATTAAATAATCTGGATTGATTTCCAACATCAAAATCGGTCAAGACCTTTAGAGGGGAATTACGAGAACACGTACACCAACATTTTATACCTACATAATACATAAAGATAATTGTTAAAAAATTACTAAGATTATAAATCATTAATTTTGCTTCGAAGCTTTTACTGAAACCGATAGAAATTCATCATTAAAATTAAGAGGGCAAAGGAAAAAATGGTTGTTTTTTGTGAAACGCCCACACCTTTGGTGTGAGATTTAATATCATAATGGACAGTAATGTTCACTGAGGGTCTTTTGTAGTTGTCTGTCAATGCATTAGGAGACTTGGTACAAAAAGCTGTGTAAAATAATTATAACAAAAGAAGCTTTTAAGCTAAAGTTGACTTTTATATGAAATTAATAGCGAGCTTTAATTATACAGTCATTTGAATACTTTGTTTTAAGTATTGTCACTACTTTCCATTTATCAAATGCTACAAATAATAATTATGCCTATAAAATATCGTGACATAAAATGCCACAGTCTTTTTACAATCGATTTTTTTACATTTTAATAGCTTTTACTTCGGCTCCTCTCACACAAATTATTATTTATATATTGTTGTTATTTATGAGCAAGTTTATCTGTATGTTGTGTATTGTATAATTTAACAACAAAATAGTATCGTAGTGTGATTATAATAGCGAAATTCTAGAGATAAACAAACATAAAAAGCACTCCCTTCAGCTCTACAATATTAGTAATATAGATAAGTTATCCATATTCTCTAAGAAAAATTTACATAAAACTGATATATAACGACGATACAATAGAGTAGAATACAAACTCTGGTAGTATAATTTAAAATTATGTTATAATGTCTATCGTAACAAGATTAAAGGGATGTCTCTACAAGAAATAACTTTTTACGTTTAGTAATCAAGTTTTCTATTTCCCTTTTAAAATGTGTAAGCTCAGATTCGTAAAATTCACGAAGAGAAGACAAAATACTATATCAAACTATAATTTTGAATTCCAGTCATGCTTTGTAGACATTTCCTCAGCTCAGGTACATATTATATAAATAAATGTCGAATACTTTACGGATTGAGGATAGTGAATTTTAATATATGTACTACTACAGCTTCTACTAATATCTATACATATAATAAAATTGTAACTAAGCCGAATCTGTACATTAAATATTTTTTGGAAAATCTTATTGAAATAGAGTTTATTATCGAAACAGAAGCCGAATCTATAGTTTTTAAAATTTTTGTCTGTCTGTCTGTCTGTCTGTTACCGCATCACAGAAAAACCACTGGAGGGATTTTCATGAAATTTTGTGATAGCTGGTTATCCGGGTCAACCTAAGAATTTGGGTTTTTGGTCATCTGAACGCGGGCGGAGCCGCGGGTAACGCTAGTATATTACTATATTTTCTTAACAAAAATATCATATTCATTAATCAATGACACGATAACAGAACTCACACCGTCTATTCCACTAGTTCTAGAAGCATGTACTCGTATACAAGAGTTTCTTATATAACAAAGGTAAACACTATGGAAGTACATATTCATGAAAGCCAACCCTTAAAACGATTACATAGGGGATGAAATTTGTATAAATGTTTGTCATTTTTTTAAGATAGTAGTAATACATAAATTGATGCTTAATCTATATTACCGAAGGGTATCATCGAAGTTAATGCTTGTTCTTATTAATATTATTATTAAATGTCCAACGTGTATTTGTTGATTTATCTATTTTTCACGTAGTACTAGTGACATTACTAAAGATTGATGGACATGATTTTTGTTTGCAGATATTGTCAAAATAGAATATTTTTTGTCCAGGTCCAGTTAAGTGGTCCGCGTAACATAAACCGGAAAGACCTACTGTTCGAAGCTTGTAATGTACCTATAACTAAAAAGTAAAAGATTTTTTTTTGCCATTGATAACATTACACATATTATAATGAAGAAGTTCTTCAATCTCTCTCACATTTATTAATAAGAAAATATTGTATAATTGTACATTTTTTTTAATCTTGGATAATTTTCATTATAAGCATCCAACTAAGTAGTAATCGAAGAAGCATTTACAGAGCTTGTTGCCTTACTTAGTTATATTATTAAACAAAACTGAATCTATTATATACTAATGATAACGTCAGATAGTGATGTCAAAAATTCGCCACTGAAATATTATTTGACGTTAACGTGACGTTGTATCTCTTATGTTCCAACCCTAAGCAGTAAAAAAATTCTATACGTAATTCCCAGAATTGACAAAAACGCTTTGTCTTGTTCCCGTACTGATTGGGGGAGTCAAATAAACCAAGCCCGTCTCGTGTTCGCATACGTGATCCGACTGTTTTACGAATTTATACGAAAAGACGAAAACTTTAATACATGTCATGATTTTATTACTTAGTGGAATGTTTTTTGCAATTTTTGTGGAGATTTTTTTGTAAAATAGCTTATTTTTTACGCAAAAATCGGTAATTTGATCTGAATTCGATAATGTAATATAAGGTGGAGTTTATATTTATATACACGTATCTAACTCTCTCTATGTATCCATTCATTTTGTAGATTACATGAAAAGTTTTAGAAGCAACAAGTTTTAGCCTACTGCCCCTTCGCACAGTATATTGATATAAGTTTATTTCCATTAAAATTTTGAAGATAAACTTTATTCAAATAGATTTATTTATAAGAGCACTTATGAATCATCAATTCATTTTAAAGAGATTACACCATACCAAGAAGTAAAAATTTACGCTAACTTAATAATTAACACTCGCATTTACAATATAACTTGAATTAAGTAATATAGTCAATATCGATTTAACAAGGAAGCTATATTAAAAATTGTAGTGGCGTTAGGCACTGGGATGTTTTTGTGAGCTCGTCGATGTTATCTTTTAATATAAATTTTGATCAACGGTAATGAATTAAACAGATAAATTGATTATTAGAGTACAGTTAAAGAATTTGTATTTGTTACCTTTTTTCTTAAAAAGGAAAATATTTATAATAGCTTAACTTGATTGACTTTTGTCAAACTGCTGCTATAAATAAAGATTTGACTTGACTTAAAACAAAACTTTGAGATTATTTTCCGAAATATAATAATACTAGCTAGCGTTTTCCCGTGGCTTTGCTCGCATATATCATATACTAAAACCTTCTCTGAAACACGCTGCATCTTATCGGTTCAATAGTTATCGCAGTATAACCGAACAAAAAAATCTGTTCTCCATTTATTAGTATAGATAATAAATATATGTAAAGTCGTACCTAAGTATGTGAGTTTGATTTGAATTTGTTTGAATTGTTGTTTTTTTTTGATAGTTCATAGTTCATAGAAAATTCTTCCTGTTTCATTTTTTTACATCCTCCATAAAATGAAATTAACATTTACTTACTGGTTTTTGTTATCAAAAATATTATCACAAATATGAAATATAATAAAACAACACTTATTTTATACTTGGTTAAATAAATATTTTCTATAGAATAATTTGAATGACTTTTGAATGACTTAACGCTCATATATATATTTAACTGATATATTGCAATAACATACAAGTTTAAGATATTACTGAGAATTTCCTTGTCATCCCAAAACAAAACCTTTTAATAGTGTGCGGAAATTACATAAGAAAATGGCTAGTAATCCATCACCTGGACCAAAAAATAAAGCTGAAATCTGCCTCCAAAACGTCATTTAAGTGAGGGCTTAAGCGTGACGCGGCATGTTACGCGCTTACAATGTTTAGCCGTAAATATTTCTGATAAATTGTACATTATAATAATATTTGATAAATATGTGTTATAAAAGGTATTTAGATAGTAGAGTTTTGACGACACGTTTGGCTCAGTGTGTAGTGACCCTACTTGCTGTGCCAGCGGTCGCGGCTCCGAGTCCCGCTGGAGGCATTCCTTTGTGTGATGAGCACGAATGTTTGTACTGCAATCGTGGTTGTTTATATTTATAATATGTATGTATTTAAAGTTTATATATGTGTAGTGTATCAACTATCTGGTATCCATAACACAAGCCTCGTAGCTTACCATGGAACTAGATGATGCTGTGTGTTAATGTCCCAACATATTATTATTATATGCATAATGAAATTCACCGATGTACATTCTATACAATGCTCGAATAAATTACACCTAATTTAGTAGTTATACTTGTTTCCTTAGTACGAGTAGGTGTACCTACATCTTAAATCGTCCCATACGACTGATACACTCATGAAACTATCCTATTAACCAAAAATCTTCCTAAGCGTGCATATAAAATTTCACCATAGTGTGATCGTAATTTGTAAAATGGTTCTTGAACATAACAGACCAACAACTTCACATTTTTTCCCTTTAGGAATTTCCTCCGAATTTTTTTTTTTTATTTATTTACATAGTCAAAATTCTATCCCATAAGCACATATAATATCATATATTATCTATATTATATAGTACTCTGAAAGTAATAATAGAAATGTTTTAGTCTCCGGAGTCTAAACATTAACGAAATATATTTAGACAGCCATTAAGGCACACCTTTGTAGGCGGAATTATGGCCTCTAAAATATTTACTTATTTGATTAGCTCTAAGCCGACTCAGACTTTTATATCTAGCAACTCACCCTTGCTTCGCTCTGAGCTATTCAAGCTTAAATTTAGTAATGCATAAAAGACAACGTGCAAAAAAATTTTTAGCAGTATCAGTAGCAGCACAATGGGATAAATGGCTTAGGTACTCATAATGGACAAACATACGAATTTACATTTTTATTTATACAGAAGATAGATAATTCGAATAAATCAGACTGTGAACAGTGAGTACATTATATACATCACATGTATAAATAGATGTGCGTTATCCTTTCACCCAAAAGTTACTGAACGGATTTTGATAAAACTTTACGGTAAAATAGCTTTTCATCACGGTATATAGGCTATAATTTGCAATAATACATAAATGAACTAAGCGGTTCAGTCTAAAATAATATAGCTTTATTACATCATAGTTATATGATATATTGTGATAGGTATATTATTTTATTTATTTCATATGATGTCCTCCTGACCGATTCCGGCCACAGCGGTCAATCTCATTGAGACTAGCCAACTGCGCAGGAGATATTATAGTGCACAAGTGTACGCGCAGACACAAGTGCACTCTCTATTCCTGTCACTCTCATACTCCGGTGGGACGACCACTCGACACGACCAGTGAGAGTTAAGGCGCAGGACTCGGCACGATCCGAGGCACGTGGGTGATACACCGCCAACTTTCCAACTCCGGGCTATTACTGAGGCTTACTATACAGAAAGACTCAATAACTAAACTTAGCCCGACCCGACACTCGAACCCAGGACCTCCAGGTGTGCAACCGTACATTCTAGCCACTACACTACCGAGGCAGTTATTCCATATATACATCATCTAAAAGCTACAAATTTAGCTGGAAGTATAGTATTTCAGGCACATCTAGGAATAAGTAAAGCAATGAACGTAAAACATATCTCAAGTGGTATATTAATTTGGATGTTTCCGATATCTCGAGACAATATTTTGCTATATGGAGCATGAACCGCGATCCCCCCGAAGAAAAAGCTTCATCCAATTGGAAGAATCGATAGTGCTTGTAATCTTCTTTATGTATTTTCCTCTATCATTAGATTTGATTTAGTTCATATTTAGTAAATAAGAGGTGTCCTAGACCGAGAGTAATTGATATTAATTTTAAGAATAAGTTTATTGAACTGTATATGAATAACTTTTTTAATAAATTATTTTTTAAATAATTTGTACTTTTAGCTTTTTTTTCATTCGTTGTTAATGACACCAAAAATGTCATTATTTTTTTTAGTAAAAAGTTCATCATATAAAAGATAATAGCAACTTGACCTCGCTGCGTTTCGATGCGTCGCTAAATACCTAACAGTAGCAGCCTATGTCTTACTCCAGGTCATAGCCTATCTGTATTCTAAATTTCATCAAAATTCATCCAGCCGTTTCAGTGTGAAGGTTTAAAAAACACACAAACAAACTTTCTTATTAAAAAAATACTAATCCAACTTAACGTATTCAGTCTCCAATTCAATTATATTTTATGAATAAATTATTAACCAAGTCAAATTGAATTACAATGTGATTTTCAAATTAGAAAACACTTCAGCTATCTTCAGAACAAAGAAAGGGTACATCTATTCATACATCATACGCAGGCTTGACCCTTTCTTACCCATTGAAGATAGTTCGACTAGAAGTGACATCGCTTCCTTATCAGCTTTTGTGACTCTAACTTGTAATTTTCGCTCCAATTCCACCAAATTGATAGTTTTATGCCACGGACTTAGAACAAAGGATGTAATGGAAATGATACACGTATAATGTACATTAGTTATTATAATTAAACTTAGCTATATTTAAGGATCAGAAAAATTTAAACCATTTTTTATGTATACAGGAAAGAAAAGTAACGTTAAATGCAATATATCACTACATAATATAAAACATAGTGGCTTTCTCTGTCCCTATATCCCTAAGTATGCTTAAATCTTTAAAACTACGCAACGGATTTTGATATGGTTTTTTTAATAGATAGAGTGATTTAAGAGGAAGGTTTTAGTATATAATTTGTTAAGTTTTTGTATATATTGGCTAAAATATAACGATACTAGCGGCTCACCCTCGCTTCGCTCGGGTTCGTCGCTAGGTACGTTTTAAATAGATATAAAAAGAAAAAATCTTTCTTTCTCACATTTTAATTATATGTTTTAATACTTACCTATTCCGGACTAAGAGAAATCCAAAAATTAAAATATCATAAAAATTGGAACGCGGTCGAACGGGATAAAAAGTATCCTATGTCCTTCTCCTGGCTCTAAACTACCTCCCTGCCAATTTTCAGCTAAATCGGTTCAGCCGTTCTTGAGTTATAAGCGAAGTAACTAACACGACTTTCTTTTATATATATAGATTTGTTGGAGGTGTCGGAAAAAATAAGACATCTGGGAGCTTTCAACGAAAACGCTGCCGAAACCCTTTGAGATATAACAAAATAATGTATGGTGGAATTTTGTACCTTATATAGGTCTACAGAAAAGTCCGCAATAGCATATGTCTATCTCTTAAGGATATCATACTATATCCATTTTAATTTATAACGTACCTAGGGACGAACCCGAGCGAAGCGAGGGTGAGTCGCTAGTAAGAGTATATAATACAATTCTTCTAGGAAATATATTTCTATGCGAAGCTATTATCACTTATTTGTATTAAAACGTCTAAAACACACCACAAATAATTCAGTGCAATCCTTTATTTTATAAACCGCTGTCAACAAAATTTCATCTAACTACAATATTAAATTGTTAAATAAAATAATATGAAAATCGATATTCATTTAATATTTTTAGGTTCTACTATACCACAGATCACATAATACATACTTATTGATACGTTTTAACGTTTAGTATAAATTTCTCAGAGATGATATATTTTCCCGTAGTAAAAAGTATCCTATATGTTAACCCGGATAACCGGCTACCATTATACCAAATTTCATCAAAATCCCCTCAGTGGTTTTTCCGTGATGCGGTAACAAACAGACAGACAAAATTTCTATAATCTATAAATTCGGCCTCTGTATCGATAATAATGTTTATTTCAACAAGATTTTCCAAAAAATATTTAATGTACAGATTCGGCTTAGTTACAATTTTATTATATATATAGATAAATTTTATATTAGCTTCTTATTAATAAATAATACAAACAAATGACGGGAAAATTGTATTAAAACTAGCTTCTTGCATGTTATTACATAGTTCCTGCGCGACCGAGCTTCACTTGGCGTTTTTAGGAAAACATATAAAATTTGCGTGTCAGAAAAGAGATCTATATAGATAAACTTAAAAAATAACTAAGTAACTTGATATAAATGTATTACTTATCAAGAAACTATGAGTTCGAGCGAGTGAGTTTATACGAGTCAGTCATAATTTTAACATCACATCTTATATATCTTTCTTATATTAAGTAAATGTTAAAAATATTATTAAATTGAGATTGTATTATTTTATTAAAATTTAAAAATAAATGAATTTGCTCAGCACAGCGTGACCCATTTCAATAATTTCATTCAGAAATTTTCAGACAAAGCGAATCATAATAATATTTATGACAGTTTCAATAAAGACTGAAGTACAATAAAAGCTTCGATAACAACTGAAGTTCAAAATGTTTATTTTATAGTGGCTTGTCGCATGTACCGCGGCCGGGTAATTGAATCGAGAAAGTTTACGATTGCAAAAATACTCGTATTTATTGTGCTCGCTACATAGATTGTTCATCTCCTGTTTGAGTTTTAATATCCAAATTTTAATAATTTTTGCTATGTTTATGAAGCATCTTTATGAAGTTTCACTAGCGATATAACACAAAGCATAACAATTTTTTTTCCGCTTTTTGCTGTCGGTTTTAATTTAATATTTTATTTTAATATATATTTATTTATTAATCATATTTTTACTTTTTTTCTTGCATGATTATTTTTTTCAATTATTAAAATTATACTTCCATAGTATATAATAGGTATTTTTAAATGTAAAATGTTTTTTTTTCATGATTTCATTTCCTTAAATTTTTAAATTATTGTATTTGAAAAGAAAACGAAGGAAAACTTCTTAGCCTCATATATCAGTGAAGAACGGTACTGGCATTTTTTTAATAATCCTTTTATTTACAGGTAAAGTAAAAATTTAGTAATTTTGATAATATATTAACTTCAAATAGGTAATTATTTTTTAAATAACTTGATTAACAAAATCCTCAACAGCCGTCTGTGTTGTTTAATTCAGCACAAAACCTCATCCTATTAGGCGAAATTTGAAGAGAAACTTTACTAATCCTTTTCTAATCTTAGTTTTCTCATAAACGAGAGAAACAAGGGAAAAGACATGCCACTTTTAATATATATTTCAAGAACTATAAAAGTTAGTTTCGAATAATAATAAAAATTCCTACTAAATTTTCCTACTCATTTATTTTAAAGTTTGTTATAGATTTCCCAGAGATAAGATTTTTTCCCGCAGTAAACCTGGATAACCAGCTATTATCATACCAAATTTCATCAAAATGTGTCCAGTGGTTTTCTCGTGATGCGTTCCGAGACAGATAGACAGACAAAAATTCTAAAAACTATAGATTCGGTCTCTGTATTGATAATTAATCACTATTTCAATAAGATTTTCCAAAAAATATTGAATGTACTGATTCGACTCAGAATTTTATTATTTTATGTACCTATAGATGTTGTTAATTTCATTGTGATTTTTATATTTTCATTCATTGACTCATGATGTTATTGGTATATTTATCTCTCTATATTGTCATTTTCATCATAGACACATAAAATATATTAAAAATTAATAAAAAAAATATTTATGAAGAAAATCTCATATTATAAACAGGAAAGATTTGTATTTTTGTATGTTTGTAAAGAATAAACTCAAAAACCACTAGACCGATTTAGATGAAATTGGTAAGAATATAGTTTAAAAGTTTGTATGAGGAATCAACCTAGAGACGAACCCGAGCGAAGCGAGGGTGAGTCGATAGTGTAAAATAATTATAATACTATTGTACTTTTTATTCGTATTATGTTACATTATGGGGAAGCATATTATACCTTTGAAATCCAATACAATAAAAATTAAATTAAATTAATTTCCCTTTAAATATATTGTACTGTGTACTTTATTCAAGCACGATAATTTACAAAACAAAATGAAAAATGCACGTGGCAACATCTGTTGTGTAATATCGAAGCTATCCCGCCCGTGCTCGTGCAGACACCCTCGCGAGTCACGTCACCTAACAGCTCGGCGGAAACTACGAAAATATTACTATTACTGGTGAAAATACACGAGATTGCCACTGACTTCTGATTACATGCAGTTAAATCGTATTAAAATTTCAATTTGTTAAATTAAAACTAATTTTTGCATCTTATAATATTATTTATTTATTTTATAATTGTGTTATGAATACTATATTATTATATAACAACTATTGTTGCCCGCGACTTCGCCCGCGTTGAGATGACCAAAAACCAAATTCTTAGGTTTTACATATTAGTATACTCTTACATTGCAGTTTTTGTATTTTTTCTCAGAAATCATACATTTTCCCGCGATAAAAAGTATTCTATATGTTGACCCGGATAACCAGCTATCACCATACCAAATTTCATCAAAATCCCTCCAGTGGTTTTTCTGTGATGCGGTAACAGACAGACAAACAAAAATTCTAAAAACTGTAGATTCGGCCTCTGTATCGATAATAATGTTTATTTCAATAAGATTTTCCAAAAAATATTTAATGTATAGATTCGGCTTAGTTACAATTTTATTATATGTATAGATAACCAACGAAGTAAAATACTATCGAAAAGTAAAAGTTCATTTTTTCCAAAAAGCAAAGTAATGACAAAATGATTAATTGAATGTTAATTAGCCTAACACCAGTTCCGAAAGAAAATGCCTCCGTGTAACTGATTTTTTGTCATCTAAATAACTTCATTTTCTGTGCTTTAAATTTATTAAATTAAGGCTTATATTTACCTATACATATTCTTAATATTTTTTAAATCTAGTAATACCTTATTAAATGTTCAATATTTATCCTAAAATGATAATTAATGGAGCTTTCGTGAAGCATTTATTCATCTTTATTATTAAACTAGCGATTCACTCTCGCTTTGCTCGGGTTCATCGCTAGATACGTTTTAAATAGATATAAATAGTTATTAGCCAGCGTTAGCCGTATTAATTTTTTTTTGTTAATAATTTTGACAAATATTGACATTAATATTTTATACAATACTCACGTCACTCAATTATTTTGCCTTCCCGTAACCTCTCCACTAACACTTAAACTTTATAGTATGGTAATAAAGTTCAAATTGACTTTTAAGTATTATTACGAATCTTTTGTATGGGAGTATAGAAAAGTGTTGTTTTTAGACTTTTTCAGTCATTTTTTTAAATTTTTCTCTCCGTAAGAACCATCCTCGTACTTCAAGGAATATTCTAAAAAAGAATTAGCGAAATCGGTTTAGCTGGTCTAGGGATTTGCGCTTAGCAACACCTTCAGCGAATTATTTTTACATTATAGAGAAGATAAACTAATTTTACTCTGTATCATCGAAAAAGAAATAAGCCTTATAAGAATTAAAACTTTTTACTGAAAACATTTCCACAAGCATCAATCTTTCTAAGAAGGAAACTTTTTAAAAAACGAGGTCAAAAGACTTTCCTTTAAATGCTTCGGTAACATTTTGGACATTCTTCGACGAAAATTTTAAGAAATGTTACTAAACTTAGTACGTATGTATAGCCAACTTCGAAGTCGCAATCCAACACAATATTTTAGGGCAAGGTTTCTTCAACCATCTTTTTTAACCGGATACAATATATTTTGTATCATAGATAATATAAACACGAATATATCACAGATGTGTAACTAGTATGATGAAGTTATTCAGGTACTAAAAATTATATGCTTAATATAAAATATTTTTATGAGAACACCATGAACGGCGACCTTATTTTGAATCTCTTATTGTAACGTTTTAAGTTAGTAAAGTTCTGACATACGTGATGATTTTAGACTGACCTATAACTTAAAGGCAAATAATGACTTTTAAGGCGGTGGTAGCTCAGTGTAGCGCACTCGCTTGGGAAACCGAGTGAAGCAGGTTCAAATCCCAGGTCTCGCACCTCTGATATTTTCATGAGCGAATCATTTATAACATGATTACCACTTGTTTTACGGTGAAGGAAAATATCGTGAGGAAACCTGCATGTCTGAGAGGACCTAGCAAGTTTTCGAAAGACATGTGAAGTCCGCCAACCCGCACTTGGCCAGCGTGGTGGACTATGGCCTGATCCCCCTGTATCGAAGCGAGGCCCGTGCCCAGCAGTGGAACGTTAAAAAAGGGCTGACTGAATACATGACTTTCTACAATAAATAGGCTTTATAAAATAAAAAATGTCGTCAACTTAAAAAAAAGTTTAATTATTTACTTAAACACATTATATTATGTATACCAGATACCTACATAAACAATTGTATAGGACATACATATGTAGGCGTACAAGTACATAATTCACGTGGTAGTAAGATTAAATATTGGTATATTTCCGCTCCTATATTTAAAAATAGGAAACGATTTTTTTAAGAAATATACGCATCATGTAATAACAATTTACAAAAGGAATTTTAGACGTCTCATAATCCTTAATTAGAAATCCTCTTTGATTTCCCTCTTAATGAAAAATGAACTCATAATTTATTCATTATAAGCTTACGCATTCCATAACGATGGCGGAAACTTTTAATCTGGGCAAGACTCATAGGAATTGACAAAAGCGAAAAATAAATTATAAGATACTAGCGGCTCACCCTCGCTTCGCTCGGGTTCGTCGCTAGGTACGTTTTAAATAGATATAAAAAGAAAAAATCTTTCTTTCTCACATTTTAATTATATGTTTTAATACTTACCTATTCCGGACTAAGAGAAATCCAAAAATTAAAATATCATAAAAATTGGAACGCGGTCGAACGGGATAAAAAGTATCCTATGTCCTTCTCCTGGCTCTAAACTACCTCCCTGCCAATTTTCAGCTAAATCGGTTCAGCCGTTCTTGAGTTATAAGCGAAGTAACTAACACGACTTTCTTTTATATATATAGATTACTAGCCCAGTGGTAACACGCTCGCTAGAGAAACCGAGTGAAGCGGGTTCAAATCCCGGGTCTCGCACCTTTGATATTTTCATATGCGAATCATTCCTAACATGATTACCACTTGCCTTACGATGAAGGAAAACACCGTGAGGAAACCTGCACGTTTAAGAGAACCTAGCAAGATTTCGAAAGACATGTGAAGTCCGCCAACCCGCACTAGGCCAGCGTGGTGGACTATGGCCTGATCGCCCTCGTACTGAAGGGAGGCCCATGCCCTGCAGTGGGACGTTAAAAAGGGCTGAATACATACTCTATTATAGTCTGTACGGAAAGAGAACCGTCGTGGCATAAAATGGAACTAACATTATGATTTTTATATGGCTACCCAATCTAGCCACCTGTCAAATGTCAAACTTTATTTCGTGTTTATTGTATTGTTTTAATGTGATTTTTATTTTATTATGAAAATATGTCGAAAAGTAGTAAAACTTTACACAGCTCGACAAGGGAAATAATATTTATTATTATATAATTCTGCTAAGGAGAAAAAGCAGCAAAACACACCATTATTTACCTAAATAAAGTCACGGAACGTGTGGCAGATATGTCCGGTATGTAACAGTTTTATAGATTTCCTAAATAACTTCCGGTCCCTGACATCTTAAAATATGTATAAATTAAAAGGAATTCATTTAGAAACATACATAATATTAGTTTATTTTGTTCCAATCAATATTTTTGATAGCAGGCATAAAGAGTGTTGATAGTTTTAAACTATAATGCGCTTGTCTAAGCGAGTTAGTAAAGTTAGTCTTAACTTAAAATATTTTTTCTCCTTTTTCTGGATTGAGTAATGATACAGTATCTAAAATAAAAAAAAAAAGTTCCATAAATAACGGCATGTGGTGCACGCCAGGGAAAAAACGCAAAGGAAGACGCTCGTGTCTTTGTGAATGGTTATAAAACACTATTTTTAAGCGAAAGCATTAAAACAATTGTAGTGCAGAAAACGTCCTTTATTTCCGATCCCCGAACTCATTGGATGTAACACTACTTAGAAAAATTGATTTAAAATGCACATGACATCCATTCAAAAATATCTTTAACAGTTATCATTAAAATCATTCCTTAAAACAATTACTAAGACGGAATCTGAAAACATTATATTCTACCATAGTTTCAAAGTATCAAGATGTTACCGTCGCACTATAGTGTTGTCAACATAACAAATACGG